>CM062816.1:898862390-899579413 GCA_031772625.1 Pinus tabuliformis | reverse complement strand
CTTCCAAGACTTGTTGTAGATTAGTTTATCATCAAAAAATACTAACACAAATTTTCTAAGGAAGGGTTTGAAAATGGAATTCATCAAAACTTGAAATGTACAAGGTGCATTGGAAAGGCCAAAAGGCATGACCAAAAATTCATAATGACCCTCATGAATTTTAAATGTTGTTTTTGGAATGTCTTTAGTCTTCATTCTAATTTGATGATATCCTAAACAAAGATCCAACTTGGTGAAGTAAATTGATCCATGCAATTCATCCAATAATTAATAAATGATAGGAATGGGAAACTTAACTTTAATAGTGAGCTTGTTGAGCTCCCTATAATCCAGACACATGTGCCATGATCCATCCTTCTTGTGCACCAATACTACTGGGGCAGAGAAAGAACATTGACTAGGTTGAATTATACCAGCCTCTAGCATTTCTCCAACCACAAGTTCAATTTCACTCTTTTGGGCATAGGGATATTTGTACGATGTAATGTTTGGAGGAACACTTCCTGGAATCAAATGAATAGCATGATCATGATCACGAATAGTTGGGAGACTTTTGGGAGTCTCAAATACCTTGGAATGATTGTCCAAGACTTTTTGGAGATCTGGAGAAATAGATGATTTCGATGTGGAAACATCTAGCGAACATAATTGTGCAATTACACCTCATTGTTCCTTTTTTTGAAGCTTTGTGATATTGTTAGAGCTTATTAACTTTCCCGGTTTCCCTGCGATACCCCTTAATTCAACTTCCTTTCCTTACAAAGAAAATTTCATGAAAAGCTCTTGAAAATTAAAAGCTATTGTATCCAAGGATCGCTGCCATTGGACTCCTAGTACAACATTAGCACCTCCCATTGGAATGGAAAGCATTGGGCTATTCAATACATATTCTCCCATGGATAGCTTGATATTATGGCACTTTCAGGAGCAATTTATGGTTCCTCCACTTGCAACCATCACTTGACACTCTGGTGCTGGATATAGGAAGCAATTCAATTCTTTTGCTATCTTACAATGAATAAAGTTGTGGGCACTTACTTAATCAATCAACACTATTACCTTTTTCTTATTAATATGTCATTCTATCTTGATCGTTTAAGGAGTGATAATTCCAGCCAATGCATTACAAGATATGGTCGGATTCATTAATTCTTTATTTAGGGTTTGTTCCTGGAGTATATCCTCTTCTTTTGACATTTCTTGTTCCTTTCCTTCCTCATTCTCACAATCTATGTAGAATAATTTCTTCTTAGCACACTTATGACCTTTAGTGTATTTGCTATCACAACTATAACAAAGCCCTTTTTCTCTTTTTTCTTCCAATTGTTGTGGTGTCAACATTATAGGTTGTGGAAGGCTAGGGGAAACAACACTTACATCTTTATTGTTGTCAGTGGTAGGCTTCCTGGTTGCCATAATTTTGCTTTCCATTTTTCTTGCTAACCTGAATACCTTCTCCAATGAATCAGGTTTCCAAAGGCAGACCTCATGTTGGATATTATCATTTAAAGTCCCCTATGAACACATCAATCCTATGCTACTTTGGAATATATTTTACCGTTATGTTCAATTTTTGGAATTTCTCAATGTTATCCATCATTGAACCCTTTTGTTTGAGACTTATCAATTGGCTAAAAAAAGTGCTGCTTTTTGTATCCCCATAATGTGCTGTCATTTCTTCTATAAATTTCCCAAGTGATAATTTGTTTACAAGAGCAAAGCCATCGATACCATACAAACTGATTTTGTTCCAAATATAAAGTTGCAATACGTACCTTTTGTGTGTTCTACACATTATGGAGATCAAAGAATTGCTCCATCTGTAGTACCGATGTTGCGGAATCCTTGCCATCAAAATTCCTCATATCGATTTTTGGAATATGGTGGTTCTTCAATCCAACGTTAGAGTCTATGAAATCATGATTAACATTTATTTTTTTCTCATCATGAGTTTCCTTTACTACCCTTTCACCATTAGTAAGCATTTCTTATAGAAACATTGTCAAATCTGTCTTCAAATCTTCCATGCTTGTCTTCAAATCTGTCTTCAAATCTATATTCAAATCATTCATCTTAGCTTCCATGTCATTCATCTTAGCTTCTATATCTTTCTTTAAACCATCCATCTTAGATTCTGTTACTTTTTGTGCGAGTGACATTTGTTGCACTTGGTCTCGTAATTTTGATATATCATGTTGCATTTCTTCCTCTTCTTCATGAGTCATGCTAGAGCTTTCAGTTTGCTTACTAGGTGTTTGCATTTTCTTTCCTCGATGCATCAGTTACTGATAATAATGCTTCACTATGACTATTGAATTTCTTCAAACTAATTTTTCAAACCAAGCTTATGCAAAAAGTTGAAAAATCTACACATTTTTTTTCACTTTTTAGGAGATCGATATTGCATTTGATGTATCTCTGTAATTTCGGATCTTCTAGTTTTAAAATTGCGACCTGAATTAGCCCTCTACGTCCTCTTTCCAATGCCACTAGTCTGATCGAATTTAGATTCTCCAAGAAAGAGTTATGCACAATTTCCCAAGATGAACTGATTATATACCTTTTCAGAAGAGCGAACTTGTATGAAGTGCCACGTGTCACTGTTTTGACCTTAGGATCTAAAAATTATACACAGGAAACTACAGTTCGTCCTCTTTCTGTAACTTCTTACGAAATTTCAATCTAATGGTCAAAACAAAGTTATGACTATTTTCCCCAGGTCACTTGTTTGGAATGTAATTTGGGAATCTGCAAAAAGGCCAACTTCCTCAGATCATATCTCGTCAAATATAGCGCGAAAAGTTCTAAATTTTGGACCTGAAGTTCAAAACAACTTCAACCCAAATGGGTTTTTGTTTTAGCGTCTTAAACGTCGCAAAAAAAAGTTATAGCGTAAATGCCACGATGACCTGTTTGGAGCAGCGAAACTCTAGAATCCAAAGCTCTGATACCAAATGTTATGATACCATCTCACAAAAAGATAGAAAAGATAGATCAATGCCTTAGAATTTAGCCTCTTCGAGGGGGCAACCTCCTTTACATTACATAAATGAACAATTCTTGGATGATACAAATGACAAAAACTTCTTTCTATATATAGGAGTCTAAAGGGTCACAATATAACCAAGCCGACCTAACAATAATAATATAGAGGCACAAAAATAACAATAGAGGGATTTTATGGGGCACAGTAATAACAATATGGGGACAATAAGGGCACAACAATATTAATAAAGGATACAACTACAATAGTAATGGGGTAATCACTTGTATTATAGGGACCTAACAGGGCACTTGTTTTCAACATGGAAACATGGTCAACCATAGTCCACATGTGTATCTTAACCAACCATAGTTGATCACAATTATCTATAGGGAAATGCTAACATCCTTGGTTAACCATGTTCATCCCTGTCAACCATGTTTTGACCATTGTCAACCATGGCCAAACAAGCTCAACCATTGTCACCCATATTCATCAATGATCAACCATAGTCAACCATGGAAAACCATGGACAATATGGCTTACCATGGTCAAACATGGTTGACCTCCTTAGTCAACCTTATCAACCTATTCAGCCATTAAGATAACATTAACATTAATGTTGCATTAACATTAACATTAGTGTAACGTCAACCTTGGTTGAAAACATTAATCTCACAATGGTCAACATAATGTAACATAAATACATTGTTACATTAATGGTTGACTATGGTCAGCCTTAGTCAAACCTCTTCAACCATAGTCATATTTCTCAACCAAGGACAACCATGGTCAACCTCATCAACCATCTTCGACTAGTCAACAATTTTCAATCAATAACCCTTAGCAACCAGCGTCAACCATCGTCAACCATTTTTGACCATCATCACCCAATGTCAACCATAATCAACCATGATCTACTATTCCACTAGTATATTGGTTGTCAACTAACACAACTATATTATTAAAACGATTAATATGCATTGGCAGGAGTCATTTCCAATTTTCATACATTGATTAACTACACCGAAAATGTTCCCTCCATGGAATTACTAATTAACTACACCAAAAGTGTTCTCTTTATAAAATTAACTAGAAAAACATTGTTCACCCAACCAATCTCCACACTCTATTTTTTTCCCTCTGTCCAGTTATTTTTTATCACATCGCCTTTTTACCATGTCCCTAGTGTCACACGTCTGGCGTTGTCAGACTAGGCGATGCTCAGTTTGATATCCCAAGAGTCATTTTCGCACACAATACCACCAAATAAGACATCGACATCCACTCTCCCAAAACAAGCGCTCAAGACTTGCTGCCATTGTGTCTCGTCCTGCATGTTGTCATCGAGAGTCTTCTACTCCTTCACGAGAACCTTGTGGAGGCTTGCGTTCTTTACAAAACAAGGTCGCCTGTAAATTTAAGATATGAGCACATTCATCATTTTGTTGAAAATTTATGAGGAAACGGGACAAGAAATGCAAATAAAACACTACGGTACGTACCTACGATACATCATGGCCATCGTAGATGCCAAAAAAGTGCAGCACCGAAACGCCCTTCGTATTGATTTCAGTTTTCGTGCAACTAAAAGCTGTGAGAATTGAAACTGCATCCTCCATTTCTCTTCGACTTCCACAGACCGACATAAAAGCATGTTCTGGACAAATATTATCAACAGCTACACTGCAACTATCGATTCTCTCAGTTGCCTCTTCTTTGAGTCCTGTCGATCCAGGTTCCTGCAACTTTGCTTCGCTTGTTAACGGAAAAGCTGAAAGGTTGACCTTTTCTTCATTTCCAGACGTCGAGGCTTCATTTGTGGCTAGATCTATCTCAACTCTAGCCCCGAACATTGAGCTCTCGATAGAGTTCACTTAGACCCTGGCAAAGTCACGACCCAAAATGGTAAATTTAAGTCTTTCCATTTCAATGGGATTCATGATGAGAGACGTTGCATAACCTTGACTTTCTAGAGCTCCATGTGCCTTTGCCTAGCCGCGCAAGACTTGGGCTCGCATGGCAAAAAAATCTTCTCCCCTATGCTAGACCTTTAGGCCTTCCATGAAAGGAAACCTCAATATATATACCGAATCCAAAAATTCTCTTCACCGACAAACAACAAAGAAAATTTCCTTCAACCTCAGAAACTGCGCTTTCAAACCCTAGCCTGCCAATTCAACAAAAGCAACGTTAGAATGAAACATGTCAAAATTTCTCAAGCTCTATGAAGAGATGAGTAAAATTCGATGCAAAAAATATACAGACATGTGCCTCTTTCTCTCCTTGGATCTCCTTGAATGAAAAACGCAACATGGAAGAGAAGGAGGTGATGAGTGTTTTTTGTGTGACAGGGCAATCTTGTGAATAATCATAATATTAATAATGATTTTTCCGTGTCTCTCTCACTGTCATTTATTTCTTTAAATTTTCTCTGGGTTGCATTAGAGATTTCCCTTTGTCAGATGCCTGCAGATTGACAAATAACACATGCTTTCCATACTTTGCTCTTCCCTTGAGTACATAATTTTGTCTTTTGAGAAAAGGCATTTGAATCGTCGTTTTTCTTTTATAGGCCAGTTTTTATCTCGTGTTATGCATAAGTGAAAGTTATATATATATATATATATATTATATTTCAACATCGCAGTTGTCTATAATGTTATCTTTTGGAAGTCTTTCCAGTGGGTTTTTTCGGTCAAAATCTGGCAGCAATTTATTGGAATCGCAAGTTTGATAGCTAGTTTCTGCACAATCAAAGCGTCCCAGGGGTTTTTCAGGGTGCTGAATCCAAATATGCAGTTAAAAAGCCATTTTAACTTCAAAAAATCAATATTTAACCTCAATTTCTTCCGCCGGGTTTTGTCACCGGAATCTCCAAAAAGTCTCATTATAGACAACTCCCTTTTTTTCTACCCCTTTATTTCACTTCTATTCCAGTTCATAATAATGCTTCTTTTAGTGAGCTATCAATAATATGTACCAGTTGACCTTATATTTATGAACTTCTTTCCTGGACCAACAACCTTTCCTCAACATGTTTTTTTTTTAATAATAATGTATATTCTTATTCATTGACAGGTAAACCTTTCTTCTGATTTCTCTCTCTTGAAATACTAACCAAATCCTTCATTCATTGGTTCTTGGATTATGGATTATGTTTTATATTGTGCTTAACAGATAACTGGTTTTTGCGTCAAGTTCCTTAACTGTCCCATGTTCCATGTATATTTCCATATATAAAGATCCATCACTCATTATTTTGTTGGAAGGATTGCAAATGTTTTAAGCTTAGTTTTCTCTAACTTTTTATGACGTTCGACCTTCTTTTTAAAATGATGACGATTTGATTTTCTTCCTTACAAATTAAAGTCAAAGAGCAAGTGCATTAAGCGTGAAATGATTCGTAATAAACAGGTACAAGCACTTTGGGAAAATCTCTGTGGGAGGGGAACAAACCACTGCAAAATTACCTAGGGATTGGGTTTCCATAGGTCATAGTAGTGAATGGCTTTGGTACTCTGTTTATGCCACCCATGTCTTGATCTCTCGTATATGTGTTACTTGTATATCACTTTCTATATTTCAGGTATCTTGCAACGATATTCATTTTATCCACAGGTTGACTTATTTCAATGTTTATGGAATTTTGAGCAAACAAGTTAGCCAGCGTACAAGAACACTTGTAATTTTTTATTGGACAAAGAGGTTCATTTTTGGAAGGGATTCAAAGTCAAATTTTATAGAAGACATATTACAAGCATGTGTTTCCTCCTACGAGGTCACAGGTTCAAAACTAGAGGGGGGTAGAGTATGTATGCCTTCGTAGACTTAGCAGTCAAATCGCTGTGCGGAGGTGGGTCCCTTGTCCCACAAACAAGGGGGTCTCATACACCGATTTGGTGTCTGGCTTGGCTGTGACCTTAAAAATGGATATTATTATTATTATTATTATTGCCCGATTTACTTATCATTAAAAATTCTTTCTTTTGAAGGGCCTATAAACTTAACTTTACATTAACAACGTAACAATATTGATTATGTGTACTTAACTTTCACCTTATCTCATTATTAGTATTATTTTTAACTTTCAACTTATCTCATTATTAGTATTATTTTACCTTTTTAAAGAGTATATTAGGATTCTTTATCTCTTTAAACACCTTAATTAACATAAAAATCAAGATACAATAACCCTCTCCACACACATATAAATAATATTATAATCAAAATAATTAACCATAGATAATAATACATATAAAAAAGTAGAAATTTTGAAGTATAAACACTACATTAACACATTAAGCTCTATGCCGAGACTGGTAAAATTCGAAGCAAAAACTAGACAAACATGCGTCACTCCCTCTTTTGATCTCTTTGCATGAAAAACGCAATGCAGAAGTGCAGGAGGTGATGAGTGTTTATTGTGGGAGAGGGAAACCTTGTGAATAATCATAATAATGATAATGATTTTACGATGTTTTTCTCTCACCATTATTTATTATTATGTCCTATGTCACAAAGTTTATAGAACTTTAACTTTGAGATTTAAATTTTGGCGAATCTTAATTTTTTTTGTTTTTCTTTCACCATTATTTATTATTATGTCCTATGTCACAAAGTTCATCGAATTTTAACTTTGAGATTTAAATTTTAGCAAATTTTAATTTTTTTTTTGAGTTTTTGAAAACCTCATTAAACCTCATAGCCATTTACCAAGTATGTAGATCAAAATTCATAACTTTATGTCACAACTCAAACTTGTAATTTATCCTTGCAATTTTAATGTTCGTGATAACATTTTTTATTTTTATTGATATTGATTTCTTCTAATTTTTTAAAATTAATATATCTATATATAAATGTATATAAATATAGTAAACCTTATCCAAAACCTATAAAAAAAATTTGAACTCGAACCAAACCTAATAATACCTAATCATTATTGAACCCGAATTTGATCCTAAACCATGTAACTTAGATCATGTTCCATGCCAATGTACAACTTATATCAATACACCCATCTCTACGCTACAAGTTCAATGATCATATCTAAGAATATGGAGTTATTATTTTATGCACTACCTCGAGTCTAGAATATGGATTATTATGTTCGTTACGAGATTTCATGGATGAGAGTATACGAGTCTAAATATATTATCATGGTTCGTTGGGTTAATAAGAATATTTTTAAGGATATTTTAGGTTAATAAGGGATAGTCTTGTGTTAAGAAGAATATTTATAGAAATATTAGTTTTTCTATTAGTTATTGGTTTGTTCACATATGTGTCGATTGATTTTTTTTGGTTGATATATATATATATTTTTAATTTGTTTCTCTTCTCTAGTAAGATTGGTTATATTGGTGTTTGTAAAATAATAAGAACTATAATAAATATTATGTGTGTTAATATATTATATATATATATAATATATATATATATATATATATATATATTATATTTTTTTATGTTAATTAAGGTTTTTAAAGAGAAAAAGACCTTAATTTTAATACAAGGTAATATAGTTGTAATAATGGGATTATATTTTGTGGGGCTTACGGAATGAGTAGTTGAGCTATATGACTTCAATGGAGAAATCTCTAGTGGTGTCATTGTGTGGTGGAGAAAAGACATGTAGTTGGTCGTGATTCACATGGGGTAAGGTTTGTCAAAACTTTGTGATCATGCATAGGTTGTGAACATTGGGATCACCTCCTGACGCTTGCATTAAATAATTTGATATACCAACATTATACTTTGTTCATGGAAAAATAAACTTCCCAAATCTTATATTCTTTGAATGTACCTTTCCACCTTTAATAACAATTGCAAATTTTAAAAAATGAAAAATAACATAATTCCTAATATCAGCTACTTCACTACCACTTCCCTTTGTTAATGTAATTTTATTATCACTACCACTTCCCTCTATTAATGTAATTTTGTTAGTCCATAATACCAATGGCAATGCATCTTTGTTGGAATCACAAGCATTCGCTTGGGAAATGCATTAAAACAACTTGGTGTACAACAATTTACAGTACGACGACAAGAATCACTAGAAGCATAGTAACCAAGTTCGATCATACTAGCAAAAAAAACACGCAAATTCACTGATCCGGTTTGGTAAAATGAATAATTCGTTGGATTCGAATTTGGTACGGTGCATGATTTTGGTCAAATCGTTTCGCTGGCTTATCGCCTCGGACATTCACTATTCCGGCATCCACTCACTATTCCGGCATCCACTGTGCTTCGTGCCTTGACCCTGAACATAGAACTTAGCGTCCACTGTGCTTCGTGCCTCGACCTTGAACACAGAACTCGACTTTGAACACAGAAAAGAGAAAAAGAAAGATAATTATATGAATATCTACGGGCATATTAAGTGTAACTATGCTAACTTAGTAAGCAAACTTGGTAATTATGAAATGTTAATGACTAATACATTTCTGTTAACGACTATTACATCATTATTTAGTATGAAATGTTAATGACTAATATTATCTCAGTTTGATTTTGATATGTCACTATTATTCACAATTTTGTCCAAAGTCCAATATGGTATAATGGAAAGCAAATTGCTCATCCTTAAAAAATAAAAAATAGAAAATTTATTAAATAATTAATTTAATTAAAAATAAATAAAAAAAAATTATTGTCATTGACATTAAATAATATAAATAGCTTCTATATATATCTGGAAGTATTATTGGTCAGATGTGAATCAAATTTGATTTTTAATTTTACCTTTTGAAAGAATCAATGGAGATGCTTTAAAGAGAGAGGTGACTTAGTAATTTCCATATAATGTTAAATTGCAATAAATAAATAAAATAGCTTCTATCTTAACAAAAATTATAAAATAGCAAATTGGTTGCAAATTATATGTATAAAAAAACATTGTAATTTCTATATTGGGAAAAATTATAAACTCTCAATTTCAGTGTTAAATGGATAACTAGTTAGTAATTTATTAACAAAAATTATAAAATAGTAAAATTGGTTGCAAATTATATATTAAAAAAAAAAATAAAACACTCCAATTTTTATATTGGAAAAAATTATAAACTCTTAAATTCAGTGCTAAATGGATAACTAGTTAGTAATTTCTTAAGAAATATTATAAAATAGTAAATTGGCTGCAAATTATATATAAAAAAGCATTGTAATTTCTATATTGGAAAAAATTATAAACTCTCAAATTTTAGTGTTAAATAAATAACTAGTTAGTAATTTCTATATAACTGCAAATTGCAATAAAAAAGGCAGATAACTTCTATCTTAACAAAAATTACAAAATAGTCAATTGGTTGCAAAACTAGTAACTCTTATATAAAAAAACAAAAAAATGTAACTTCTATACTGGTAAAAATTATAAACCGACAAATTTAGGTGTTAAATAGATAACTCCTATAAAAAAATAGAAAAAAGATAAATCCAGTATTAGAAAAAATTATTTCATAACTTGTATAAAAAAAAAAAATCTCTAACATTTTAAATAAGAAAGAGAAATTAATGTTCTAAATAAATAAACAAAATAACCTTATTAAGAAAAATATATAAATCCCTCCCCTACAAAGTATTTCATACTAACAGACCCTAAACAAAATAACCTTATTAAGAAAAATATATAAATCCCTCCCCTACAAAGTATTTCATACTAACAGACCCATGCAACCATACACTGATGTTAAAGTGCATTGTGTTTCCACAAAGAGGCAAACGATGGCGCTGGAAATGGAAAGAGAATTCAAAGACAAGCATGACATCACTCCCAAGATTTCTCTATGCACTCGATTTTGCATAACTATCTATGTTTCCAAACGCAACTTCCTAGGCAAAGTCTCAAAAACACAAATACCTACAACAGTTCGAACCAAATCCTTTGACGTGCCTTCACAGCAAATTTCGATGGAAATTCAATAGTAGGTAACCACCCCCAGCAAATGAGCACCTCAAAGCACGAAACAGAACAAAATTCCTCCTTCACGAAACGTCACCAACCGATTTCTTCTTAAATTAGTCACCTAGTCAAACTCAATTTCCACCCTTGTCAAACAATTCACATAATCAACGAAATCCACCACTGAAAATTTGAAGTCCCCGGATTGCCAATCTGCAAATTTCGCAGTAGGGTTCGCTTCAAAACAGATGAATCCATATCATTATCCATAGATTCCACTCCATTTTAAACACTTCTCACAATATACCCAGCAACACAATCGGTGAATTTAAGTAGATTGCAGATTCCCGAAATATTTAGGAATCCGACGAACATAAGCAAATATTCTGAAAATCTGCAATCGACTTAAAAATAACCCAAAACAACAACTCTTTTAATAAAAACTTGCCTTCACCACAACAAAAAAAAACATATTTTTTTTTCAACTAAAAAATCATACCCGAGAAAAACTTGATCTCCAATCAAGGCAAACAACCTATTCCAACGAACTCACTTTGTTTAATCCCTACCTTTCCGACCCTGACCTTTAACACTCTTCTAACGCCCGCTACCTACCAAGATCAGGGACATGTAGGTTGTAACAGAAACCTAGCTTAGTATATATGATACCTAACAATCTCGAGGCCACCGAAGGCCAAATCCATCCAACCCTGAGCCCGCATTCATGACGGGCCTGCGGACAACACTATTTTTACATTATTTTAAACCCTCGCGTGTTCAGATAACTCGATCTGAATTACGACGACAGAAAATGTGTTGACAGATTTGTACGATTACTCCTTTTAATTAATAGAAACACAAGGACATCGACGTCGCAACCCTACCCTACACTACCTCAGCAGATTCTTCAAATTCGCTGTGAAAACATGTGAATAGCTTGTTAATTTGCATTAAATGAGCAGGGCTATATATGTTTATGGTTAGATTTGGACTTTGGCAAACTAGTTATTCAACAGAAATTTGGATTTTGGCAAATTAGTTATCCAACCATGAACATATGGATTTGGATTTTGGAAAACTAGTTATCTAACAGAACTTTGGATTTTGGCAAACTAGTTATTCAACCATGAACATATACAACCTAGCTCATTTAATGGATTTGGTTTTTGGCAAACTAGTTATCGGGATTTTGGCAAATTAGTTATCCAACCATGAACATATACAACCTAGCTCATTTAATAGATTTGGATTTTGGCAAACTAGTTATCCAACCTTGAACATATACAACCTAGCTCATTTAATGGATTTGGATTTTGGCAAACTCCAATCATGAATATATACAACCGAGCCCATTTAATGGATTTGGATTTTGGCAAACTAGTTATCCAACCGAGATTTGGCTTTTGGCAAAATAGTTCCTAGCTCATTTAATGGATTTGGATTTTGGCAAACTAGTTCTCCAATGGAGATTTGGATTTTGGCAAACTAGTTATCCAACCATGAACATATACAACCTAGCTCATTTAATGGATTTGGATTTTGGGGTGAACATATACAACTTAGCTCTAGCTCTAACTCATTTAATGGATTTGGATTTTGGCCTAAACATATACAACCTAGCTCATTTAATGGATTTGGATTTTGGCAAACTAGTTATCCAACCTAGCTTCCTAGCTCATTTAATGGATTTGGATTTTGGCAAACTAGTTATCCAACCTAGCTTCCTAGCTCATTTAACACATTTGGATTTTGGGGTGAACATATACAACCTAGCTCAAGCTCATTTAATGGATTTGGATTTTGGCATGAACATATACAACCTAGCTCATTTAATGGATTTGGATTTTGGCAAACTGGTTATCCAACCTAGCTTCCTAGCTTATTTAATGGATTTGGATTTTGGCAAACTAGTTATCTAATAACTAACCTAGCTTATTTAATGGATTTGGATTTTGGCAAACTAGTTATCCAACCTAGCTTCCTAGCTCATTTAATGGATTTGGATTTTGGCAAACTAGTTATCTGATAACTAACCTAGCTTATTTAATGGATTTGGATTTTGGCAAACTAGTTATCTAATAACTAACCTAGCTTATTTAATGAATTTTGGCAAACTAGTTATCTAATAACTAACCTAGCTTATTTAATGAATTTTGGCAAACTAGTTATCTAATAACTAACCTAGCTTATTTAATGGATTTGGATTTTGGAGCTTCCTAACTCATTTAACCTAGCTTATTTAATGGATTTGGATTTTGGAACTTCCTAACTCATTTAACCTAGCTTATTTAATGGATTTGGATTTTGGAGCTTCCTAACTCATTTAACCTAGCTTATTTAATGGATTTGGATTTTGGAACTTCCTAACTCATTTAACCTAGCTTATTTAATGGATTTGGATTTTGGAACTTCCTAGTTCATTTAATGGATTTGGATTTTGGCAAATTAGTTATTAGTTATCTAATAATTAATCTAGCTTATTTAATGAATTTGGATTTCGAGAAATTTGGATTTTAGCAAATTAGTTATAAATAACTAATCTAGCTTATTTAATGAGTTTGGATTTCGAGAAACTAGTTATCCAACCGTGAACCTAGCTCATTTAATACCCATTAAATAACATTATAAATTAAGCAGTAATTTGCAGGTGGGCTATTTTGATTAGAATATATAAGAGTTTCAGCCAATGAAACGTTCGAAATCGACTGAATCACTATTTAGCACTTGTGTATGACTTGTGATTAAGACCGTGAGGGATGTGGGATAAAATACTAAAGCAGTAAAGCGTTGTTTGTCTACATTAGGCAAAAGTAGGGCATCCAAATCCCCTGCGCACGCGACATTACTGTTTTGTTTGACCTGGGAATAAGACATTACCAATTAAAACAAATCTAAGAAAGGTAACGAGAGGCTTCAACACTTTTTTGTATAATTATTATTTTGCAAGGCCAAGCGTAAGAGTAACTTAGACTTAGTTGCTATGTCTATTTTGTCATGAACAAGAAGAATAGGGTATTCTTAAAATATATAATTAAATCAAGTTGAAGAGGAGGTCCAATCATGGAAATTTATATTAATTTATTTGTTTTGTTCTTGTTGGAGCATGTTCCTGAACTTTTAGGTTGCTTTAGTTCTAGGTGAATCAATCATGCTTGCTTACAAAAGTATCTTTTAAGCGGGTGAAGGGAAACTTTAGAATGTGGTCCAACTATGAAATGAATAATAACCCATGTAAGGCTAAATATCAATTAATTTCTTCTTACAATAGTAAGTTCATAATTCTTGAAAATCTTTTGGTGGCATTATAATGCTCTGCATGGAACATGATAATAACTACAGTCACTTTCAAAATTCTATATTCTAACCTTTGAAAGACATGTTATGGTTTGAAATAATAGTTAGATATAGTTTTTTGGTATTACAATTTTTTATTATTTTTTAATGTGATATTTTAAATTGGTTGTGGATATTGAGTTATCTAAAATAAAAATCTAATTTACTTTATTTTTAAATAGTTATTGGTATTTGATTATAATTGATTTAGATTTATTTACTTTGTGATTTTTTAAGTACTAAGAGGGATCAAATCTTTTGAGATGCAAACATTTTTTAGAGTGAAAATATATCAGATCTCTCTCGGCGCTCTGTATATCCTAAGTTAAGATGGATCTAGACTGGTTATATGTGATCTACCAAACCCCAAGAGAGGTCAAATCTATTGAGATGCAAACATCTTTTAGAGTGAAAACATATTAGATCCCTCTCGGCTGTTGGTATATTTGGAGTTAAGATGGATCTATATTTTATTTATAATTCTTGTTCTCCACATTATATTTAAGTATTTTACAAATATTCCTCATACATTGAAGCAGAAAGAATTTATTAATGGAATAAGATTTCTCTCAAGCTTTCTCTCTTTATACTTGGGTATTGAAATATTTTATTTATAAACTAAGTTAAACTTTTTTGTTATTGATATTTTTAAGATCTTATATATCAACTCCATGTTAGAAATAAAATAAATTACACATCTCCTTAGTTATGAAAAGTAAAAATATAAGATTTTTTTTTCTTAAAATTTAAATTACTTTATTTTTCTATATATAAAGTAGATATAAAATTAAGGTACAAATTGAAGTATTTTAGTTATGGCGACATTAATTTTTCTTTTTAATTTATTAATTTAAATTATTATTTTAATAATTTTAAATATAACTTTACATGACAAAAATTGTCCCATATTGGATTCTAGAGAAACTCTCGCACAATAAAATGTAAATCATTTTTTTACTCATCTCCATATTAAGTAGTGAAGACCCCGGATGCGGGTGTTCGCACGGCAGAGGAACGGAGGCCACATGGCCTGCATGTGCTGCCTCGTGGTGATTTAAGGAGGGAAGATCAGAACGCCGCCGAGGCATTAAGTACTGAGGCTTTAACTCAGGGCTGTTAATGAATTCGAAGGAGAATTGGAACGGCTGCAGAGCGCATTTATGGCGCCCAAGCTCCAAGAGAATGTCGAGACGGATAAATTCAAGCTGGGCATGGGGACGAACCATTCTCAGGGTGAGAGGCTCGCTGCGCAGGTTGGTTTTAGCAATTGTTTTCTTTTGTCAGTTGCTGTGGTTGCTACAGGCGCCGCGGCTGAAGATTTTCCCTCGCCTGTCCTCCCTAGTGACAGAGCTGTGGGTTACCCTGTGTTACTGCCAAGAGAAACGGAGAGAATTCTTCGTTGTGTTGGGAGGAGATTCGAGGAGGGGCCTCCAGCCATTAAAGCTCTATTCTTCACTGCCAGCTCCTCTGCCAAATTGGTCAAGCTCAGAGAAAGAATGCCATGTAGACGTGGCTCAGGGTGAGGGAGCTCCTCACGCCATCCAGCAGCGGATGCCCACCACCATTGTTGCTGCTGCTACTGTCACCGAAGGGCTGGGGTTGCCCACATGCAGGCCTCCCAATTCATGGATGCGGGAAGCCCCAATTCCAATCCACCTTCCCTTCCAGCATTCGGCACTGTTGTTTTCACTCTTGGGAGCATCAGTGCGCACCTCTCCGTCCTATTTGTTAAGGAATCCCAGGATTATGAAGATGGTGAGGGCGGCCAAGCACCGTTATTCACTGAACCTCTGGCATCTGAGGAGGAACGAGAGGGAGCAGGCTCCTGCCCAGAACCAGAAGACGAAAGCGTCCTCCTCCAAGAACGCTGCAGAGGAAGCAAGGGAAGACGTCACTAAGGAATATGGATGGGTGCCAATCATTGAGGAGCAGCCCGAGGATTAGAATTCGGCGGCAGGCTGCGTTGATCATCTTTTTGCTCGGGTTTTGTTCTAGTCTTCTGTCTAGTTTGCGCTCTGTGTTGGGATATGGGTTAAGGCAAATGTTTAAGTCCGAGTCTTTAAAAGTTTATGTCCAGGTCTCCATATGCTCTGTTTCAGTAAATGGGTCGCCCCTGCGAGGGCAGTTTTTGATTAAAAGCCCCTGCGAGGGTGTTTATGGGTTGGAATGAAAATTATAATGTGTTTTGATGTATTGGGTGCAATTCCGGAGGGAAACGCTGCCCCTGTAAGGGCTATATGGGAGTTGCAAAGAGACAACCCACAGGGCCACAGTTGGCCTTGGGTAACTTGCTTTTTTGACTGTAATGTTCACTTGTACATAATATAATACACTAGCATAGTTTTACTGAGAAAAAAAAAATTATTAAGTAGTGAAGAAATCACATTTCTTATTCATACTAAAAGGTATTTTTTTTTTAGTACTTGGGAAATATAATTCCTACTTGTCTTAGTTGTAATGCTTTCTACGTACATGAGTCTGTTCTACACTTTAGAAGTTTGTTGATGTCTAGTTGGTTGAGAGCTACTAGTTAGCTTCATAGATTGGTGTGTGGTTGAGATATTCACTCAACCAAGAGATTGTATGTCCAAGATAGATTATCTATCTTGAGACATAACTCCTTGAATTTATATTGTGTTTTTGTGAATTGAATTTTGGGTATGCAGTATGAAAATTTAACTTGGTATCAAAGCCCGTACGCGCATGGGCATGGCTTCTCATCATGGGAGGACTGAAGAAAAAAGAGAGTATGTGTTTTTTTTAGACTGTACTGTTGTTTTGTTTGTCCATCATTTAAATGTTAGATGATTATAAACTTGACAGTAGGCACCATCGATTTACGATCTTCCACTGTAGCCTCTTGTGTAGTATCCTCCTTTAGATTTTAGGTTTATTCTACAGTAACCAAATTTAGGGCCATGCTTGTTTGAGGGGGAGCCTAAACCTTGTTAATGTTGTTTGAAATGATATCATTGGCGTAGACAATGCTAGAGGTTTCTTGCCATAATGAGAGTGATGTGATTGTAGAATTGACATGTGCACTGAAATGGCGAAGATTTTTGGATGTAACATCTATGTGAAAGGTTGTGTAGAGGGGAAAAAATGTCAAGTTAAAAATTTTAAGATATTGATCAACATGAACTTCTGGAGTTGTTGGAAGTGTTGTGTTTGGTAAAAGCATTGTAGTGTGTGCATGTTTTCTAGAGTAAGGTTGATCAGAGCAATGTTGTATTATGTACAATTTTCCATTTCGGTGCATGGCACAACGTTTGTAGAGATCTTCCTGCATACAATTTGTGGATTGTATTTGATGATCAATCATTGTTTAGAGAGTGCTATTTGAAGATTTGGTGGAAGCGTTGTCTAATCCCTGAGAATGTTGTTCAATCTTGAAGAGCACAAATGGCTATTGGGAAAATCCAAAGTTGATCGATCCCAGAGTTAGAGAGAAAGAGTTGGCCTTAAGGATGTGGGAATCGTGGTTGGAATGATTTGCAAACCTCACCTATGATTGATGTCAAAGTTCTATTGATTGAAGCCAATATCCTCTAGATAAAAATCTAATTTCAACTATAAGTGAGGATTCTCTAGTGTGAAAATGAAGATGAGAGGGAAAACAAATGGAAATGTAGCATGAGTCTAATGAAATTGACTTTGTTCAACCTAGTGGAAGCCATGGTGGTGCAACATTATGAGGAGTTGTTACAGTGCAAATGTGGATGGAGCTACACCTAAATTAGAAATAAATATTTGTGTGGATCCTACATGTAGCCTCCACTTGTATTATATTGTGTATTTCTCAATGTTGGGTTGTGATGGTGTCATCCAATTTGATGGACCCACTAATTCGAGCCACCAGATTTAATGAATTGTGCAAAGACAAAGTTTCATCCGCCAATTTGTAAGTTGTGCATTGGTGTGCGTATGAGGATCTCATATCAAGGTAAGTCTTTGTCATTGAATTAAGTCTTTTTCATTGAAGTGACATTAGTCTGGACAACTATTGTCATGAGTCTATGTTGGAATTGTCCATTTCAACAATAAACAGGTTTATTTGCATGACAAGTATAGAAAAACAACAAAGATGAAATTAGAGAATAGAGGTTGGAGCAACATCAAATATTAAAGGATGATGGAAAACCAAGTTTGTTTGAGTTTGTAGAATAGACTCATGACCATGATAAATTATGAGTCACGCATTGTAATTATAGCAAATCCTCAAGTCATATATTTCTTTGTAATGATCTGTTGTGGTCCTTCAAATGTTTTATGTACCTAGTATCTTCTTAAGCTTGGAGTATATTAAAAGGGTATATGGTTGTAAGACCCAGAGAGGCATGCATACCCCTTTGTTCCCTAATGACATCAAGTTGTGGAATTAAACACTTGGTAGGTACGAGGGTGGTAGGTGTACTTGTATCTAAGCTTTATATGCAATTGGAGAATTGAGTCTTTGATTAAGGGGGGAATTATGAGATGGAATAATCTCAGAGTGTGAAGGACCAAGTCAAAGAGAGTTCATCAAGAAGTTGGATGAACCATGTATGTGAAGGAATTCCTAATAGACCAACGGTTGCAGTGGTTAGGTACCCATGCATTTCGATGGAGGTTGTTCCTTTATATGGACATCGACAATTTGATGATGTCTACATGAACAAGGTATAAGCTATAATTTCCAGACTGGACCAAATGTAGATCTTACCGATTTATATAAAGATAAGTAGTCATTAAGGGAACTTGGAAAACATAATTCCTACTTGTCTTAGTTGTGATGCTTTTTATATACAGGAGTCTGTTCCTAGTGTTTAGGAGTTTGTTGAGGTTTATTTGGTTGAGAGATTCTCTCTAACTACTTAGCCTCCTATATTGGTGTGTAGTTGAGATATTCACTCAACCAAGAGATTGTATGTCCAAGAAAGATTGGCTATCTCGAGACATTACTCCTTGTAATTATATTGTATTTATGTGAATTGAATTTTGGCTGTGCATTATGCAAATTTAACTATTACGTTGTAGATCTATATAAAGTTATGTAAAATTAAGGTACAATTTGAAGTATTTAATTTGGGAAACATTAATTTCATTTTTTAATTTAAATTATTAATTTAATATTTCAAATGTAACTTTATGTGACAACATATCTCCCATACTGGAGTGGAGAGTGCCTCTCGATGCAATTAAAACTAGGGTTTCATGAAAGAGAAGAGAGTCATTGAGTCATCCAAGGTGTGCACATTCTTTTAATAAGAAATCATGCTTATCACTTGATCTCAACTAAAATCAAGGTTTTTGGGAGGTGAGAGAGAGGCGACACATGGGTTGGTCCAAGAAGTCTACCCTCCTTCAACAAGTAAACATTTTTAGTAATTGATTACAACCTAAACTAGGGTTTTTGGAGAGAGAGAGAGAGAGTGAATAAGTGAGTAACTCTAAAGTGTCTAACATCAACAAGGAAGCATTTCTATCATTTTATTACAAGTAGAGATAACATTTATTACAACTAAAATAAGGATTTCAAAATAGAAAAACAATAGAGAACTTGTGAGCTACTAAGGCATCTACACTCTTTCAAAAACAAATATTCTTAGCACTTGATTATAACTAGCAATAGGCTTGAGAGAGAGAGAGAGAGAGAGAGAGAGAATTATGAATCACTCTAAGGTTTCTACCCCTTTTTAGCAAACAATCATTCCTAACACATGATTACAACTAGAACTACAGTTTTAAGGGAGATAGATAGAAGAGAGTGTCAAATTCACCATTATATTGAGAGGGTTGTGGTGGGGGGGGGGGGGGGGGGGGGGGGGGGGGGGGGGGGGGGCGCGCGGGGATGTGGTGAATGAATATAATGACAAATTTTACTTTTTTAAATAAAGTGTCAATCTCATAAATTGAACATATAACACAAGATATATGTGGAAACACTTATGGGAGAAAAACACAACTTTTATATATATATAAGATCTTGTAGGAACCAACCTATGAAAGACACCAATTCCCTCAATCGGTTTGTAGGAACCAACCTACAAGAGATATTAATCCATTTTAAGATCTAATATGTAAATTTCTTATACAATTCAATGGCCAACTTTGTAATCTACATTGGTCTCTGGTTTGTTCAATTACTCAATTTTGTACTCCACCAAACTACTTTGTAATATAGTCAATTTGTTTTATTTTCATTCCACTCTTCATTGATCAAACTCTCTAAGTTTTTCTACAATTTTTCCTATGCCGGTCCAATTTGATTTCCTGACTTCTTCCCTATCCTATGTCACTAGTATTTTATAGTAATATCTAAACCAAGCATTTCCTTCACCCAAGAAATCACAACTACACCATATCAACATGATTAATGCTTCATTTAGATCTAATTATCAATCCTTGACACTTATGACCAAGAGTTTGTAGTCATGCTTCTACAACACCCTATGGTGGCCTTTCTTACCAATGTTATACCCAAGTGCTTTTACAATATAAGTGCTTCCTTTACCAAATTCTTAAACTAGGTACTTATACTTATTGCTGTCATTATATTTTTTATATCAGTGCATCAAGAGATCCTTGAAATTCCTTAACAATAAAATCTCTTGTAAAACCAAGCCTTTTCAAGCCTTTTCCATATGAGACCTTTCCATCATCTAATGTGAAATTGTCCCATCTCTACCCCCTTTTAGCAAGCAATCATTCCTAACACATGATTACAACTAGAACTACAGTTTTAAGGGAGATAGATAGAAGAGAGTGTCAAATTCACCATTATATTGAGAGGGTTGTGGGGTGGGGCGGGGCGGGGCGGGGCGGGGATGTGGTGAATGAATATAATGAAAAATTTTACTTTTTTAAATAAAGTGTCAATCTCATAAATTGAACATATAACACAAGATATATGTGGAAACACTTATGGGAGAAAAACACAACTTTTATATATATATAAGATCTTGTAGGAACCAACCTATGAAAGACACCAAATCCCTCAATCGGTTTGTAGGAACCAACCTACAAGAGATATTAATCCATTTTAAGATCTAATATGTAAATTTCTTATACAATTCAATGGCCAACTTTGTAATCTACATTGGTCTCTGGTTTGTTCAATTACTCAATTTTGTACTCCACCAAACTACTTTGTAATATAGTCAATTAGTTTTATTTTCATTCCACTCTTCATTGATCAAACTCTCTAAGTTTTTCTACAATTTTTCCTATGCCGGTCCAATCTGATTTCCTGACTTCTTCCCTATCCTATGTCACTAGTATTTTATAGTAATATCTAAACCAAGCATTTCCTTCACCCAAGAAATCACAACTACACCATATCAACATGATTAATGCTTCATTTAGATCTAATTATCAACCCTTGACACTTATGACCAAGAGTTTGTAGTCATGCTTCTACAACACCCTATGGTGGCCTTTCTTACCAATGTTATACCCAAGTGCTTTTACAATATAAGTGCTTCCTTTACCAAATTCTTAAACTAGGTACTTATACTTATTGCTGTCATTATATTTTTTATATCAGTGCATCAAGAGATCCTTGAAATTCCTTAACAATAAAATCTCTTGTAAAACCAAGCCTTTTCAAGCCTTTTCCATATGAGACCTTTCCATCATCTAATGTGAAATTGTCCCATCTCTACCCCTTTTTAGCAAGCAATCATTCCTAACACATGATTACAACTAGAACTACAGTTTTAAGGGAGATAGATAGAAGAGAGTGTCAAATTCACCATTATATTGAGAGGGGTGTGGGATGGGGGGGGGGGGGGGGGATGTGGTGAATGAATATAATGACAATTTTTACTTTTTTAAATAAAGTGTCAATCTCATAAATTGAACATATAACACAAGATATATGTGGAAACACTTATGGGAGAAAAACACAACTTTTATATATATATAAGATCTTGTAGGAACCAACCTATGAAAGACACCAATTCCCTCAATCGGTTTGTAGGAACCAACCTACAAGAGATATTAATCCATTTAAGATCTAATATGTAAATTTCTTATACAATTCAATGGCCAACTTTGTAATCTACATTGGTCTCTGGTTTGTTCAATTACTCAATTTTGTACTCCACCAAACTACTTTGTAATATAGTCAATTAGTTTTGTTTTCATTCCACTCTTCATTGATCAAACTCTCTAAGTTTTTCTACAATTTTTCCTATGCCGGTCCAATCTGATTTCCTGACTTCTTCCCTATCCTATGTCACTAGTATTTTATAGTAATATCTAAACCAAGCATTTCCTTCACCCAAGAAATCACAACTACACCATATCAACATGATTAATGCTTCATTTAGATCTAAGTATCAACCCTTGACACTTATGACCAAGAGTTTGTAGTCATGCTTCTACAACACCCTATGGTGGCCTTTCTTACCAATGTTAGACCCAAGTGCTTTTACAATATAAGTGCTTCCTTTACCAAATTCTTAAACTAGGTACTTATACTTATTGCTGTCATTATATTTTTTATATCAGTGCATCAAGAGATCCTTGAAATTCCTTAACAATAAAATCTCTTGTAAAACCAAGCCTTTTCAAGCCTTTTCCATATGAGACCTTTCCATCATCTAATGTGAAATTGTCCCATCTCTTAATTGTCCTAGACCACCAAAGTATTGTGATATCGAATATCATAGGATTCAACCTCCTCTACACCCCCAAAGGTTTCTATAGTTGTTATGGTGGTATAGTCCATCAGAGGGTCAACCCTTTTATCAGTGGCATAGACATATTATAGGGTCGACATATCAATTGACTACCAATATCAGGATATCGAGCCTTATCTATATAAGGTGAAAACTTTATAGAAATCATGACATTAACATCATCCAGTAAGAAACATTCTATCATTAGGTTCCATTAGTTAACTATGGTGGTTTTGGTGTATTTGACACTTTGATGAAATTAAAATACAAGGAAAAAGGATTATAACATAGCCTCAGATATGGTGGAATAGCAATGTCAAACTGTGATATTAGAAATTTGGTCTCTAGTGGAATGACTTTGGACTATTAAGACGCCAAGATAAATAACAAAGAGTTGTGTTGCAAATCGTAGATGCCCAATACAAAACACTTCTAAGTGGAAACTTGCTATCATATTTTTGGATTTATATATGTTGAGGTCCCTTAAGCTCTAGGTGCTACACCATAGAACCATGTGACCAAGGTTGTGACCAATGATTAAGGGTAGCCTAAAAGCAAAGAATTTTATGAAAAAATTGTGTTATAAATAAATTTGATGCTTCACAAGAAATTTGACTTACAGATGGTTTCACTCCTCAAACTTATTTTTCATCCTTTTATTTCTTTATGGATCCATCACTCTTCCTTATAATTCATATTCCCTATAACTTCATATTTCACTCCTTTGCTTCCTTTGTGCACAAAACTAATTTCTTAACCAACAATCAAATCTCTAAAGTGCTTAGCCATCTGGATATATATAGTGCTCTAGATATTGAGGCTAGGTCAACTTTTCAAGGTGGTTTCTTGGATTCAGGATTGTTTTTAGGAAATTGATATGAATGTAATTGGGTCAATACTAACTTAGATCTATACTTTCGCTATCTTAGGTTATTTGGCCCATAATCTCTCAAATCCCATTTACTTTGGGTTTCTTTGACATATATTAAAGGGTATCATGTACCCACATTAATTATTCATGGATCTCCCCTTAGCTTTGACATTAATGAAAACACATTATGCAACAATCTCCCACTCAACCCTAGACAAATTTGAGAGAAGGATGAGGAGCTCCCCCTAACTGCAAACTCTCCTTTCATCTATAACTTCATTTATTTTTATTTTCTTCATTCTCCCCCTTTAACATCAATGGAAAAGGGTTTCTCCTTCTAAGTGTAATACTTCCTATGTTGCATTTTCTCCTTTTTTAACTACAAATTTTGTCACTATTTGCAATTTCTTCATTTTTCCATAAATAAGGAGTAAGAGATGGATCCTACCAGGGGGGTTTCATTGGGAGAGAAATACCATAGCATGTGCATTCATATTGGTGGAAATATACTGAGGAAAAAATGACATAATATATTGAGCATATAATAGGGGGTAAAGGGTTTTTATATTGGAAAGTATAAAATTGGAGCTCAAATTTAATGAAAATTTATAAACAAATATAAAAAAATGTCAATGAAAATTGGATACTTGTAATATCTAGTGAAAGTAGGGGTTGTTTAAATTGGGAAGGTGTATTAGGTTCGTATTGGTAGGGGGTTAAATAATGTGATTTTTAGAGGTATTTTCCAATATGTAGTCAAATTAAGGGTATTGTTTAGTAAGCCACGAACACACGTGATATGTCAGAGGTTCATTGAGTGAAGCCCCTATGGCTCCACCTAAAGTTGTGTTACTTTTAACTTTTTTCTTTCTGCACCTTCTATCTTTTTGCATCAAAGGGCTAATCCCCCTAGGTTACTAATATCTCTTATTTTAAACTCCCCTAGTATATATAACATGAATAAGAGAATTCTCCTTGTAATTTTTATGCTTTGAGACATGATTATTATTTTCCTTATATATTTATAATCATTTTGTCAATAGTTGTTTTACCTTCCAATTGAACTTCACCATTCACGTCAGTTTCTTTACACCAACTACTTTTCATATGTTGCAAACTTTCCATTTCATCATTCTTTTATTGTAGCTTACTTTTCTAAAGATTTCATCTTCTTGTTATGCTATGAATTATTGTAATTTGTCACTTATGATATTATGACTCTTTTTACTAGTGAGATGAGTGGAAGATTAATCCCATCTTCTACCTTTTATATTCAAATGTATCTTAGGGAATGTATCTGGTAAATATATCTGCAATCTTCTCTTTAGTAGCAAGTTATTCCAACTTAACATTTTTATTAGCCACATTGTTGTAGTGTTTTCTTCTCAAAGATGTAGAAAAATAATACACTTAAGATTGTGGATGACAAACAATCTCAACAATATAAATGGCTGCTAAACATTATAGATCTGCAACAACTGGTAGAAACAAAACCTACCAGAGTCCTCATCTATGCCACAATCATAGTTAAACAATAAAGAGAAATTGTAATAACTCCAATCATCTAATGGAAACCAGATATACAAAGAATATTTTTTATTATAACACCTATGAAGGGAACAAATAAATGTTACCAACCCCCCTCTATGGGATGGTTTATTGTCTATCCTAAAACATCTTTAGCTTGTGTAGAGTCTCTCTCCTCTATAATGTGTAAACCCAACAAAAATATGGTGTACGACAATGAAAATAATCAGAGTTACAACACTCAGTGCGACAATGAAAATAATAAAAAGTGAATATTGAATGGAAAACCCTTCTATTTATAACAAAATATTGAGTTATTCTTGAATAATGAGAAATAATAAAATATTATTAACCCCATTCTAGAAATAAGCAGTTGGAATATTTTATTATATTTGATTAGGAGGGAAAAGGTATTTAAACTTTTATTTCTAAATAATAAATAAATAAATGATTTATTTATCATCTCAATAAATAAGGTTAAGGAATAATAAACAAATAATGATTTATTTAGCTATTCTTGAGGGATTTAGTCAAACTTGACAAGGAATAATAATTAATTAGTTATTCCTAGAGAAAAATAATATAATTGATAATTTATTTGTTTATTTTTCATAACTCGGTCAAATATCACAAGGAATATTAATTAAACAATGTTTTAACTAATTATTCCTAGAAGATAATTAAACAAATAGTGATTTATTTAACTATTCTTCATGGGTTTAATTATAAATTACTTAACAAATGTGGTTTATTAAGTAATTTCTCAGAGTGAAAATAATTTTACTATGGTAAAATTGGCCTTACATGGTGTACTTTGATCCATCTAGTAAATTAAGGCTAGATGATCAATTTTTTGGTGATAACATGTTGCCCCCCAACGTACAAATTTTAGGAGAAAAACGTATGATTGAAGTATGTTGTAAAGACACAGTCACTAGACAACAAAGTGGAGTTAGAGAGAGAGAGAGAGACCAATAGAGCTGAAGTGAAAGAGGATAGGGACAGAGGGGGTGAGACCAATGAAAGTCTAATTTTATGTTATGGTACCAGATCTCAGTGAGGTGGGGGAGGCATACCTATACCTACCTAGATAACTTAGTACAAAAATAACGATGCGCCCAGAAATATAAAACTGAGCAGTGAAGTACATGCTGAATGGTACATGACATGCTGGCATAACTAAGCCAAAAAATAATATAATGTGTCCCATATACATAGTGCACCTAGAAAAAACATGTGCCATGACTGAATACAATAATATCTGAGTACATGAGATATAATGGACCTTCCCTAAAAAATGGGTAGGAGGGAGGGTAGAACAACTGAAGAAGCCCTGCTGAACAGGGAAGTGATCTGCAAAATTGAATGGATCATCTAAAGGAGAGGTGCATGCTATGAACATTGTGATTGATAGGAACCGAACGCATCAAATTTGTGGAATTTCATCTCAGGTTGTAGCATAATATGAAGGCATACGGGAATGTGGGGGGCTACCTAAAGGGTCACCCCCTCATGAGGTTTGAAACATCTCACACGCACTCGAGAATCACTGGTACAACTTACTGCATCACTAGAACATCAAGTGTATGAATCACGAGCATGAAACAACTAAGTCAACTGGAAATGATGATTCAATTTGCTTGATCCAAGGCATCGAACGAGATTGGAAGCTGGAACCAAGATACACCACCCTCTAGGACTTTTTTCTAGAATAAATGAGCTGATGTCGATAGAATAGGGCCCACGATAGGTGAGGCAATGAGGATCCTCAACTAAGGCACGAGGGAAAATAGTAATGTGACTGATGGACTGAGACCATGGATAATGGAAAATGCTAGACTGAGGGACCAATAGACAACTTCCCTTGTCAAAGCACAAAGTGCATGGTTGACCTGGCAACGAATGACTTGACTCCGTAGGGGATGGGGACAGTATGACTAGAGGCCAAAATGGGCAACACAGGATGAACAATATGAAAATATGGATGGAAAACTATGACATGATAGAATAGGAAGTGAAACAGACTACATGGATGTAAGGGTGACCCATCACGGATGCTATGAACAAGGGTGACTCAACGACGCTACCACACAGAATAGGCCCGGTGGGGACCATAAAAGTGTGATTAAATGATGGTTACTCATGAAGAAAATCGACATATGGTATGAAAAGTATTAAGAGGTGGTAGTCCTCAAAGAACAAGTGTCACTTTATGAAGAAATTCAATTTTGAAAGGCAACAAAGTTACCCTTCTTAAAGAAATGGTTTCCTAGTGAAGTGTCAAATCATAAAAAACTGAGGAAGACCCATTATAGAACTTGAGGATAGTTTTCCAATGTTGCTGACAGTTCGTCAAATTGAGCTATGGTCTGATCACAATGGGCAACAAAAAAATTGGGGATTTTTTTATGAAAGGACGCTTTCCCTCCATTTTGGATTCATTTTCTAAGTGAATTGTGATGAATTTGGAGAGGAGGAAAAATCCCTAAATCTTGTGGAGATTGTAGTAGACAAAATGAACATTAGAATCAAGATCTACTACTTTCAGGTAGGTGGCCTTACTCATCTCTTAAATTTTAGTGGTTTATTTCCTGATTTTTGGCACCTGGCAGCTCCTTGAGACACCCCTACCCTTGCTCACAGTTGCAATCGCACTTTTTCGGCCTAGAAGTGTGATTTGGCTCATAGGAAACAACTGGAAACCTGCGAGCTCGCACTTTCTGGGCAGAAAACTATGATTTTGCCTGAAGAGAGGGTTGGTTTGCTAGCCTAGTGGGCATTGTAGGCTAATAAATGTAGACTAGTGTTTTCTTCTCTGAACTGACAAGACATGTGGTTTTTTGCAGGCATGGTAGAGATGAAAATCAACTGGTGTGAACGAGACTTGGATACCCTTAAAGCCAAGATTCAAAGGGATTATGGAGTTTTCAAGTTGGTAGAGAACCCATTGATGAGGTAAGGTGATCCCTTGCTATTGAGAATTGTGAGCTATTGGGATTCGGACTAGGAGCTCTTCATCATTTAGGGGCATAAGATTAAGCTCGCATTATAGGATATTTACTTCTTGATCGGACTGCCTCCCCTTGGAGTGGTGGGGGATATTCATATAGTGTTGCCTCGTGGGAGGAACATTACTAAGTTTATGGAGCACCATTGTCCATGAGAGGTACGTGTCAAGGGCAGGAGTATCTCGATTAGTGTTCTAGAGTGGCTAGAGACACGGGTTGTTGCCGCAACTGTGCTACAGGTCTTGGGCAACCAGGTGTTCCACCACATCACTGGTGGGTAGATGATGCTAGTAGAGAGTTTTTTGGTCAGGACCTACTATGGGTGGGCCCAGATGATGTTGTCATCAGTGAAACGATAGTTAAGTCTATGTACGAGGCAGGTGACTCGTGACTACGCTTTTGGTATAGTACTGTGTGCATTCTTCTTTGAGAAGATACCCACTATCCGTCCTCATGTACAGATCTAAGATGGGGGCCCATAGGAGACCAGGATGAGCCACTGGGGGCAGTTACTACAGAGAGGAGGAGGGGGAGTCAGACGAGTGTTCCAGCCAGAGTTTTTCGCACATTGGGATTAGATTCCCCTCTACATTGACAATTACCCTTATAGTGGGATGAATTGTCAGGGAGATCCTGACTTGCCACTTCTGCTTGGGCAAACATGGGTACCAGAAGGTAAGTATTAAGTTTCTATTTTTATGGTTCATTTCATATTTTTATCACATGTATATGGTACTGAGTGTAAAATATGTTGTATGCAGATATAGCATCGGTAAAATCGGCAGGATATGCAAGACAATATGTAATGCCTGGGGCTACTGATCGGGGAGCATCATTGTCACGACAGGCTCCAGAGGAGAGTACACTACTCACTGATCTACATCATAGATTTGAGGTACTTATGATTGAGTTTCAGAGCGCAAATGGCATGATTTAGACGATTAATACACAGATGAGTTTACCAGCCTTCCCACAAAGTGGCAAGGTATCATGCAGCACATGGCAATGGCTGGTTAGGAAGTACGTGATCTACATGCAAGTGGAGTAGAGCCTTTGGCATGGGATCCGCTGGACAGTTACTAGATGCAGGGACATGTCGGTCCCTTTGATTTTGATTCTTGTAACATGCTATGGGAATGTCAAATGTATTTAGAGCTATTGGCTCCAAACACTTATATGATATATAATATGATTATGCATTTTTATGTGACAATGACGGTTCACCATGTGTTATGTTTTATGGTTGTCTTCTGTGGTATACATTTGATAAATTCCAATCTAGAATATTATTTGCAATGGTATCTACACAATTATTTTGGGCTTTAGGAACATGACTAAACGTAATGGTTTCAAATTCACGTACCAACAACTTAACTCGTAGATATTTTCTAAAAAGGACTTGGTTATGCACATGATACACACCATTCAATTACATGACAAGTAGCAAGGAATCTAAACGAAAATGAGGATGAAGGATGTGATGATCAAAGGAATCGACTAAGAAACCATTCACTGCATCATATTGTGCATGATTGTTGGTGGCAGATCCAATGCACTTGTCGTTCGAATGGAATAATGCATGCAAGGGCATAAAAATTGCCCAGGCTGTCGAGGCTAGATTCTAGGAGAAGTGACTCACACCGTCAGCATGACCAATATACGGTGTGGATGAAGGATCCATCTGAAAGATGCAAAAGGCAATGGATGAGATGATGCAATCTACCTAAATTCATGGTAGAAATAAGGATGTGCAAATCAAAGGGATATGCTATGAGTGACATTTCTTGAGGCAAAGCACATTGGGAGAATTAGGAAGGAAGTGGCCTTCAGAATCCTCCAAAAAATATGGCCCCTTGTCTAAGTGCAAGGGTAATCAGGGGTATACATAGCTTCCATGATGTCCTCATCAGACTGGGAGATGGTCGGACGGGAGGAAGGCTGACTACATGATGTAGCAGCAGTACCTGGTTCATCATCCTAAGAGAGAAGGTTCACATATGCATCATCTGGAATGGTAGACGATGAGGTAGTAGATGAAAAATCTACCGATGTTGAGGCCTGGGCTTCCCACGAAGGAGGTTCAATAGAAGCGCACACAGAAACCTGAGAGAGGTTTTCCTGCAAGGAACTCAAGGATGATGATTGGTGAAGGATATGGACCATTGATTCTGTCATCTCGACATCGGGGGGAGGGATCATGATGGTGGGACCATAGTCACCCTATTCTGGTGTACTAGTGGTACCAAAATCCATGGGTAGAGGAGTAGGTGATCCACTACGAGTGGTCTCGTATTCGCAAAGTCCTTCAAGGCAACCACGAAATTCATCGAGACGAGGGCAACAATGGGAATAATGACCATAATGATCACACAAGGCACAAGGGTTATTTGTGAGAAACGTTCTAAATTTCTTGGGTGGACTTGACAAGTTAACATGGACTTTAGGGATATTTTACTCAGGGAACATTTCATGAACCAAAGGTTTGAGATGAAGAAGCTTGGGACAATTATTGGTGGTGTGCCCAAAAACTTTACACAAAGCACATGGAGGTGATAGCTTTGGGGCCTTATGGGTTGGAGGAGCTTGGGGAGCCTTCTCCTTAGGCTCTTTCCTCTTATCTTTGCCCCCCAGTCCGAATCTTTCACAACAGGAGTGGGTTCCTGTTGAGGTTGTGATGGAACTGAAGCAGTGACAGGGGTCGTAGGGACTAGTTGAACCGAGGTTAAAGCATGATAAGGTCTTAGCTGACCAAGCAGAATGCTTGCAAGGGGATCTATGTACCATACTAGGATCCCCAAATTTATGTTAGGAAGGACCAGTGAAGCCATGAAAGGGACAAAAAATACCCCCAGATGGGGAAATAAGAAAGGTATCTGGCCTGCGAGGTAATTTACTAGTGGAATAGCTCCTGGACGGTTGAGACCTGGAGGAAGAGTTCCTAGTGAAAACATGGGAGAGGAACCCACAAATGGAGGAGGTCCTGGGGGGTGGATCAAGAGGGCTCAGCTGGGATGGAAACAACAGGGTAATAAGGAGCTGGCTTTTGATTAGATGTACCAGACTACTTGAGAGTATCCCATGACATTTGTAACATGAAAACGCTCATAGAGCTAGGCTCTGATATGGGAGGGGGAGGACTAGGGAAAGCACCCAACAAAGAGGAACCTTTATAGACTCTGGGTGAAACATCGGTGAGGGGACTTGAAGACTGCTTATCTGAAAATGATGAGATAATGCACTTGGGGGAGGTCACAGATGCTAGCTTGTATTAAGTCAACTAATTGATGGTAATGATCTTCACTTCATGGGGGAAGCACATCTTGCAGAACACTGTAGATGTGACAGCCGACATGGCATATATGTAGCTATGACCTAAGAGAATGTTGTAATCTAAAGGGGCATCAATAACCTCAATGTCGACATGGACAATCTTGCTTGCAAGGGTCATTGGATAGTTGCAGTAGATGCCAAGGGGCTGGGAGGAGTGTCCTTCCGAAGCACACAAAGTGATGGTGGAGGGGGACAACTCAGGTGGCTTAAGTTATTTCCAAACAACAGCGGACATCACACAGGTGGATGCACCTTCGTCAATAATGCATCAGGAGATGATGGCATTATGGACTCATACTGGAATCTGGAAAGAAACGGATGAAGGCAATGGGGGATGTTCTGATGTATTAATAGGGAAGACAATCAGACGATCGTCAGAATGATCTACTACACCCAAGGTAGTTAGTGGAGATTTCTTTTGAGATGGGCATTACTGGAGGACTTTCAATGTCGACATGGCAGTAGGTGATTATGCCAAGTCGTCTACTATACTGTATGTGTGGGAAACTCGGTTAGAAGTCGTGTTACGGCATAATGGTCCCTTTGGGATCTTGGGAATGGCTTCAACTTTGACACGAGGTATCTATAAAAAATCATTTGGTGTTGTAAGAGGCTCAACAGATTCTTTGGTTTTGGACTTAGAGAAAGACAAATTTGATGGCTTATCATATTGACGAGACCGAATTTGCAGGTTGATATCAGAGGGGTTAACCTCATTAGAGTTCATCATAAGGATATGGTAGTCACCGGGACCAGAAGGTTGGGGGGAATTGGATGCTTGACTTGATTGAGGTTGAACAACAACAAATCCTTGTTGAGGGAAAGGATTTGTAAGCATTTTCAGTTGAGATGGCGCAGGATTCTGAGGCGATTGTCAACCTCTAGAAGCTGCTTGAGCTTCCCACATTTGGCGCATCTGGGGTAAGAGAGGACACTCATGTGTATAGTGGCCATGTATACCACAACATGCACGAGTCTTGTTCATACGAATAGCCTTGTTCTACTTGGGCTGGCTGCCCTGCTGCTGGTTGTTGGTTTTAGGCTGGTTCCCCTAGGGTTCACTAGGTTGATTACTTTGATTACCCTGGTTACCCTTGTTACCTTTCCCCTTCTTCTTTTTCATTGAATTTTGTGGATTGGTATCACTCTTCTGTGGAAACACTTGACCCTGAGGGGGCGGTGGTTGTTGGGGCTGAAGATGCATGGGAGGTTCCGGCGCTAACGCTTGAGGGTCTGGAGCACTTAGCTGTGTAGAAGGAGGGGCAACAATTTGGTAGACAGGTTCTGACCCTAAACACATGTTGCTAGCAGGAGGGGAATGAGTGTTAGAGGAATTGGTTCCCCCTACATATAGACATAACATTGCTGAGTATATGGCGAAGGGTGTGAAAGGGTTCCAACGATACTGTCAACGATGTGAGATTCCCCCAGTTCATTGGCACTTCTAGGATGAGGGAGGTCTGGAATGATGATATAGACATAACTAGATTGTGCATAAATCAGTTCATATCTTAGAGTGGTTTGGAGAGCTTCTTCCTCAGTCTGAGGAAAATGGGACACAACATATTTTCCAATGGGTGCTAAAATGCTCCTAAGAAACTAATCTAGATAGACACAATCTTCAAAAGGTGGGGCACGACATGTGATCCTCCTTCAACACAACTCTTGAACATGGTTGGATAGGCGAGTGGCAGAGGACTGATGGAATGAGGTCAATAGCTCCGTACTAGTGTCATACTGAAGAGGTAACTAGAAATATGAAATGAACTCTTTAGCAAGCATCACAAAAATGGAATGAGATGTGGCAGACTAGTCTATATACCATTTTGCAGTGTCTCCATTGGGTGTGTGTTGGAAAAGACAAAGACAAATGGAGTCATTGGTAATGGAGTTGGACGAACACCACATGTGGAAGGATTAGAACATGGTTGGTAGGATACTTTCCAACAATACCATCAAACTTTGGGATGTTTGAGGGAAGCTTAGTCGGCATAGAAGGCCAACCAGCATCGTGGTGTATGGGGTTGTTTATCAACTAACTAAAATTCGGTAGACTTAACCCAACCATAAAGGGGAGCATGGGGGTTGCCGAAATGGTTCCTTAGACTGTTCTGCTTGATGTGACCATCAAGATAGAATCAGAGCCAAGACCAGGTTGGGTTCCTACACTAGTTGTGGATCCAGACATGGTGACAATATGTGGCGAAGGAGGCTCATAATTAGATGAGGAATCGAATGAACCAGGAGAAGAGTCAGTATGGGGACTTGGTAGGCTATGAACTTGAATTCGCGGGGAGGAGTAATATGCCCAAGCGGAAACTAGGGGTGAATACCTAATAGTCTCCATGACAAATGCCTTGGTGGTGCAATGGTGGTAAGACACACGTGACATGGAAATGGTGAAGGGAGATCAACAATATGCCTTTGTCTCAATGAGGGGAGATAAATTTATTATGTTAAGTCTTGGCTTGGTGGTGTAAACCAAGCGCCCTTCACTTAAGGTGTTCTTGTGTGTGTGACTGTATTTATTGATTAAGCCCATATTGTGTTTGTAAAAAAAAATAAAAAACCTTGCTGATAATAAATTGAAATTAACAATACAAAATGAACAACAAAACAATTAACCAAACCCCACCCAAACTGTGTTTGCAAACACTGTGCTAGTTGGTGGCTAAATCGATGCAAAATACACTAAAACGATCAAGACAACTAAAAGTGGATGTGACTAGGATTAAGTGACAATAAGATGCTGGAAAGTGGTGCAACAATAACAAAAAACCAAAGAGGAAGATTGATGTAAAAAGATAGGGAAATGGGTGAAACACCTAGGGAAATCGATGGGACCCTAAGGCCAATGATGAAACAAGTTGTAATGTGAAACTATAGATGGTGACAACCTATCATTATAGATTTTAAATAGAAGGGTACAGATTTTGAAAATATGGTCGAAAGCGCTACAGAAAATCAGGCTACTCACTCAACTAAATTCCTCCTATAAAGGTGGAGTTGTACTAGAAGCCCTAGGGGGGATAAATTCCACTTTGACGAGTAAATTAGAGTATATCATGGCGTAAGCAGGATGAGACAAAGGTCAAATAACCCAGTAGACAACTCTCTGTAAAACCCAGAAACATATATGACAAAATCCCAGAAACCCAAAAATCGCAGGTACTGACCTGTTTTTAGGTGAGATCGCACTTTTTGGGCTAAAAGGTGCGCTCTGGCCTCCAAATCACATTCTTTGGGCTAAAAAGTGCAATTTCTGCCCCATGGATCTTGGTCGGCAAATCTCGGAGAAAACCACTGCCTTTGTCACGGCTAGTTCCTGTGACTCTCAGAAAAGACCAGAAAGCTTGCAGAAGTCAGGAATTTAACAGATCTAGGGTTAAAAATGTAGGAAAAATTAAGAGATTGAAAAAATAATAAACACTAAGCTGAAACTGAAGGTCACCCAAGTTTCTGGATCTGAAGTAAAAAACCCAATGGAGTCACCAATTTGTTAGCGACAATCAGAAATTCCCCAGCAGAGTCGCCAATTTTGTTGTAATGTTTTCTTCTCAAAGATGTACGAAAAGAATCCACTTCAGATTGTGGAAGAGAAATAATCTCAACAATATAAATGGCTTCTAAACATTATAGATCTACAACAACTAATAGAAACAAATCTGCCAAAGTATTGATCTATGCCACAATCATAGTTGAATGAAAAAGAGAAATAGTAATAACTCCAATCATCTAATGGAAACCAGATATACAAAGAATAGTTTTTATTATAACACCTATGAAGGGAACAAATAAATGTTACCTGTCCCCCTCTATGGGATGGGTCTTGGCTATCCTCAAACATCTTCATCTTCTGTAGAGCCTCTCTCCTCTATAATGTGTAAATCCAACAAAAATATGGTGTGCGACAATGAAAATAATTAGAGTTACAACACTGAGTGCAACAATGAAAATAATCAAAAGTGAATAATGAATGGAAAACCCTTCTATTTATAACAAAATATTGAGTTATCCTCAAATAATGAACAATAATAAAATATTATTAACCCCATTCTAGAAATAAGCACTTGGAATATTTTATTATATTTGGTTAGGAGGGAAAAAGTATTTAAACTTTTATTTAGAAATAATAAATAAATAAATTATTTATTTATCATCTCAAGAAATACGGTTAAGGAATAATAAAGAAATAATGATTAATTTAATTATTCGTGAGGGATTTAGTCAAACCTGACAAGGAATAGTAATTAATTAGTGATTAATTAATTATTCCTAGAGAAAAATAAGATAATTAATAATTTATCTATTTATTTTTCATAACTGGGTCAAATATGTCAAGGAATATTAATTAAACAATGATTTAACTAATTATTCCTAGAAGATAATTAAACAAATAGTGATTTATTTAACTATTCTTCATGGGTTTAATTATTAAGTACTTAACAAATGTGGTTTATTAAGTAATTTCTCACAGTGAAAGCAATTTTACTATGGTAAAATTGGCCTTATATGGTGTACTTCAATCCATCTATTAAATTAAGGCTAGATGATCAAGTTTTTTGTGATAACACACATGTTCTCTAAGGAAATGATATTTGATATGAATCTGTATTGTCTTTGAATGCATAAGAGATTTCTTTGAAATACTGATTGCATTTGTGCTAACAAAAATAATTGATATTAGTTGATCAAACTCTATTTTATGTCCTTCAAATTCTTCTTCATCCAAGAACCTAAGTATAACATGTTATTGTTGCAATGTACTCATATTCTTCATCCAAGAACCTAAGTATAACATGTTTTTTTTTTTTCTAAGTAATACTAAACTATTATATTACAGCAAGAGCAGAGTTACATTGTGAAAATTACAACGGGGCTGCGGCCCTGTAAAATTTGTCCGCGGACAGACAGTAGACACTTGACACATAGGACACATTGACACATGGACACATGGATAAAGACTTAGAGCCACATTCATGCAGCTGACACATGGACATATACACTTGCAGAACAGCGACATAGAACAGAGATAACATAAAACCGACACCATTACATAGAGACAGAGTGACAGACTCATATATAACCGCATAGGAAGCTGACTGAGAAAAATTCTTGCTGTAGAACCTGGAGTGCGAGCTGGGCATGTCAATCTTCGTCAGTGGTCTGCGGCTCATCTTCTGCCTTGCAGCGTGGAGGCTGAAGGATAGCTTTGCCAAGGTTGCGCGCTCCACGGTCGCTTGGGCCAGCGCTTGAGTCACCAACAGGCTCTCTCAGGCTTGCTCCCGGGTCATGTAAGGGCCTCATCATCTCAACAGCAGGGAATTCCATATCCACCATGGGAACAATCCCAGGAACACGCGGAGGGTTGGCCCGAGGGATGTCATCCTCATCTTCCCAGGGATTGCTACAATGCTCAACAGAGACAGTCACAAAGAAAGTTGAATTAGCTAAGGTGCAGGGGAGGCGGTAACGCACCATTGGGTGCTCCGTGTGCCCACAATCCATGCGCACAGGCTGTTCCCCCATTCTGCCTCTGCCCGGGGGCCTTCCCCTCGGCCTTCTGCATTCAGAGGATTCCTCAATTGAGGAGGAAGTCGAGGGGGCTCTGCCACTATACCCACCCCTGCCGCCGCTGCCTCTTCCCCTAGTACGCTGCATGCTGGTCTTATGAGCAGAGCGCTTAATTCCACTGTGAAACAGCGGAGTCGGCCTAGAAATGCTGCCAGACCAAGTTTGAGTTTCCCAATTGCCGAGAGCAGTGGCAGCAGAGCCTTGACCCTCTTTCTTAATGTTTGATTGAGGGCTGAGACTCTGAGCCTCCACACTTTCTAACAAAGCCAGAACAGGACTGAACAATGGACGCGGATACGAGCTGAAGCTCCGAGTGCCCTCACCTGCTAACGAAGCCAGAGCAGGAGCTAACGAAAGGCGCATACAGAGAGGCGTTACCAAATTCTCAGAGGCGCAATTGGCTTGCTTGTGAGCTTGCCAATTGCCCCACTCCTCCGCAGCATCACACTCACATTCACAATCAAAGTTCAGAACCTCCGTCACCTCCGGCGAGAACGAACCAGTTGCAGCGAGAAATGGCGTAAGAACGTCCGGGAGAAGGTTGTTATGAAGCGCCATGATGCGCTTCTCAAGAATCGCCTTGATGGTCGACAGGACTTCTCTGTCAACCGTCTTAATTCCCCTCCTTAAATGCTGAAGGGTGGTAGGGTGTATGCGTGTCCTTCTGTCATGCTTGGCTCGTCCGGGCGGACACATGCCCTTTGGACGAGCCTTGTGTGTCACATGGCTAGCGATCACCCGCATCCGGGGCTAAGTATAACATGTTATTATTGCAATGTACTCATATTTAGCTATGGATAAATAGATTGAGGTCTATTTCTTGCTCAATCATGAAACTAGACAATTTTACAAAAGGCCACCACTAGTGATTTTCCTGTCATCAACACTTCATCCTAGTCTGCAACTGTGTATGATGTTAAGGTAAATTATTTTCTTCTTGAGTACCATATGTCATAGTCCATACATGATTCTCTTTTTCACAACATATACATGAGTCTCTTTTGGTTAATATTAAAACCTTATAGTCAACCCTACAACTTGCATGATACCAAGTCTTGATGATGTGAAGTCCAACAATATTACAATCATATAATTATACATAGTTTGATTCACATATGGTGATTCATTATCCTTGCCTAATTTGCATCCTATAACCATGGGAGTGCTAATAGGAGCAAAATTTTCCATTCCAATTTTTTTTAGCATTTCCTTAAGATATTTGCTTTGGGAGATGAATATGCCTATACTTGATTAAATGACTTAACCCTAATAAGAATAACAATTCTCACAACATACATATCTAAATATTTTTGCTTTTCTACTGCAAACCTTTGGCTTATTGTATCAATATCACTTCGAAATATGATGTCATCCACATATACAACAATGATGAATATGTTTAACTATCTATTTTAATTTACAAATTGATATATGTTGCTCCCTTTTTGAATTCTTGTTATTGTAAGTATTTATCTAGTCTTGAGTAACAAGCTTTGGGAGCTTGCTTAATACCAGAAAGATCCTTTTTCAAGCTCTTAAAATCCTTTTTTTGTTCAACATACACTTCTGCTTCCAGGTTTCCATTTAGGAAATATAACTTGCCATCCATTTGATGCACCTTGAAATGTATAAAATGGGAAAAAGCAAGAACATTCTGATGGATTTGAGTTGGAAACTAAAGAAAAAGTCTCTTTAATTTCAAGGCATTTTTCTTGTGCATACCATTTGCAGACAAATCTAGTTATATTTCTCAGTGTTGTGAAAAGCAAGATTAAATCGCGATTTAATGAAAAAATCGTGATTTTTTCAGCTTGCCGATCAAATCGCGATTTTTATATGAAAAAATCGCCTACTTTTTTTTGCCGATTTTTACCGAAAAAATCGTGATTTTTAACGAAAAAATTGTGGGGGCTCGGGACAGTGCAATTTTATAAACTTTTTTTTGGTTTTTCATTTGGTCATTTAGACAGTCGCGCACGTGGAGGGAGGAGGAGCTCTTGGAGACCATTGAAGAGGGTTTTCAGCCAAATCTAAGTGCTTAGAGGAGAAAATCAAGAGGAGACCACCAATTTCTCCATAGAAACGGTATGAGGATTAATTTTTTTTGTTTTCATTGTTTAAAAACATTGTTTTTGTATGTTTTTCATTGTTTTTGGTTGGGAAACTTGGTATGGCCACCATCTTTCTTTTGTTTAAAAAAAAAAAATTGTATATCTTCATTGATTTGGGATGGGTAACTTGGTATGACTATGGGAACCATTTTTTTTTGTTTTCATTTTTTTAAAACATTGTTTATGTTTTTTTCATTGTTTTTGGCATTTGCCATTTGGTTGGGTAACTTGGGTTTGGATTCTAGAATGGTCGGGTAATTCGTGTTTGAAACTTTGAACTTTGGAATGGTTGTTTTAGGTTGGGTTATGGGTAGCTTGGATTTTCATTGCACAATCATCAATGTAAAAATTAAAAATTAAAATACTAAATTGTAATTTGTAAATTTGTAACTTGTAATTTTGTAAATGCTAAATTGTAATCCTAATCCTTATTTTCCCATAGGTTCACAACTACACCAAAACACCATTCAAGACTTCAAGTTTGCAAATTCAAAGTTCAAAAACAAACATGCCAAGGAAATTGGATCCTTTCTGGGAATATGGTGAACCTAAAGATCCGAATGATAGACAAAACTTGAGTTGCAAGTTGTGTGGAAAGGAGATATACAGAGGGGTGTACCGGTTGAAGTTTCACCTTGCACAAATCCCTGGACATGATGTGGGGCCTTGCATAAATACAAATCTTGAAATTATCCAAAGAGCCATGAGAGCATTGGAAGAATTAGAGCACACTAGAGAGGCCAAAGAAGAACTCAAAAGGCAACTAAAAAGGTCAGCTGAAGGAAGTGGGCCAAGTGGCACTGGTTCTACTGCAGCATCAGTCAATTCGGTAGCTGCATCATCATTTTTTGTTCCTCGAACCACACCTGGTTCACAACCATTTATTGGTTCAATGCTAAAAAGAACTGATAAAGAACAAGCTGATAGGTTGATGGCAAAATTTCTCCTCTGGAGTGATATTCCTTTCAGCATTGTAAGGAATAATCCATTTTTCCAACCTACTGTTGATGCTATTTCCAGTGTTGGCCCAGGGTACAAAATCCCTTCTTATCATGATTTCAGAGGCTGGATTCTTCAAAATGAAAAGCGTGACTGCACCCAAAGATTGGAGGATTTTAGGGCATCATGGGCACAAACAGGATGCACTGTTATGTCAGATGGTTGGACTGACCAAAAGGGGAGAACCCTTATAAACTTCTTGGTTAGTTGTCCCAAGGGGACTATGTTTATCAAATCTGTTGATGCATCTCATCAAATCAAGATGCAAGAACTTTATGTGATTTGCTGGATGTGTTTATTTTGGAGGTGGGTGAACAACATGTTGTCCAAGTCATAACAGACAATGCTGCAAATTATGTTGCTGCTGGTAGAATTCTTATGGACAGGCATCCTACTTTATTTTGGACACCTTGTGCTGCCCATTGTATTGATTTGATGCTAGAGGACATAGGGAAAATTCCCTTTGTCAAAGATATTGTTGACTCATCAAAAAGCATTACAAAATTTACATATAATCATACATATGTGCTTAGCTTGATGAGAAGATTCACCAACAACAAAGAGTTGGTGCACCCCGCCATTACACGGTTTGCCACGAGTTTCATATCTCTTCAATCCCTCTTGAATTCTATGTGGGATGTGAAGAGAATGTTTCTTTCAGAGGAGTGGTGTGCTTTGTCAAGGAGCCGCAAACCAGAAGGAGAGGCCGTATGCAGACTAGTTTCATACCAGGAAGACTTCTGGGCGGGAGTGCAGGAGGTGTGCACTGTTACTGAACCTTTGGTAAAGGTTCTTCGATTGGTTGATGGTGAGAAGCCCGCAATGGGCTATTTGTATGAAACCATGGGCAGGGCCAAAGAAACCATTTGGGCCTACTATGATGATAAGGGAGATGATGGGTTTCAGAAACAACTCCTTCTATGGGGAGTGATTGATGAGCGATGGAACAACACACCATCGTCCCATTCATGCTGCTGGGATTTTCCTGAACCCTACATTTTCTTATGCATGTGGGTTTGATTTTGATGCTGAGATCATGGATGGATTCTTATCCTGTGGCCAGAAGATGGTGCGATCTCCATAACAACGTATAGAGATCTCTAAACAAATTGAGACATATAAGATGGCAGGTGGCACATTTGGCTTTGAGATGGCTATCACTGATAGGACGATTAAAATGCCAGGTATTTTTTAGTTTGTAACTTTGTTTCAAATTTCATTGTCTCTTCAAATTCCATTTTTTTCTTATGTTTATTTAAAATTTTATTTGTAATTTTGTTGTAGATGCATGGTGGAAAATGTATGGTGGCAGGGTACCCCTTTTGCAAAAGCTTGCCATTCGCATCCTCAGCCAAACATGCAGTTCCTCAAGATGTGAGCGCAACTGGAGTGTATTTGAAAAAATACACAACAAGAAGTGCAACAGGTTAACAGTTAAACATTGAAAATATTGCAAAGTTCCAAATAAATTTTTGAATTCATTAAACAATATTTTTTTTTATAATATTAATTATTAATTATTATTTCATGATCTTTGTACAGGTTGGAGTCCCAGCGACTTAATGACATGGTCTACGTCTACTACAATCTTCGATTGTGGGTGAGGCAACTTGAGAGGACACCTGATGTGGATGCCATCTCATTGGATGGGATTGACACCACTGCTGCATGGAAGGTTGAGGCCGAGAGGCCTCTCATGGATTCTACTGATGATTGGTTAGTGCAGGATGTAGTGGAGGGGGAGGAGGAGGAGGAGCAGGTGGAGGAGGAGGAGGAGGAGCAGGAGGAGGAGGAACAGGAGGAGGAGGTGACACCGCCTACCCGGGCTACCACTGCCACCAGTAGAGGACGTGATCTACCTCCTATAGCTTCTACTTCTAGTTCTTCAGCTTCTAGAGCACATCAGACTCCACTGCCATTTCCACCAGCACGGGCACCAGCATCTACATCTAGAGGGAAAGGGAAAGCTGTGGCATTTTCTCGCAAGAGGGGCAGAGGAAATCAATATGATTAGACTTTCATTTTATTGTATATGACATTATGACATGATGAGATACATTATCGTATTTTTTGTTGATATTTTGAGGCTGAGTTGGGACTCAGGAGTCAGGACTTACTATTCAGGACATGATTCAATGTTATGTGTGATTTTAGTGCTAGAAATGATATTAAACATCTTATATATTAGTTTTTTTTATCATATTTATGTGTCAATATATTTATTTTATGTTGTAGATGGTTTAGATATTAAAAAAATTGAAAAAAAATGAAAAAAAATGAATATTTTTGTACCAAACGAATTTTTCCCGCTTTTTTCTGATTTTTTCCCGATTTTTCCGATTTTTTCCGATTCGTTCCCCACGCCGATTTAATCCCAATTGCGCTTTTCACAACATTGATATTTCTCACTACATTTCCATCCTCATTTAATTTGTTCCTAAAGACCCACTTAGTTCCAATTACAGTCTTATGCTTTGGTTTAGGCACAAGTTCCCATGTTTCATTTTTATAAATCTAATTTAGCTATTCCTCCATAACATTTACCTATCATTCATATTTACTAGCTTGTGTAGATTTATTTGGCTCTATTTTGGATAACAAGGCAAAGTTCATATGTTGTGGTGAGCTAATCAATATCCATATAGTTTGAATTTGTGAAACTTTGTCACCAAATATTTGATTGTCTAGGTGATTTTTTTAAACATACCTAGATGGAGTCTTTGGATGATGAAATTTTATATGCTTCTCCTCTTCCTCTTGATATTTTTTCTCTACTTATTGTTCTTCTTTCTCTTCAACTTCTTATTCTTCCTCCTCATGTTGTCTTCAAAATACTTCCTCTAGTTATTCATTTTCTTGTGGATTTTTCTTTTGAGTTAATTCTCCATCTATTTTTACATGATTTTTCTCCACTATCTTACATAGTAATTTTTTGTAACATTTTTGTCTATTGATTATAGATGAAAAACCAAGGAATATTCCTTCACCTGATCTAGAATAATTTTTTTTGAAATAGTCTTCATTTATCTTGATGAAGAATTTACTGCAAAAAATTTGAAATGTTTGATTGTATCATATATTTCTTTCCACAATTCATAAGGATTTTTAATGTTGTTTACTCCTAATTTTAGTTGTATTTAGAATGTAAATTTTTGTATTAAATTCTTCTCCTCAAAGGCTTTTGGAAGTGTTGCTTCAATAAGCATAATTCTTTCCATATCCTACGTAATTTTAGTATTTCCTTCAACCACACAATTTTGTTGTAGATTTATTTCCATTTAAAAATTTCTTTTGATGCCATGATTTTCATATTATTTAATGATTTCAATAGAAGTGAACCCTCCTCCTCTATCTAACCTTAGACATTTGATCTCTAGGTTAATTTCATTCTCAACCAAGGATTTGAATTTTTTGAACTTATTAAAGGCTTCATATTTCTCTTTAAGAATGGAAACCCATAACATTCTAGTATAATAATTTATTAGAAGCATGAAGTATATCTCACCTCCTAGTGTTGTGTTCTAGCAGGCCCCCAAAAGTTTGTATTTACAAGTTCTAATGGCCTGGTTGATGAGTACTCCTTAGGATTGAATTTAACTCTAGTCTACTTCCCATGCTAACAAGGCTTGCAAATGGGTCATTTGGCTTTGATATTTGTAGCATGTCTCTAACTACTCGTTCCTTGTTGAGATTTTCTAGATGGTCAAAACCGATATGACCCATTAATATATGCAATAACCAACTTTCATCCACTTTTCCCATACAACATTTTTCTTTGACTTCATCTAAGATATACATTCTACTTCAAGTCCTAGATGCATTTGCCACCATATTTCCTAATCTTGCTTTCCTCATTTTGTTAGGTCCATATATTACTAGTGTTTTTATTGTTGTACCCTATAGTACCCCATATTGTTGTTTTTGTGCCCCTTAGAATCCCACTATTGTTATTGTTAAGTGCTTACATTATTAGTGTTATCTAGGCCCTAATTATATTTTACCCTTTAGACCCCTATATATACTAAGAAGGTATTGTCATTTGAATCATCCAAGAATTGTTCATTTATTTTATGTAAAAGGAGGTTAAAAAATACTCCAATTTTTCTAAGGGGCCCAACAATAATAATATGGGGTGCTATGGGGCACAACAATAAAAATATGGGGGTTACATTAGTATTATAGGGACCTAACACATTTCACATACTTTAGCATGAAATGTGAGATCATATCCTTGATTACAAAATTCACTAACACTCAAAATAACATATTTAGTTTTAGTCCTTCCATTATTAAGGTTAATTGTTCATTTTCCCACTATTCTAGTTGGTGCATTATTTCCAAAAGTGACCCTTACTCCTTTGCCTTCCTTTAGAGAGATAAATTTTCTCTTATCTCTTATCATATTCTTTGAATACCCACTATATATGTACCATAGACATCCTTTATTTTGAGCATAAAGAGAAAATCTAAATTCTACATGATTTTCTTTCTTCCATTTCCATACCCTTGTACATTATTTTTTCTGGTGTTGTTGAGGATCCCTTATTGAGATATTTTTGTGATCACATCACTTATTTCCATAACTATTGGACTTATAACACTCAACATGATCAAATAAGGGGGGAATGAATTGTAATTTATTCTAGCATTCTCATTGAAACTTATAGGCTTGATGATCCCATAATCATTCCTTGAAGAGATGAAATATTCTCTGAATCTATTTCTCATATGATAATTCCTTACATAAGCTTTATAATCCATTTCTTTAGGTCCAAAGAGAAGAAAAAGTATAAAAACATATTTTGATACTTGGATGAGAAAGGAATCCTTAAGGGAATAGTTCTTTTGAATCCATTCACGTTCTCTTTATGATAAAACTCACTCTCTGCTACTCCATTGCTTCATTTCTAATGCTACTTGTATTGATAATAGGGTCCTTGAACTTATTGTGACACCCCTTTCATTACCCCAAATTTTGTAATGTAATTAAGAACATATAATGTCAAGGTTACAACATTAATGTTATGATGTAAAAATCTATTTTGTGATGTAATGTTTATTTTTATTAATGAAAATGCTAGAGCCAAAGAAAGGGGATAGCCAATAGATTATGATTCCTTGGGGAGGGGAAAATCTTGACTTAAGAGAAAAAAATATAGCTTGTGTGAATATTTCCCTTTGATAGGATGGTTATTCTTCTCTAGATGCTAAAATCTTGGGAAGGTGAAGGGTCAAGGTGTTATTATAAAAATAAGAGGGAGAAGAAATTGAGGGGTTCTTCTTCTTGGTTCTTAAGCTTATAGTTTTTCTCTCTTCTATTACTCTCTCATACATCTCTCTCTCTCTCTCTCTCTCTCTCTCTCTCTCTCTCAAAAATTAGAATTGGCATGAGAATTGGTGACAACTTGTTTAACATGAATTTAATGTGCTTTAGTTCTTTTTCCTCGGACTGGATTGCTTCAATGACTTGTAGTTGTCATGTTTGTGTGTGGCGCGAAGAACACTAAATAAGGGAGGGTTGAGGGACTATATAGAATAGATAAGAACTCCCTTCTACTGTGTAGACCTTCATTGTCATTTTTGAATGTCTATGGGCCTGATCAAGGAATGGAAAGGATGAAAATTGATATTTTTTCCTGTGTGTGGAGGAGAGTGGCCTTGACTTTTCGCGTTAAATCTGGTTTGAAAATTGTGTGTTAAATCCTTGATTTTATATCCTCCTTCAAGGCATCAAGATCTAGCTCAAGCTTGGATAGCTATGAGAAAGAAAACCACATAGCTAAGCCTACTCTTTGGTGGAAAGTGACTCATCCTTCTTCAGTTCCATTTGCAAAAGATTTGATTCAAGATAAATATCTCTCATACATGATTATTTAATTTCTCTTTTTAGAAATTTTATATGTAAATGAATTCACCCTTCAACAAATTTATCATGGTTTGGGTTATTATACTATTTGGTTGTAGCTTTTTATATATATTAAATTTTGTAACAACATTGGTCAAGGAAGATAGACTTCCTAAATTCCTTTTAAATGGGCCATGCTAGAATTTATGCTATAATGTTTCTTTTGGGAGGTTCCAAATGTTGTGACATGGACCATAGTGAGGGGAAATCTCATTGATCCTCTAGTCCAATTTTCAGATCTCGAGTCACAGAATTTTAAGAAATATGATAAGGGGAAGTTGGGCTTCCTATATGCATATTTAAATAGGACATGTTGGCATTTATGCTATAACTTTTCTTCTGGGAGCTTCCAAAATTTTAAACATAGACCATAGTGAGGGAAAATACCATTAAAAATTTTGTAGAAATTTCCATTTTTGGGTCATGATATTTTATGAGATGTGATAAAAGGAAATATATCTTCCTAAATGTTGCTAAAATCATGCATCAAACAAGTCACGTTGGCATTTCTGCTATAACGTTTCTTCTAGAAGGTTCCAAAAGCTAAAACTTGGACCATAGGGAGGGGATCCCACTATTCATCAGATTCAATTGTCAGAACATGGAAAACTATAATTTAGGAGATATTACCTAAGGAACTTTATATATTAGTTTGATTTCAAAGTGTTTGAAGAAATGCCTACATGGTTTAATGATTCATTGCATACAACTTGTTTAATGAAATTCCATAATGAAAATGTCATTTTATAGATGGGGATAATATTGTTGTATGTTAGCATTATTGTATGATAGTATTGTTGTATCTGAACTATGCCAATTTGCATGCAAAGCATTTGAAAAAATGAGTTAAAGGTGTTTTATTACAATTTTCATACAAACTATTTGATAAAATACCTCAAAGACATAAATAAAAAGGTTGTGTGATTGAGTAGTATATTTCAATTAGTATGTTATAAGTGGAATCAGAGCAATGTTTCTTATTTGATTTCATAAAAAATGTTTGAAAAAATGTCTACAAAAGAATACTACTTAATTGGTGGTATACAATGTATTTGAAGGAAGGTTTACATGTCAAGTGTTTGATAAAATATATGAGAGACGAAAATCAAGTTTTTTCAATATGGTTAGGGTAAATTTAGCAGGGGTATATGACATAGTGGTATCAGATCTGACTTTTAAGCTTGTTAAGAAGAAAAAAAATTGATACCATGTATCCTTAATTGAGCATTAAGGCACCAGGTATGTGACAAATTTATATTAGAGAATGGTTCAAAATTTGACCTAGATGGCTCAAGTACTAATGAAATAAGAGTTATGATACTATGTGACAAAGTGGTATTAGAGCTAAGATTCATAATTGAACCTGAATGGAAACAAGTATAGAAAATAATTTATCTTTTAAATTAATATCTATGCATGCATGTGTACTTATGTGAAATTATTTTGTTGTGTATATGAATACACCGATGTTACTTGAACATTGACTTGAATTTGATGTAGCAAGGAGAAAAATGCAATATAAACATGCAAGATGTTAACCATATTTCCTATATCAGTGCAATAAAATTGCAAACTTTTATGGTCAAGTGATGCAAGCATAACTATGAGGGGAAATCTCATAGCTTATCTCTTGCTAGTTTTAATACTTTTATTTAATGTTTTGATAAGTTGTCATATGACGATGAATAATAGCATAGGAACGATAGAGATGCAAGATATGAAATAGTTCAAAGCTACATGCCCATTAAATAGATATTAAATAATGTTATGATATATGCATGAATATATGTTAGCTACATATAGTAATGGATGTGCATACGTAAAGAATCAAAGTAGTCTATTGTCATAATATGTTTCAAATGATTAATAATGGTTAATGGTGAACATGTAAGTAGGGACATGTTGAAATCATGAATGAGAATCCAATAATATGTTGCATGTAGTCTTGTGGAATTAAGGTTATGGAGGATAAGGTGTTGATGAGAGAATGCTATAAGTGGAACCTATGAATGCTGATATGCAAGTTGTGAAAATGTTGTGAGTGCACTTCTCCTTAGGTTTCCTTGTCAACGGATAGAGCCATTGATGGATAAATATAGTGACAATTGTTTGTGTGTGGATTCTAGAGAGTACAAGGAGCACCAAAGGCATCTAACCCTCCTATAAGCCACAAGGATCTAAGACATCCTTGGCCAACCCAAGTTGGAGAGTGTAGAAGGATAATGACATATGCTGAGCAATTACTGTGATCGAAGAAGGGAGTGCACTACCTTGGTCGATTGGGATGATGAGGGGATGTGAGACTATTGCTTAGAGGTTGTTAGGGTTGGTACCTTGACCTTGTTTGTGTTCAATATTTTTCATGTATCATACTTGGATACTAGTAAGCTAATTTCTTTTAGGAGTCATTGCCCAAAGTGAGAATAACCCACTGTTGAATAAAAAAAGAGCAACAAATCCTATATCTAAAATAAAATAAGAGGTTTTTTTATAGTCAGTGGTTTTCTCCATATAAGTGTTCTAAAATGATTGATTATGACCCCTGAATTTTATGCACACACAAATAATTGTTTGAATGTTTGATTAAGTGTGTGATACGAGTATATGTTTATGATATTGCATGAACGAATAATCATGTTCTAAGACAACTATAATAATATAATGTGTTTTGAGACAACTGATATGCTCAGTCAACATGTTGCATGAGAAACAAGATAGATGAGGAGATTTTGGGACTGATTGATGAGCCTAGGTATTGCAGCAAGAATGTTGCAACTCCAACGAGGGCTACCATATTTACTTATCAACCTGAGGTTCATACAAACTTGGAGGTGATTGTGCTATATACACAAGTAGAATTGAAGGTACTACCTATTGTCACTGCTCAGCTGGCAAGAGACGCCAGGGGTTCCAAAACAGACTTCTATAGGGTCAGAGGAAACTTGATTTTGATGGAAGGAGAGAAAACCTAGTCTAGGGGAGAGCCAATCTACTGTAGAAATGAAGAAAACAACAAGAAAACCTAAATCACCATAACCTAATTAATCATGAAAATAGCTAGACTAAGTAGAATTGCTAAGAAACACTAATCTAATGCTAACTATCTAAGTTGCAGGAGTAAAGCAACAAAACTAGACTAAGGGGTCAGAAATGGAACTAGGCTAAGTTTGTGTATGAGCGGAAGAAGCGGCCAGAGGGAAAAATGGTGAAAAGAGGATGTAATGAGCAACAACACATGAGGATTGTTGGATCAAGCAAGTGAAGGGTAAATGAACAGTTTAGATTAGACAATAGGAGGGTATGTAGGCAAATGGGTGGACATGGTGGACTAACAAGATGGACAACTGAGATTATATCATGGAGGTGATTGGCATATGAATGATGGAGATCGGCTAAGCCAGTTGGCGATCGGGTGAAGCAACAACCATCGGATCAAGAGACAGATCAACGGTGGATAGTTCAAGGTGATAAAGCGATCGGGTGATGCGATAGCCGTCAGATCTGGCAGGGTAAATCGACGGTGGTGATTGGAGTGCAAAAAGAAATGTACGGAAATGATGAGCAGGTTTTGAGGGCGGTAAGTTGTATCTCACGCGCCCTCAAAACCATAAGTTGTATTTTTAAAATTCATGCTATTAGCCTCCTCGACCGACATGTATCACGGGGAAACCACCCATCCTGCGCATCCTCAGGTAGATAATGTTCGGATAGAAATCCATGCGATATGGCATGAAGGCCGTCGGATCTAGCAAAGCAGATCTATGGTGGAGATGTGACCAAGTAGGTTGGTGAGTGGGTGCACGATAGCCATCGGATCTAACAAGGCAAATCAAAGTGGATTTGAGCAGTGATTGGACGATTTGGCTTGTGAAAGGCGTTTTACTGGTAAAACCGTTTAAACATGAATTATCAACTCCTACACAAGCATTTTGGGCCGAAGGAGAATGACAGTATGAGTGAGGTCTTATGCAGAGGGTGAAGGGACAGATAACTAGGAAATGAGTGAATGATCATGAAATGAACCAAGCAACGATATGATGAACCACGTGATTGCATTAAACAACAAACCCTATGAAAACCAAAACCCTATGTTTTTGGGATTTCTACAGAGTTTCTTCCTCACATCATGGTCCTAGAGGGAGGAGGTGAAGTTGAGACACCTGCGAGAATCCTGATGGATCTTGTCTTTACCAACCTACTGATTAAATGAAAGCATAAATGGAATAAACTAAAACACAACTACTCTGTTCTATCCTACTATAATGAAACTGCAACCACTCAGCAAATGAACAGAAAATAGGAAGCAACTTCAATAAATGAACAAGAATCCATGAATCTATGTTGAACCACTATAATGAACATGCATATACTTAACCAAATGAATAATCAAACCATGCATCTATGCTAGTACTGTAATGGGAATGAACTGCTTAAGTGAATGAACATAAAACATGAATCTAGACTGTTGTTGTAATGAGAATGCATTTGATTAAGCAAATGAACAGAAAGAAGGAAGCTATGCTAACATAACAGTACAATAAAGAGGAACTTTTTCTTCTAGGTTTGGTCCCTAACCAAAGAGCTTTAGCCCTCTAGGTTAACTCAGTGCTAGCTCAAATAAAAACTCATCTTCATTATAAATCAAAAATTGTATTACATTAGAACTGTTACAAGTCTGCAACTTGACAAAAAGCTGAATACTTGCTAACTGACTGAATGGTGATTGCCTAGCTGACTAACAAAAAAAGAATTGAGGTCCTAAGCCTCTTTATTTATACATCTGAAGTCTCAACGACTTCCCTCAAAATTAGGGGGGTATAGCTCCCAATTTAATGGTAACTTTTCCTTTCACTTTCACTAGCTCGGCTGCCTTCTAGTAGGGAGGTTGCTTGTACTTCCACATGATTGGCTATCTTTTATCACTCTTGATTTGGTTGTGTGTACTTTTAGTTGATGGAGGGATATTTGAATGGATGGCCAGTAAATGAGGAGGACTTACCTCTTGTAATTCCTCTCCCTTGTCCCATTTGAGTTTTTACCAAGGTCTTTTACCATAGTTCCTTGCTTTTACCTTTTATCCTTGCTTTCCCCTTGCTTTTATCCTTTATTCCTGCATTACATGCACATTAGACCACAAAGAAAAATATCCAACTCTAACATATCTCATAAGAAAAATATAATCAAAAGTATGCAATAAGTTGTGAGAATAGTTTGTTTGACTCAGCTAGGAGGTAAATTAAGGCCAATTAAGGCCCATATAATTACTTGATGATGAGACTCATCATCACCCCCCTACTGAATGTGTTCCTCATCCTATAAGCAACTTAGTGGCTCTGGTAGCCTCTCTGTCATCTCATTCTGTTGCTGTGGTCTTTTGTTCTTGTTTATAACAGTCTAATTTCCTTTCTCCTCCCCACTGACATTCTTTGGTCTTCAAGCTATGTGGCAGTGTGTTATCTAGTTTAGCAGGCATGTATATTATCATTTCTTTAGCAGCCTAAACAGATCCTCATAATGTGTACTTGCTTGCCCTTGGAAATTAAGATATCTAAGTGTTAGCTGAGGATTATTTGCAATTAGATGCTGATTAGGGCCATGGGGTTTGATTGTTCAGCTGCTTCTTTGTCCCTGAGGTCACTTAGCTCTTTTGTTTCTTACTGCTCTTTCTTTTTTTGTTTCAAAGCCTTCTTTCTCTTCTATTTCATCATCATGTTTTTTTGTGCTCTCCTTCATCATGTTCCTCTGTATTAGTTTCTTTTGTATCCATCTCCTCCCCATCTAGCTCTGTATCTGCTTTTCTTTGTTTTCCCTGCCCTTATTGAAAAAATGACTAACATCATAGATGAAGGTTTTGATGTCATCCTCTGCTGGTAATTTATTTAAGACTATCCATGTTATAGGGATCCTGAGGTTTTGGAGGGCATAGCCTTTTTAGAGGAACCTAACCACCTTTTTACTCACAAACCAACTACCTCTAAACCTTTGCAACTTTTGATCACATGATGCATATGAGTGAGTGAGTAGGATACTTACTTGTGGCTTTAATGCCACATTGCAGTGTCAAAGATCAAAGGCGTTGCTGATGGTCATTCCTCTTCCTCCTCTGTTTTCTATTGATGGTTTCTTGACTGCAGATCTGATGTTGTTTCTTCTTCTGTATGGTCATCTTTCTGCCTCTTCCACTATTTGCTGTACAGAGGGAGTAGGAGTGTGTGTGTACGTAGGGATTATGGTAATGGATGAGCTGATATTGTGGAAAACATAATCTTCTCTTGAATTGAAGTAGTGAAGTGAAAAAAACAATGGAATTTAAGGAGCGGAGGAGATGAACATATGTGAGGCAGGGCACCCTTTGGATCTTCTCTTTTCTCCTTGATGGTCTTTCTCATCCTCCTGCAAACAACAATTATTTTTTTTTCTTTTTTCTTTTATTATTATACTTTTTTGGAAAACACCTAGGTTGCCTTAGAGAGATTTTCACCCTAGGTATTTGCCCTAGGTGCCTTAAGAAAGGTTTTCACCCAAGAATATTCTTTCTCTTTCCATTTTTCTCATCCTTGGGACACCTCATGGAGGTTTTCAACCCAAAGACGGGACTTAGGTGCCTCATGGAGGTTTTCACTTGAATCCTTATTCTAATTTTTTTCTCTTTTTCAATGACGTGATGAGGGAGGAGCAGAAACTTGCTCCACCATCATCACTGTCTTATTGATGTTGTCAATGAAATCTTTTTTAGATGAAGGACTCTTGTATAATTTCAATCTGTGTCCATTAACTAGCAATGGAATGGCTTCTTCATCTATAGTCCTGATTTGCACTGAACCATTGTCATGGCATCTTTCCACCACATATGGTCCAAGACATCTTATTCTTAGCTTCCCCTTGAAGTCTTTGTACCTTGAATCATATAATAAGGCCTGTTAGCCATGAGGTGCACTGCTGCTATTTTAATGGAAATGTCCCCTATTTTAGCTCTGATGCTCCACGTCTCCTCTTGCTCTGCTTTAGCAATAAACCTGACTTCAAAATTTATACATCCGTGCTCATAAATACCAGTGGGTCTGCTCTCAGTTCATCTCCTTTCCATTGTGCTCTCCATTCTCCTATCCCCGCCGTCGATCTTTCCACTGATCTGGCAGTCCACACTTCATCTGACTAACAATTTACACTCACCCTCTCCGACCTTTACCACTTACTACCCGATGACCACCCAATATAAACCATTTCGACTTGAGTAAAACCTGCTCCCAGGCGTTATCCTTCGAGCACCTCCTCCGCCTAATAGCCGTTCAATCTACCCATCTAAGATCTAACGGGTCGGACTTATTCCACTTCTGCCATGACTTCAAGCCTCTGGCGATTGATCTCCTCTGTCCATTCCTCCCGATCCAATAGTCCTCGTTCATGATCACCATAGTTCATCCTCCACCACCTGACCAACATCCCGACCTTCGATCCACACCATCCAATGACCCCCGTACCCCATTTCCAATCAGTCACTTGGGGAGGAAATTTGTTGGCTTTGTTAGTGTTATTGACAGTCGGACAGTGAACTGAAATAACATAATGCATGGCCAAAAATGTGAAAAAAAAACATCACGATGTAGCCAAACCAATAGAAATGATCATGGAACACACTGGCACGAGTGAACCACCTGACAGGGTGGCGAAATTACCAAAATTTGATTACCGTGTTTGTTATAAACAAAGCTCTCTGAGCTCATGTTTGTCTAGTTATGGCATCAAGTAGTTAGTAGACAGAGGGGACAGATTAAGACATCTCGAGCCTCAAAGAGTTTGACAGTATTGTAAAAAGGCCTATAAATGGCCGAAAGTTCGAAGGAATAGAGGTTCAACTTTTGGAGATTATGGATACTCTGTTCCTCCTAGCATCTCATCTTCATTCCAGTAATACAAGCTTATTTTGCTGTTACATGTTCAATCACCATCTTCTTCTTTGTTCTAAGCTTGCACTTGAATAGGTTATTCATGTTTTCTTCTGTGTTGAATGCTAGATAACTGTCATCTTATCTCTACGTTGATAAATTAGATTTGTAAGCTTCATTTACTTTCTGTAGCTAGCCATTCATATGTGTTTATGTATGTATCTGTTGGTACAGTCAAGATTCTCCATCTATTCATTGAATCTTTAAACTATTGAGCATTAGCAGTCGAAAGCCTTGTCAAGTTGAGGGTGTTCATGCATGTCTTGAGTGAAAACAGAGTTGAAACAGTCATCTGACTTGATCCCAACCCCAATCCATTCCAATAGTTTAGAGAATGATATTGAATATTTATACGTTTCTAGACATCTCCAAGCTACAACCTAGGAGATTTTTGTGGAGTGCTAACATAATTGGTGCCATTTCCAGGGAGAGGAGACTAAAGCTCAGCTTCCTTGGGGGACGACACAGATCCAGCTTTGATGATAGACAAATTCTGGACACTATTTGGGTTGTAGTCATCTATCTGGCGACTCTACTAGAGTAAAACCTCTTGGTGACTCCAATCCATAGTTGTGGCTCAGTTTGTGAGAAATACTCAAAGAAATCCTTAGAAGCCACGAGCTGACCCAGTACCTGACCCTGAAAAAATAATCAAAGAAAGAAAGGCATTGTAGAAAGGAGCATTAGGTTCAGGTAGCTCTAAACAATATTCTATATCTCTTCAAGAAAATCCTATAATAGAAAAAATACAGGTTGAGAGTGTAGCATCTAATACTAGTAGTGAAGAAAAAACTCAGAGATTCATAAAGCTCCTTATTCTTTAGGTTCTCCTTTCATTATAAGCCCAAAGGAAGCCTCTCCTCCTATCCATCATACCCCGTTAGTCCTATCAGTCACTCCTTAACCCTCTGTCATTCAGACTTCCAGTACCCTTATAGCCACCACAGTTATGGAAATACCTACCAAAATGGAAAGAATCATAGCTGCTAGGTATCGACCTCTCGTACTGCCCACTCCTTTAAATGCCATGCCTACTGTAGAATATCAGAAGTATATGCCTAAGTTCACTGGGACTGAAGGTGTTAGAGCTGAGGAACATCTTGAATCATTCTATAGCTATGATGATAACCTGGACATTAGTGAAGATGATGTATGAATGAGAGTCTTTATCCAAAGTCTAGATGGAGAGGCTAGAAAATGGTTCATAGAACTGACCCCAACGTCTATAGCAGATATTGAGGCTTCAGATGATGCATTCCTAAAGCATTGGGGGGATAAGAAAAATATACTCTACTACCACACTGAGTTTGGGAACTTAAAGAGGGAAAATGGTGAGTTGTTGTCTGATTTTAATAAGAGGTTTAACCGCATGTACAACAACATACCAGCCGAAGTAAAACCCACCACTACCTCTGCTAAACTCACCTATGCCAGTGCCTTTGATTCTGACTTTTGTCTAATGTTGAGGGAGAGATGATGTGCTACCTTGGCTGATATGCATGATGCAATCTTGGAAGTAGAATCAAACATCATGGCTGCAAACAAGCTCAAGGGGAATGTTGATAGAAGGAGATAGAGGGGTGAATCTTCATCATCTGCAAATGCCAAGATAGATAAAATTAACAAGATGATAGAGTTATTAGCCTTTGAAATCTCCAAATTAAAGGTTGAGTAGCACCCTGGGGAAGGAAGAGTTCCTAATACCTTTGCTCCTAGAAATCCAAATCCATATAGAAGAGTTAATGAGAAGTTACAGATTTTTCAAAGAAGCAAAGATGCCAATGAAGACAAAAGGGTGAAGACCCCTTTCCAGAATGTAGTGATGGAAGAAGAGCAGTTTGAAGAAGATGATGAGATCCATTGTCTGGAAGACAAAGGTAGTGCCTCCTTTTTGACCTTAGCTGCCTATGAAAAGTCATTATTCAATGACCAGATCAGCCAAGAGTGGGATGGTGGAGCTGTTCTACAAACTGATGATCAACACAGATATGATGTGTGGTCAAAGATGAATAATGCCAAGGAAGTTCCTGTTCATAGAGATGTTGTCCCTGCAATACAACAAGCTAATAAGTGGAAATGATCGACAGTTGATCCCATCATCCTCAAAGCTCTAGCTCACGAGGTAAGAGGCCTTGACAAGTCTCCTTCTCCTTTCAGTTTTGAATCAGAAATTCAGAAGCTAAGCATACCTATACCTCTGATTGAACTAGTGAAGAATGAGTCCTTCAAGAGATCTATCCTCGAGGCCCTTGAGCCTAAAGCCATCCAAGCCTCCATTGACTATGTAAATCTGCAAGATGACAAAGCAACTATTGTTCTCAACCTAATGATTGAAAATTGTGATGACAACTCCCCATTATTCTATGTCTCTTTGACTATCTATGACAAAGTCCTTCAAAAATGCCTTCTGGACACAGGAACCAGCCATAATCTAGTGCCCAAGGCTCTCATGGATGAGTTAGGTCTTGACATTACCAAGCCTTATCATGACCTGTTTTCTTTTTACTCTAGAAAATTAAAATGTTTGGGATTAATCAAAGACCTAGCCATCACCTTGTCTCAGTTGCCCATGAAGAGAATGATGATGAGTATTGTGGTGGCAGATGTACCCCCCAAGTTTGGCATGTTGCTTTCCGGAGGTTGGATCAAGAGATTAGGTGGAACATTGCAAAATGATCTGTCCTATGCTACTGTCCCAGTTTTTGGAGGTGAGGGTAGGAGACTATACAGAGAAACTCAATTGGCTTATATCATCAATGATGAAAGGAATCCCACTAATCATCCCATCTATGCTGTTGACACTGGTTTTGAAGCTTATATTCTTTAGATTGAAAAATCCTAGTTGGCCTCCATACAGCTTAGGAAATAGGTTTGCCAGATCACAAAGGAAGAAGGCCCACAAATTTGGACATGTTCTTTGATGGATCTTGCTCTAAGGAAGTTGTAAGGGCAGGTGTAGTCCTTGTGCCCCCCACACAAGAATGCATTCATTTATCTTTCAAGTTAACTTTTCAGGTCACAAATAATATAGCAGAGTATGAAGCCTTGATATTGGGCCTAAATGCTGCTAAAGAAATGGGCATCAAAGGTTTGAAGGTGTTTGGAGATGTAGACCTTATCATTCAGCGGGTGAACAAAACTTTTCAAGCAAAGCATCCAAGGTTGAAAGCATATAGAGATGAGGTATGGAAGCTCGCGGCCTCTTTTAATAGTTTCAACATTTCTTACATCCCTAGAATGAAGAACCAACTTGTTGATTCCCTTGTTGTGTGTGCTAGCACATTTATTCCTCCTTTGCTTCTTAAATTGACTTATGAAGTTGAGGTGAAATATATACCATCTCTGCCTAACAATGTCAAATACCGGAAAGTTTTTTAAGATGATGATGAAATTAATAGGCTTTACAAGTCATTGATGAATTTTCTGAAATGCACATTGACCAAGAAAATGAAACCATTGAAGAATGCAACCAGTCCAAGATAAAGGACGAGATTGGTCAAGATAGCATTGTTCAGCTACCTAGTAACCATATACCTAAAGGATTGGTGCCCCTAGAGAAGCTATTCAATCATAATGATGTACCTTATAAGCCTGCCAAAAAAGAAAATGAGTTTGCAGTTCATAGACATAATTTAGGGAGTCTAGACCATCCAAAGTACATAAATCTATCCACTCACTTGTCTTCTGCCCAAATTTCCGAGTATTGCACCCTGATGAAACATTTTGCTGATATTTTTGCTTGGGAGTACAGTGATCTTAAGACCTATGACACCAACATCATTCAACATAAGATTCCAATAGAGAATAACACCGTCCCTTTTAAGCAGAAATTAAAACCTATCAGCCCTCTCTTATTGCCTTTGATTGAAAAGGAAATCAAGAAGTTGTTGGATGCCAAGATCATAGTTCCGCTAAGGTATTCAAAGTGGATAGCTAACCTTGTTGTAGTAAGAAAGAAGAATGGAGAAATCCGGCTTTTTGTTGACTTCAAGAATATAAACAAATGCTCTAAAAAGACAACTACCCCCTGCCTAAGATGGAACACTTGCTGCAAAAAGTTTCAAGGGCTAGAGTCATGTCTTTCTTAGATGGATTTCAGGTTACAATTAGATTGTTGTACATCCAAAAGATCAGGAAACGACCACCTTCACTACTCCTTGGGGCACTTTCATGTACTCCAAGATGCCTTTTGGACTGATGAATGCTGGGGCTACTTTTCAGAGGGCCATGGACATAGCCTTTGTGGGAGAGAAGGAAAACTTTGTCCTTATTTACCTTGATGACATAACAGTCTTTTCGAGCAGTCACAAGGACCATTTGCAGCATTTGAAGAAGATGTTTCTAAAGTGAAAACGGTTTGGAATTTCTATGAACCCAAAGAAGTCACAATTTTCTCTAGAAGAAGGCAAACTTCTGGGACATATTGTTTCTGCTGAAGGTGCGAAGATCGATCCAGTAAGAGTTCAAGCAATTCAGATGGGCATGGGCATGGTAAAGTTGATTGAAGATTCTCGGAATATTTGGAATCCGACGGACATGGGCGTGGTCAAAAAATTGACTGCACCTATGTCCATCGGATTCCCAAATATTCCGGGAATCTGCAATCGACTTAAAAATGGCCCAAAACAACAGCTCTTTTGATAAAAACTTCCCCTCAACCCAACTATAAAAAAAAACATATTTTGTTTTTTCAACTAAAAAAATCATACCCGAGAAAAACTTGATCTCCAATCAAGGCAAACAGCCTATTCCAACTAACTCACTTTGTTTAATCCCTACCCTTCCGACCCTGACCTTTGACACTCTTCTAATGCCCGCTACCTACCAAGATCAGGGACATGTAGGTTGTAACAGAAACCTAGCTTAGTATGTATGAAACCTAACAATCTCGAGGCCACCGAAGGCCAAATCCATCCAACCCTGAGCCCGCATGCATGATGGGCCCGCGGGCAACACTATTTTTACATTATTTTAAACCCTCATGTCTTCAGATAACTCGATCTGAATTACGACGACAGAAAATGTGTTGACATATTTGTACGATTACTCCTTTTAATTAATAGAAACACAAGGACATCGACGTCGCAACCCTACCCTACACTACCTCAGCACCTCAGCAGATTCTTCAAATTCGCCGTGAAAATATGTGAAAATAAGTAGTTGTTAATTTGCATTAAATGAGCCTGGCTGTATATGTTTATGGTTAGATTTGGACTTTGGCAAACTAGTTATCTAATAGAAATTTTGATTTTGGCAAACTAGTTATCCAACCATGAACATATACAACCTAGCTCATTTAATGGATTTGGATTTTGGAAAACTAGTTATCTAACAGAAATTTGGATTTTGGCAAACTAGTTATTCAACCATGAACATATACAACCTAGCTCATTTAATGGATTTGGTTTTTGGCAAACTAGTTATCAGGATTTTGGCAAATTAGTTATCCAACCATGAACATATACAACCTAGCTCATTTAATAGATTTGGATTTTGGCAAACTAGTTATCCAACCTTGAACATATACAACCTAGCTCATTTAATGGATTTGGATTTTGGCAAACTCCAACCATGAATATATACAACCTAGCCCATTTAATGGATTTGGATTTTGGCAAACTAGTTATCCAACCGAGATTTGGCTTTTGGAAAACTAGTTCCTAGCTCATTTAATGGATTTGGATTTTGGCAAACTAGTTATCCAATGGAGATTTGGATTTTGGCAAACTAGTTATCCAACCATGAACATATACAACCTAGCTCATTTAATGGATTTGGATTTTGGGGTGAACATATACAACTTAGCTCTAGCTCTAACTCATTTAATGGATTTGGATTTTGGCAAACTAGTTATCCAACCTAGCTTCCTAGCTCATTTAACGGATTTGGATTTTGGGGTGAACATATACAACCTAGTTGTAGCTCATTTAATGGATTTGGATTTTGGCATGAACATATACAACCTAGCTCATTTAATGGATTTGGATTTTGGCAAACTAGTTATCCAACCTAGCTTCCTAGCTCACTTAATGGATTTGGATTTTGGCAAACTAGTTATCTAATAACTAACCTAGCTTATTTAATGGATTTGGATTTTGGCAAACTAGTTATCCAACCTAGCTTCCTAGCTCATTTAATGGATTTGGATTTTGGCAAACTAGTTATCTGATAACTAACCTAGCTTATTTAATGGATTTGGATTTTGGCAAACTAGTTATCTAATAACTAACCTAGCTTATTTAATGGATTTTGGCAAACTAGTTATCTAATAACTAATCTAGCTTATTTAATGAATTTTGGCAAACTAGTTATCTAATAACTAACCTAGCTTATTTAATGAATTTTGGCAAACTAGTTATCTAATAACTAACCTAGCTTATTTAATGGATTTGGATTTTGGAGCTTCCTAGCTCATTTAATGGATTTAGATTTTGGCAATTTAATGGATTTGGATTTTGACAAACTAGTTATCTAATAATGAATTTTGGCAAACTAGTTATCTAATAACTAACCTAGCTTATTTAATGAATTTTGGCAAACTAGTTATCTAATAACTAACCTAGCTTATTTAATGGATTTGGATTTTGGAGCTTCCTAGCTCATTTAATGGATTTAGATTTTGACAATTTAATGGATTTGGATTTTGACAAATTAGTTATCTAATAACTAATCTAGCTAATTTAATGATTTTAGATTTTGAGAAACTAGTTATCCAACCGTGAACCTATACGATCTAGCTCATTTAATACCCATTAAATAACATTATAAATTAAGCAGTAATTTGCAGGTGGGCTATTTTGATTAGAATATATAAGAGTTTCAGCCAACGAAACGTTCGAAATCGACTGAATCACTATTTAGCACTCGTGTATGACTTGTGATTAAGACCGTGAGGGATGTGGGAAAAAATACTAAAGCAGTAAAGCGTTGTTTGTCTACATTAGGCAAAAGTAGGGCACCAAATCCCCTGCGCACGCGACATTACTGTTTTGTTTGACCTGTGAATAAGACATTACCAATTAAAACAAATCTAAGAAAGGTAACGAGAGGCTTCAACACTTTCTTGTATAATTATTATTTTGCAAGGCCAAGCGTAAGAGTAACTTAGACTTAGTTGCTATGTCTATTTTGTCATGAACAAGAAGAATAGGGTATTTTTAAAATATATAATTAAATCAAGTTGAAGAGGAGGTCCAATCATGGAAATTTATATTAATTTATTTGTTTTGTTCTTGTTGGAGCATGTTCTTGAACTTTTAGGTTGATTTAGTTCTAGGTGAATCAATCATGCTTGCTTACAAAAGTATCTTTTAAGCCGGTGAAGGGAAACTTTAGAATGTGGTCCAACTGTGAAATGAATAATAACCCATGTAAGGCTAAATATCAATTAATTTCTTCTTACAATAGTAAGTTCATAATTCTTGAAAATCTTTTGGTAGCATTATAATGCTCTGCATGGAACATGATAATAACTACAGTCACTTTCAAAATTCTGTATTCTAACCTTTGAAAGACATGTTATGGTTTGAAATAATAGTTAGATATAGTTTTTTGGTATTACAATTTTTTGTTATTTTTTAATGTGATATTTTAAATTGGTTGTGAATATCGGTTTGTCATGATGTTTAAGTCTTAATTTATTGAATTATCTAAAATAAAAATCTAATTTATTTTATTTTTAAATAATTATTGGTATTTGATTATAATTGATTTAGATTTATTTTAATTTGTGATTTTTTAAGTACTAAGAGGGATCAAATTTCTTGAGATGTAAACATTTTTTAGAGTGAAAATATATTAGATCCCTCTCGACGCTCGTTATATCCTAAGTTAAGATGGATCTAGACTGGTTATATATGATCTACCAAACCCGAAGAGAGGTCAAATCTATTGAGATGCAAACATCTTTTAGAGTGAAAACATATTAGATCCCTCTCAGTCGTGGGTATATTTGGAGTTAAGATGAATCTATATTTTACTTATAATTCTTGTTCTCCACATTACATTTAAGTATTTTACAAATATTCCTCATACATTGAAGCAGAAAGAAGTTATTAATGGAATAAGAATTCTCTCAAGCTTTCTTTCTTTATACTTGGGTATTGAAATATTTTATTTATAAACTAAGTTAAACTTTTTTGTTATTGATATTTTTAAAATCTTATATATCAACTCCATATTAAAAATAAAATAAATTACACATCTCCTTAGTTATGAAAAGTAAAAATATAAGATTTTTTTTTTTAATTTAAATTACTTTATTTTTCTATATATAAAGTAGATATAAAATTAAGGTACAAATTGAAGTATTTTAGTTATGGCGACATTATTTTTTTTTTTTTTAATTTATTAATTTAAATTGTTATTTTAATAATTTTAAATATAACTTTACATGACAAAAATTGTCCCATATTGGACTCTAGAGAAACTCTCGCACAATAAAATGTAAATTATTTTTTTTACTCATCTCCATATTAAGTAGTGAAGAAATCACATTTCTTTTACATACTAAAAGGTATTTTTTTTTTTAGTACTTGGAAAATATAATTCCTACTTGTCTTAGTTGTAATTATTTCTACGTACATGAGTCTGTTCTACACTTTAGAAGTTTGTTGATGTATAGTTGGTTGAGAGCTACTAGTTAGCTTCATAGATTGGTGTATGGTTGAGATATTCACTCAACCAAGAGATTGTATGTCCAAGATAGATTATCTATCTCGAGACATAACTCCTTGAATTTATATTGTGTTTTTGTGAATTGAATTTTGGGTATGCATTATGAAAATTTAACTTGGTATCAGAGCCCGTATGGGCATGGGCATGGCTTCTCGTCATGGGAGGACTGAAGAAAATAGAGAGTATGTGTTTTTTTTAGACTGTACTGTTGTTTTGTTTGTCCATCATTTAAATGTCAGATGCTTATAAACTTGACAGTAAGCACCATCGATTTACAATCTTCCACTGTAGCCTCTTGTGTAGTATCCGCCTTTAGATTTGAGGTTTGTTCTACAGTAACCAAATTTAGGGCCATGCTTGTTTGAGGGGGAGCCTAAACCTCGTTAATGTTGTTTGCAATGATATCATTGGTGTAGACAATGCCAGAGGTTTCTTGCCATAATGAGAGTGATGTGATCGTAGAATTGACATGTGCACTGAAATGTCGAAGATTTCTGGATGTAACATCTATGTGAAAGGTTGTGAAGAGGGGACAAAATGTCAAGTTAAAAATTTTAAGATCTTGATCAACATGAACTTCTGGAGTTGTTGGAAGTGTTGTGTTTGGTAAAGGCATTGTAGTGTGTGCATGTTTTCTAGAGTAAGGTTGATCAAAGCAATGTTGTATTGTGTACAATTTTCCATTTCAGTGCATGGCACAACGTTTGCAGAGATCTTCCTGCATACAATTTGTGGACTGTATTTGATGATCAATCGTTGATTAGAGAGTGCTATTTGAAGATTTGGTAAAAGCGTTGTTTGATCCCTGAGAATGTTGTTCAATCCTGAAGAGTGCAAATGGCTATTGGAAAAATCCAAAGTTGATCGATCCCAGAGTTAGAGAGAAAGAGTTGGCCTTAAGGATGTGGGAATCGTGGGTGGAATGATTTGCAAACCTCACCTATGATTGATGTCAAAGTTCTATTGATTGAAGCCAATTTCCTCTAGATAAAAATCTAATTTCAACTATAAGTGAGGATTCTCTAGTGTGAAAATGAAGATGAGATGGAAAACAAATGGAAATGTAGCACGAGTCTAATGAAATTGACTTTGTTCAACATAGTGGAAGCCATGGTGGTGCAACGTTATGAGGAGTTGTTACAGTGCAAATGTGGGATGGAGCTACACCTAAATTAGAAATAAATATTTGTGTGGATCCTACATGTAGCCTCCACTTGTATTGTATTATATATTTCTCAATGTTGGGTTGTGATGGTGTCATCCAATTTGATGGACCCACCAATTCGAGCCACCAAATTTAATGAATTGTGCAAAGACAAAGTTTCATCCATCAATTTGTAAGTTGTGCATTGGTGTGTGTATGAGGATTTCATATCAAGGTAAGTCTTTGTCATTGAATTAAGTCTTTTTCATTGAAGTGACATTAGTCTGGACAACTATTGTCATGAGTCTATGTTGGAATTGTCCATTTCAACAATAAACAGGTTTATTTGCATGACAAGTATAGAAAAACAACGAAGATGAAATTAGAGAATAAAGGTTGGAGCAACATCAAAGACTAAAGGATGATGGAAAACCAAGTTTGTTTGAGTTTGTAGAATAGACTCATGACCATGATAAATTATGAGTCATGCATTGTAATTATAGCAAATCCTCAAGTCATATATTTCTTTGTAATGATCTATTGTGGTCCTTGAAATGTTTTATGTACCTAGTATTTTCTTAAGCTTGGAGTATATTAAAAGGGCATATGGTTGTAAGACCTAGAGAGGCATGCATACCCCTTTGTTCCCTAGTGACATCAAGTTGTGGAATTAACCACTTGGTAGGTACGAGGGTGGTAGGTGTACTTGTATCTAAGCTTGATATGCAATTGGAGAATTGAGTCTTTGATTAAGGGGGGAATTATGAGATGGAATAATCTCAGAGTGTGAAGGACCAAGTCAAAGAGAGTTCATCAAGAAGTTGGATGAACCATGTATGTGAAGGAATTCCTAATAGACCAACGGTTGCAGTGGTTAGGTACCCATACATTTCGATGGAGGTTGTTCCTTTATATGGACATCGGCAATTTGATGATGTCTACATGAATAAGGTACAAGCTATAATTTCCAGACTAGACCAAATGTAGATCTTGCCGATTTAGATCAAGATAAGTAGTCTTTAAGGGAACTTGGAAAATATAATTCCTACTTGTCTTAGTTGTGATGCTTTTTATGTACAGGAGTCTGTTCCTAGTGTTTAGGAGTTTGTTGAGGTTTATTTGGTTGAGAGATTCTCTCTAACTACTTAGCCTCCTATATTGGTGTGTAGTTGAGATATTCACTCAACCAAGAGATTGTATGTCCAAGAAAGATTAGCTATCTCGAGACATTACTCCTTGTAATTATATTGTATTTATGTGAATTGAATTTTGGTTGTGCATTATGCAAATTTAACTATTACGTTGTATATCTATATAAAGTTATGTAAAATTAAGGTACAATTTGAAGTATTTAATTTGGGAAACATTGATTTCATTTTTTAATTTAAATTATTATTTTAATATTTTCAAATGTAACTTTACGTGACAACATATCTCCCATACTGGAGTGGAGAGTGCCTCTCGATGCAATTAAAACTAGGGTTTCATGAAAGAGAAGAGAGTCTTTGAGTCATCCAAGGTGTGCACCTTCTTTTAATAATAAATCATGCTTATCACTTGATCTCAACTAAAATCAAGGTTTTTGGGAGGTGAGAGAGAGGCGACACATGGGTTGGTCCAAGAAGTCTACCCTCCTTCAACAAGTAAGCTTTTTAGTAATTGATTACAACCTAAACTAGGGTTTTTGGAGAGAGAGAGAGAGAGTGAATAAGTGAGTAACTCTAAAGTGTCTAACATCAACTAGGAAACATTTCTATCATTTTATTACAAGTAGAGATAACATTTATTACAACTAAAATAAGGGTTTCAAAATAGAAAAACAATAGAGAACTTGTGAGCTACTAAGGCATCTACCCTCTTTCAAAAACAAATATTCTTAGCACTTGATTATAACTAGCAATAGGCTTGAGAGAGAGAGAGAGAGAGAGAGAGAGAGAGAGAATTTATGAATCACTCTAAGGTTTCTACCCCCTTTAGCAAACAATCATTCCTAACACATGATTACAACTAGAACTACAGTTTTAAGGGAGATAGATAGAAGAGAGTGTCAAATGCACCATTATATTGAGAGAGAGAGAGAGAGAGAGAGAGAGAGAGAGAGAGAGAGAGAGAATTTATGAATCACTCTAAGGTTTCTACCCCCTTTTAGCAAGCAATCATTCCTAACACATGATTACAACTAGAACTATAGTTTTAAGGGAGATAGATAGAAGAGAGTGTCAAATTCACCATTATATTGAGAGGGTTTGGGGGGGGGAGGGGGGGGTGTGGTGAATGAATATAATGACAAATTTTAATTTTTTAAATAAAGTGTCAATCTCATAAATTGAACATATAACACAAGATATATGTGGAAACACTTATAGGAGAAAAACACAATTATATATATATATATATATATATATATAGATCTTGTAGGAACCAACCTATAAGAGATATTAATCCCTTTTAAGATCTAATATGTAAATTTCTTATACAATTCAATGGCCAACTTTGTAATCTACATTGGTCTCTGGTTTGTTCAATTACTCAATTTTGTACTCCACCAAACTACTTTGTAATATAGTCAATTAGTTTTATTTTCATTCCACTCTTCATTGATCAAACTCTCTAAGTTGTTCTACAATTTTTCCTATGCCGGTCCAATCTAATTTCCTGACTTCTTCCCTATCCTTTGTCACTAGTCTTTTATAGATATATCTAAACCAAGCATTTCCTTCACCCAAGAAATCACAACTACACCATATCAACATGATTAATGCTTCATTTAGATCTAATTATCAAGCCTTGACACTTATGACCAAGAGTTTGTAGTCATGCTTCTACAACACCCTATGGTGGCCTTTCTTACCAATGTTATACCCAAGTGCTTTTACAATATAATTGATTCCTTTACCAAATTCTTAAACTAGGTACTTATACTTATTGCTATCATTATATATTTTATATCAGTGCATCAAGAGATCCTTGAAATTCCTTAACAATAAAATCTCTTGTAAAACCAAGCCTTTTCAAGCCTTTTCCATATGAGACCTTTCCATCATCTAATGTGAAATTGTCGCATCTCTTAATTATCCTAGACCACCAAAGTATTGTCATATCGAATATCATAGGATTCAACCTCCTCTACACACCCAAAGCTTTCGATAGTTGATATGGTGGTATAGTCCATCAGAGGGTCAACCTTTTTATCAGTGGCATAGACATATTAGAGGGTTGACATATCAATTGACTACCAATATCAGGATATCGAGCCTTATGTATATAAGGTGAACACTCTATAGAAATCATGACATTACCATCATCTAGTAAGAAACATTCTACCATTAGGTTCCATTAGTTAACTATGGTGGTTTTGGTGTATTTGACACTTTGATGAAATTAAAATTCAAGGAAAAAGGATTATAACATAGCCTCGAATAGGGTGGAACAACAATGTTAAACTGTGATATTAGAAATTTGGGCTCTAGTGGAACGACTTTGGACTATTAAGACGCCAAGAGAAATAAAAAAGAGTTGTGTTGCAAATCGTAGATGCCCAATACAAAACACTTCTAAGTGGAACCTTGCTATCATATTTTTGGATTTATATATGTTGAGGTCCCTTAAGCTCTAGGTGCTACACCATAGAACCATGTGACCAAGGTTGTGACCAATGATTGAGGGTAGCCTAAAAGCAAAGAATTTTATGAAAAAAATGTGTTATAAATAAATTTGATGCTTCACAAGAAATTTGACTTATAGATGGTTTCACTCCTCAAAATTAATTTTCACCCTTTTATTTCTTTATGGATCCATCACTCTTCCTTCTAATTCATATTCCTTATAACTTCATGTTTCACTCCTTTCCTTCCTTTGTGCACAAAACTAATTTCTTAACCAACAATCAAATCTCTAAAGTGCTTAGCCATCTGGATATATATAGTGCTCTAGATATTGAGGCTAGGTCAACTTTTCAAGGTGGTTTCTTGGATTTAGGATTTTTTTTAGGAAATTGATATGAATGTAATTGGGTCAATACTAACTTAGATCTATACTTTCGCTATCTTAAGTTATTTGGCCCATAATCTCTCAAATCCCCTTTACTTTGGGTTTCTTTGACATATATTAAAGGGTATCATGTACCCACATTAGTTATTCATGGATCTCCCCTTAGCTTTGACATTAATGAAAACACATTATGCAACAATCTCCCACTCAACCCTAGACAAATCTGAGAGAAACATGAGGAGCTCCCCCTAACTGCAAACTCTCCTTTCATCTATAACTTCATTTATTTTTATTTTCTTCATTCTCCCCATTTAACATCAATGGAAAAGGGTTTCTCCTTCTAAGTGTAATACTTCCTATGTTGCATTTTCTCCTTTTTTTAACTACAAACTTTGTCCCTATCTGCAATTTCTTCATTTTTTCCATAAATAAGGAGTAAGAGATGGATCTTACCATGGGGGTTTCATTGGGAGAGAAATACCATAGCATGTGCATTCATATTGGCAGAAATATATTGAGGAAAAAATGACATAATATATTGAGCATATAATAGGGGGTAAAGGGTTTTTATATTGGAAAGTATAAAATTGGAGCTCAAATTTAATGAAAATTTATAAACGAATATAAAAAAAATGTCAATGAAAATTGGATACTTGTAATATCTAGTGAAAGTAGGGGTTGTTTAAAATGGGAAGGTGTATTAGGTTCATATTAGTAAGGGGTTAAATAATGTGATTTTTAGAGGTATTTTCCAATATGTAGTCAAATTAAGGGTATTGTTTAGTATGCCACGAACACACGTGATATGTTAGAGGTTCATTGAGTGAAGCCCCTATGGCTCCACCTAAGGTTGTGTTACTTTTAACTTTTTCCTTTCTGTACCTTCTATCTTTTTGCATCAAAGGGCTAATCCCGCTAGGTTACTGATACCTCTTATTTTAAACTCCCCTATTATATATAACATGAATAAGAGGTTTCTCCTTGTAATTTTTATGCTTTGAGACATGATTATTCTTTTGCTTATATATTTATAATCATTTTGTCAATAGTTGTTTTACCTTCCAACTGAACTTCACCATTCACGTCAGTTTCTTTACACCAACTACTTTTCATATGTTGCAAACTTTCCATTTCATCATTCTTTTATTGTGGCTTACTTTTCTAAAGATTTCATCTTCTTGTTATGTTATGAATTGTGTAATTTGTCGCTTATGATATTATAACTCTTTTTACTAGTGAGGTGAGTGGAAGATTAATCCCATCTTCTACCTTTTATATTCAAATGTATCTTAGGGAATGTATCTGGTAAATATATCTACAATCTTCTCTTTAGTAGCAAGTTATTCCAACTTAACATTTTTATCAGCCACATTGTTGTAGTGTTTTCTTCTCAAAGATGTAGAAAAATAATACACCTAAGATTGTGGATGACAAACAATATCAACAATATAAATGGCTACTAAACATTGTAGATCTGCAACAACTGATAGAAATAAAACCTACCAAAGTCCTCATCTATGCCACAATCATAGTTAAACAATAAAGAGAAATATTAATAACTCCAATCATCTAATGGAAACCAAATATACAAAGAATATTTTTTATTATAACACCTGTGAAGGGAACAAATAAATGTTACCAACCCCCCTCTATGGGATGGTTTATTGTCTATCCTAAAATGTCTTTAGCTTGTGTAGAGTCTCTCTCCTCTATAATGTGTAAACCCAACAAAAATATGGTGTACGATAGTGAAAATAATCAGAGTTACAACACTCAGTGCGACAATGAAAATAATAAAAAGTGAATATTGAATGGAAAACCCTTTTATTTATAACAAAATATTGAGTTATTCTCGAATAATGAGAAATAATAAAATATTATTAACCCCATTCTAGAAATAAGCACTTGGAATATTTTATTATACTTGGTTAGGAGGGAAAAAAGTATTTAAACTTTTATTTCTAAATAATAAATAAATAAATGATTTATTTATCATCTCAAGAAATATGGGTAAGGAATAATAAACAAATAATGATTTATTTAATTATTCCTGAGGGATTTAGTCAAACTTGACAATAAATAATAATTAATTAGTGATTAATTAATTATTCCTAGAGAAAAATAATATAATTAATAATTTATTTGTTTATTTTTCATAACTGGGTCAAATATCACAACGAATATTATTTAAACATTGTTTTAACTAATTATTCCTAGAAGACAATTAAACAAATAGTGATTTATTTAACTATTCTTCATGGGTTTAATTATAAATTACTTAACAAATATGGTTTATTAAGTAATTTATCAGAGTGAAAATAATTTTACTATGGTAAAATTGGCATTACATGGTGTACTTTGATCCATATAGTAAATTAAGGCTAGATGATCAATTTTTTGGTGATAACATGTTGCCCCCCAACATACAAGTTTTAGGATAAAAACGTATGATTGAAGTATGTTGTAAAGACACAGTCGCTAAACAACAAAGTGGAGTCAGAGAGAGAGAGAGAGCAATAGAGCTGAAGCGAAAGAGGATAGGGACAGTGGGGGTGAGACCAATGCAAGTCTAATTTTATGTTATGGTATCATATCTTAGTGAGGCAGGAGAGGCATACCTATACCCGCCTAGATAACTTAGTACAAAAATAACGATGCACCCAGAAATATAAAACTGAGCAGTGAAGTACATGTTGAATGGTACATGACACGCTCGCATAAGTAAGCCAAAAAATAATATAATGTGTCCCATATACATAGTGCACCTAGAAAAAACATGTGCCATGACTGAATACAATAATATCTGAGTACATGAGATATAATGGCCCTTCCCTGAAAAAATGGGTGGGAGGGAGGGTAGAACAACCGAAGAAGCCCCACTGAACAGGGAAGGGCTCTAGAAAATTGAATGGATCATCTAAAGGAGAGGTGCATGTTATGAACATTGCGATCGATAGGAACCAAACACATCAAATTTGTGGAATTTCATCTGAGGTTGTAGCATAATATGAAGGCATCCGGGAATGTGGGGGCTACGTAAAGGGTCACCCCCTCATGAGGTTTGAAACATCTCACACGCACTCGGGAATCATTGGTACAACTTACTGCATCACTGGACCATCAAGTGTATGAATCACGAGCATGAAACAACTAAGTCAAATGGAAATGATGATTCAATTTGCTTGATCCAAGGCACCGAACGAGAGTGGAAGTTGGAACCAAGATACACCACCCTCTAGGACTTTTTTCTAGAATAAATGAGCTAATGTCGATAGAATAGGACCCACGATAGGTGATGCAATGAGGATCCTCAACTAAGGCACGAGGGAAAATAGTAATGTGACTGATGGACTGAGACCATGGATAATGGAAAATGTTGGACTGAGGGACCAATAAACAACTTCCCTTGTCAAAGCACAAAGTGCATGGTTGACTTGGCAATGAATGACTTAACTCCATAGGGGATGGGGACAGTATGACTAGAGGCCAAAATTGGCAACACAGGATGAACAATATGCAAATATGGATGGAAAAGTATGACATGATAGAATAGGAAGTGAAACAGACTACATGGATGTAAGGGTGACCCATCACGGATGCTATGAACAAGGGTGACTCAATGACGCTACCACACAGAATAGGCCTGGTGGGGACCATAAAAGCATGAGTAAATGATGGTTACTCATGACGAACATCGACACATGGTATGAAAAGTATTAAGAGGTGGTAGTCCTCAAAGTACAAGTGTCACTGTATGAAGAAATTCAATTTTCAAAGGCAACAAAGTTACCCTTCTGGGAGAAATGGTTTCCTGGTGAAGTGTCAAATCATAAAAATCTGAGGAAGACACATTATAGAACTTGAGGATAGCTTTCCAACGTTGTTGACAGTTCGTCAAATTGAGCTATGGTCTGATCACAATGGGCAACAAAAAAAATTGGGGATTTTTCCATGAAAGGACGCTTTCCCTCCAATTTGGATTCATTTTCTAAGTGAGTTGTGATGAATTTGGAGAGGAGGAAAAGGCCCTAAATCTTGTGGAGATTGTAGCAGACAAAATGAACATCAGAATCAGGATCTACTACTTTCAGGTAGGTGGCCTTACTCATCTCTTAAATTTCAGTGGTTTATTTCCTGATTTTTGGCACCTAGCAGCTCCTTGAGAGACCCCTACCCTTGCTCACAGTTGCAATCACACTTTTTGGGCCTAGAAGTGTGATTTGGCTCATAGGAAACAACTGGAAACCTACGAGCTCACACATTTTGGGCAGAAAAATATGATTTGGCCTGAAGAGAGGGTTGGTTTGCTGGCCTAGTGGGGGTTGTAGGCTAATCAATGTAGACTAGTGTTTTCTTCTTTGAACTGACAAGACATGTGGTGTTTTGCAGGCATGGCAGAGATGAAAATCAACTGGTGTGAATGAGACTTGGATACCCTTCAAGCCAAGATTCAGAGGGATTATGGAGTTTTCAAGTTGGTAGAGAACCCATTGATGAGGAAAGGTGATCCCTTGCTATTGAGAATTGTGAGCTATTGGGATCTGGACTAGGAGCTTTTCATCATGTAGGGGCATAAGATTAAGCTCACATTACAGGATATTTACTTCTTGATCAGATTACCTCCCCTTGGAGTGATGGGGGATATTCATATAGTGTTTCCTTGTGGGAGGAACATTACTAAGTTTATGGAGCACCATTGTCCATGAGATGTATGTGTCAAGGGCAAGAGTATCCTGATTAGTGTTTTAGAGTGGCTAGAGACACGGGTTGTTGCCGTAACTGTGCTATGGGTCTTGGGAAACCAGGCATTCCACCACATCACTGGTGGGTAGATGATGCTATCATCAGTGAAATGATAGTTAAGTCTATGTACGAGGAAGGTGACTCGTGACTACGCTTTTGGTATAGTACTGTGTGCATTCTTCTTTGAGAAGATACCCACTATCTGTCCCCATGTACAAATCTAAGATGGGGACCCCAGGAGACCAAGATGAGCCACTGGGGGCAGTTACTGCAGAGAGGAGCAGGGGGAGTCGGACGAGTGTTCCAGCCAGAGTTTTCGCACATTGGGATCAGATTCCCCTCTACATTGACGATTACCCTTATAGTGGGATGAATTGTTAGGGAGATCTTAACTTGCCACTTCCGCCTGGGCGAACATGGGTACCAGAAGGTAAGTATTAAGTTGCTATTTTTATGGTTCATTTCATATTTTTATCACATGTATATGGTACTGAGTGTAAAATATGTTATATGTACATATAACACCTATAAAATCGGCAGGATATGCAGGACAAGATCTAATGCCTAGGGCTGCTGATCGGGGAGCATCATCATCATGACAGGGTCCAGACAAGAGTACGTTACTCACTGATCTACATCCTAGATTTGAGGTACTTATGAGTGAGTTTCAGAGCATGAATGGCATGAGTTAGATGATTAATACACAGATGAGTTTACTGGCCTTCCCTCGAAGTGGCGAGGTATCATGCAGCACATGGCAATGGCTAGTTAGGAAGTACGTGATCTACATGTAGGTGGAGTAGAGCCTTTGGCATGGGATCTGCCGAAAAGTGACTAGATGCAGGGACATGTGGGTCCCTTTGATTTTGATTTTTGTAACATGCTATGGGAATGTCAGATGTATTTAGAGCTATTGGCACCAAACACTTATATGATATGTAATATGATTATGCATTTTTATGTGACGATGAAGATTCACCATGTGTTATGTTTTATGGTTGTCTTCTGTGGTATACATTTGATAAATTCCAATCTAGAATATTATTTGCAATGGTATCTACACAATTATTTTGGGCTTTAGGAACATGACTAAACGTAATGGTTTCAAATTCATGTACCAACAACTTAACTCGTAGATATTTTCTAAAAAGGACTTGGTTATGCACATGATACACACCATTCAATTACATGACAAGTAGCAAGGAATCTAAATGAACATGAGGATGAAGGATGTGATGATCAAGGGAATCGACTAAGAAACCATTCACTGCATCGTATTGCACATGATTGTTGGTGGTAGATCCAATGCACTTGCCATTCGAATGGAATAATGCATGAAAGGGAGTAAAAATGGCCCAGGCTGCCGAGGCTAGATTCTAGGAGAAGCGACTCACACTGTCAGCATGACCAATATACGGTGTGGATGAAGTATTCATTCGAAAGATGCAAAAGGAAATGAATGAGATGATGAAATCTACCTAAATTCATGCTAGAAATAAGGACGTGCAAAACCAAGGGATTTGCTATGAGTGACATTTCTTGAGGCAAAGCACATTGGGAGAATTAGGAAGGAAGTGGCCTTCAAAATCCTCCAAAAAATATGGCCCCTTTTCTAAGTGCAAGGGTAATCAGGGGTATGCATAGCTTCCATGATGTTCTCATCAGACTAGGAGATGGGCGGACGGGAGGAAGGTTGACTACATGATGTGGCAGCAGTACCTGGTTCATCATCCTAAGAAAGAAGGTTCAGATATGCATCATCTGGAATGGTAGATGATGAGGTAGTAAATGAAAAATCTACCGATGTTGAGGCCTGGGCTTCCCACGAAGGAGGTTCAATAGAAGCGTACGCAGAAACCTGAGAGAATTTTTCCTACAAGGAACTCAAGGATGATGACTGGTAAAGGATATGGACCATTGATTCTGTCATCTCGACATCGGGGGCACGGATCATGATGGTGGGACCATAGTCCCCCTATTGTGGTGTACTAGTGGTACCAAAATCCATGGGTAGAGGAGTAAGTGATCCACTACGAGTGGTCTCGTATTCGCAAAGTGCTTGAAGGAAACCACGAAATTCATCGAGACAAGGGCAACAATGGGAATAATGACCATAATGATCACACAAGCCAGAAGGGTTATTTGTGCGAAAAGTTCTAAACTTCTTGGGTGGACTTGACAAGTTAATATGGACTTTAGGGATATTTTACTCAGGGAACGTTTCATGAACCAAAGGTTTGAGATGAGGAAGCTTGGGACAACTATTGGTGGTGTGCCCAACAACTTTACACAAAGCACATGGAGGTGACAACTTTGGGGCCTTATGGGCTGGAGGAGCTTGGGGAGCCTTCTCCTTAGGTTCTTTCCTCTTAGTTTTTCCCCTGAGTCTGTATCTTTCACAACAGAAGTGGGTTCCTGTTAAGGTTTTGATGGAACTGAAGTAACGACAGGGGTCGCAAGAACCAGTTGAACCAATGTTAAAGCATGATAAGATCTTAGCTGACCAGGAAGAATGCTTGCAAGGGGATCTATGTAACATACTAGGATCCCCAAATTTATGTTAGGAAGGACCAACGAAGCCATGAAAGGGATAAAAAGTACTCCCAGACGAGGAAATAAGAAAGGTATCTGGCCTGCGAGGTAATTTACTAGTGGAATAACTCCTGGATGGTTGAGACCTGGAGGAAGAGTTCCTAGTGAAAACATAGGAGAGGCACCCACAAATGGAGGAGGTTCTGGGGGGTGGATCAAGAGGGCGTAGCTGGGATGGAAATGACAGGGTACTGAGGAGCTGGCTTTTGATCAGATGTACCAGACTACTTGAGAGCAGCCCATGACGCTTGTAACATGAAAACACCCATAGAGCTAGGCTCTGATATGGGAGGGGGAGGACTAGGGAAAGCACCCAACAATGAGGAATATTTATAGACTCCGGGTGAAACATCGGTGAGGGGACTTGAAGACTGCTTATCTGACATTGATGAGATAATGCACTTAGGGGAGGTCACAGATGCCAGCTCGTATTAGGTCAACTGATCGATGGTAATGATCTTCACTTCATGGGGTAAGCACATCTTGCAGAACACTGTAGATGTGATGGCCGACATGGCATATATGTAGCTACGACCTAAGAGAATGTTGTAATCCAAAGGGGCATCAATAATTTCAATGTCGACATGGACAATCTTGCCTGCAAGGGTCATTGGACAGTTGCAGTACATGCCAAGGGGCTGGGAGGAGTATCCTTCCCAAGCACACAAAGTGATGGTGGAGGGGTGTTATAGACATTTTTGGGCACTGCAACCCCAAGCATAAATGTCCATAAACCAAGGGATCCTAAGTCTCTAAAGGTGTTGTTCCAACCCCTAAAAGAACAAGGTCAACTGATTACAGCATCTCCCAGAAGTTCTCCATGAAAAACTACTCAGGATTGGTCAAAACTGGACCATTTCACCTGCTCCATAGTCAAAGTGCGTTGCATCCCACCTGAATACACATAGTAGGTGTGATGCATGTCGAAATCCCCTTCTATGGGGTGCGATGGGCGAGAAGGGACAAATGGCAGGGTCAATCAGCAAGGTGGAGGAGTATGGAATCTTCCAGAAACTTCTCTTGTGACACTTGCCTCTCTGAATTCGACCAGGGATGAGTAAGAGATCATCAATCTCCAAGTGGAATAAAGAACTATCAGAGAGAAGACACTAATCAAATCTCAAAAGCTAACTCACCTCCCTTACAAACATCTATATATGGATCCCTCATCCCAGAGATCTAGAGGCTGGAATTTTGTATCTTGTAAGGAAGTGCGGTTGGTTTCTTGGTGCAATATCATAGTGTTAGGTGATCTAAGCTTTTCATGAGGTGAAGAAGGGCTTTCTTATTAAGAGGATGATGCTGGGTCAGAACAATTGGTTGTAATCCTCTTTGCTCTTTCTTGATTATCAATAAAGCTATTCAAGTTTTCCTCCACATTCTTGTATGATTGATGATTTATGCATTTGTGTGGTCAATGTACATCTGGTCCTATATTGTTTATGATAATAGATCTATGTTCTTGGGTAGTGTTATGCTGCTTTGATTCTACAGGTACTCTTTGAAGCTGGGTAGGCAAGGAAGCGAGTGGCAAAGACCTATAAGAAGAGAGAGGAAACGAGCAAGGAACCAAGCCCAAGACAGAGGTTGGTCTCTTTATTCTTCTCTCATCTATTTCTCATAAAGGAAAACAAAAGTATTTTTTAGTGTGTTTGTTTCTAAGGTAACTACCAACCTTAGTGGGACTAGCAGCTCTGTATAGACACTAGTTTTCCCGATAACAAAATGGCGACTCCGCTTGGGAGCGAATAGATTGTTTGTTCATCTGCATTTGTTTACTTTATAAACTTACAGACGGAGCCTGAAGTCAAGCCAGCTAGCCTTCGAACTGCTTTTTCTATGCAAGTGCAAAGTATATCAACGCTGCTTTAGTCTATCTCTGGGTTTTGTTTATGAATTAAATGATTGATTTACAAGCTCTCTAATTGCCCTCGTGGTGGCTCTAGTAACCTATTTAGATCTACCCCTATGATTGATTTACTGATTACCACTTGCTCGGCCTAAATCCCTGAACTGAACTGCAAACTGTGACCCAAAACCCAATCAAAGTCTCATCCCTGGTCCAGCGCACTGTCTGTTATGTGAACTTCAAATGCATCGCACTTCCTGAGTGTAGCAGGTGCATTGCATTTCAGTTTCACTGTGTTACAGGTGCGCTGATCAGACAAGGCCTTGTTCCTAAATTTTGGTTTCTGTGTTCACTCTTTTCAGCTCTATTCAGGAGTTTTGCTGCCTATAGTTAGTACACCTCTGTTTGAAACCCACTTCCTTGCTGTTATTCTGCCTCCATTGTGCAAAGAACTGTAAATGTTTTTATGTATTTTTGAGTCATTTTCAGTTCTCCTTTACAAAGAAGTAGCGTAATTGTACTGTCGTTTCTTGATTTGAAAGTGTCGCAACTGTCGTTTTCAGTCATAGAAGAGAATCTAATTGTTCTTGATAGTCGATTACACTGTTACTCTTGTATTTGATTTGAGTTAGTAGTTTTTCAAGTGTCGAAATCAAGTTTTCAATTCAAAATAACAAAGTGTCGTCATTGTCCTCATTTTGTTTTGAAAAGAAACTTGTTAGTAATTGTCGCTTTGAAAAATAATTCAGATTTGCACTTAGCTTTCTTTTTATCATTCACACATTAAGAAGGCTGAAAACAAATACATGCATGTGCATTTGCATTTAGACTGTTTGTTGGTTTGATTTAGGACAGTGCATATAGTGTGTGCTCTCTGCTCTTTGTTGAAAGAATGCCATCTCTCTTTCCTTAGTAGCTAGGATTTTCATTGCAAAAAGAAGATTAAACGACTGTTTATCATCTTAGATTGCATTTTAGGAATTGTACATCTACATCATGCAGTGAACCTAAAAGAAAAATTTCTTAAACAAGATCAACTATAAAATAAATTTAATGAATCTAAAAACGCTTTGGAACCTAACGCACAACATTTAGAAGTCTAGGCTAGAGACATATTCCGGCGTCGTAAAGCCTGGTAACTGTTGTTTTCACTATTGGTTAGGTGATTCCTCCACTTTGAGACGATAAGTGCTAGTACGGACTTGTTCTCCCACGTACCTTCGAGTATATTTTGGGAGACCACAATAGGCTTAATCCTTTATCCATAGGAAGCCATGTTTGCCGCCCTACCAATCGCAATGCACTTAACACAACATTCGGGAAGATTGACTATCGTACTGTAAAAAGTATTCTGTAGTTTTGTGATTGGTTTGGTAATCCATCTATCTACATTTCCAGAGTAGTCCCTTTCGTTCCTTTTCAGACTCCTTAATGGAAAAGGTCCATTTGAGCACTTGTCACTTCAGGCTCATTAAAAATCGAAGGTGACTAGAGTCATCTTTTTTTTTTCTCGACTCTTAAAAATTGAAAAAACAAGTTGTGTCAAAGCGTCTAAAATTCATCTAATTCAGAAACATACTTCCCCTTGATTTTTAGTTGATCAAGTAATCCGCAATCGTGGAAGAAAGTCAATTGAAACCTTGTCGTTCGTGGAGGCTTACGAGTCAACTGTCTTTGTCTCCAGAGTCGAAACCATTACGGACAAAGCGAACTCGTTTAACCGGTTCCAAATCCCCTGGTAAAGTTAGAACAAGTGTTCCAACACCATCGGAGACTCCAGTTACTCCAAACATTTTTGGTATCCCTTCCTTTACAAAAGAAGTTCAGCAGCCACCAAAGGACAGTAGAACTGATCCTAGTGTGAAGGTAAACACTTGTGTTACTGAGCCAGCTCCATCTACAGTTGATTCGGAAGGTGTTATTCCCCAAACATCTGTCGCTGTAGATTCTATACCTTCTTCGGCACCAGAAATATTTTACGGACCTGACGGTCTACCTCTTCCACCTGGTCTGATTGCTATAGAAGAAATTGTGGAGGATCCTCCATCTAGTACTCCATCGCGATTTGGAGTCGAGTTCGCTCTATATCCTTCTTCGTCAGAAATTAGTCTACAGCCATCAGAAGCTCCTGTTGAATCGCTAGGCAATCTTTTCGATAGACTAGAAATGTCTGAACCATCGTCGACATCTAGGATTGTGTCATCCGACACAGCGACGACAGAACTTCCTGTTGTCACTCCAACAATGTTTGCCGACATACCATCTGTTCCAACTAGCTCTCAATCGCTAGACAGGGCCCACTCAGGGGCTATTTCGACAGTATGGTCCGTTCATGTTTGTTCATCTGGAATAGTATCCGGAAACTCTTATGTTGAGTCTCAGCAAATTGATCCTTTAGGGTGTCAATTTGGGCAGTCCAGTCCTTAAGGGCAAACAATTCCTTTAAGTACCGGATTACTGCCGTATGGGGGGCAATATACCCTTTCATTGTCTCCTCCGGGAGGACAACCATACAGGATTTCACAACAAAATTCAGGTTATACTGGAATTACGTCTAGCGGTTGGGTGCCGATACTACCTCAACAACCAAGAGTTGTGTATTCAATGCAACAATGTTTACCTATGTCAAATATACCAACTACGCCGGCTATTGTGACGGTGTCACAAGTACAAGCGCTGCCTGTTGTATGCCAACCTTAGGTTTCTCAGGTTGTAATGCAACAGCCTCTTGTCCCTGTGACTCAACCACAATCGCCAACTAGTAGAATGACACAGGCCCAAATAGGTACAATTACCCCTCATCTTGGTCAAACGGTCAATATTGGACAACAGCACACGGCTTCGCAACCATGGCTGGTGCAATACCAACAACCGCAATTCCAACAAGTATACCAAGGATCTGAGCAACAAATCTTTGCAAATAGTGGGCAGCCGTATATTCAAAACGGTCAAAATCAACCATTCTACAATGGTTATGCCCATCAACCTTACTAAATTTACCAGCATCAAATGCATTAAGCTGGTATGTAGAGACCAACTGCTCAGGCAATCCCATCTTATCCTGGGTATGCTTTGCCAAACCTGAATCTACAGTTACCCTTCGTGGCAACTTTAGAGTTACTGGATCTAAATAGGTTAACAAACGATCTAATTTCTTACGCCCCTTGGTGGCCAGCGATTCCGCATAAACTTCCGTCATATATTCCTAAATTTAATGGAAATATGGGTGAAGATCCATCCAATCATGTGATGACATTTCATCTATGGTGTTCATCAAACACCTTAAACGATGATTCGATTAGGCTTCGCCTTTTCCAGAGGATGTTAACTGGTCCAATAGCAAAATGGTATATCGAGTTACCCAGAGCTTCGTTTGACAACTTCAGTACCCTAGCCACAACCTGTTTAACCCATTTTCAGTTACCGATAAGGTACGAAATGGGAACAGAACTTCTTACCAATTTCAAGCAAACAACGACCACTCACATATCCAATCATATTCATGAGTGGCGACGTCGTCGTAGAATGGTAAAAACGTATGTTCCTGATCAGCTTTTAGCTAAATGGTTTATTAATTCTTTATTACCTTCCATTACAAAAGATGTGGCAAAAGGAGGAGTCATCACTGAAGAGAAAGTTATTGCTCGTGCGCAATATTTAGACTTGATTTATACTCAGTCTGGCATGCTCTATGATAAAATCCCTGATGCTCCCAGACCGGAATTTTACGTCCCCCCTCCTCTTAAATCAAACAATGACTCTCATGCCGGCAATGGAATGATTGGTACGACAGACACGAAATCGACAAAGGCTACATCTAAAAGGCCCGTAAGATTTCTAGTCAAAATTCAAAAGAAGAACTTCTCGCCTCAGAAGTAAATGCCATCTCGATAGATAAAGGAAAAGAAACCAAGCAACTGGGAGGCAAGAAGAAAAACAAAGGGAAGAAGAAGAAACAGGAGGATTCATCACCTGAAAAATCTTCTGCAAACCCTCCTGGAGATAGGAGACCAAAAAATCCATGTATAATATGTGATGAGGATTATTGGACAAGAGATTGTCCAGATAAGGCTGAGCTTAAAAGATTCTTCAAGAATTCAAATACCTCGGCTGTATTGACTAATCTGTTTCCAAATCCAGGAATAAATCTGGTTGCTAGTGAAAATGCCTCCCCGTCCCAGGTACTGATGTTGTCGGTTTCGAAACAGCAAAATGATGCTTTGATATCGACAAGGAACAAAGATTACGGGAATCCACAGCTGTCAAACAACAAGGATAAGGATCAACCTAGTAGTTCGACAACAGCTTCGACAGAAGTTGCGCCGCCCATCATTCCATAGATAACAATAAAACTGCCAAAGGGAGTAGTACACAAGTTGACATTTTATCCTCGTGCCAGAGCAACACAATATTATAATATAGTGGAAGATCTGGCCCAATTGCCATCTGCTATGTCGACACTTGAGGTATTGCAAAATTGCCCATCCCAAAAGCAGTCTTTATTATCAACTATCAGTGGGATAGACCCAAAGGATTCTAATCTTGTGTCCTTTAATCATAAAGGATACGATCCTTAGTTACCAGCTCAACTAGCTTTCCTCATTCAAGTGAAAGCCCTCAACAAAACTGTTCATCAAACAATTATTGATGAGGGGGCATCTACATGTATTATATCGATGAGTTACTGGAAAACTTTAGGATCTCCAACCTTGTCGCAATCTTCGACAACATTAAAAGCATTTGACGGATGAACGTATACCCCATATGGTATTCTAAGTAACTTGCAAGTTTAACTAGGAGGGAAAACAATAGAAATAGATGTCGAAGTAATCGACGGAAACCTCGATTACAACATCCTACTGGGAAGACCATGGATATGCTATGGCTACAGTTGTGTCGACCTACTTTATAAAGATTGCATTTCCTTTTCAAGGAGGAATTACGATCGTCGACCAACAAACATTTCTCCCGAATAGTTCCCAAGTTACGGGAAGCATTCCGATGATCCATGGAAGCCCCCATACGCTTCAAAATATCGGAGTAGGCCTACTAAAAGACCCTATATTAATGGGGACTTTTTCCCTTCCACCTCCAATCAATCTGGCGGAAGTAGCGACGGTAGGAACCTGCAATATGATATCTTCGATTCAAAAGATCTCAGAAAACGATATAAACATGGATCATACGCAGGTATTGCCTCCAAGCCCAATAGAAATATTGTAGCAATCAATGTTTTCGGCATGGGAGGCAGACCCGAATCAACGCTCATCAAGCGTTTGGATAGATAGGTCTAAGGAATATGGCACCCCTTCATATCCTTGGTCACAAGTGCATTACACCGACGAAGGAATTGTTCAATCAATGGTAATTGAAGGGGCGCCATGGCAAGATTACCACCATCATTCCCATCTTCCGGATTGTAAAGAAGATACTCCTGATGACCTTCAATATCCTTCAGTTTTTGATTTCCTATCAAATACTGTAAACATGGTGGATTCCGAGCGAAACTTGTCCAACATTGAAGAGACTATCGCCATAGATATCTCGACCAAAATGAATGTTGTAGAGAATATATATGTTGGAAAAAGTTATTCTCCTTCAGAACTAGAAATATACAACGCTCTTTTTCGCGAATTCAGAGATGTCTTTGCTTGGTCATATGATGAAATGCCAGGAATTGACTCGAATATAGTTGAACACGAAATCAAGATGTATCTAGATGTCAAACCAGTACGACAACTGCTACGGCAAGTGCACCCTAAGAAAGCCGCTGCCATCAAGGCAGAAGTTGAAAAGCTTCTCCATGCTGGTTTCATTTACCCTGTTCCTCTAACTGATTGGGTATCAAACATTGTTCCTGTTATGAAAAAACAAGGAACGATTAGAGTGTGCGTCGATTATAGGGATGTAAATCAAGCTTGTCCAAAAGACAACTACCCTACACCCTTTATTGACCAGATAATTGATGAATGCGTCGGATGCGAAATATTTTCGTTCATGGATGGATTCTCCGGGTATAATCAAATAAATATCCGCCCACAGGACCAGAAAAAGACTGCATTTATTTGTCCGTGGGGCACATTCGCATATCGAAAATTACCCTTTGGTTTAAAGAACGTAGGGGAAACTTTTCAGAGGGCCATGAATTATGCCTTCCATGAAATCAAAAACATTGTTCAACCATATCTCGATGACCTTCTGGGTCTTTCGCGAAAGCGGACCGATCATCCGCAACATTTGAGAGTGATATTTCTACGTTGTCGATGCTACAAAATACGACTCAATCCACACAAATGTGTGTTCTGTGTTAGTTCTGGTCGTTTACTTGGCTTTGTAGTCTCAAAGGACGGGATTCGTCTTGACCCATGTAAGGTTCAGGCATTCATAAATTTGCATCCGCCTTCAAATTTGCTTCAGATTCAGAAACTCCAAGGGAAAGCAAACTTTCTGAGGAGGTTCATTCCAAATTATGCCAAACTTGCTAAAGGTTATACACGTCTATTGAAAAAGGAAGTGCCCTTCGTCTGGGATCAGGTCGCGCAAGCCTCCTTTGATGCTTTAAAAGAATCCCTAATGAAAGCATCATTAATGTACGCTCCTAATTATCAAAAAGACTTTGACCTGTATCTGGCTGCAGCGGATACAACCATCGCAATGGTTTTAGTTCAAGAAGACAACAGAATTGAACATACTATATATTATTTAAGTAGCAACTTAAATGATACAGAAAGCAAATATTCCTATGTTGAAAAGCTGGCGCTAGCAGCTGTTCAAGCGATACAAAGATTTTTGACACTATGTCCTCTTTCAAAAAAACTACCATTCTGTCAGATTGCAACCCCATGACTTATATATTGTCGCGACAGTTGTTGGGGGGAAAATATTCAAAATGGATAGCAATTCTACAAGAGTTTGATCTAGAATTTGTAAAATCCAAGTCAAAGAAAGCCCTGGTTTTCGCAAAATTACTATGCGATCTACCATCGTCGTCCAACGATGAAACATCAGATGAAACAATCGCGGATGAATCTTTGTTTCTGATATCTTCAAGCAATCCGTGGTATGGAGATATAATCATCTATCTCCAAATCCAAAAATATAGGCCTAATACCTCCCGCTTCGAACAAAAATGTATTCGATACCAATCAAAAGACTACATGACCGTTGGTGATACGCTTTACCGTCGTGGCATCGATACAGTTCTGAGGAGGTGCCTCATCCATGAGGAAACCGAAAAAGTCCTGAATGATTGCCATTCAGGTGCGTGTGGGGGGCATCAATCTGGTTACGCTACGACGCAAAAATTTTTACGAGCAGGATACTTCTGGCCAACAATGTTCAAAGATTGCATAACCGCAGTCAGAAGTTGCCATGCTTGTCAAATTTTCGTTAGCAAAACCAGAAGAACACCCGCACCTCTGCAACCAATAGTTGTTGTTGGGCCATTCGCTAAATGGGGCATTGATTTTATGACATGTAACCCCACCTCGACCGGGGGGCATGGGTATATCATAGTCGCAGTGGACTATTTTACAAAATGGGCTGAGGCAATGCCTGCATTAGATAACACTCGTGAAACAGCTGCCCTTTTCTTTTTCAATCATGTAGTCGCCAGATTCGACGTTCCACAGGCTATAGTCACAGATCATGGATCACATTTTCGCAATCACATGATGGCCGAATTAGCTGCCAAATTGGGGTTGTCTCACGACAGCTCTACTCCATACTACCCACAGGCCAACGGACAAGTTGAAGCAATCAACAAAGTCTTGAAGCGCATGCTGCAAAGGATGATTGGAGTCCACAAAAGGAGTTGGCACCTGATCCTGTACTCGGCTTTGTGGGCATACCGAACATTAGTAAGGAATGCAACCGGGTTTACACCCTTCCAACTGGTGTATGGCCTAGAAGCAATCTTACCAGTTCAGTGTGAAATCTCGAGGCCACCGAAGGCCAAATCCGTCCAACCCTGAGCCCGCATGCATGACGGGCCTGCGGACAACACTATTTTTACATTATTTTAAACCCTCATGTCTTCAGATAACTCAATCTGAATTACGACGACAGAAAATGTGTTGACAGATTTGTATGGTTACTCCTTTTAATTAATAGAAACACAAGGACATCGATGTCGCAACCCTACCCTACACTACCTCAGCAGATTCTTCAAATTCGCTGTGGAAATATGTGAAAATAAGTAGTTTGTTAATTGCATTAAATGAGCATGGCTGTATATGTTTATGGTTAGATTTGGACTTTGGCAAACTAGTTATCTAACAGAAATTTGGATTTTGGCAAACTAGTTATCCAACCACGAACATATACAACCTAGCACATTTAATGGATTTGGATTTTGGAAAACTAGTTATCTAATAGAAATTTGGATTTTGGCAAACTAGTTATCCAACCATGAACATATACAACCTAGCTCATTTAATGGATTTGGTTTTTGGCAAACTAGTTATCGGGTTTTTGGCCACAAATTAGTTATCCAAGCATGAACATATACAACCTAACTCATTTAATAGATTTGGATTTTGGCAAACTAGTTATCCAACCTTGAACATATACAACCTAGCTCATTTAATGGATTTGGATTTTGGCAAACTAGTTATGCCGATTTTGGCAAACTATTTATCCAACCATGAATATATACAACCTAGCTTATTTAATGGATTTGGATTTTGGCACTATTTATCCAACTGAGATTTGGATTTTGGCAAACTAGTTCCTAGCTCATTTAATGGATTTGGATTTTGGCAAACTAGTTATCCAACCATGAACAATACAACCTAGCTCATTTAATGGATTTAGATTTTGGCAGACTAGTTATCTCATAACTAACCTAGCTTATTTAATGGATTTGGATTTTGGAACTTCCTAGCTTATTTAATGGATTTGGATTTTGGCAAATTAGTTATCTAATAACTAGCCTAGCTTATTTAATGAATTTTGGAAAACTAGTTATCTAATAACTAACCTAGCTTATTTAATGGATTTAGATTTTGGAGCTTCCTAGCTCATTTAATGGATTTGGATTTTGGCAAATTAATTATCTAATAACTAACCTAGCTTATTTAATGAATTTGGATTTTGAGAAACTTGTTATCCAATTGTGAACCGATACAATCTAGCTAAATTAAGCAAGTGGGCTATTTTGATTAGAATATATAAGGGTTTCAGCCAATGAAACGTTCGGAATCGACTGAATCACTATTTAGCACTTGTGTATGACTTGTGATTAAGATCGTGAGGGATGTGGGATAATGTACTAAAGCAGTAAAGCGTTGTTTGTCTACATTAGGCAAAAGTAGGGCATCCAAATCCCCTGCGCACGCGATGACATCTCAGATGATGATCTTGTCGTCTTTACTCGGCTGAGATCCCTCTCTGCAATACCTGCGAATGTAATCTCTCATAGATTCACCCCCACGGGTTGAACCTGATAATGAGATAGGGGCACCCCGCCTCAATAAGCCGGTCAAAAAATAGATGTCCACGACATTCAAGGGGATGGATTTGCCCCTAATTTGGAACACCTGGTTGGTAGGGTCCTAGGCATCGAGAAAATACTGCAACAAGTTGATTTGTTGCCTCATGCTAGAGATGCGGAAAAACTTGAACAAGCCACAGTTCTGCAGTGCATTTACCGTAACTGGATCATGTAAAGCAAGCATGTCCTCTTCCTCATGCTCACGTTCTCGCCATGTAACTGACATTTTGCTCCAATGAATCTCTGAAAACAAACAAGAGAAGAGTTAGATCCTGATTTGGTGAAAAACAGGCAAAAATTTCCATTGAAAACTGTGCACAAGTTTCCCTCCTTGCACCCATCGCACCCTCAGCAATGTTCTGGGTGCATTGCATGCCAACTGTCCAGTGGGAAGGCCAACATGTAATGAACCTTTCGATATAGAAAGGGTGCGATGGAGCCAGAGCGAGTCTTTCAAACCCCAGAGGCTCAGAAAAACTAGAAATCAGGCTCAGAATGCAAAATGGAAAGGATGAAATGAAAGAGCTCAGGTTTAGCTCTTACCTGGTCCAGACGGTGCCAAAAATCGTCCACAGAATCTCCCAGAATCAGCTAGTGAAAATCAAGGTGGAAAGCACCTCCAAAGCTCTAGCAAACCAAAGTTTAAATGAAATGGTAAAATGAGGGTTAAAAGCACTTTTAAATTACTTTTTACGTAATTCAAGTAAAATATTAGTGTCTTAACTCATTTGTCAAACATATATTGTTCATTTCTAACTAGTTTGATGAAGCGATTGAGCATGCAGTACAATCTTTGAAGGAACAAAGTTATTAATGGTAAAGTCAAGAAATGACCGTTATATCGAGCAGTTTTAACGCGGAATTCAAGCTCATTAAAAAATAAACATAAGCAATGAGCAAGTATTTCCACCAGCGTTTAAGCTCATTAAAAAATGAACCAATTTTCGGTAAATAACCATTTTGAATGTATTACTTCAGCCTTTGAAGCCTTGGTCGTGTTCTCATCATCACCTCCACTCTGTATTGGCCGATCATTCACCTCCACTTGATCGTTTACCCCTTTTGAGGAACAGTTGTGAAGAGTGATCTTATTATCCATCCTTGTGACACTGTTGTGATTGGAAAATTCCAAACCTTACCTGGAATCAGCTGCTACCCGAATCTATCACTCATTCCTCAAAACTGAGTCTCCTTTAAGCTCTTTTCAACTGACTCGTAAAATATGAAAAGATTGTCGAGCCATTGGCCTCTCCATCTCGTTAAAGAGACCGGAAGTGCTATCCCTCCTTTAGATTTTAATCTTTTTGGACCTGAGGGATTATTACACAAAAAGATCGAGCGCTTGTTTTGTTTGGCTCATTAAAATTACTGAAAATTCATCCCTTTTGTATTATTTTATACCTTTTCGGACTTAAGGGATTGGATGACGAAAAAGGATTTTTGGAGTTTCCTTTACGTCCCTTTTCATACTCTCTAAAATTGAAAAGGACCGAGTTATCTTTGTCGTTAAACTCGTTAAAACCTAATAGCGACAAACTTGTCCATAACAGACAAGAACAAGTTTCACTATCGCTAGGCTCGTTAAAACATAGCGATGGGTTTGCCCGAAGGGAAAATTATAGAACAAGCATATGTTATCCTCCTCAAGCTTGACAAAAATAAAGAGGTACTGGTCAGCAATGACTGGGGAAAAATTGGGAAGAAAACTTGAAGAAACTTTGTTGGTAGCAAGTCGCTCTTGAACATGACACTTTCACTCCGCATCCGAGTCGGGTTGGGTTGTTCCATTCACTGGTCACATCACCATGGTTCCATCACACCATCCACATTTGGGGTTAATGCTACCAATCCATCATGTCAGTGTCGCCAATATGTTCAAGAGAAGTCGCTCAGAGAATTCACCTATGTCTCACCCACTATAATACATTTTCGCTCCATTCTTTCATGACCGCCACCCTGAACCTTATATCACCAGATCGTTTTCACCTCCATTAAAATCATTTTCTCCATTCCATGTCATTGATGTTGGATTCACTAAGGCCCTCCTATGACGGATCGCTTCTTGTCGACATCAGCTCATTATCCAAGAAGTCGATCTAGGAACAACCCTTTCAGTACTTTGAAGCTTGCATGCCTCAATGGCAAGTTTCTCACTTCCGGCAACAAGTTTACATCAATGGCCTTCAACCGAAAGATTTTTCGTGGTGTTCAATGCCAAGTCCCTTATTCACACCACATGAATTGTACTGCAGTACCTTGAGGGTCATTATCATTATCGGTGATTCCTCTCGTTCCTGTTAACAGCTTACATCATTGGCTGGTAATCAGGCGATGTCTTTCCATGTTCGACTCCAAAACATCTCTCACATGGATCGAATTGTACTTTGAGTGAAGATCGAATGAGATTGAAGACCCTAGATCTAGTTTAATCCATCCGGGCTGTGCTATATATTCAAGAAAATAAAGACATCAAATGTACATCATTGTTGCACATATAATCATCCAATCTAAGGGATGATGGCTCTACCAGAATCATCAGTCTACACTCAGACGATTGTCTGTCCTATGTACATGAAAATGAATTTATAAAGCTAAGCATGGGAATGCCCGCCTCAGCTAGATCATGAAAATATTATGAAGATAATGTATTGTATTGTATCTTATTACAGGTCGCCTTCCAGCTCGAAAAAACTTCGGATCCTCATGATAAAGCATTTCACCCGACATCAAAAGATTAACGACCTCATGCTTTAGGGGGCAACTGTTATAGACATTTTTGGGCACTGCAACCCCAAGCATAAATGTCCATAAACCAAGGGCTCCTAAGTCCCTAAAGGTGTTGTTCCAACCCCTAAAAGAACAAGGTCAACTGATTACAACATCTCCAAGAAGTTCTCCATGAAAAACTACTCAGAACTAGTCAAAACTGGACCATTTCACCTGCTCCATAGTCAAAGTGTGTTCCATCCCACCAGAATACACACAGTAGGTGTGGTGAATGTTGAAAAGCCCTTCTATGTGGTGTGATGGGTGAGAAGGGACAAATGGCAGGGTCAATACGCAAGGTGGAGGAGCATGGAATCTTCCAGAAACTTCTCCTGTGACACTTGCCTCTCTGAATTCGACGAGGGATGAGTAAGAGATCATCAATCTCCAAGTGGAATCAAGAACTATCAGAGATAAGACACTAATCAAATCTCAAAAGCTGACTCACCTCCCTTACAGACATCTATAAATGGATCCCTCATCCCAGAGATTCAGAGGCTGGAATTTTGTATCTTGTAAGGAAGTGCAGTTGGTTTCTTGGTGCAATATCATAGTGTTGGGTGATCTAAGCTTTTCATGAGGTGAAGAAGGGCTTTCTTGTTGGGAGGATGATGCTGGGTCAGAACAATTGGTTGTAATCCTCTTTTCTCTTTCTTGATTATCAATAAAGCTATTCAATTTTTCCTCCACATTCTTGTATGATTGATGATTTATGCATTTTTGTGGTCAATGTACATCTGGTCCTATATTGTTTATGATAATAGATCTATGTTCTTGGATAGTGTTATGCTGCTTTGATTCTACAAGTACTCTTTGAAGCTGGGTAGACAAGGAAGCGAGTGGTAAAGACCTATCAGAAGAGAGAGGAAACGAGCAAGGAACCAAGCGCAAGACAGAGGTTGGTCTCCTTATTCTTCTCTCATCTATTTCTCATAAAGGAAAGCAAAAGTAGTTTTTAGTGTATTTATTTCTAAGGTAGCTACCAACCTTAGTGGGACTAGTAGCTCTGTATAGACACTAGTTTTCTCGATAACAAGGGGGACAACTTAGGTGACTTAAGTTATTTCCAAACAAGAGTAGACATCATACAAGTGGATGCACCTTTGTCAATAATGCATCATGAGATGATGGCATTATGGACTCGGATTGGTATCTGGAAAGAAATGGATGAAGGAAATGGGGGATGTTCTGATGTATTAATAGGGAAGACAATCAGACGATCGTCAGAATGATCTACTACACCCAAGGCAGTTAGTAGAGCTTTCTTTTGAGATGGGCATGACTGGAGGACTTCCAATGTCGACATGGTAGTAGGTGATTATGCCAAGTCGTCTACTATACTGTATGTGTGGTAAACTCGGTTAGAAGCCATATTACAGTGTAATGGTCCCTTTGGTATCTTGGGAATGGCTTCAACTTTGACATGAGGGATCTATAAAAAACCATTTGGTGTTGTAAGAGGCTAAACAGATTCTTCGGTTTTGGACTTAGTGACAAACAAAGTCGATGGCTTGTCATATTGACACGACTGAATTTGTAGGTTGATATCAGAGGGGTTAACCTCATTAGTGTTCATCTTAAGGATATGGTAGTCACCGGGACCAAAAGGTTGGGGCGAATTGGATGCTTGACTTGATTGAGGTTGAACAACAACAAATCCTTGCTGAGGGAAAGGATTTGTAAGCATTTTCAGTTGAGATGGTGAAGGATTCTGAGGCGATTGTTGACCTCTAGAAGCTGCTTGAGCTTCCCACATTTGGCGCATCTGGGGTAAGAGAGGACACTCATGTGTATAGTGGCCATGTATAACACAACATGCACAAGGCTTGTTCATACGAATAGCCTTGTTCTACTTGGGTTGGCTGCCCTGCTGTTGGTTGTTGGTTTTAGGCTGGTTCCCCTAGGGTTCACTAGGTTGATTACTTTGATTACCCTGGTTACCCTTGTTACCTTTCCCCTTCTTCCTTTTTGTCAAATTTTGTGGATTGGTCTCACTTTTGTGTGGAAACACTTGACCCTGAGGGGGCGGTGTTTTTTGGGCTGAGGATGCATGGGAGGTTTCGGCGCTAATGCTTGAGGGTCTGGAGCACTCAACTATGTAGAAGGAGGGGCAACAATTTGGTAGACAGGTTGTGGCCCTGAAAACATGTTGCTAGCAGGAGGGGAATGAGTGTTAGAGGAATTGGTTCCCCCCTACAGATAGACATAACTTTGCTGAGTATATGGCGAAGGGTGTGAAAGGGTTCCAACGATACCGTCAACGGTGTGAGGTTCCCCCAGTTCATTGGCACTTCTAGGATGAGGGAGGTCTGGAATGATGGTATAGACATAACTAGATTGCGCATAAATCGGTTCATATCTTAGAGTGGTTTGGAGAGCTTCTTCCTCAGTTTGAGGAAAATGGGACGCAACATATTTTCCAATGGGTGCCAAAATGCTCCTAAGAAACTAATCTAGATAGACACAGTCTTCAAAAGGCGGGGCATGACATGTGCTCCTCCTTCGACACAACTCTTGAACATGGTTGGATAGGCGAGTGGTGGAGGACTGATGGAATGAGGTCAATAGCTCCGTACCAGTGTCGTACCAAAGAGGTAACTGGAAATATGAAAGGAACTCTTTAGCAAGCATCACAAAAATGGAATGAGATGTGGCAGACTAGTCTATATACCATTTTGTAGCGTCTCCATTGGGTGTGTGTTGGAAAAGACAAAGATAAATGGAGTCATTGGTAATGGATTTGGACGAACACCACATGTGGAAGGATCAGAACATGGTTGGTAGGATACTTTCCAACATTACCATCAAACTTTGGGATGTTTGAGGGAAAGTATAGTTGGCATACAAGGCCAACCAACATCGTGGTGTATGGGGTTGTTTATCAACTGACTAAAATTCGGTAGAGTTAACCCAACCATAAAGGGTGAGCATGGGGGCTGCCGAAATGGTTCCTTAGACTGTTCCGCTTAATGTGACCATTGAGATAAAATTAGAGCCAAGACCAGGTTGGGTTCCTACACCAGCTGTGGGTCCAAACATGGTGACAATATGTGGTGAAGGAGGCTCGGAATTAGATGAGGAATCGAATGAACCAGGAGAAGAGTCAGTATGGGGACTCGGTAGGCTATGAACTTGAACTCACAGGGAGGAGTAATATGCCCAAGCGGAAACTAGGGGTGAATACCTAATAGTCTCCATGACAAATTCCTTGGTGGTGCAATGGTGGTAAGACACACATGACATGGAAATGGTGAAGGGAGATCAACAATATGCCTTTGTCTCGATGAGGGGAGATAAATTTATTATGTTAAGTCTTGGCTTGGTGGTGTAAACCAAGTGCCCTTCACTTAAGGTGTGCTTGTGTGTGTGAGTGTATTTATTGATTAAGCCCAAATCATGTTTGTAAAAATAAAATAAAAAACCTTGCTGATAATAAATTGAAATTAACAATACAAAATGAACAACAAAAAAATTAACCAAACCCCACCCAAACTGTGTTTGCAAACACTATGCTGGTTGGTGGCTAAATCGACGGAAAATACACTAAAACGATCAAGAGATCTAAATGTGGATGTGACTAGGATTAAGTGACAATAAGATGCTGGAAAGTGGTGCAACAATAGCAAAAAACCAGAGAGGAAGATTGATGTAAAAAGATGGGAAAATGGGCAAAACACCTAGGGAAATCGACGGGACCCTAAGGCCAATGATGAAACAAGTTGTAATGTGAAACTATAGATGGTGACAACCGATCGCCATAGATTTTGAATAGAAGGGTACAGATCTGGAAAATATGGCTGAAAGTGCTACAGAAAATCAAGCTACTCACTCATCTAAATTCCTCCTATAAAGGTGGAGTTGTACTAGAAGCCCTGGGGGGATAAATTCCAATTTGACAAGTAAATTAGAGTATATCATGGCCTAAGCAAGATGAGACAAAGGTCAAATAACCCAGCAGACAACTCTTTGCGAAACCCAGAAACAGATATGACAAAAACCCAGAAACCCAAAAATCGCAGGTACTGACCTGTTTTCAGGTGAGATCGCACTTTTTGGGTTGAAAGGTGCGCTCTGGCCTCCAAATCACACTTTTTGGGCTAAAAAGTGAAATTTCTACCCCATGGATCTTGGTCGGCAAATCTCGGAGAAAACCACTGCCTTTGTCGCGGCTAGTTCCTGTGACTCTCGAAAAAGACCAGAACTTGCGGAAGTCAGGAATTTAACAGATCTAGGGTTAAAAATCTAGGAAAAATTAAGAGATTGAAAAAATAAGAAACCCTAAGCTGAAAACCGAAGGTCACCCAAGTTTTTGGATCTGAAGTAAAAAACCCAGTGGAGTCACCAATTTGTTAGAGATAATCAGAAATTCCCCAGTGGAGTCGCCAATTTTGTTGTAATGTTTTCTTCTCAAAGATGTACGAAAAGAATCCACTTAAGATTATGGATGAGAAACAATCTCAATAATATAAATAGCTTCTAAACATTGTATATCTGCAACAACTAATAGAAACAAATATGCCAAAGTCTTGATCTATGCCACAATCATAGTTAAATGAAAAAGAGAAATAGTAATAACTCCAATCATCTAATAGAAACCAGATATACAAAGAATAGTGTTTATTATAACACCTATGAAGGAAACAAATAAATGTTACCTGTCCCCCTCTATGGGATGGGTTCTTGGCTATCCTCAAACATCTTCATCTTGTGTAGAGTCTCTCTCCTCTATAATGTGTAAATCCAACAAAAATATGGTGTGCGACAATGAAAATAATTAGAGTTGCAACACTGGGTGCAACAATGAAAATAATCAAAAGTGAATAATGAATGGAAAACCCTTCTATTTATAACAAAATATTGAGTTATCCTCAAATAATGAACAATAATAAAATATTATTAACCCCATTCTAGAAATAAGCACTTGGAATATTTTATTATATTTGGTTAGGAGGGAAAAAGTATTTAAACTTTTATTTAGAAATAATAAATAAATAAATGATTTATTTATCATCTCAAGAAATATGGTTAAGGAATAATAAAGAAATAATAATTAATTTAATTATTTGTGAGGGATTTAGTCAAACTTGACAAGGAATAGTAAAAAATTAGTGATTAATTAATTATTCCTAGAGAAAAATAAGATAATTAATAATTTATCTGTTTATTTTTCATAACTGGGTCAAATATGACAAGGAATATTAATTAAACAATGGTTTAACTAATTATTCCTAGAAGATAATTAAACAAATAGTGATTTATTTAACTATTCTTCATGGGTTTAATTATTAATTACTTAACAAATGTGGTTTATTAAGTAAGTTCTCACAGTGAAAGAAATTTTACTGTGGTAAAATTGGCCTTACATGGTGTACTTCGATCCATCTAGTAAATTAAGGCTAGATGATCAAGTTTTTGGTGATAACACACATGTTCTCTAAGGAAATGATATTTGATATGAATCTGTATTGTCTTTGAATGCATAATAAATTTCTTTGAAATACTAATTGCATTTGTGCTAACAAAAATAATTGATATTAGTTGATCAAACTATATTTTGATGTCCTTCAAATTCTTCTTCATCCAAGAACCTAAGTATAACATGGTATTGTTGCAATTTACTCATATTTAGCTATGGATAAATAGATTGAGGTCTATTTCTTGCTCAATCATGAAACTAGACAATTTTACAAAAGGCCACCACTAGTGATTTTCCTGTCATCAACACTTCATCCTAGTCTGCAACTGTGTATGATGTTAAGGTAAATTATTTTCTTCTTGAGTACCATATGTCATAGTCCATACATGATTCTCTTTTTCACAGAATATACATGAGTCTCTTTTGGTTAATATTAAAACCTTACAGTCAACCCTACAACTTGCATGATACCAAGTCTTGATGATATGAAGTCCAACAATATTACAATCATATATTTATACCTAGTTTGATTCACATATGGTGATTCATTATCTTTGCTTAATTTGCATCCTATAACCATGGGAGTGCTAATAGGAGCACAATTTTCCATTCCAATTTTTTTCAGCATTTCCTTAAGATATTTGCTTTGGGAGATGAATATGCCGATACTTAACCCTAATAAGAATAACAATTCTCACAACATATACATATCTAAATATTTTTGCTTTTCTACTGCAAACCTTTGGCTTATTGTATCAATATCACTTCCAAATATGATGTCATCCACATATATGTTGCTCCCTTTTTGAATTCTTGTTATTGTAAGTATTTATCTAGTCTTGAGTAACAAACTTTGGGAGCTTGCTTAATACCAGAAAGAGCCTTTTTCAAGCTCTTAAAATACTTTTCTTGTTCAACATACACTTCTGCTTCCAGGTTTCCATTTAGGAAATATAACTTGCCATCCATTTGATGCACCTTGAAATGTTTAAAATGGGAAAAAGCAAGAACATTCTGATGGATTTGAGTTGGAAACTAAAGAAAAAGTCTCTTTAATTTCAAGACATTTTTCTTGTGCATACCATTTGCAGACAAATCTAGCAATATTTCTCACTACATTTCCATCCTCATTTAATTTGTTCCTAAAGACCCACTTAGTTCCAATTACATTCTTATGCTTTGGTTTAGGCATAAGTTCCCATGTTTCATTTTTATAAATCTAATTTATCTATTCCTCCATAACATTTACCTATCATTCATATTTACTGGCTTGTGTAGATTTATTTGGCTCTATTTTGGATAGCAAGGCAAAGTTCATATGTTGTGGTGAGCTAATCAGTATCCATATAGTTTGAATTCATGAAACTTTGTCCCCAAATATTTGACTGTCTAGGTGATTTTTCTAAACATACCTAGATGGAGTCATTGGATGATGAAATTTTATATGCTCCTCCTCTTCCTCTTGATATTTTTTCTCTACTTATTGTTCTTTCTCTTCAACTTCTTATTCTTCCTCCTGATGTTGGCTTCAAAATACTTCCTCTAGTTATTCCTTGTGGATTTTTCTTTTGAGTTAATGCTCCATCTATTTTTACATGGATTTTCTCCACTATCTTACATAGTAAGTTTTTGTAACATTTGTGTCTATTGATTATAGAAGAAAAACCAAGGAATATTCCTTCACCTGATCTAGAATAAATTTTTTTGAAATAGTCTTCATTTATCTTGATGAAGAATTTGCTGCAAAAAATTTGAAATGCTTGATTGTATCATATATTTCTTTCCACAATTCATAAGGATTTTTAGTGTTGTTTACTCCTAATTTTAGTTGTATTTAGAATGTAAATTTTTGTATTAAATGCTTCTCCTCAGAGGATTTTGGAAGTGTTGCTTCAATAAGCACAATTCTTTCCATATCCTACGTAATTTTAGTATTTCCTTCAACCACACAATTTTGTTGTAGATTTATTTCCATTTAAAAATTTCTTTTGATGCCATTATTTTCATATTATTTAATGATTTCAATAGACGTGAACCCTCCTCCTCTATCTAACCTTAAACATTTGATCTTTAGGTTAATTTCATTCTCAACCAAGGAATTGAATTTTTTGAACTTATCAAAGGCTTCATATTTCTATTTAAGAAAGGAAACCCATAACGTTCTAGAATTATCATTTATTAGAAGCATGAAGTATATCTCACCTCCTAGTGTTGTGTTCTAGCAGGCCCCCAAAAGTTTGTATTTACAAGTTCTAATGGCCTGGTTGATGTGTACTCCTTAGGATTGAATTTAACTCTAGTCTACTTCCCATGCTAACAAGGCTTGCAAATGGGTCATTTGGCTTTGATATTTGTAGCATGTCTCTAACTACTCGTTCCTTCTTGAGATTTTCTAGATGGTCAAAACCGATATGACCCATTAATATATGCAATAACCAACTTTCATCCACTTTTCCCATACAACATTTTTCTTTGACTTCATCTAAGATATACATTCTACTTCAAGTCCTAGATGCATTTGCCACCATATTTCCTAATCTTTCTTTCCTCATTTTGTTAGGTCCATATATTACTAGTGTTGTTATTGTTGTACCCCGTAGTACCCCATATTGTTGTTGTTGTGCCCCTTAGAATCCCACTATTTTTATTGTTGAGCCCTTACATTATTAGTGTTATCTAGGCCCTAATTATATTTTACCCTTTAGACCCCTATATATACTAAGAAGGTATTGTCATTTGAATCATCCAAGAATTGTTCATTTATTTTATGTAAAAGGAGGTTGAAAAATACTCCAATTTTTTCAAAGGGGCCCAACAATAATAATACAGGGTGCTATGGGGCACAACAATAAAAATATTGGGGTTACATTAGTATTATAGGGACCTAACACATTTCACATACTTTAGCATGAAATGTGAGATCATATCCTTGATCACAAAATTCACTAACACTCAAAATAACATATTTAGTTTTAGTCCTTCCATTATTAAGGCTAATTGTTCATTTTCCCACTATTCTAGTTGGTGCATTATTTCCAAAAGTGACCCTTACTCCTTTGTCTTCCTTTAGAGCGATAAATTTTCTCTTATCTCTTATCATATTCTTTGAATACCCACTATATATGTACCATAGACATACTTTATTTTGAGCATAAAGAGAAAATATAAATTCTACATGATTTTCTTTCTTCCATTTCCATACCGTTGTACATTATTTTTTCTAGTGTTGTTGAGGATCCCTTATTGAGATATTTTTGCAATCACATCACTTATTTCCATAACTATTGGACTTATAACACTCAACATGATCAAATAAGGGGGGAATGAATTGTAATTTATTCTAGCATTCTCATTGAAACTTATAGGCTTGATGATCCCATAATCATTCCTTGAAGAGATGAAATATTCTCTGAATCTATTTCTCATATGATAATTCCTTACATAAGCTTTATAATCCATTTCTTTAGGTCCAAAGCGAAGAAAAAGTATAAAAACATATTTTGATACTTGGATGAGAAAGGAATCCTTAAGGGAATAGTTCTTTTGAATCCATTCACGTTCTCTTTATGATAAAAATCACTCTCTGCTACTCCATTGCTTCATTTCTAATGCTACTTGTATTGATAATAGGGTCCTTGAACATATTGTGACACCCCTTTCATTACCCCAAATTTTGTAATGTAATTAAGAACATATAATGTCAAGGTTACAACATTAATGTTATGATGTAAAACTCTAATTTTGTGATGTAATGTTTATTTTTATTAATGAAAATGTTAGAGCCAAAGAAAGGGGATAGCCAATATATTATGATTCCTTGGGGAGGGGAAAATCTTGACTTAAGAGAAAAAAATATAGCTTGTGTGAATATTTCCCTTTGATAGGATGGTTATTCTTCTCTAGATGCTAAAATCTTTGGAAGGTGAAGGGTCAAGGTGTTATTATAAAAATAAGAGGGAGAAGAAATTGTGGGGTTCTTCTTCTTGGTTCTTAAGCTTATAGTTTTTCTCTCTTCTATTACTCTCTCATACATCTCTATCTCTCTCTCAAAAATTAGAATTGGCATGAGAATTGGTGACAACTTGTGTAACAGGAATTTAATGTGCTTTAGTTCTTTTTCCTTGGACTGGATTGCTTCAATGACTTGTAGTTGTCATGTTTGTGTGTGGCACAAAGAACACTAAATAAGGGACAGTTGAGGGACTGTATATAATAGATAAGAACTCCCTTCTACTGTGTAGACCTTCATTGTCATTTTTGAATGTCTATGGGCCTGATCAAGGAATGGAAAGGACGAAAACTGATATTTTTTCCTGTGTGTGGAGGAGAGCGGCCTTCACTTTTTGCGTTAAATCTAGTTTGAAAATTGTGTGTTAAATCCTTGATTTTATATCCTCCTTCAAGGCATGAAGATCTAGCTCAAGCTTGGATAGCTATGAGAAAGAAAACCACATAGCTAAGCCTATTCTTGGGTGGAGAGTGACTCATCCTTCTTCAATTCCATTTGCAAAAGATTTGACTCAAAATAAATATCTCTTATACATGATTATTTATTTTCTCTTTTTAGTAATTTTATATGTACATGAATTCACCCTTCAACAAATTTATCATGGTTTTGGTTATTATACTATTTGTAGCTTTTTATATGTATTAAATTTTGTAACAACACTGGTCAAGGAAGATAGACTTCCTAAATTCCTTTTAAATGGGCCATGCTAGAATTTATGCTATAATGTTTCTTTTGGGAGGTTCCAAATGTTGCGACTTGGACCATAGTGAGGGGAAATCTCATTGATCCTCTAGTCTAATTTTCAGATCTCGAGTCATGGAATTTTAAGAAATATGATAAGGGGAAGTTGGGCTTCCTATATGCATATTTAAATAGGACTTGTTGGCATTTATGCTATAAACTTTCTTCTGGGAGCTTCTAAAATTTGAAACTTAGACCATAGTGAGGGAAAATACCATTAAAAATTTTGTACAAATCTCCATTTTTGGGTCACAATATTTTATGAGATGTGATAAAAGGAAACATATCTTCCTAAATGCTGCTAAAATCATGCATCAAACAAGTCATGTTGGCATTTCTGCTATAACTTTTCTTCTAGAATGTTCCAAAAGCTAAAACTTGGACCATAGGGAGGGGATCCCATTATTCATCAGATTCAATTTTCAGAACATGGACAACTACAATTTAGGAGATATTCCCTAAGGAACTTTATATATTAGTTTGATTTCAAAGTGTTTGAAGAAATGCCTACATGGTTTAATGATTCATTGCATACAACTTGTTTAATGAAATTCCATAATGAAAATGTCATTTTATAGATGGGGATAATATTATTGTATGTTAGCATTATTGTATGATAGTACTGTTGTATTTGAACTACGCCAATTTGCATGAAAAGCATTTGAAAAAATGAGTTAAAGGTGTTCTATTACAATTTTCATACAAACTATTTGATAAAATACCTCAAAGACATAAATAAAAAGGTTGTGTGATTGAGTAGTATATTTCAATTAGTATGTTATAAGTGGAATCAGAGCAATGTTTCTTATTTGATTTCATAAAAAGTGTTTGAAAAAATGTCTACAAAATAATACTACTTAATTGGTGGTATACAATGTATTTGAAGAAAGGTTTACATGTCAAGTGTTTGATAAAATATATGAGAGATGAAAATCAAGTTTTTTCAATATGGTTAGGGTAAATTTAGTAGGGGTATATGACATAGTGGTATCAGATCTGATTTTTAAGCTTGTTAAGAAGAAAAAAATTTGATACCATGTATCCTTAATTGAGCATTAAGGCACCAGGTATGTGACAAATTTATATTAGAGAATGGTTCAAAATTTGACCTAGATGGCTCAAGTACTAATGAAATAAGAGTTATGATACTATGTGACAAAGTGGTATTAGAGCTAAGATTCATAATTGAACCTGAATGGAAACAAGTATAGAAAAGAATTTATCTTTTAAATTAATATCTATGCATGCATGTGTACTTATGCGAAATTATTTTGTTGTGTATATGAATACACTGATGTTACTTGAATATTGACTTGAATTTGATGTAGCAAGGAGAAAAATGAAATATAATCATGTAAGATGTTAACGATATTTCCTATATCAGTGCAATAAAATTGAAAACTTTTATGGTCAAGTGATGCAACCATAACTATGAGGGGAAATCTCATAGCTTATCTCTTGCTAGTTTTAATACTTTTATTTAATGTTTTGATAAGTTGTCATATGACGATGAATAATAGCATAGGCATGATAGAGATGCAAGATATGAAATAGTCAAAGCTACATGCCCATTGAATAGATATTAAATAACGTTATGATATATGCATGAATATATGTTAGTTACATATAGTAATGGATGTGCATACGTAAAGACTCAAAGTAGTCTATTGTCATAATATGTTTCAAATGACTAATAATGGTTAATGGTGAACATGTAAGTAGGGACATGTTGAAATCATGAATGAGAATCCAATAAAGATGTTGCTTGTAGTCTTTTGGAATTAAGGTTATGGAAGATAAGGTGTTGATGAGAGAATGCTATAAGTGGAACCTATGAATGTTGATATGCAAGTTGTGAAAATGTTGTGAGCGCACTTATCCTTAGGTTTCCTTGCCAACAGATGGAGCCATGGATGGAGAAATATAGTGACAATTGTTTGTGTGTAGATTCTACAGAGTACAAGGAGCACCAAAGGCATCTAACCCTCCTATAAGCCACAGGGATCTGAGATATCCTTGGCCAACCCAAGTTGTAGAGTGTAGAAGGATAATGACATATCCTGAGCAATTACTATGATCGAAGAAGGGAGTGCACTACCTTGGTTGAGTGGGATGACGGGGGGATGTGAGACTATTGCTTAGAGGTTGTTAGGGTTGGTACCTTGACCTTGTTTGTGTTCAATATTTTTCATGTATCATACTTGGATATTGGTAAGCTAATTTCTTTTAGGAGTAATTGCCCAATGTGAGAATAACCCACTATTGAATAAAAAAAGAGCAAAAAATCCTATATCTAAAATAAAATAAGAGGTTTTTTATAGTCAGTGGTTTTCTCCATACAAGTGTTCTAAAATGATTGATTATGACCACTGAATTTTATGCACAAATAGATAATTGTTTGAATGTCTGATTAAGTGCGTGATACGAGTATATGATTATGATATTGCATGAACGAATAATCATGTTCTAAGACAACTATAATAATATAATGTGTTTTGAGACAATTGATATGCTAAGTCAACATGTTACATGAGAAACAAGATAGGTGAGGAGATTTTGGGATTGATTGATGAGCCTAGGTATTGTAGAAAGAATGTTGCAACTTCGGCAAGAGATATCATCTTTACTTATCAACCCAAGGTTCGTACAAACTTGGAGGTGATTGTACTGTATACACAAGTAGGATTTAAGGTACTGCCTATTGTCACTGCTCATCTAGCAAGAGACCCCAGGGGTTCCATACCAGACTTCTATAGGGTCAGAGGAAACTTGATTTTGATGGAAGGAGAGAAAACCTAGTCTAGGGGAGAGCCAATCTACTGTAGAAATGAAGAAAACAACATGAAAACCTAAATCACCATAACCTAATTAATCATGAAAATAGCTAGACTAAGGAGAATTGCTAAGCAACACTAATCTAATGCTAACTATCTAAGTTGTAGGAGTAAAGCAACAAAACTAGACTAAGGGGTCAGAAATGGAACTAGGCTAAGTCTGTGTATGAGCGGAAGAAGCAGCCAGAGGGAAAAATGGTGAAAAGAGGACGTAATGAGCAACAACACATGAGGATCATTGGATCAGGCAGGTGAAGGGTAAATGGATAGTTGAGATTAGACAGTAGGAGGTACATAAGCAAATGGGTTGACATGGTGGACTAACAAGATGGACGACTGAGATTATAGCATGGAGGTGATTGGTAGATGAATGACGGAGATTGGCTAAGCCAATTGGCGATCGGGTGAAGCAACAACCATCGGATCAAGAGATAGATCAACGATGGAGATTTCAAGGCGATAAAGCGATCGGGTGATGCGACAGCCGTCAGATCTGGCAGGGTAGATCGACGCTGGTGATTGGAGTGCAAAACGAAATGTGCAGAAATGATGAGCGGGTTTTGAGGGCGGTAAGCTGTATCTCACGCGCCCTCAAAACCATAAGTTGTATTTTGAAAATTCACGATATTAGCCTCCCCGACCGACATGTATCACGGGGAATTCACCCATCTCGTACATCCTCAGGTAGATAATGTTCAGATAGAAATCCATGCGATATGGCATGAAGGCCATTGGATCTAGCAAAGCAGATCTACGGTAGAGATGTGACCGAGCAGGTTGGTGAGCGGGTGCACGACAGCCATCGAATCTGACAAGGCAGATCAATGGTGGGGATTTAAAGGGAAAAAAGTCAAACACGAAAAGTGGATTTGAGCAGTGATTGGACGATTTGGCTTGTGAAAGGCTTTTTACTGGTAAAACCGTTTAAACATGAATTATCAACTCCTATGCAAGCGTTTTGGGCCGAAGGAGAATGACAGTATGAGTGAGCTCTTACCCAGAGGGTGAAGGGACAGATAACTAGGAAATGAGTGAATGATCATGAAATGAACCAAGCAACAATATGATGAACCACTTGATTGCATTAAATGACAAACCTTATGAAAACCAAAACCCTATGTTTTTGGGATTTCTGCAGAGTTTCTTCCTCACATCATGTTCCTAGAGGGAGGAGGTGAAGTTGAGACACCTGTGAGCATCTTGATGGATCTTTTCTTTGCCAACCTACTGATTAAACGAAAGCATAAATGGAATAAACTAAAACACAGCTACTCCATTCTATCCTACAGTAATGAAACTCCAACCACTCAGCAAATGAACAGAAAATAGGAAGCCACTTCAATAAATGAATAAGAAATCCATGAATCTATGTTGAACCACTATAATGAACATGCATATACTTAACCAAATGAATAATCAAACCATGCATCTATGCTAGTGCTGTAATGGGAATGAACTGCTTAAGTGAATGAACAGAAAACATGAATCTAGACTGCTGTTGTAATGAGAATGCATTTGATTAAGTAAATGAACAGAAAGAAGGAACCTATGTTAACATAATAGTACAATAAAGAGGAGCTTTGGATTCTAGGGTTGGGCCCTAACCAAAGATATTTAGCCCTCTAGGTTAACTCAGTGCTAGCTCAAATCAAAACTCATCTTCATTATAAATCAAAAATTGTATTACATTAGAAATGTTACAAGTCTGCAACTAGACAAAAAGTCCGAATACTTGCTAACTGACTAACTGGTGATTGCCTACTGACTAACAAAAAAAAAATTGAGGTCCTAAGCCTCTTTATTTATACATCTGAAGTCTCAACGACTTCCCTCAAAATTAGGGAGGTATAGCTCCCAATTTAATGGTAACTTTTCCTTTCACTTTCACTAGCTTAGCTGCCTTCTAGTAGGGAGGTTGCTTGTACTTCCACATGCTTGGCTGTCTTTTAGCACTCTTGATTTGGTTGTGTGTACTTTTAGTTGATGGAGGGATATTTAAATGGATGGGCAGTAAATGAGGAGGACTTACCTCTTTTAATTCCTCTCCCTTGTCCCATTTGAGTTTTTACCAAGGTCTTTTACCACAGTTTCTTACTTTTACCTTTTATCCCTGCTTTTCCCTTGCTTTTGTCCTTTATTCCTGCATTACATGCACATTAGACCACAAAGAAAAATGTCCAACTCTAACATATCTCATAAGAAAAATATAATCAAAAGTATGTAATAAGTTGTGAGAATAGTTGGTTTGACTCAGCTAGGAGGTGAATTAAGGCCAATTAAAGCCCATATAATTACTTGATGATGAGATTCATCATCACCCCCCTACTAAAAGTGTTCCTCATCCTCTAAGCAACTTAGTGGCTCTAGTAGCCTCTCTGTCATCTCATTCTTTTGTTGTGGTATTTTGTTCTTGTTTATAACAGTCTGATTTCCTTTCTCCTTCTCCCCACTGACATTCTTTGATCTTCAAGCTATGTGGAATTGTGTTATCTGGTTTAGCAGGCATGTATATTATCATTTCTTTAGCAGCCTAAATAGATCCTCATAATGTGTACTTGATTGCCCTTGGAAATTAAGATATCTAAGTGTTAGCTGAGCATTATTTACAATTAGATGCTGATTAGGGCCATGGAGTTTGATTGTTCGGTTGGTTCTCTGTCCCTGAGGCCACTTAGCTCTTTTGTTTCTTACTGCTCTTTCATTTTTTGTTTCAAAGCCTTCTTTCTCCTCTATTTCAACATCATGTTTTTTTGTGTTCTCCTTCATCATGTTCCTCTATATTAGTTTCTTTTGTATCCATCTCCTCCCCATCTAGCTCTATATCTGCTTTTTCTTGTTTTGCCTCCCCTTATTGACAAAAGGACTAACATCATAGATGAAGGTTTTGATGTCATCCTCTACTGGTAAGCTATCTAAGATTGTCCATGTTATAGGGATCCTGAGGTTTTGGAGGGCATATCCTTTTTAGAGGAACCTAGCCACCCTTTTACTCACAAACCAACTACCTCTAAACCTTTGCAACTTTTGATCACATGATGCATATGAGTGAGTGAGTAGGATACTTACCTGTGGCTTTAATGCCACATTGTAGTGTCAAAGATCAAAGGCGTTGCTGATGGTCATTCCTCTTCCTCCTCTGTTTTCTACTGATGGTTTCTTGACTGCAAATCTGATGTTGTTGCTTCTTCTGTATGGTCATCTTTCTGCCTCTTCTACTATTTGTTGTACAAAGGGAGTAGGAGTGTGTGTGCAGGTAGGGATGATGGTAATGGATGAGCTAATATTGTGGAAAACATAATCTTCTCTTGAATTGAAGTAGTGAAGTTGAAAAAACAATGGAATTTAAGGAGTGGGGGAGATGAACATATGTGAGGTAGGGCGTCCTATGGATCTTCTCTTTTCTCCTTGATTGTCTTTCTCATCCTCCTGCAAACAAATTTTATTTTTTTTTTCTTTTTCTTTGATTATTATACTTTTTTGGAAAACACCTAGGTTGCCTCAGAGAGATTTTCACCCTAGGTATTTGCCCTAGGTACCTCAAGAAAGGTTTTCACCCAAGAATCTTCTTTTTCTTTCCATTTTTCTCATCCTTTGGACACCTCATGGAGGTTTTCAACCGAAAGATGGGACTCAGGCGCCTCATGGAGGTTTTCACCTGAATACTTATTCTATTTTTTTTTCTCTGTTTCAGTGACCTGATGAGGGAGCAACAGAAACTTGCTCCACCATCATCACTGTCTTATTGATGTTGTCAATGAACTCTTCATTAGATTAAGGCCTCTTGTATAATTTCAATTTGTGTCCATTAACTAGAAATGGAATGGCTTCTTCATCTATAGTCCTGATTTGCACTGAACCATTGTCATGGCATCTTTCCACCACATATGGTCCAAGCCATCTTATTCTTAGCTTCCCCTTGAAGTCTTTGTACCTTGAATCATATAATAAGGCATGTTAGCCATGAGGTGCGCTGCTGCTATTTTAATGGAAATGTCCCCTATTTTAGCTCTGATGCTCCATGTCAAAATTTATACACCCGTGCTCGTAAATACTAGCGAGTCTGCTCTTGGTTCATCTCCTTTCCATTGTGCTCTCCATTCTCCTATCCCCAGCGTCGATCTTTCCACTGATCTGGCAGTCCACACTTCATCCGACTAACAATTTACGCTCACTCGCTCCGACCTTTACCACTTACTGCCCGATGACTGCCCGATATAAACCATTTCCACTTGAGTAAAAATTACTCCCGGGCATTATCCTTCAAGCACCTCCTCTGCCCAATAACCGTTCAATCTACCCTTCTAAGATCTGATGGGTCGGACTTATTCCACTTCTGCCATTGTTTCAAGCCTCTGGCGATTGATCTCCTCCATCCATTCCTCCCGATCCAATAGCCCTCATTCATGATCACCATAGTTCATCCTCCGCCACCCGACCAACATCCTGACCTTCGATCCACACCATCTAATGACCCCTGTACCCCACTTCCGACCAGTCACCTGTGGAGGAAATTTGTTGGCTTTGTTAGTGTTATTGACAGTCAGACAGTGAACTGAAATAATAGAATTCATGGCCAAAAAGGTGAAAAAAAATAGCACGATGTAGCTGAACCAATAGAAATGATCATGGAACACGCTGGCACGAGTGAACCACCTGACAGGGTGGTGAAATTACCAAAATTTGATTACCGTGTTTGTTATAAACAGAGCTCTATGAGCTCATGTTTGTCTAGTTATGGCATCAAGTAGTTAGCAGACAGAGGGGACAGATTAAGACATCTCGAGCCTCAAAGAGTTTGACAGTATTGTAAAAAGACCTAAAAATGGCCGAAAGTTCAAAGGAATAGAGGTTCAACTTTTGGAGACTATGGATACTCTATTCCTCCTAGCGTCTCATCTTCATTCCAGCAATATAAGCTTATTTTGTTGTTACATGTTCAATCACCATCTTCTTCTTTGTTCTAAGCTTGCACTTGAATAGGTTATTCATGTTTTCTTCTGTGTTGAATGCCAGATAACTGTCATCTTATCTCTACGTTGATAAATTAGATTTGTAAGCTTCATTTACTTTCTATAGCTAGCCATTCATATGTGTTTATGTATGTATCTGTTGGTACAGTCAGGATTTTCCATCTATTCATTGAATCTATAAACTATTGAGAATTAGCGATCGAAAGCATTGTCAAGCTGAGGGTGTTCATGCATGTCTTGAGTGAAAATAGAGTTGAAACAGTCATTTGACTTGATCCCAACCCAATCCATTCCAATAGTTTAAAGAATGATATTGAATATTTATACATTTCCAGGCATCTCCAAGCTACAGCCTAGGAGATTTTTGTGGAGGGCTAACATAATTGGTGCCATTGCCGGGGAGAGGAGACTAAAGCTCAGCTTCCCTGGGGGACGACACAGATCCAACTTTGATGATAGACAAAGTATGGACACTATTTGGGTTGTAGTCATCTATCTGGCGACTCTATTGGAGGATAAACCTCTTGGCGACTCCACTCCATAGTTCTGGCTCAGTTTGTGAGGCATACTCAAAGAAATCCTTAGAAGCCACGAGCTGACCCAGTACCTGACCCTGAAAAAATAATCAAAAAAAGAAAGGCATTGCAGAAAGGAGCATTAGGTTTAGGTAGCTCTAAACAATTTTCTATATCTCTTCAAGAAAATCCTATAATAGAACAAATACAGGTTGAGAGTATAGCATTTAATACTAGCAGTGAAGAAAAAACTCAAAGATTCATAGAGTTCCTTATTCTTTAGGTTATCCTTTCATTGTAAGCCTAAAGGAAGCCTCTCCTCCTATCCATCATACCCCATTAGTCCTATCAGTCACTCCTTAACCCTCTGTCATTCAGACTTCCAGTACCCTTATAGCCACCACAGTTATGGCAACACCTACAAAAATGGAAAGAATCATAGCTACTAGGTATGGACCTCTCGTACTACCCACTCCTTTAAATGCCATGCCTACTGGAGAATATCAGAAGTATATGCCTAAGTTCACTGGGGCTGAAGGTGTTAGAGCTGAGGAACATCTTGAATCATTCTATATCTATGATGATAACCTAGACATTAGTGAAGATGATGTATGAATGAGAGTCTTTGTCCAAAGTCTAGATGGAGAGGCTAGAAAATGGTTCAGAGAACTAACCCCAAGGTCTATAGCAGATATTGAGGCTTTAGATGATGCATTCCTAAAGCATTGGGGGGATAAGAAGGATCTACTCTACTACCACACTGCGTTTGGGAACTTAAAGGGGGAAAATGGTGAGTTTTTGTCTGATTTTAATAAGAGGTTTAACCGCATGTACATCAACATACCAGCCGAAGTAAAACCCACCACTACCTCTGCTAAACTCACCTATGCCAGTGCCTCTGATTCTGACTTCTATCTAATGTTGAGGGAGAGATGATGTGCTACCTTGGATGATATGCATGATGTAGCCTTGGAAGTAGAATCAAACATCATGGCTGCAGAGAAGCTCAAGGGGAATGTTGATAGAAGGAGATAGAGGGGTGAATCTTCATCATCCTCAAATGCCAAGATAGATAAAATGAACAAGATGATAGAGTCATTAGCCTCTGAAATCTCCAAATTAAAGGTTGATCAGCACCCTAGGAAAGGAAGAGTTCCTAATACCTTTGCTCCTAGAAATCCAAATCCATATAGAAGAGCTAATGAGAAGTTGTAGATTTTACAAAGAAGCGAAGATGCCAATCAAGACCAAAGGGTGAAGACCCCTTTCCAGAATGTAGTCATGGAAGAGAGCAGTTTGAAGAAGATGATGAGATCCATTGTCTGGAAGACAAAGGTAGTGCCTCATTTTTGACCTTAGCTGCCTATGAAAAGTCATTATTCAATGACCAGATCACCCAAGAGTGGGATGGTGGAGCTGTTTTGCAAATTGATGATCAACACAAATATTATCTGTTGTCGAAGATGAATAATGCCAAAGAAACTCCTATTCAGAGAGCTGTTGTCCCTGCAATACAGCAAGCTAATAAGCAGAAATGACCGATAATTGATCCCATCATCCTCAAAGCTCTAGCTCACGAGGTAAGAGGCCTTGACAAATCTCCTTATCCTTTCAGTTTTGAATCATAAATTTAGAAGCTAAGCATACATATACCTCTGATTTAACTAGTGAAGAATGAGTCCTTCAAGAGATCTATCCTCGAGGCCCTTGAGCCTAAAGCCATCCAAGCCTCCATTGACTATGTAAATCTGCAAGATGATAAAGCAACTGTTGTTCTCAACCTAATGATTGAAAATTGTGATGACAACTCCCCATTATTCTATGTCTCTTTGACTATCCATGACAAAGTCCTTCACAACTGCCTTCTAGACACAGGAGCCAGCCATAATCTAATGCCCAAGGCTCTCATGGATGAGTTAGGTCTTGACATTACCAAGCCTTATCATGACCTGTTTTCTTTTGACTCTAGAAAAGTAAAATGTTTGGGATTAATCAAAGACCTAGCCATCACCTTGTCTCAGTTGCCCATTAAGAGCACGATGATGGATATTGTGGTGGCATATGTACCCCCCAAGTTTGGCATGTTTCTTTCCAGAGGTTGGATCAAGAGATTAGGTGGAACATTGCAAAATGATCTGTCCTATGCTACTGTCCTAGGATTTGGAGGTGAGAGTAGGAGATTATACAGAGAAACTCAATTGGCTTATATCATCAATGATGAAAGGAATCCCACTAATCATCCCATCTATGTTGTCGACACTGGTTTTGAAACTTGTATTCTTTAGATTGAAGAATCCTAGTTGGCCTCCATGTAGCTTAGGAAACCGGTTTGCCAGATCACAAAGGAAGAAGGCCCACAAATTTGGGGCATGTTCTTTGATGGAGCTTGCTCTAAGGAAGCTGTAGTGGTAGGTGTAGTCCTTGTGCCCCCCACACAAGAATGCATTCATTTATCTTTCAAGTTAACTTTTCAGGTCACAAATAATATAGCAGATTACGAAGCCTTGATATTGGGCTTAAACGCTGCTAAAGAAATGGGCATCAATGGTCTGAAGGTGTTTGGAGATGTAGACCTTATCATTCAGCAGGTGAACAAAACTTTCCAAGCAAAGCATCTGTTAGATACCTATACCAATAGGTTTCATATTTCATGATTGGCTATGGAAGGTCCAAATTTGTTCTGCTTTGATGACTCAAAGATCACATATTTCCAAGAGAACCCAATCTATGCTTATAGCTTGGTATGAGTTTCAAATTTTGATGGAGGATTCAACAGCTTAATCTGGATCATTCCATGGTTTAAATTTACAGTTGTAGACTAGAGAGAGAAGTCTGTCCAAACTGTTTAATCTTGGCAGACAAATAGCATAGGTAGAGAAAATAAGGCTCCCAACTGCTCAATCTGGGACCTTGGAAGCAATAAGGTTAGAAGTAGATAGAAAAAATAAAAGAAAAAGCCAAAAGAAAAGAAAAGGCAAGTAAGGGTCTGCAAGTCCAAGTGCACCCTCCAAGAAGAAATAAAAAAAATGCTAGGCAAATAGCTGGGTAAGTAGTGGTGGTTGCAGAAAAAGGCTATCTTTACCATTGCAGATATGTTGACTATGATTACCAAGGCAAAGTCTATCAAGTGACAAGGTGTGCATATTCATCAAGTTACAGCAAGGACCATAGCTAACCTCCCTCCTTCCCCCTTTCTTTTTCATTTGCTAACATCCCTCTATGAGCTGAGATTCAGGGAGGAAGATCATGGTTTCATAATGATTCTTGTTCATCCAAAGCCACATTTCTTGTCTAAAAATCTTTTCATTTTGATCTACTCCCTAAACTAAGTAAGTTTCAAATGAACTTAGTGTTTTTCCCCCCATTCACTTCCATCATCCATGCTAACACTAACTCTATTATATAGATCCCTTATATCACATTTTCCCTAATATTACTAACACCATGGTGTATAAACCCCAAATTTTGTATAAATATCCCTCCCCCTTGGCATTATAGCCATATAGTCCCATGTCAGGGATCAGATGACACCTGGTCATCTTGATAAACCTAAGCTAAATCTCCCTTTTCCTCTGCAAATTCATTTCCTCATTTTTTGACCCCCATTTGCACATGAAAAACCCCCCTAAAAGCCTAGTTTCTACCCTTACCCGCTTCAAAATGGCTAAAAATCATGAAAAATCAACCTTTTTCCTTTTTATCCTAAGTCTAAAGGGCGGGTTCATTTCACTAAAATTCGCAAAAAAAACCCACTTTACCGAAGTTCCCCGCCCGTGCACAGATCCCCAGAAATATTATTAAAATAAACTCCGCCGCTCCCCGTACCCATCTATCACTTAACCTTCCTGATGACCGTCCGATCAAACGACTCTAGATCCGACGGCTCTGGACACATCGGACCCTTTCTGATGTCCGATCCTTATCTATCCTATCCCCCAATCACATCAAAGTTCCGACAACCGTTAGATCATGCCCCTCCAGATCCGACGGCCATCGCGGCATCGGAGTACATCTGCTGTACGAAGGATATCGTCCGATGGCCGTATTTTGGCTACGTCATGCGGCAGCCACGCGTCCCCTCCACGGCTCATCGAAGGTACTACTGACATTTACCGCCACCGTACCATAGGCGGTGCGATATGAAACCGCCGCGGTTTCCGGTTTTTCATTTCCGCCTGCATTACATCATCCCCACGTCATCGCCCCTTCACCGCCAGTCATGCCGTCGCGTCATCCCTCCGCTCATCCATTGGCCGACCTGTCCTGCCACCTCACCATCCCCGTGGACCAACCAGAACCCGCCACCTGGCTGGATGACGTCCTGCTGACGTCATCCGACCCTGACCCCACCTATGACGTCATGCTGACGTCAGCACAAAAGCGCGCCAAAATCACCAAAATCTATATTTGAGCCAAAAAGTCGCGTTTTTGCTATTTTTTTGGAGAAAGCCGCATTGTTGCTCTGCATGTAATTTCACGTTCAAGCCTGCACCAGCCCGTTGAAAAGGCTTCCAGACCGCCAGAGTCTCCTACCTCCAAGCATTAGCGAGTTTTAACCGACCAGATTCCACAGGTATTACTCATTTTCACTCTGCAAGTCCATTTTCGCTGAATTCCGCTTGTAAGCCTATGAACAGACCTTGAAATGCTAAAATCACCATTAAACTCCACTGAACCAACACTAATACCATACCAGTGCTGCCAGTACATGTTTACAAGGCCACATTGGGCAAACTGAACGCAATTTTCTCACTGGTTCGCGCAATCGTGAACCAGTTGCTTGCAAAAACCAAATTTACCATAACACATACGTTGTTCAACTCTGCTACTCACCCACTGGTTCAAAAGCAGCATTTCAATCGCTACGATCTTTCCCATTCACTCTTTGTCCTCAGAAATTCTCATTTTCCTCAGAAAAAGCGCTGTTTGTGTTACTCTGCATAGTAACACCAGTCCTTGAAAAACAGAATCTTAAGAAGAACCATGGATCCCCTGTGGCTCCCATAGCCCTCAATGTAGCTCCTCTGAATGCCCCTCACAGAGCATTGGGCTGGAAAGCATTAGCTAACTTAGACTATAACATATCAGAAGAAATGCTAAGCAGGAGCAGGTTTCATCTCCAAATACTAAATGAAATTAAAATCCAACATCAGAATGGGACAGACATCTTGGGAATTTGGGATTCCTCTCTCCCAATCTTCAAGCTACCTCAGGTAAACCAATTCCCAGAACTCATCCACCTATGTGCTGAGTATTATGATGCATCCCAGAGGGCAGTGCTTGATTCTTCAGGCACAATTCTGTTTCTCATTACCCCTGAAGCCATCAGGGAGATGCTGCAGTTCAAAACAAATAAGAAGTTGGTCCCTCTATCACTAGCTGATTTGATAATAGAGGGAGCCAGAATAACAGAGGCCCAGATTACAAAGCTTAACCAGTTATTCATCAAAGCTGACACTGTACAAACTCCTCCCATCAACTCTGTCTACCTCAACCAATTGGGCCTGGACCTTGTTGACATGATCAGTCCCATCCTGGGATATGATTCAGTGGAATATGTGGATGAAACGGTTATGCACATAATGCTCATGTTTTCTCCAGGAAGAAAACCAGTCTGCTATGACTATGCCACATACATCTCAGACAAGATGCATGAGCAATTGATGAACCTATCAAGAGATAGGGTATTTAAATACACTTCCTACATATATCATTTGCTTCTATACTTCCAGCATGAGAAGTTCTCCTTCCCAATGAAAAGAGAAGATGCACAGGGAAATTTGAGATCGGTGGTGTACTGGATATCTGCTTTCCACCTCAAATTTCTATTCTCCATACACCTACTGTGAGTTCATTGATCACTTCATTCATTCGGCCATGACTCTACTTTTGGGCTCACCTCCTCCCAGATTGACAGATGAGATGCAAAGACTCCTGCATTTATCAAAAGCATACAGTATTGGGGATTGGTACTTCTACCAATACCACACCGTCATCAGAATATATGGGTGTGAGTTGCCCCCATTTAGACTACCCAGATTTGTGCCTATGAGACTACTTGCCTTAGAATACTTCAGGCAGTTTGGCTTTGTGGATATGTTCCACTTTTCAGGCAAAGGTAAGAAGGCACAGCTAAAGGTCAAAAGTCAACTTGGCCATTTCCTCTATAACGAAAGGGAGGAAGGGTGGAAGGAAGCAGATAGAATACTTGGGGGCCTTGGTCTCAAATACAACTTCCTATGGAAACCTTACGACCCTAATAACTTCATTACCATGAGGAGGCTTAAATACAAATTGTCTGCTTATGATCATTGCAGCCTTCCTCACATAGAGAAACATGCCAATCAAAGTAAATGGAGGAGAGGGACTTTAGAAGAAGCTGTTACTCAAGAAGAGCTTAATCAAAGAGCTCTAAGAAACCTAGAGAAAATGGCTGACCTTGAGTTTTATTCACAGGTCAGCTCACTGCCGAGCACATAAATTGGAGCAGCAGCATCCTCTTCAACCGCCCAACAGCAAGCTACAAGAGTTGCTGGAAATATATCAGGGAAGTGAAAAGAACAGGTGATGGAGATAGAGGCAGAGCAGCGAGAGAAAGAACAGGCAGAGCAGCAGCAACAAAAAAAACAGCAACAGCAGCAAGGAGAAGGGCAACCTGAAACACAACAGCCCTTACAACAAGAAAGAGTGGTAGATGCCCCAACTACCACTGAGCAGCAGGCCCAAAATGTAGAACACTCAAGGCCTGAAAACATCACTGATGCCTCGGTCCTTCAAACTCCACAGAAGGAGGACCTAAGTAGAAAAAGGGACAGAGAAACACCCATGACTTCATCCATCAACCAAGGGGAGAAGAGACAGAGATTAAATGACTTCTCAGAGGATGATGCGGCAATTAGACAAGCAATGGGTATGGGCCCACCCAGCAGGGAAGCCTCGGTCAGTTCCTTCCACCAAGAACAAGACAGAATCATGGGAGGGGAGGTCACTTCCTCCAGCCAGCAGAGGGAAGGAGAGGTAGGCATCAAACAGTAGTTTATAGACATCAAAAGAAGGAGTGAACCCATGAAAATCAAATTATATAACCATTTGTTGAAAATGGCTCCCTCCAACCAACAAAGATTAATGGCTTCCTTTGATGTGGACGAAGGCAAGTTGACTATGAGTCACTTCATACCGACAGCACTCCAGCCACAATCTACTGCAGATTATCTCAGGACTAATCTAGAGGTCCTGGCCAAGGACATCCACCCAATGGATAAAATTGAGCTGCACAAGCAAACTGGCGAAATGGTGTATGCCTCCTTGGCAGACAAAACGTTGGAGAATTACAAATTAACAAGCAGCCTCAATGCTACAGCCTCTGAACTAGAATTGGAGAGGGCTTCATCTCAGGCCAAAGACAACAGGATAAGATCCCTAGAGGACATCATCGTGGAAATTGGGCATAACCCCAATGACATCAAAGGGATACAGGAGATCTTGAAACTAAGGGATGCTCACATGGCTGCATTAAGGAAGAAAGTCAAACTCCCAGCTACCATTCACCCCCAAACAGATGAGGTAGCCCAACAAAGGATGGAAAAGGATGCCACAGATCTGCTAATATCTATATATAAGCAGCTCCTGCAGACATAAGAGAAATTAAGAGAGTTTGAGGCTACTCAAGCGGCCTTACAAGCAGCACTAAAGCAAAGACAAGAGGGTCAGACTTCTCAGCCTCTTCCTCAAGTCATCAATCTTGAGGACGCTGCTCCTACCACTGTGCCTCCACCTCAACAACCTGAACAAACAGCTACATCCACTTCAGCAGCACCTACAAGTACAGAACAGGCACAGAGCCTAGACATGCAGAAATTAAAGAAAGAAATACAAATCTTGGAAGCTCAGATGACAGAGTTGCATGAAACCAGAGAAAAGCTGGACAAGGTCAATGAAAGGCATGATAAGACAAAAAGAGAGGTGGCAGAAAAGGGCAAGGAAATCAAAGCCCTTAAAGATAGGATCAAGGAGCTTGAGAATGAGCTCAAGCTAGATAAAATCATATCTGAGATCAGAGCAATAGTTTGGTCCAATATTGGCCAATCCATCACCAACCAATGGCCATATATTGAGACAATCCATGAGCAACTAGAGCTCATCCCAAAGGCACAGAAGGAAATCCGAACATCAAGAGCCTTATTAAGAAATATGCCTGAAGTTGCTACAAGAATGATCAATGTGCTTAACCACAAAACAAGTTCTCAGTTAGCCACCATTGGAATCACAAATAGAACTGAGACTATTCAAATGATCAAGAGGGTTCTTACTCTTAGAAATCTGGTACAGACATTGGACAGAAGAACCCAGGATATGCAGACAGAGGTGAATAGGTTCATGGAGAAATTTTAGGTATTGCAGAGTAGAGGACTCCCTAGCTTACTGAACAGCGGAGGGAAATTATTCACCCATGAACAGTATGCTAAAAGAGTAAATTTTTTTGCCTCAGCACAGATCAATGAGAGGGCCAGCACTTCAGAAGACACAGGGCCTATTACAGGGCAGGTTTTCTATAGTAAGATAGAAAATCTATTTTTTATAATGAATGAAATTAATCACTTGTTTGATGTGGTCCCAAATTTTTTCAAATATACAGAAGCAGAAGAGACAATGGAGGCCATCCTCAGGCATCAGCTCCCTACACAGGAATGGTGGACAGATGCAATACAGAGAATTTTGTAAGCAGTAAGGCATTCACCAATTTTATTTTTTACAAACTTTTATAAAAAGCACGGTTCAGCAAAGTCAGCATGCAGCATAAATCAAAGCTGAGCCAACTCAGCGGATGTAGCGGCCAACAAAGCAGAAATAGAAGACCACAGCTGGCAAACCCGAGAATGCACTGCGCAGCCAAAAGTAAATGCGTATTTCCAGAATTAAAACAGAATAATGCAACCGACTCAGTGACTCTCAAAAGTCAAAACAATCCTCTGACAGACATAAAGAGCATTTACGCTGCATTCAAAATTGTAATAACTCCTTGCCTACTTTCTGAACGTAGTAATGAAGATATTTTCTCTCTCGGATGACTCAATGCCTGAGATATTTTGTATACGCATTCCTATAAAGTCCCCTTCGCATAAGATTGCAAGGGTTGTTGTTGATTTCTCCTGAAGAAGTTCTTATGTTGTAATCCTTTCAGAAGTTAATAGAGAAAGCAATGGAATTTCTCGGATTACTGAGGTGTTGGATGCGTTTGGGTGTCTGTTGATAACTGCTAGATCCCTGTGTATTTCACCATACAATAAGTCTCTGTATCTCTCTCTGTTAATTAGTTGTTTTGTTAAAATCCATATATGTTATCTGATTTCAATACTAAGCAACAAGGAAAAAGAATAGCTTTCAGGATTTACTCACTGAGTACCCTGAGTTCAATCTGTGTTGTTTATGAATGTTTTCTTCAGCTGTAATCTAGATAAGTGTAATTCTTAATTGCTGCACTTTCAGAATACATCTTTCACAGTGACCTTTGTCACAGGAATTCAAGTTTTGCTCCTGTGCAGTGTGCTCACCTTCACCCCACCAACTTAATAGAAAATTCTTAATTGCTTTCTGTTGGTTGACATACGTCACCATTTGATCTAATTTTGTCTGTCTAAAATACACAATAGGCCCTGCAGTTTGAACACCACTAATCCAGCGTATCAGATCATTTCACAACCCCAGACTCCATTGCCCAATGGTATTATACTATCTAAACATTATATCATAAGACCTGAAAGATATCCTTCAACCAAAACATAAACCAAAACCTGAGCATAATAGCTAGCCTAAAACACCATCATAACCGAGACAAATCATAAAGAGAGAGCCCTCTCTGGTTGCAGTTAGGCTAGGAACTGTAACCCAAAGATTGGTTAGTGGTTACCCCGGCCGTATTCCCTTGGGAGTCATAGGGAACAACCTGGGTGCTAACATAATTGGCGACTCCGCTGGGGATTGCTTGAATTTTTCAATTACCATATATTTTCATAAGCTACTATCAAGCCTGAAATCAGCCAAGAGGCCTTTAATCTGTTTCTGCATCACATTAACAGCTTTAAGGAGGAGCTTGTTTGGGGAATCTTCATCTTAGCTCTGAGAATATATAGCCATTCCAAAATCTTCATCCAGTCCTTGCAGATATAAAAACTTCCTATAAGAGTCCTGAAAAACAGTTAGAAACTGGCTCCCAAGAAAAACCCAAGGTACACTAGGGCAAATCCTGACCCTAATCCACCCATCGTTGTTGATAATCCAAATACCATCCGAAGAAACATCAGGAGAGAGCAAAAGCAGGAGAAGCCTGCTGATTCAAATATAAGTTCAGATCATCCCAGCCTTATTCCCACTCCTTGAAAAGTTCTTTTTCGGTCCACCCCTAGTTCCCCTAGTTCACCATCAACATCGCAAAGTCCTCCTCTCACATCTTCATCCACTGCACATACCCCTTTAACCAGTCTCCCACTAGCTACTCATCCCATTAACCCTATTATACCAGTGATCCCTGTTCTCCCGTTTGTTCCTCCCAACCCTCTAAATCCCATAAATATGGCTAACAGGTATGCACCTCTGCAGATACCAGCTAATGCTGCAGCTTTACCTCAAGATTATCAAAGCAAAATCGCATATTTTGACTCCAATGGCTCTCTAACAGCTATCCAGCATGCTAAGAAGATGCAAGACCACTTTGAGACCTATGAAATAGATGATGACAGTGTCAGAATGAGAATTTTTGTTCAAAGCTTAACTGGGGATGTTAGAACTTGGTTCAGATCCCTGAATGCAAACTCCATTACAACTCCTGATCAGCTTTACGAAGCTTTTACTGACAGATGGGAGAAGAAGAAAGATCCTCTCCACGTACTTGGTGAATATGACACTATTAAGAGAGGTCCCCAAGAGACAGTTTTGGAATATTGTGCTAGGTTTAACAATGTATATAATGCTATCCCACAGAACTTAAGGCCCCCTCCTGATTTAGCCCTATATAAATTCCCTGATGGTTTTGACCCTGATATGGCCTATCAGTTGAAGGAAAGAGATCCTCCAACCCTTGAAGAAGCTCAAAGGGTTGCTGTCACAGTGGAAGCTAACCTAATTGCCAAAAGAAACAGGGCAAAGTTGGAAAAAAGGACTGCCTTCAAAGAAGAACCCTCGGGCTTTGATCAAAAGCTGGATGCAATACTAAATAGCATGAAGAGATTGGGTGAAAGAGTGGAATCGGTTGAAAGAAAGTCATCATGGGAAGCACCACAAAACAACCCTCCTAGAAATCCGAATTTTAGGAGAACTCAAAACCAAAACATGGGTAAGACAAGTGCTGACCAAGACATTAGACCCCCTTTCCAAGAAAATTATGCAGAAACTTCCACATCTAATGAACTCAATGAAGATCATGAGATTAATCTAATGGGTCTAGATGGTAAAAGCCAAGTTTTCTTAACACAAGAGGATCATGAGGATGATGAAATCAAAATATTCCAAACTAAATCAGGAGAATCCTTTGATTTTAAACAAGGATATGATAGTGCTGTCTATGAAGTCCATAAACAGTACAAGCTAAGGAGTAGGACTGTAAATGTAAATCAGCCTGAAAAGATAAAGGATAAACAGCAGTATAAAGGAACCATAGTCACAGAACCTAATGACAAAACAAACTTGCCTACAGAAGAAGTAGTGGTTGAAGAGGTCACCAAACTATTGTCACCACTACATCAGCCTATGGCAACGTCGTCCTCTCACCCTGATTTAAATATTACCCCTCAAGACATGAGTGAAAGGGGCAGATCTCAAAGTCAAGATCAAAACCAACAAGAAGATTTAATGAGCAAAGAAAGGGCTACTATCCATAACTCCAAAACCCAAGCTGATAAACCTTTTGACCTAGGCACAGAGATTGGCAAGCTAAAGATAGCAATTCCCCTCTCAGAGCTAGCCAAGCATGACATCTATAAGCAACAGATTAAGAAATCCCTTCAACTCACTAATAGCAAAGATGATGTAAATGTGTTAGATGACACTCCGGAATTACTGTTTGGCCCAGAGGTAGATGGAAAAACAGTAGTCACAGGGATATTACCTTTTTATGTCAGCTTGCATATTCATGACAAAATACTACATAATGCGATGTTTGACTCAGGTGCCTCTCACAACCTCATGCCAAAAGTGGTCATGGAAAGATTTAATTTGGATATAACAAGACCATACAAGGACCTGTTTTCCTTTGACTCCAGCCAAGTCAAGTGTTTAGGTCTAATAAAAGATTTATGTGTGTCCCTGGTTCAATACCCTAACAAAACCATTCTAATGGATGTTGTAGTCGCTGATATCCCACCTAAATATGGGATGCTGTTATCAAGATCATGGGGAGCTAAACTCCAAGGCTCCCTGCAATTAGATATGTCATATGCCACCATCTCTGTCTTTGGGCAACCAAAAAGACTCTACAGAGAAACACTCATGAAATACATGGTCAGCAGTGAGGAAAAGCCTCAAAACTTTCCTGTATATGCTGTCCATTCAGACATAGATTCGTTCATTCTCTTCAATGACAGCGCAAGCCTCTCAAACAATGATATTAGGACCAAAACACTCATGCAAGAACAAAACATTAATCAAGGAAGTACCACCCATAAAACATCGATCAGTCAAGCACTAGACACTGCCCCTCCTCTAGTTGTCAAAGATTTTCAATCAAGTGATGAAACTGTCCTAGAAGACAAGCTAGAGAAGAAACCCCAACTCCTGCTTACATTGCCATCCCATGAACAGATCTTTAAATCTCCTGTCAAGCAAGATATCCTGTGGGTCCTAGAATTTGATGGCTCAGTCAACAAGTTAGGGGCAGGAGCTGGAGTTTGGATACATAACAAAGAGAAAACCCATGCAGAAGGCAGAGCTTATAGATTAAACTTTAGATGCACTAATAACATGGCAGAGTATGAAGCTCTGTTACTAGGTCTCAAGCTAGTAAAGGCATTACAAGCTCCTACGGTTTCGATCATGGGAGATTCTGATCTAGTGATTCAACAAGTGAAAGGAAGTTTTGTCACCAATGACAAAAGGTTGAGGTCTTACAGGTCTGCTGTAATTGAAATATTGAACACTTTCTCTGAGTTCCTTATCACAAAAATTTCAAGGAGCCACAATCTCCATGCACACAGTTTGGCAACATTTGCCAGCACCTTCAAATTTCCACTGGATCCCAACAACTGCTTCACAGCCGAGGTCAAGTACAGACCCTCCATTCCAAACAATGTCAAAGAATGGCAAGTATTTGAGGATGATATGCAAATAAACAATTTTCTAACCTTACAACAAGAGTTTGCAGGATTAAATATTGACACTGAGTCAGCAAGTCAATCACAAATACTTGAGTCAGCAAGTCAATCACAAATACTTGACAGAGCAAGTCAATCACAAATACTGTTTCAACAAATGGTTCATCCAATATCACCTAGAACAGCAAAACAATTACTGAATCCAACCATTTTCAACAACGAAAACATTCAGCAAATTCACCAAATTGACTGTGAAGAGGTGACCAGCGCTGAAGCTGAAATCATAGAACTCAAAGACAATTTCCTTCCAACAGGCCTTACCCCGCTAGAGGACATTTTTGATTCAAATGACATCCCTAGGAAGCCAAAAATGCAGCCATTGGATGCAGCCGTTGAAGAATGCAATATTGGTACCATTGACAAGCCCAAAATAATAAAGCTGTCTGCTTCTTTGCCCCCTGATCAAAAACCCAAGTACATTGACCTCTTTAAAGAGTTTCAAGATGTCTTTGCATGGGGTTATGAGGATCTAAAGTCCTATGATACTTCTGTCATCCATCATACCATTCCCCTCAAGCCTAATCAAAAACCATTCAAGCAGAAGTTGAGAAGGATCAATCCTATACTCCTTCCTTCCATTGAAAAGGAATTGCAAAAAATGTTCAAAGCTGGCATCATAGCACCAATCAGGTTCTCTGAGTGGATTTCAAATTTAGTCCCTACAAGAAAGAAAACTGGTGAGATTAGACTTTGTGTAGACTTAAGGAATCTAAATCAAGTATCACTCAAAGATAACTACCCCTTACCCAAAATGGATCACATTCTCCAAAGAGTGGTGGGGGCTTCAAGGATGTCATTGCTTGATGGATTCTCAGGCTTTAATCAAATCTTGGTACACCCTGATGACCAAGACAAAACTGCATTCACAACCCCATGGGGAACTTTCAAATATGTAAAAATGCCCTTTGGATTGAAAAATGCAGGGGCAACATTTCAAAGAGCAATGGATATTGCTTTTGCAAAAGAGATTCATGACTTCCTAGTCATTTACTTAGATGATTTTACACCCTTTTCAAAATCCGACCAAGAACATCTAAAACATTTGAGACAGATTTTCCTAACATGCAGGAAATATGGAATTTCCTTAAATCCCAAGAAATCATTGTTTGGCTTGGAAGAAGGTAAACTCTTAGGACACATTATCTCAAAAGATGGCATAAGAATTGACCCAGATAGGATACAAGCTATCCTACAAATGCCCCACCCAAGGAATGTCAAGGAGTTGCAGGGATTCTTAGGAAAAATCAATTTCTTAAGAAGGTTTATCCCAAACTTAGCAGAATTAATCAGATCATTAAACAACATGTTAAAAAAGGATTCAAAAGTAAAGTGGACTGTTGAAGCAAATCAAGCCTTTGAAGGTATAAAATTGGCCTTGACTCAATCCCCAGTGTTAACCAATCCTCAGTTTGACAGAGACTTTATCATTTTCTCTTTCGCCTCCCAGCATACTATTGTTGTTGTTTTGCTGCAGAAAGATGACCAAGGAAATGAGAAACCAATTGCTTTCTTTAGCAAAGCCCTTAGAGACGCACCTCTGAAATACCAAATCATGGAAAAGCAAGCTTATGCTTTGGTCAAAGCAATTAAGGATTTTAGGATTTATATCCTTTATTCCCATGTCATAGCATATGTGCCAAGTCCTATTGTAAAAGACATACTCACTCAAGAAAACCTAGAGGGCAGAAGAGGAAAATGGATTGCAAACATACTAGAATTTGACATCGAAATAAAACCTACAAAGCTAATAAAAGGGCAAGGTCTGGCCAAGTTAATGACAGAAGCAAATTTCCAAGCCCTAGATATCAATCAGCTGGACAGTGAAACAGAGCTGGCGACTCCAAAGATCAATGTAGCCTTTGAACAATCCCCTTGGTACTCTGACATGTGTTATGTGTTACAAAACCTGTGTGCTCCCCCAGGACTGTCCAGAACTAAGTGTAGGTTCTTAAAAATGAAAACATCTAGATTTTGTGTGATGGATGGAAATTTACTTTGGAAAAACCATGAAGGTATATTGCTGCACTGTTTAATGGAAAATGAAACTAACAATATCATGCAAGATTTTCATGCAGGAGACTGTGGTGGACATTTGTACTGGAAATCCACTGTGGACAAAATACTGAGGGCTGGTTATTACTGGCCCACCATGTTCTCTGATGTCAAGAAATTCACTACCTCATGCCACAAATGCCAAGTGTTTGAGGGCAAAAGACAGTTGCTGCCACTCCCCCTAAGACCCATTGCAACAGAGAGACCTTTTCAACAATGGGGCTTGGATTTCATTGGGGAAATTCATCCCTCATCTTCAGGCCAACATAGATGGATCCTGACAGCCACATACTACTTCACCAAATGGATTGAAGCTGCCCCATGCAGACAAGCAAATGACTCAGTAATCATTCAGTTTTTGGAGAACAACATACTGGCTAGGTTTGGCTGTCCTGACAAAATAATAACAGACAATGTTGCTGCTTTCAGATCCAAGAAAATGGTGAACTTCTGCCACAAATATCATATTACTTTGGGACACTCTACTGCATACTATCCCCAAGGAAATGGCCTAGCTGAATCATCTAACAAGAGCCTGGTGAATATCATAAAAAAGGTGCTGGAAGAAAACAAAAAGAATTGGCACAAGAAACTAGTCAATGCCTTATGGGCAGATAGACTAACAACCAAAAGATCAATTGGGACCAGCCCATATGAGTTGGTTTATGGACTGGAAGCTAAATTTCCCACATGAATAGGAGTGCCTGTTATGAAGCTTCTTCAAGAAAACCAAGCCGAACCAAATGATATGCAAAGAAGGATAAATCAAATCATATGTCTGCAGCAAACTAGAGATCAGGTTTTCAGCAGAGTTCAAGGGTTACAAGAAAAATTAAAGAAGGCCTTTGACAGGAGAACCAAAGCAGAAGATTTCAATGTGGGAGACAAAGTCCTAAAGTGGGATGCAAGAAGAGAAGAAAAGGGAAAGCATGGAAAATTTGATTCCTTATGGAGGGGACCATTTGCTGTCCAAGCAGTACAAGGTAACAACACTTACTTCCTTAAAAGTCTAACTGAAGCTGACTTGGATGAAGGTCCTGTCAATGGCAGGATGCTGAAGCATTATTTTGACTATTTCCCATGAGTGCAACCTGAGGTTCCCTTGTATATATGCAGATGTACATATTATTTTCTGTTTAGATTGTAAAAATGCAGTTTTCCAAGTTATTGACTAACCAGCAAAAGGTAAATAGAATCAGAGGTCTACCAAGAAGGGAAGCACAAAATTTGGCACTTCAAAGCAGAAAACTTCAAGGATGATATGGGCAGCAATGGAGCAAGGCAATCTGACCTGCTGTTCTTGGTCTTTCAAAACAAACACCATCCCCATGTGGAGCCACTGTTAGATACCTATACCAATAGGTTTCATATTTCATGATTGGCTATGGAAGGTCCAAATTTGTTCTGCTTTGATGACTCAAAGATCACATATTTCCAAGAGAACCCAATCTATGCTTATAGCTTGGTATGAGTTTCAAATTTTGATGGAGGATTCAACAGCTTAATCTGGATCATTCCATGGTTTAAATTTACAGTTGTAGACTAGAGAGAGAAGTCTGTCCAAACTGTTTAATCTTGGCAGACAAATAGCATAGGTAGAGAAAATAAGGCTCCCAACTGCTCAATCTGGGACCTTGGAAGCAATAAGGTTAGAAGTAGATAGAAAAAATAAAAGAAAAAGCCAAAGAAAAGAAAAGGCAAGTAAGGGTCTGCAAGTCCAAGTGCACCCTCCAAGAAGAAATAAAAAAAATGCTAGGCAAATAGCTGGGTAAGTAGTGGTGGTTGCAGAAAAAGGCTATCTTTACCATTGCAGATATGTTGACTATGATTACCAAGGCAAAGTCTATCAAGTGACAAGGTGTGCATATTCATCAAGTTACAGCAAGGACCATAGCTAACCTCCCTCCTTCCCCCTTTCTTTTTCATTTGCTAACATCCCTCTATGAGCTGAGATTCAGGGAGGAAGATCATGGTTTCATAATGATTCTTGTTCATCCAAAGCCACATTTCTTGTCTAAAAATCTTTTCATTTTGATCTACTCCCTAAACTAAGTAAGTTTCAAATGAACTTAGTGTTTTTCCCCCCATTCACTTCCATCATCCATGCTAACACTAACTCTATTATATAGATCCCTTATATCACCTTTTCCCTAATATTACTAACACCATGGTGTATAAACCCCAAATTTTGTATAAATATCCCTCCCCCTTGGCATTATAGCCATATAGTCCCATGTCAGGGATCAGATGACACCTGGTCATCTTGATAAACCTAAGCTAAATCTCCCTTTTCCTCTGCAAATTCATTTCCTCATTTTTTGACCCCCATTTGCACATGAAAAACCCCCCTAAAAGCCTAGTTTCTACCCTTACCCGCTTCAAAATGGCTAAAAATCATGAAAAATCAACCTTTTTCCTTTTTATCCTAAGTCTAAAGGGCGGGTTCATTTCACTAAAATTCGCAAAAAAAACCCACTTTACCGAAGTTCCCCGCCCGTGCACAGATCCCCAGAAATATTATTAAAATAAACTCTGCCGCTCCCCGTACCCATCTATCACTTAACCTTCCTGATGACCGTTCGATCAAACGACTCTAGATCCGATGGCTCTGGACACATCGGACCCTTTCCGACGTCCGATCCTTATCTGTCCTATCCCCCAATCACATCAAAGTTCCGACAGCCGTTAGATCATGCCCCTCCAGATCCGACGGCCATCGCGGCATCGGAGTACATCTGCTGTACGAAGGATATCGTCCGATGGCCGTATTTTGGCTACGTCATGCGGCAGCCACGCGTCCCCTCCACGGCTCATCGGAGGTACTACTGACATTTACCGCCACCGTACCATAGGCGGTGCGATATGAAACCGCCGCGGTTTCCGGTTTGTCATTTCCGCCTGCATTACATCATCCCCACGTCATCGCCCCTTCACCGCCAGTCATGCCGTCGCGTCATCCCTCCGCTCATCCATTGGCTGACCTGTCCTGCCACCTCACCATCCCCGTGGACCAACCAGAACCCGCCACCTGGCTGGATGACGTCCTGCTGACGTCATCCGACCCTGACCCCACCTATGACGTCATGCTGACGTCAGCACAAAAGCGCGCCAAAATCACCAAAATCTATATTTGAGCCAAAAAGTCGCGTTTTTGCTATTTTTTTGGAGAAAGCCGCATTGTTGCTCTGCATGTAATTTCACATTCAAGCCTGCACCAGCCCGTTGAAAAGGCTTCCAGACCGCCAGAGTCTCCATCCTTCAAGCATTAGCGAGTTTTAACTGACCAGATTCCACAGGTATTACTCATTTTCACTCTGCAAGTCCATTTTTGCTGAATTCCGCTTGTAAGCCTATGAACAGACCTTGAAATGCTAAAATCACCATTAAACTCCACTGAACCAACACTAATACCATACCAGTGCTGCCATTACATGTTTACAAGGCCACATTGGGCAAACTGAACGCAATTTTCTCACTGGTTCGCGCAATCGTGAACCAGTTGCCTGCAAAAACCAAATTTACCATAACACATACGTTGTTCAACTCTGCTACTCACCCACTGGTTCAAAAGCAGCATTTCAATCGCTACGACCTTTCCCATTCACTCTTTGTCCTCAGAAATTCTCATTTTCCTCAGAAAAAGCGCTGTTTGTGTTACTCTGCATAGTAACACCAGTCCTTGAAAAATAGAATCTTAAGAAGAACCATGGATCCCCCTATGGCTCCCATAGCCCTCAATGTAGCTCCTCTGAATGCCCCTCACAGAGCATTGGGCTGGAAAGCATTAGCTGACTTAGACTATAACATATCAGAAGAAATGCTAAGCAGGAGCAGGTTTCATCTCCAAATACTAAATGAAATTAAAATCCAACATCAGAATGGGACAGACATCTTGGGAATTTGGGATTCCTCTCTCCCAATCTTCAAGCTACCTCAGGTCAACCATTTCCCAAAACTCATCCACCTATGTGCTGAGTATTATGATGCATCCCAGAGGGCAGTGCTTGATTCTTCAGGCGCAATTCTGTTTCTCATTACCCCTGAAGCCATCAGGGAGATGCTGCAGTTCAAAACAAATAAGAAGTTGGTCCCTCTATCACTAGCTGATTTGATAATAGGGGGAGCTAGAATAACAGAGGCCCAGATTACAAAGCTTAACTAGTTATTCATCAAAGCTAACACTGTACAAACTCCTCCCATCAACTCTGTCTACCTCAACCAATTGGGCCTGGACCTTGTTGACATGATCAGTCCCATCCTGGGATATGATTCAGTGGAATATGTGGATGAAACGGTTATGCACATAATGCTCATGTTTTCTCCAGGAAGAAAACCAGTCTGCTATGACTATGCCACATACATCTCAGACAAGATGCATGAGCAGTTGATGAACCTATCAAGAGATAGGGTATTTAAATACACTTCCTACATATATCATTTACTTCTATACTTCCAGCATGAGAAGTTCTCCTTCCCAATGAAAAGAGAAGATGCACAGGGAAATTTGAGATCGGTGGTGTACTGGACATCTGCTTTCCACCTCAAATTTCTATTCTCCATACACCTACTGTGAGTTCATTGATCACTTCATTCATCCGGCCATGACTCTACTTTTGGGCTCACCTCCTCCCAGATTGACAGATGAGATGCAAAGACTCCTGCATTTATCAAAAGCATACAGTATTGGGGATTGGTACTTCTACCAATACCACACCGTCATCAGAATATATGGGTGTGAGTTGCCCCCATTTAGACTACCCAGATTTGTGCCTATGAGACTACTTGCCTTAGAATACTTCAGGCAGTTTGGCTTTGTGGATATGTTCCACTTTTCAGGCAAAGGTAAGAAGGCACAGCTAAAGGTCAAAAGTCAACTTGGCCATTTCCTCTATAACGAAAGGGAGGAAGGGTGGAAGGAAGCAGATAGAATACTTGGGGGCCTTGGTCTCAAATACAGCTTCCTATGGAAACCTTATGACCCTAATAACTTCATTACCATGAGGAGGCTTAAATACAAATTGTCTGCTTATGATCATTGCAGCCTTCCTCACATAGAGAAACATGCCAATCAAAGTAAATGGAGGAGAGGGACTTTAGAAGAAGCTGTTACTCAAGAAGAGCTTAATCAAAGAGCTCTAAGAAACCTAGAGAAAATGGCTGACCTTGAGTTTTATTCACAGGTCAGCTCACTGCTGAGCACACAAATTGGAGCAGCAGCATCCTCTTCAACCGCCCAACAGCAAGCTACAAGAGTTGCTGGAAATATATCAGGGAAGGGAAAAGAACAGGTGATGGAGATAGAGGCAGAGCAGCGAGAGAAAGAACAGGCAGAGCAGCAGCAACACTAAAAACAGCAACAGCAGCAAGGAGAAGGGCAACCTGAAACACAGCAGCCCTTACAGCAAGAAAGAGTGGGAGATGCCCCAACTACCACTGAGCAGCAGGCCCAAAATGTAGAACACTCAAGGCCTGAAAACATCACTGATGCCTCGGTCCTTCAAACTCCACAGAAGGAGGACCTAAGTAGAAAAAGGGACAGAGAAACACCCATGACTTCATCCATCAACCAAGGGGAGAAGAGACAGAGATTAAATGACTTCTCAGAGGATGTTGCGGCAATTAGACAAGCAATGGGTATGGGCCCACCCAGCAGGGAAGCCTCGGTCAGTTCCTTCCACCAAGAACAAGACAGAATCATGGGAGGGGAGGTCACTTCCTCCAGCCAGCAGAGGGAAGGAGAGGTAGGCATCAAACAGCAGTTTATAGACATCAAAAGAAGGAGTGAACCCATGAAAATCAAATTATATAACCATTTGTTGAAAATGGCTCCCTCCAACCAACAAAGATTAATGGCTGCCTTTGATGTGGACAAAGGCAAGTTGACTATGAGTCACTTCATACCCACAACACTCCAGCCACAATCTACTGCAGATTATCTCAGGACTAATCTAGAGGTCCTGGCCAAGGACATCCACCCAATGGATAAAATTGAGCTGCACAAGCAAACTGGCGAAATGGTGTATGCCTCCTTGGCAGACAAAACGTTGGAGAATTACAAATTAACAAGCAGCCTCAATGCTACAGCCTCTGAACTAGAATTGGAGAGGGCTTCATCTCAGGCCAAAGACAACAGGATAAGATCCCTAGAGGACATCATCGTGGAAATTGGGCATAACCCCAATGACATCAAAGGGATACAGGAGATCTTGAAACTAAGGGATGCTGACATGGCTGCATTAAGGAAGAAAGTCAAACTCCCAGCTACCATTCACCCCCAAACAGATGAGGTAGCCCAACAAAGGATGGAAAAGGATGCCACAGATCTGCTAATATCTATATATAAGCAGCTCCTGCAGACACAAGAGAAATTAGGAGAGTCTGAGGCTACTCAAGCGGCCTTACAAGCAGCACTAAAGCAAAGACAAGAGGGTCAGACTTCTCAGCCTCTTCCTCAAGTCATCAATCTTGAGGACGCTGCTCCTACCACTGTGCCTCCACCTCAACAACCTGAACAAACAACTACATCCACTTCAGCAGCACCTACAAGTACAGAACAGGCACAGAGCCTAGACATGCAGAAATTAAAGAAAGAAATACAAATCTTGGAAGCTCAGATGACAGAGCTGCATGAAACCAGAGAAAAGATGGACAAGGTCAATGAAAGGCATGATAAGACAAAAAGAGAGGTGGCAGAAAAGGGCAAGGAAATCAAAGCCCTTAAAGATAGGATCAAGGAGCTTGAGAATGAGCTCAAGCTAGATAAAATCATATCTGAGATCAGAGCAATAGTTTGGTCCAATATTGGCCAATCCATCACCAACCAATGGCCATATATTGAGACAATCCATGAGCAACTAGAGCTCATCCTAAAGGCACAGAAGGAAATCCGAACATCAAGAGCCTTATTAGGAAATATGCCTGAAGTTGCTACAAGAATGATCAATGTGCTTAACCACAAAAAAAGTTCTCAGTTAGCCACCATTGGAATCACAAATAGAACTGAGACTATTCAAATGATCAAGAGGGTTCTTACTCTTAGAAATCTGGTACAGACATTGGACAGAAGAACCCAGGATATGCAGATAGAGGTGAATAGGTTCATGGAGAAATTTCAGGGATTGCAGAGTAGAGGACTCCCTAGCTTACTGAACAGCGGAGGGAAATTATTCACCCATGAACAGTATGCTAAAAGAGTAAATGTTTTTGCCTCAGCACAGATCAATGAGAGGGCCAGCACTTCAGAAGACACAGGGCCTATTACAGGGCAGGTTTTCTATAGTAAGATAGAAAATCTATTTTTTATAATGAATGAAATTAATCACTTGTTTGATGTGGTCCCAAATTTTTTCAAATATACAGAAGCAGAAGAGACAATGGAGGCCATCCTCAGGCATCAGCTCCCTACACAGGAATGGTGGACAGATGCAATACAGATAATTTTGTAAGCAGTAAGGCATTCACCAATTTTATTTTTTACAAATTTTTTATAAAAAGCACGGTTCAGCAAAGTCAGCATGCAGCATAAATCAAAGCTGAGCCAACTCAGCGGATGTAGCGGCCAACAAAGCAGAAATAGAAGACCACAGCTGGCAAACCCGAGAATGCACTGCGCAGCCAAAAGTAAATGCGTATTTCCAGAATTAAAACAGAGTAATGCAACCGACTCAGTGACTCTCAAAAGTCAAAACAATCCTCTGACAGACATAAAGAGCATTTACGCTGCATTCAAAATTGTAATAACTCCTTGCCTACTTTCTGAACGTAGTAATGAAGATATTTTCTCTCTCGGATGACTCAATGCCTGAGATATTTTGTATACGCATTACTATAAAGTCCCCTTCGCATAAGATTGCAAGGGTTGTTGTTGATTTCTCCTGAAGAAGTTCTTATGCTGTAATCCTTTCAGAAGTTAATAGAGAAAGCAATGGAATTTCTCGGATTACTGAGGTGTTGGATGCGTTTGGGTGTCTGTTGATAACTGCTGGATCCCTGTGTATTTCACCATACAATAAGTCTCTGTATCTCTCTCTGTTAATTAGTTGTTTTGTTAAAATCCATATATGTTATCTGATTTCAATACTAAGCAACAAGGAAAAAGAATAGCTTTCAGGATTTACTCACTGAGTACCCTGAGTTCAATCTGTGTTGTTTATGAATGTTTTCTTCAGCTGTAATCTAGATAAGTGTAATTCTTAATTGCTGCACTTTCAGAATACATCTTTCACAGTGACCTTTGTCACAGGAATTCAAGTTTTGCTCCTGTGCAGTGTGCTCACCTTCACCCCACCAACTTAATAGAAAATTCTTAATTGCTTTCTGTTGGTTGACATACGTCACCATTTGATCTAATTTTGTCTGTCTAAAATACACAATAGGCCCTGCAGTTTGAACACCACTAATCCAGCGTATCAGATCATTTCACAACCCCAGACTCCATTGCCCAATGGTATTATACTATCTAAACACTATATCATAAGACCTGAAAGAAATCCTTCAACCAAAACATAAACCAAAACCTGAGCATAATAGCTAGCCTAAAACACCATCATAACCGAGACAAATCATAAAGAGAGAGCCCTCTCTGGTTGCAGTTAGGCTAGGAACTGTAACCCAAAGATTGGTTAGTGGTTACCCCGGCCGTATTCCCTTGGGAGTCATAGGGAACAACCTGGGTGCTAACAGCATCCAAGGTTGAAAGCATATAGAGATGAGGTAAGGAAGCTCGCGGGTTCTTTTAATAGTTTCAGCATTTCTTACATTCCTAGAATGGAGAACCAACTTGTTGACTCCCTTGCTGTGTCTTCTAGCACGTTTATTCCTCCTTTACTTCTTAAATTAACTTATGAAGTTCAAGTGAAATATATACCATCTCTGCCTAAAAATGTCAAATACTAGAAATTTTTTTAAGATGATGATGAAATTAATAGGCTTTTACAGGTCATTGATGAATTTTCTGAAATGCACATTGACCAAGAAGACGAAACCATTGAAGAATGCAACCAGTCCAAGCTAAAGGATGAGATTGGTCAGGATATCATTGTTCAACTACCTAGTAACCATATACCCAAAGGATTGTTGCCCATAGAGAAGATATTCGATCATAATGATGTACCTTATAAGCCTGCCAAAAAAGAAAATGAGTCTGCAGTTCATAGACATAATTTAGGGAGTATAGACCATCCAAAGTACATAAATCTGTCCACTCACTTGTCTTCTGCCCAAATTTCTGAGTATTTCACCCTGATGAAACATTTTTCTGATATTTTTGCTTGGGAGTACATTGATCTTAAGACCTATGACACCAACATCATTTAGCATAAGATTCCAATGGAAAATAACACCATCCCTTTTAAGCAGAAATTAAAACCTATCAACCCTCTCTTATTGCCTTTGATTGAAAAGGAAATCAAGAAGTTGTTGGATGCCAAGATCATAGTTCCCCTAAGGTATTCAAAGTGGATAGCTAACCTTGTGGTAATAAGAAAGAAGAATGGAGAAATCTGGCTTTGTGCTGACTTCAAGAATATAAACAAATGCTCTAAAAAAGACAACTACCCCCTGCCTAAGATGTAACACTTGCTGCAAAAAGTTTATGGGGCTAGAGTCATGTCTTTCTCAGATGGATTTCAGGTTACAATTAGATTGTTGTACATCCAAAAGATCAGGAAACGACCACCTTCACTACTCCTTGGGGCACTTTCATGTACTCCAAGATTCCTTTTGGACTGATGAATGCTGGGGCTACTTTTCAGAGGGCCATGGACATAGCCTTTGTGGGAGAGAAGGACAAGTTTGTCCTTATTTACCTTGATGACATAACAGTCTTTTCCAACAGTCACAAGGACCATTTGCAGCGTTTGAAGAAGGTGTTTCTAAAGTGCAAACAGTTTGGAATTTCTATGAACCTAAAGAAGTCACAGTTTTCTCTAGAAGAAGGCAAACTTCTGGGACATATTGTTTGTGTTGAAGGTGCGAAGATTGATCCAGCAAGAGTTCAAGCAATTCAGACATTGTCCATCACAAGGTCAAAAAGGGACATTCAATCTTTCCTAGGTAAGATTAACTTTGTCAGGAGATTTATTCCAAACTTTGTAGAGCTAGTGAAGCACATCACTTCCATTCTAAAGAAAGGATCAGAAATAAAATGGAGAGATGGTGTAAGAATCTCTTTTGAATCCATCAAACAAGATATCATGGAATCTCCCACTCTAATCAGTCCAGATTATACCAGGGAGTTTTATATCTTCTCTTTTGCCTATTATGATACACTTGCAGCAGTTCTATTGCAGAAAAATGATGAAGGTGTAGAGCACCCTATGGCCTTTTTCAGCGAAACTCTGAGGGATGCTAAACTAAGGTATGACCTTATTGAAAAACAAGATTATGCTCTCATAAAATCTTTAAAAGCATTTAGAATTTATATTCTGCATTCCAAAGTGGTCGCATATGTACCTTCAGCCTCAGTAAAAGATGTCCTAACTCAACCAGATATTGATGGAAAGAGAGCTAAATGGATTTCAAAATTCATAGATTTCAACATAGAGATGAATCCCACCAAGATTGTCAAAGGCCATGACTTGTCTAAGCTTATGGATGAGGAAAATTGCAGTCTGTTAGACATCAATTACATGGGTTTAAATTCAGGTGGTGAGCGGACAGAGGAAGCAACAGAAGAGCAAGAGTAGAATCAGTCTTTGGCTAAAAATCTAGCCACCTGTGAATGGTATTCTAGTGCAGTTCATTTTTTGCAGAAGCCAGAAGTCCCTCCAGGGCATAGCTCAAGTCAAGCCCGGGCCATTAAGCTCAGATCAGCCAAATTCTACATTAATAAAAACCTGCTTTATTTGAAACACCCATCAAGGATCTTCTTGAGATGTCTAGACAAAGGAAAATCTGTGGAAGTCATGCACTAGTTCCATTCTAGCATCTGTGGAGAGCATCATTATTGGAAAACCATAGCCCACAAGATCTTGAGAACTTGGTATTATTGGCCTACTCTATTATTTAATGTGCTTTCTTTTGTGAAGTCTTGTGACAAATGTCAAAGGTTTGTAGGAAGACAACAGCTAAAATCTCTACCCTTGAAGCTAGTACATGCCAATGGTCCCTTCCGGCAGTGGGGCATGGACTTCATAGGTGAGATCAATCCACAATACAGTGGCCATCACAAATGGATCTTGGTAGCCACTAATTATTTCACCAAATGGATTGAGGCTATACCCACTAAAAATGCTAATCATCGGGTTATCATAAAGTTCTTGAATGATAATATTTTCACTAGATTTGATTGCCCAACCAAACTAGTCACTGAGAATGCAGCAGCTTTCAGGGCAGAAGAATTGGTGGACATGTGTGAATCCATGGGCATTTAATTGGTTCATTCTACCTCATATTATCCTTAAGGCAATGGCCTGGCAGAATCATCTAACAAGAGTCTTGTAAGGATAATAACAAAACTGGGATTCCAAGTTGAAGTTTGTGCTATGGGCTGACATAGTTACCAATAAGAAGTCCATAGAAATTTTCCATTTAAGTTGGTTTATGGCGCTGATGCTATTTTTCCTGTCCAACTGATTCTTCATGTGGCCAAATTATTACAAGAAGAATAGGATGAAGAGAATAACATGGCAAGGAGAATGAGTAACTTGGTTGAGTTACAACAGATTAGAGAACAACTGGTTGAGAAGTCAAGAATTCATCAGAAGAAGATCAAAGAAACCTTTGAGAGAAAGGAAAAAATGGGTAGTTTTCAGGTTGGTGACTGGGTTCTCAAATGGGATGCATTGAAGGAAAAGAAGGGAAACCATGGTAAATTTGATGCCTTATGGATGGGACCATTTGTCATTGCTCAAGTTCAGATGAACAATACTTTCATTCTGCACAATTTGGAGGGGGAAGGTGTTTTTGATGGCCCAGATAATGAGTAGTTTTTGAAACTTTACTTCATATGAGGCTTTAAGGCCTTAATATTGTAATAGGTTTTTTTTCAGTTTTTGTTTTCTATACAAATAAACTCCATGCCCAATGGAACACTAGGAGATAAGTTTGTTTTGGTTTTTACTAGAAAGGTAGTAGTCTACAGTTCTTGAAACCTCACAGGGAGGCTTTCATCCCTAGAAGGAGCTAGTGTTAGCCTTGAGGTGCACTGCTGGTATTTTAACGGAAATGATCCGTGTTTTAGCTCCAATGCTCCACGTCTCCTCTTGCTCCACTTTGGCCATAAGCCGGACTTCAAAAATTATACACATGCACTCATAAATATCAGTGGGTCCACTCTCGGTTCATCTCCTTTCCTCTGCGCTCTCCATTCTTCGATCCCCACCGTCGATCTTTCCACTGATCTGATGGTCCACACTTCATCTGACTAACAATTTACGCTCACCCGCTCTGACCTTTACCACTTACTGCCTGATGACTGCCCAATATAAACCATTTCCTCTTGAGTAAAAACCGCTCCCGAGCGTTATCCTTCGAGCACCACATTCACCCGATAGTCGTTCTATCTACCCATCTAAGATCTAACGGGTCGGATTTATTCCACTCCCACTGCGACTTCAAGCCTCCGGTGATTGATATCCACCGTCCATTCCTCCTGATCCAATGACCCTTGTTCACGATCATCATAGTTCATCCTTCGCCGCCTGACCAACATCCCGACCATTGATCTACACCATCCAACAGCCCTCGTACCCCAATTCCCACCAGTCACCTACGAAGGAAATTTGTTGGCTTTGTCAGTGTTTTTGACTACCAGACAATGAACTAAAATAAAATAATGCATGGTCGAAAAGGGGAAAAACAATAGGACAATGCAATCGAACCAACAGAAATAATCATGGAACGCATTGACACGAGTGAACCACCTATTAGTGCAATGAAATTACCAGAATTTAATTACCATGTTTGTTAGAAACAAAGCTCTTTGAGCTCATGTTTGTCTATTTATGGCATCAAGTAGTTAGCAGACAGAGGGGATAGACTAAAAAATCTCGAGCCTCAGAGAGTTCAAGAGTATTATAAAAAAGCCTATAAATGGCCGAAAGTTCAAAGGAATATGGGTTCAACTTTTGGGCACTATGGATACTCTATTCCTCCTAGCGTCTCATCTTCATTCTAGTAATACAAGCTTCTTTTGTTGTTACATGTTCACTCGCCATCTTCTTCTTTGTTCTAAGCTTGCACTTGAATAGGTTATTCATGTTTTCCTTTGTGTTGAATGCCAGATAACTGTCATCCTATCTCTGCGTTGATAAATTAGATTTGTAAGCTTCATTTACTTTCTGTAGCTAGCCATTCATATGTGTTTATGTATGTATCTATTGGTACAGTCAGGATTCTCCATCTATTCATTGAATCTATAAACTATTGAGCATTAGCGATCGAAATCCTTGTCAAGCTGAGGGTGTTCATGCATGTCTTGAGTGAAAATAGAGTTGAAACAGTCATTTGACTTGATCCAAACCCCAATCGAATCCAATAGTTTAGATATATGTTTCCAGGAGTCTCCAAGCTACAACCTAGGAGAGTTTCTTGGAGTGCTAACAAGGCCCAGTCTCCTTCCTAAAACATCGTCTCCTTAATGTGCTTGTCATGCCAGATCTTCCTCTGAAGCTGAACTATATCTGTATGAAGGAGGGCCTGCATTCTGAATTCATTGAGGCCATTCAAATGGAATAACCTTTCTTTTTGTGCATGACTGAGATCTAGATCTAGTTGGGTTTCCATCCTCAATGTGTTATATTAAAATTCAATGGATAGTAAAGTCTTTTTCCCATAGACCAGCTCATAGGGTGTAAACCCAGTGGTGGTCTTACATGTTGTATTATAGGCCCAGGTGGCCTCAACTAGTCTCTTAGCCTAGTCCTTTCTGCTGCTGTTCACTACCTTGGTCAAGATGTTCTCTAGTGCTTTGTTGGTCACCTCCACTTGCCCATTAGCTTGTGGATGATAAGGAGTGGAGGTCCTATGTTTGATCTTGTGATGCTTGAGCAATTCTTCAATCATGTTGGAGGTGAACTGGCTGCCTTGGTCTGTGACTAGTTCTCTAGGGTACCCAAATTTGTAGAATATGTTCTCCCTTAGGAACTCAACCACCTTTTCTTTTGTTGTTGCCTTGATTGCTTTGGTTTCTACCCACTTAGTCAGATAATCAGTGCACACAATGATGTGTTGTTTTTTCTTTGAAGGAGGGTTGATAGGCCCAATGAAGTCAATGCTCCACTTATCAAATGGCTCGAAAATCACTTGAGGATATAGGGGCATTTCATACTTTGGAATCGGCTTTCCCATCCTCTGGCATTGATCACAATGACTAACATATTTCTTCACATCTAGATGAAGAGTAGGCCAATAATAGCCTACTTGCAACACCTTGAATGTTGTCCTTTTTACTACAAAGTGACCTCCACAAGGCCCATCGTGACAGGTTAGAAGGATGTCAAAGACCTCCTCTTCCTTACCCATCTTCTCAAGATTTGATCTAGGCCAAGTTTGAACAGATTGCCCCCAATCCAAGTGAAGGGGGCACTTTTCTTGTTTATCTTTCTTTTTTCTCTGGAGGGTAGGTTTGGTGGGAACTATGCTGACACCAGATAGTTTGCTATATCAGAAAACCATGGGGAGAGCGCTGAAATAGAAAATAAATGCTCATCTGGGAACTAATAATCCACCATTTCTTCTTCACCTATAGGAAGATTCATTCTAGATAGAAAGTCAGCAACAACATTTTCTTTACCAGGCTTATCAACAATAGTTAAATCAAACTACTGCAATAAAAGTAACCATTTGATAACTCTAGCATTTACATCTAGTTTGTTCATTAAATATTTAATTGTAGCATGGTCAGTATGCACAAATGTCTGATAGCCTGTAATGTAATGCCTAAACTTGTTCAATAAATGCACAACAACCAGGAGTTATTTCTCTCTCACAATATAGTTTAGTTCATCCTTTGATAGGTTTTTACTGGTAAAGTAGATCGCATAAGGAAATTTCTCTTCTACCTTTCCTAAGGCTGCTCTTATGGCTCTATGTGAGGCATCATCATGAATGTGAAAAGGGAGGGCCTAGTTTGGGTCTATAAGGATTGGTGTAGTGGTTACCTTATCCTTTAAAATGTCCAAGGCCTCTTGACAACTCTTTGACCATATTAATTCAGAATCTTTGGCCAATAAACCAAACATAGGAGAGCCTAGCTTGCTCAATTCTTTTATGAATCTTCTATAATATCCAGCTAGCCCCAAGAAACTCCTAGCATCTCTCTGATTTTATGGAGAAGGGACCCTTTGATGATTTCTACTTTGTTTGGATCCACTTGTAGTCCTTTCTGAGATATTGAGTGACCTAGAATAGTCCCTTTAGTCATTAAGAATTCACATTTTTCTGGACTGAGGGATAGGTTCATCTCAATGCATTTGCATAATACTTTTCCTACGTTAGTCAGGGCCTATTAGAAATCACAGCCATAAGGTGTAAAATCATCCATGTAGATCTCCACAGTGTCATCTAGGACTGCTCTCTAGAAAGTGACAGGAGCATTGCACAGACCAAAAGGAAGGGCTCTATAGGAAAAAGTACCCCATGGACAGGTGAAAGTGGTCTTGTCCTAGTTTTTTGGGTAGATTTGGATATGGTTGTACCCACTGAACCCATCTAAGAAATAAAAGAACTTCTTCCCTGCCAGGCCATCTAGCACTTGGTCAATGAAGGGTAAGGGAAAATGATCCTTCTTGTTGACTTTGTTCAGCTCCCTATAATGGACACAAATCCTCCACTTCCCATTTTTCTTGGGAACTAACACTAAAGGAGAGACCCACTCACTATCGGAGATAGGGTAAATGAACCCTGCATCTAACAGTTTTTGCAGTTCCTCTTTGACTATGTATTTGAGGGATGGATTCATTCTCCTTTGTGGTTGCCTAATTGGCTTGCAACCTTCCTTGATGTATATGTGGTTAGTACACACTGAGGGGTGTACTCCCTTCATTTCCTTGTAGTTCCAAGCAAAGGCTTCTAGGTTCTCCCTCAACAAGTTGCATAGTTGTTCCTCCTCTGAAGTAGAGAGAGATGGATTAATCTTCAAGATTTTCTCTAGCCAAAATTCTATGGTTTTGACTCGGAGTGGGTTGGAATTGACCAAGCATAAGTCAATCTGATGACTGTTCAATGTTTCCTTTACTTCTTATTTTAGTGATAATGGACTAGGAGTTGGACTCTGGAGTAGGTGTTCAATTAAATCGTCCTCATCTTGTTGTCCTCCTCCTATGATGGCTTCCAAAGTGTACAGTTCGGCAGAATAAATCTCATCTTCTTCCTCCTCCTCCAGCCATAAAGGTAAGTCATGTTCTAAGGAGGGTTGAGGAGGAGGGTATAGGACTAATTTTTTGGACATATGACATTCATGATGGTCATATTCCCAGCTCTGCAGCTAATGTATGCATCAGAGGTGGCCAACCATGGCCTCCCAAGGATGAGAGGGTAACTAGTTAGCTTAGCCTTAGGCTGGAGAACTGGGAAATTTGCTAGGTACTCCTAGGAATCAATGGAGACCATCACATCCTCCATAATTCCCTTAGGGGTGACTATGGAATGGTCTGCAAGTTGCAACACTATTGTGGTCTTCCTTAATGACCCTTGGAGGTTAAGCTTGAGAATGGTGTCCTTTGTCATCACATTAATGGCAACCCCAAGATCAATCAGAGTGTGTGGGACAATGGTGCCATTGATGTGGACATCGACTATAGGGCTTCCAGGGTCTAAGTATTTTGGACATATTTTCTACCCTAGCATTAATTCAGGTAACTGCCCAATAACATTAATGGTAGTGGCATACCTTTTTCTTCTTCCTGGATGCTTAAAGCACTTCTCCTTAATCAATTTATTGTAAATAGGCACCTCTTTGATTATCGGGAGAAGGGGAATCTTTACACATAGGTTTTCCAATTCCCCCAGAAGTTCAGTTTCTTTTGGGTTAGGCCGGTGTGGTTGGGCTAATATTTCAAGAAAGGGTGGATTTTCTTTAAGGTTGCTTTCATCTGTCTTTTTCTCAACCTCCTTATGTGGAGAGGGAGGTTGGTTATGTAGGAGAATTCTCCTGGACCTTAGGTTGATCTCCTATATTTCAATAGCATAAGCTAGGTATGATGTCTCTCCACCGTATGTTTGTTTGGCATGCCTATTGTTTGGGTTTGGATTTGGCTGGGCAGGCATCTGGGGTTGCCTAGGTGGAGTAGAGTACTGGAGTTGCATTGGGTAGGTTATGGAGGCAATAGAGCTAGAACATTGTTGAATTGGGGCCTCCACCCCTGGGGTGGGGAATTCCACTGATGTTGTGGCTCATTGTGGGTTTGAAATGACTGGCTGGTTGGATGGGAATTATATTGAGATGCATAGGCCCAAGGAGGGGGTGTAGACCAGGAAGGATTGGCAGGGGGTCCCCAAGAAGGTGTAGCTGTGTTTTGGTTGGGTCTGTAATATTCATGGGATGATCCTTGCATACCCTGTTGGTATGGTCTAGGCCTAGGAGGTCTCCTTCGGTTAATGTATCAAAGCTGCTTAGTGACCCCTTCATCTCCTCGATATACAACTTTGAGTCTAGGCAAGGAGGGGCACTTGTCTGTGGAGTGGTTTTCTTCACAGACTGAGAAAATATCAATACAGTTTAATGGGCATTCATTCCTAGGATGCCTTCTGGTGCACCTAGGGCAGAAGATGGACAGGGCTCTCTCTGCTTCCTCTTGCTTTCTTCTGATATTCATGGTATCCAATTGTAAGGAAAGGGTTTGTAGCATCTCACTTTTGAAGTCCTCCAACATATTTCCAATTTCACCCTTGATGGATGAGTTGGAGGACGATGTACTAGCCATAGGTTGAATACTTCTAGCCTTGTTTCTGGCTACCCTAGAATGGTTTCTAAAGACAGCCTTGATGTCCTCATAGGGTAGTTGGTAGATATCTCCTCCTGATAACATATGTAGGGTGTCTAGGATATCCTCCCTTACTCCTCTAAGTAGGACCAGCTTTAGTGACTTAGGGTCAAGTGTGCACCTGGCCCTTTTGTAGTTGAGATGGAATCTTTCTTCGTAGTCTTCTAGGGATTCATCATGGACTATGGTCATCTTGAAAATTTCATCCTTAGTGTCGTTTGACCTACAACAGTCCCTATATTTGTTGTTAAATGCCTGCTACATTTGAGCCCAAGTTTTTATGCTATCTCCAGGGAAACCCATGAAACAGCGCAATTTCACCTCCTTGAGGGTAGATGGAAACAATTTCAACTTCTGCTCATCATTTGTGTAGTCATAGGTTCGGAAGAAAATAACAAAATCAAATAGGGAAGTGTCAAGGTCCTCTGTGGTCAAGCCATGGAAATGAGGTAAAGGGAGGGGCTTATGTTCTTCATTTTAGTGTCCCCATTGGTTTCCCTAATGGGGAAGGCACTCACAATTATCCCTCTATCTCCTCTATCATTTAAGTGTTCAACCATTGGTTCAGTAGGAATGGGTTCTTCCTCTTCTTCTTCCCCTATAGGTTCTTTGAATATGTCAGGTTTCTCAACCAAAGGGGCTCCCAATTCACCGCCAGTGAAGAAGAAAGGAGGTTGACTGTTGGATGAGGTGGGGGTGTTTGGCAAGAATTTTCCTTAAGTATCCCTAATCCTATGAGGCATGAAAGGAAATGTTCTTGGGTTTTTGTGAGATTTTCTTGAAAGATGGGAAGTAATTGCAAAAAGGAAATTGCTGATTAAATGAAAAACAACTAACAGAATGGAAACTACTTACAATATGAAATATCTTAATTGAGTGAAAATCCTAACAAAAGGAAACTACTTGCTGAATTGAAATTGTTGAAAGGAAGACTATTGACAGAAAGAAAACTACTTGCAGAATGAGATTGTTGACGGAATGAAAACTACTAACTGAATTAAAATTGCTTAATGAAACTAGATTAACCTGCATAATGGAAAGGAAAGCAGATAAATGACAAAATGAAATAAAGAAACTAGATTACTTTTGTAGAAATAAACTAATGGAAGAAAGTTGGAAACTAGAAAATAGAAGAAAAGAGAAGTAAGCACTACTACTCTGACACATCCCCGGCAACGACGCCAAAAAGTGATGAGCCTAGGTATTGCAGCAGGAATGTTGCAACTCCCAGGGCTACCAACTTTACTTATCAACCTGGGGTTCGTACAAACTTGGAGGTGACTGTGCTATATACACAAGTAGGAGTGAAGGTACTACCTATTGTCACTGCTCATCTGGCAAGAGACCCCAGGGGGTTCCGAGCCAGACTTCTATAGGCTCAGAAGAAGCTTGATTTTGATGGAAGGAGAGCAAACATAGTCTAGGAGAGAGATAATCTACTACAGAAATGAAGTAAACAACATGAAAACCTACATCACCATAACCTAATTAATCATGAAAATAGCTAGACTAAGCAGAATTGCTAAGAAACACTAATCTAATGCTAAATATCTAAGTTGTAGGAGTAAAGAAGCAAAACTAGACCAAAGGGCTAGAAATGGAACTAGGCTAAGTCGGTGTATGAGTGGAGGAAGCGGCTAGAGGGTAAAATGGTGAAAAGAGGACATAATGAGAAACAATGCATGAGGACCATTGGATCAGGCAAGTGAAGGGTAAATGATTGGTTGAGATCAGACAGTAGGAGGGTACGTAGGCAAATGGGAGGACATGGTGGACTAACAGGATGGATGGCTGAGATTATATCGGGGAGGCGATTGACGAATGAATGGTGAAGATTGGCCAAGACAATTGGTGATTAGGTGAAGTGATAGCCGTCAGATCAAGAGACAGATTGACGGTGGAGAGTTCAAGGTGATAAAGCAATTGGGTGATGCAACAACCGTTAGATCTGGCAGGGCAAATCGACAGTTGGGATTGGAGCGTGGAAAGAAATCTGCGGAAATGACGAGCGAGTTTGGAGGGCAGTAAGTTGTATCTTGCACGCCCTCAAAACCATAAGTTGTATTTTGAAAATTCACGTGATTAGCCTCCCCAAATGATATGTAGCATGAGAAAACCACCCATCTCATGCGCCTTTAGGCAGATAATGTTCAAACAGAAATCCACGCAATATGGTGTGAATGCCATCAAATCTAGCAAAGTAGATCTACGACGAAGATGTGACCGAGTAGGTTGGTGAGCAGGTGCGCAACAGCCATCAGATCTGACAAGGTGGATCAATGGTGTCGATTTAAAGGGCAAAAATTAAAATGCGAAAAGTGGATTTGAGCAGTGATTGGACGATTTGGCTTGTGAAAGGTGTTTTACCAGTAAAATCTTTTAAACATGAATTATTAGCTCTTGTGCAAGCATTTTGGGCTGAAGGAGAATGACAGTATGAGTGAGGTCTTAGGTAGAGGGTGAAGGGACAGATAACCAGGAAATGAGTGAATGATCATGAAACAAACCAAGCAATGATATGATGAACCACGTGATTTCATTAAACAACAAACCCTATGAAAACCAAAACCCTATGTTTTTGGGGTTCGTCCAGGGTTTCTTCCTCACATCATGGTACCAGAGGTAGGACGTGAGGTCGAGACACCTATGAGCATCCTGTTGGATCTTTTCTTTGCCAACCTACTAATTAAATGAAAGCATAAATGGAATAAACTGAAACACAACTACTATGTTCTATCATACTGTAATCAAACTGCAACCACTCATCAAATGAATAGAAAATAGGAAGCCACTTTAGTAAATCAACAGGAAAGCCATGACTCTATGTTGAACCACTATAATGAACATGCATCTACTTAACCAAATGAAAAATCAAACCATGCATCTATGCTAGTGCTATAATGGGAATGAATTGCTTAAGTGAATGAATAGAAAGCATGAATCTATATTGTTGTTGTAATGAGAATGCATTTGATTAAGCAAATGAACGGAAAGCATGGAGCTATGCTAACGTAACAATACAATAAAGAGGAGATTTGGCTGCTAGGGTTGAGCCCTAACTCAAGAGCTTCAGCCCTCTGAGTTAACCCAGTGTTGGCTCAAATCAAAACTCATCTTCATTATAAATCAATAACTATATTACATCAGAACTATTACAAGTCTGCAACTGGACAAAAATTCTGAATACTTGCTAATTGACTGACTGGTGACTACCTAGCTGACTAAATAGAAAAAATGAGGTCCTAAGCCTCTTTGTATATACATCTGAAGTCTCAACAACTTCCCTAAAAATTAGGGAGGCACAACTCTGAACTTAATGGTAACTTGTGCTTTCACTTTCACTAGCACGACTACCTTCTAGTTGGGAGGGTGCTTTTAATTCCACTTGCTGTCTTTTAGCACTCCTAATTTGCCTGTGTGTACTTTTAGCTGATGGAGGGATGTTCGAATGGATGGGCAGTAAATGAGGAGGACTTACCTCTTGTAATTCCTCTCCCTTGTCCCATTTGAGTTTTTACCAAGATATTTTACCACAGTTCCTTGCTTTTACCTTTTATCCCTGCATTTCCCTTGCTTTTATCCTTTATTCCTGCATTACATGCACATTAGACCACAAAGCAAAATATCCAACTCTAACTCATCTCATAAGAAAAATATAACCAAAAGTATGCAATAAGTTGTGAGAATAGTTGCTTTGACTAAGCTAGGAGGTGAATTAAGGCCAATTAAGGCCCATATAATTACTCGAAGATGAGACTCATCACTGATGTCATATTGTCATGATATGATAGGATTATGCTAAAGGAGGATGCCAAAGAGAAGCTGCAAGAAGACAATGATGAAGTTGAAGATACAAAGAGATCATCGAGCAAAGAGATAAAGGGACACTAGATCACGAAAAAAGAATGAATATCAAGATCATATGGAAGACTCTATATCCTAACTAGCCTCTTGGAGAATGAATTTGAAGAACAAAAATGACCAACCCTAAATATGTGAAGATAGAAGAAACAAGAAAATCTTGGAATTAATATACTACAATGAAGTTCCATGTCACCATTGCCAAGTCATGACTTCTCGAAGTGTCACACTAAAATTCATTATATTTTTCCACATGTAATATTGTATTTTGGAAAATTGCAAAAATGTAAAATGTGTGGAAGCCCAAGGGTCACATATAGAATGTCAAGATTCATGTAGAATCTCAAAGGTATATTAGGAATTATAAATGTCATATGGGAGCTCAAGAGTCACGAGGGAATGTTAAGAGTCACAAGGGAGGTGGAAAGTTGCCTCATTTGTTATATATATGCCCTCAGGAAGTTTCACCTTGGCTTCTGAAGCTAGGCAAAGGAGAGATGATTAGTCTTTTGATAAGCAAGTTGTTGCTTAACGTTCTACTACTGGAACAAGTGTTGTATCATTGTAATGGTGTATCTTGGGACTTTCACTTTATAGTTCAAAGCTCTTGGATCTGACACACTTTCATGCATGTGTGTTGAATGATTGTAAGACTATTCTTTCATTATTCACAGTGTATGTTTATGTTTCTACATACTAATGAAAATGAACTATTTCATTAGCTTTAGTATGCATATTTGAATTATGTGTCTCTGGTTTCCATTATTGTTATTTATTTGTGAACTATTTTGTATGATAACTAATGATTATTTCAGATATATGTTTGTGTCTTTACTAGGATAGTAATATTACTCTTCTTTTAAAGACTTGCTTTCTTTTTCATTTTCGTGAAAGGACGATTCGACACTTTGAAATTTAATAGATCACAAGGCTAACTTACTTATTTATCTCAAAATCATATTCTTTTCTCTTGTGTCATCCATGGAATCCAACACAAATCATATGGTATTCTAGTGGTAATTGGTTGCATAATTTTTACGGTGCCATGATTTAAATGACCCAATATCCTGTGCTAGAGTTCACCAACATCACGATTCTACATTTTCTCTGTTTTACTACTTAATGCAATGCAATATTCCATGTCACAAAAAACCCTTATCTACTTCACCTACCAAGTAGCTATGTGTCTTAGAAAGGCTTTCGATTTACTAAAAATAACATCATAGCCACGATATTCCAAAATTGCTACAGTGTTGAGGTTCTTCTTTAGGCTTGGTACAAACAAAACATCTTTGAGGTGAAAAGGGGATCCCAAATCCCTTTTAAAGGTTATTGTACCAATATCAGTAGTAGTATACCTTCGATTGTCCCCAACCTCAATATGTATCTAGAGACATTTCTCCTCCAGGCCACTGAAAAACTCTCTACACACTATCATGTGGAACGAGGCACCTGAGTCTAAGTACCACACACTCCCCATCACAGTGCTGGCCATACATGTGATCAGGGTGAAGTCTAATGTGAACTATGAAGCTAATGCTTCACCTGTTGCTCCTCTTGAGTTATTCTTTCTATAATTTTTGTATGGACACTTTGTGGCATAGTGCCCAAATTCATGACAATTGAAGCATTTTATTTTGGACAAGTATTTCTTCTTGTCCCCTTCGATGGATTTTTGTTTGGATTAATATTTCTTCCCTTTTCCCTTCTTATCCATGCCAGCCAATGTAAAATTTTCTTCATCCTCTCCCTTGGATGAACTTATATCTCTATTATTTTTCTTGATTTATTCTTGTACTAAATCGGACCATAAGCATTCCCAATTCGGTAATTTCTCCCTCCCCTTCACCAAGTCCTCATAGCTATTCCATATTTTGGGAGGGCCTAGAAGAGCTAGGCTCACCAGGTCATCTTATGCAACATTCACACCAACCCCTCCAAGCTCATCCGAACTTGTGTAAATCTAGTGAGATACTATAGAATAGTATCATTCTTCTTCATCTTAATGTTTCGAAGTTTGTGTTTGAGGTCTAGTTTTATATGGTCATTTCTATTCTCAAATAGCTTAGTCATTTCCTTCCATGTTGCAAAATGAGTTTATTTTCCATGGAGATTTGAGACAATGTGGTCTGTCACTCCCTCCAAGACTATTCTTCTCACCTTGGCTACATCTTTCTTCCATTGGGTTAGGTTCTAGGCATCTGCTGATCATGGTTTTGAAATTTCTATCTTAACGTATTCCAATAACCCATTTTCCTCAAGCACTATCTCCATGTGATCCTTCTAGATAGTGAAAATTGAGCTACCTTCCAAGGCATACTCTAATCTCAGTCCATTGAAGGCCAGTCTCCCAACTCTAAAGAAACCCTGTTACACTGATGTTAAAAGCTTGAACCTCCATAGGAACAAATTCAAAATTCTTGTTCTAATGTGAATCTTGCTCTGATACCAAGTCGAAATATGGTGATAGAATTGCAACTGCTCAAGAAATTTGATCTAAATCAAGAGACACAATTATACTCTAGTATTTTGCGGAAATTAATTCCCAGTTTAGAACTGTGAAAATTTATGAATCTAACACATCAGAAATCCCTACTGCAATATCTAGTTTACTATATCCTAATTGTCCTTTACATTAACAAGTTATTTAATAACATAAACATCGAAGTAAACATGATTACAACCTTCACAAATATATAGATCAACAACTGAAATAAACTGAGACAAAACAAGGGATGCTCTTATTTTTGGACAATCGTCCCCGGAAAAATCCAATTCAGGAAAACCGGTGCTAAGAAGATTTATAAATACAACTAGGGTGCCATAAATGGGTCACCCTTCAGAGAATATCCTTGGCAGTAGTACCTCTCTCCGGAGACAAATATTCTACAAAATCAACAACCAGATGATCAACCCCACAGTGACTCTAACTATTCCTTTTGTTGGACAGCGAAAGGTACTCCAAGAACTCCTCTAGAACTGCGTCACCGTCTCTCAACTGATATTCTCTCAGTCTCTCCCACAAAGCCTCCTCAACACAACCTCTTCAGCCTAGCATCAACCTCTATATCCCTTTGTGTTGTCTGCATCAGCCTCTGCGACTTTCTCCATCATCCTATGTGTCCTATGAATTAGCCTCTACGGCTTCTGCATCCTTTGTGTTGACCTCCTTAGCCTCTACGTCAACCCTTATAGGCTCTGTGTTGCCTCTTCCAGCACTTTGCTGCCTCTCTGATATGTATTCTTCAACCTTGGATCGAAATACCTTGTTGAATTGCCCCTCATTGCAACTAATCTCTAACTCAATTTCCTCATCAAACCTAGCCCCAGAAAATTGAATTCTTGATCTCTCTTGGTGTGTCTCCAACTGTCCCTTAATCCTCCTCTCTTAATTTTCCTTTTGATGATTCAACGGGCGAGATTAAGTCCCTAATCAAGGACTAATATTAGATCTACCTTGATCCTCATATCTTAGAACTTTCTCACCCATTTTATATTAATACAAATTAATATTTTAATTTTCCTAAGCTTAGACTTAGGGTCTCATTAAAAATATTAATTATTTTAATATCTCTTCATCCGGGTGGAATTTCTCCAAACTATTTTTGGGCCTTGGAGATCTCATGTGCCTTAGCCTCTCCGCCAATTTTCATGGCTACAGCACATCCAATGCTACCAAAAATCAACAAGAACAACATTCACAAACATGCATCAATCACATACACAAGTATACAAGTTTATCTACGGGAAACCACTGGTAAAAACCTCTTAAGCCTGCTTGCATTAATCAGATGAATAAAAAATGTATTACAATTAATTTCTCACTCTGAGTTCAACCTACAGGTGAACAATTGTTCTCTTTTCTCAATGGGAAGCTCTAACCTAGACTTAGTCAATTTTTGCCTCCAATTGAGCTCCTATTTCCTTGCACAAATCTTAACGAAATTTGCGCCTACTTTTTAGGAATTTCCCCCAAAATTATTTTGCAATTCCCAAGAATTGATGACTGATTACATTCAACACCTGTACACTCAAAACTAGTCTACAACTAATGTTACACTTCCTTGGAATCTCCCCTCGCAGCTAAGAAATTTGAATTCCTTGCATGTATGAGCTATTTTTTGTTGATTGATCAGTTAATTGGACGATCTCTGAGAGAATATTGCCACACTACACAACTAACCTCCAACTAGCTCTATTAAATGTCATAATTAGTTTAACTAAGTACAACTAGAAATAACTAAACTGGATTGCTACGAATTAGAAATGAACACATACAAACTGAAACCAAGCCCATTAACTTGAATTTACTAAGCTAACTGAGTGATAAGAGCCATGTCATCTCAGTTAACTACCTCTCAGTTTTTTACTGATATGGAAATTTCAAATTTTCTCAATTTGAATAAGTCTAAGTCAAATTGAGCCTTTATTGCTACACTTCTCAACACTAGGAATGATGGTCATACGAGGGCTTGAGGTTGAAGGGCCATCAACTCTGAAATTTCGAAATTTCTTGATCCTTGTACACCCTCCAACATAGTTTTATATGTACCACTCTCCCTCATGTCAACTCCTCTCCAACGTCCTTCATGGACATCGATATGATGTACTACTTTACCAACCCACCATAGAGACTCCATATATGGTTTAGCTAATGATCCATATATCCTTTGTAGTAATCTTCATCCATAATAGCAGTGAAGATCCTATTGCCAATTTAGGATCCTCCTAACTCTTCGACAAAGGGATCATCATCGCCGACTGTAGTTTCATGGGTGACTCTATCGAGCATGATAGCCTCATGACGAAGGGTGACCTACAGGATGCTACTATTACTCCCACTTTCTATTTGTCTCCTCCTTTCATTAAATATTTACTCTTGCTATGATCCACACTAGAGGTTGCCTCTATTACACATTCCATTATTTAAACCTTCTTTTTCTATCCATTGTTTCTCCCTTTTCACTTTCCCTCCAAGCCAAAATTAAACTTCCTTAGTGGTTTTCTAACACCAAATATTTTTTGTGGTTTAGTTAACCATACTCGACCTCCATGTCTCCACCTTCTAGCGACCCCACAAAACATAATAAGAAATGCATAGAATGGAAAGTGGAGGAACCAAGTTTGGTTATGGGAAAGGATATATAACTACATGACATACATAAAATGGAGGAATGTAGTGTCATTGGTAGATATTGTCACAAAAGTATGTGCATGGCCCTTCTCAAGAAATGGACAAAAAAAACTTATTTCATAGCTTATTGATTATACATCGTACTACATGACATTATAAAAATGATGGATGTGTTGGATAATGAATTTAGTGGAGGATATTCAAAATATCCTTCAGTGATGCTGGAACTAAGGCTCATAGGTCCTCTACATCAAGAAATGGTCAATAGACTTCGATGATCACTTGGTAAAACTAGTTTCTATTCTTATAGGTTTGGCTTCCCAGTTTTCCTCTAATATTTTGTCTTGAGGATGCTTTTAAAGAAATTGGGAACACACTTGGTTTCTTCAATGAAGTCAACCTCTCTTTTCAATCAAATAGGTATATGGGCATGACCCATATTTTGGTATTATTAAACCTCTCCTTAAGAGTTCCAAATTATATTTCAAGTAACTTAGGGCACTTGGCACATTGTCAAAGTTTGGGATGTGAGGGAGTACCCTTAAAATGGGGTCGATGCCACACTCACAACCACATAGGTAAGGATTTCCCTCTTAGAAATTAAAAGAGGAAATGGGTTCAAAAGGATTCTCTTTATTCAGTTAATTCTACCCATATCTCTTAGACTAATCAAACTCTTGTAACTATCTTACAAGACTCACCTATAACCACAAAAAATTCTACTTTAGCAACTAACATGGAGGTTGTGCCCAACATGGACTCATGATAGTTAGTACCAAAACATTTGAAAGAAGATGCACCTATTTTTCCTACTATTTCTTCATAGGGTTTTCCTTCTCCAGGTATGTTGATTCCCCCAAATCACATATTGCCATTTCCTTTTACATATCTTACTAATTTTAATTTTCCTACTACTACTCACTCTTCTATGAAATCCCTCTCCCCCATGCCCTCTAAGGAATTCTTTACCTATCTATCACACCTCTCCCCTCGTATCTCTTGTCCCTTTCTCTTTTTCAACCCATCCATGCCATCATTTCCCTTTACATTTCCTGTTTCCCATGTCTCCCTTCTCCTATTTTTGTGGTATGGAAGCTTTGATCACTCATACACCCTCTTCCCCACATTATAACCTTCAAATGTAGAAATTTTGAATAATATGAACTTATTCACAGAGATTATCCTGATTATACACTATTACGGAATGCATGCATAATACATAACCTCCTCTACGTTGATCATCAATTTTGCAGAATCAATAACAATGAAACATAAATCGCATGCACACATTAACACAGTATGTAACCCGGGGAAAGCATACAGCTGAAAACCCCACACTATCTATATATTATAATGATTGAGAACATGTAACAATACATAGTACAATACTCCTCAAAAGTACTCAGTACTATCTCCACTTGTTACACACAAACTAGCTCAGATCTGATGCCTCAAATCTCCTCCACTGTTTGCCTGCCTCCACTACGCAATCCTGCATGAGAATCAATCACTATGTGAATTCAAATTCCCTTGGTTATACTACACAATCCTCATTGGCAATCTCCATCCATGCATGTGCAAATCTCATGCGCAACTATAGTCACAACTCATAGCAATCTCAACCTCTAACACCTGTCTCCACTAAACTGTCCATGCACTGAGTTAGCTGATGTATTCTTTAGTTGCTTTATGAGTTAATAATTAGTGAATTAATTAATAATTAATTCACACAACTCATCACTAGTGTATTCTTTAGTTACACTAAAATACAACTAGTTCAACCAAGTCAAACTGAACACAACTCCATCAACTCCTCAATCAACTCCACCAAACTCAATCACTTGAGTTCTAACTGAAGTCCACCATGCAATAGCTCAACTGACTCATAAGAAAAGTGTATTTCCTTTTGACAGCTGCATGTGCCACATCTGTAGCTCAAGTTGAAGTGCTCCAAGAGGATAAGATAATGTTTATAGTCCAAATATTATTATGAGCTAATAATATTCGACTGTTCTATTTTTAGCCTGACAGTCTAAAAATAGAAACCACCCATATGTCTAAAAATAGAAGTCCATCAATTTTTACCAACATGACCAATCATCCACAAATAGCATCCTGCAACTCACAGCCATGATCCATATGTCTAAAAATAGACATAGTCTAAAAATAGACTTTGCACCAAAAATAGCCTGCGGGCCCACTTAGTGAAGGCGACTCCTTTCCACTAAGCTCCATCATCTTATTCCATTCTCAACACTCCCTCTCAACAAGATATGGATTATCAGAAACCCCTATCCTACCTCAGTGGTATTCAAATTTTCTCTTAGTGAGCGCCTTCGTCAAGATATCAACACCCTGATCCTTCGTTAGAATGTATGAAAGTAACATGATTCTCCGCTACACACAATCTCTGATATGATGGTACTTGATGTCAATGTGCTTGGATCTATCATGAAATACTAGATTAGTCAAGAGTTTAATGCAACTCTGGTTATCACAATAAATCACTGTAGGCTCCAAGTATGAACCAAACAACCCGACGAGGATCTTCCTCATCCATATAGCCTCGCATGCAGCCAAACTTACTGCCATATACTCGGCCTTCGCTGAACTGAGTACCACGGATCTCTACTTCCTGCTGTACCAAGAAACTGTTGTCAACCTGATACTAAAAATCCCTCCAGATGTGCTCTTTCTATCTGTTGGGCTCCCTGCCCAATCTACATCCGTGAAGCCACATAGCTTCACCTAATCCTCCTGTCTGTACCACAATCCATATCCCGATGTGCCTCTGAGATAATGCAATACATGCTTGCCTGCCTTCCAGAAGAGCTTGGTTGGCTTAACCATAGCTTGTGGAAGCTGGTTAACAGCATAGCATATATCAGGTCGTGTATTGACCAGATACATAAGCGACCCCACCAACTGTCGATAAACAGTGGCATCCACTACTTCTGCTGAAGTAGCTTCCTCCTTCCTCCAACCTTCAGGAAGAGGAGTATCAACAGGCTTGCAGCCATGCATGTTGAACTTCTCCAGTATCTCCCGAGCATACTTACCCCGAGAAACAAATAGTCCATCACTACGCTACCAAATTTCCAATCCCAGGAAATAATGAACGAGGTCCAAGTCCTTCATCTCAAACTCCTTAGCAAGATCATCCTTGCATGAAAGTATCAACAACTCATCACCTGTTAGAATCAAATCATCTACATAAAGTACAATGATAAGCAACTCACCCTCCACCACAATCTGGTATAGGTTAGGATCCGCCTCACTCTTGGAGAATCTAAGTCCGGTGAAATAACTGTCTATCCATGTGTACCAAGCATGTGGTGCTTGTTTCAACCCATACAACACTCTCTTGCGCTTGCACACATGCAACTTGCTGCTGAAGATATCGAAACCTTCAGGCTGCTCTATGTACACCTCCTCCTCAATGACTTCGTTGAGGAACATAGTATTCACATCCATCTGATGAATGTGCCACCCCATCTGCGCTGAGAGAGCAAGAATTGTCCGTATGGAAGAATACCTTGCGACAGGTGCAAACGTCTCCTCATAATCGATCCCCTCTATCTATGAGAAGCCTCTGGCAACAAATCTTTCCTTGTACTTCTCCACACTCCCGTCAGCTGCCTGCTTTACTTTGTAGATCCATCTCGAACCCACCACTGATTTCCCTTCCGGTCTTGGGACAATCTCCCATGCGTTGTTTCTGACAATCGAATCATACTCTTCCACCATGGCATCTACCCATGCAGGATCCTCCACAGCTTCCTCGAAAGAGGATGGCTCAGTCACAACACATTTTCTCACAAGAGCCATGTATCTAGTGTACTGATCAGGTGACTGTCTCTGCCTACATTGAGCTGTAGGTGGTCCTACAACCTTCTCTGCATCTTGATCCAGTCGCTAAGCTTCTGTAATGCACTCTCGCCCTCTGATGGTTGGCGCTGCATGAGTGGTCTCTTCCACTCCATGAACTTCATCCTATGGCTGATCCACGTCCTGAAGCTCATCCTTAGGAACTAATAGCTCCTCATCTGCATGCAAGTGTGGCTCCCTCTCAAGCGAACACTTCATGGCTTTCTCCTCCTGAAATTTTATATCCTGTCGCACAACAGTCTTGCGACTGTCTGGCAAATACACACGATAGTTGTGGGGCATATCAATGTATTCCACAAATATCCCAACCTCTGCGGTCGGCTCCAGCTTCTTCCTAGCATCCTTCGTCACATGCATGTAAACGTTAGAACCAAAAATCCTCAAAGGAGAAATATCAGGCCTCTTACTAGAATAAGCCTCCTCGGGTGTACTCATGCCAAGTATCCTGTGAGGAGAACGGTTCTACACATATACTGCAGTATTGCATGCTTCCACCCACAAGTGAATGGGTAGACCTTGAGCATGCAACATTGCTCGTGCAGCACCCACGATTGTTCTGTTCTTCCGCTCAGCAACTCCGTTCTACTGTGGGTTATGGGGAGCTATGAGCTCTCTTCGAATCCCTTCTGCACTGCAGAAGTCCTTGAACTCACTAGAGATGAATTCACCACCATTTTCGCTCCTAAGAGCCTTCACCTTCTTCCCCGATTCCTTCTCAACTAGTGCCTTGAACTCACAAAACTTTGAGTATGTCTCACTTTTCTTCTGCATGAAGAAGATCCAGCACTTCCGAGAGAAATCATCAACAAAGATCACATAATACTTGTGCTTTGCTGTTGAAGCTACTGAGAAAGGTCCACACAAGTCTATGTGAATTGTCTTAAGGATCGTCGTGGCATGACTATCCTTCTCGCGAAAGGTGGCTTTCACAAATTCTCCGAAAGTACAACCCTTGCACTGATCTAACTGCGCAAGAGTGCCTTTAGGAAGCCCAGTAGTAATCTGCTATAGTATCTTCAAGGCTCCATGGTGAAGGTGGCCCAATCTCCTGTGCCACAACTCGCCATCATCCCGGCTCACCAATCCTTCTGCCTTGCATGCCATTGTTGCGTAGCCATCTACATGCAACTGATAAAGGTTCCTGACTCGAACCCCTATCTTCTAGGTTTCTCCAGTTGTCTTACTGCGCAGGAAAGCCTTTCCCTCGCTGAAAACAACATCATATCCCTTGTCTTCTAACATCGCCACAGAGATAAGATTCTTCTTTAATCCTAGAACATTCATCACTTCCTTCAATACGAAGGGTTTACTAGACTCCCTCTCAAAGGAAATGGTACTGATACCGGTCACACTGTATCTACCATCATCACCCATCTCGATGTGCACTCCAAGATCTTTATCCTCTAGATTAGAAAACAAATCTCGATCTCCTGTCATGTGAAAAGACGCACCACTATCCAAGAATCATATCAATCCCATCACACTTGATACCAAGCATGCATTCAACGAAAAATCAAGCTCAAATTGTGAGGCTAAGGCCTCTCCGGCTGCAGATCTAGCAGCTTGCTTATTTTTCTTCTTCTGCGGACAATTTGTGGCATAGTGTCCGTGTTGGTGACAGTGAAAGCATTTAACCTTGGACATGTCCTGCTTCTTGCCTTTCGCACTGGAATGAGAAGCTTTTTTTTTTCTTCCCCTTCTTTGCTTTGGTAGCCAAAGCGCAATTTTCTTCATCAGATGCCTTTGATGAAGATCCATCCCTGGTATTCCGCTTGATCTCCTCCTGCACAAGATCTGACCAAAGTCTCTCCCATCCTGGCAATTTCTCTCGACCATTAACATAGTCCTGATAGGAATTCCAACCCTTCGGAAGACCAAGGAGAGTCAAGCTCACCAAGTCCTCATCATCGATAGTCACCACACTTCCCAGCTCATCCCTACACTGGGTGAACTTCATGAGATACTTGGGCATACTGTCTCCCTTCTCACACTTAATGTTTCTGAGTTTATCCTTGAGTGCCAACTTCCTCTGGTCACTCTTGCTTTGGAATAGATCTGTCAACGCTTTCCACATCAAGTATGGAGAAGCCTTTCCATGCAGGCTGGACACAATGTGATCCTTCACGCCCTCCAATAGAATCCTTCGACACTTTGCTGTCTTCTTTTGCCAAGCATCAACTTGAGCAGTATCAGTAGGCTTTGGGACCTCAGCCTCTATGAACTCCTTCAGCCCATTGTCATCTAACACCACCTCCATCCTGTCTTTCCATGCAATATAATTTGAGCTGCCCTCAAGAGCATACTCCAATCGCAATCCGTTGAAAGACATTGCAACGTTGACACCCAGAAAACACTGCTGCAAATTCGAATTCCACCAGCTCAAAACTCAACCACTTATGATCTAAAATTCGTGAGAACAAATTATTTCTCGTACATAGATTGACTGTATGGGCATTCATCGGATATCTCACCTTCCAAAAGAAGGATGAATCTAGAGGCTACCTGGCCCGATTATAGACTCTACCTGAAGAAATAAAATGTAAACACTTTCTGAATAATAGATCTGATGATCAACTGCTTTGATACCATGTAGAAATTTTGAATAATATGACACTTATTCACAGAGATTATCCTGATTATACACTATTGTGGAATGCATGCATAATACATAACCTCCTCTACGTTGATCATCAATTTTGTAGAATCAAAAACAATGAAACATCAATCGCATGTGCACATTAACACAATATGTAACCCGGGGAAAGCATACAGCTAAAAACCCCACACTATCTGTATATTATAATGATTGAGAACATGTAACAATACATAGTACAATACTCCTCACAATTACTCAGTACTATCTCCACGTATTACACATAAACTAGCTCAAATCTGATGCCTCAAATCTCCTCCACTGTTTGCCTGCCTCCACTGTGCAATCCTGAATGAGAATCAAGCACTATGTGAATTCAAATTCCCTTGGTTATACTATGCAAGCCTCATTGGCAATCTCCATCCATGCATGTGCAAATCTCATGCACAACTATAGTCACAACTGATAGCAATCTCAACCTCTAACACCTGTCTCCACTAAACTGTCCATACACTAAGTTAACTGATGTATTCTTTAGTTTCTTTATGAGTTAATAATTAGAGAATTAATTAATAATTAATCCACACAACTCATCACTAGTGTATTCTTTAGTTAGACTAAAATACAACTAGTTCAACCAAGTCAAACTGAACACAACTCCATCAACTCCACCAAACTCAACCACTTGAGTTCTAACTGAAGTCCACCATGCAATAGCTCAACTGAATCATAAGAAAATCATATTTCCTTCTGACAGCTCCATGTGCCACATCTGTATCTCAAACTGAAGTGCTCCAAGAGGACAAGATGATGTTTATAGTCCACATATTATTATAAGCTAATAATATTTGACTGTTCTATTTTTAGCCTGGCAGTCTAAAAATAGAAACCGCCCATATGTCTAAAAATATAAGTCCATCTATTTTTACCAACATTACCAATCATCCACAAATAGCACCCAGCAACTCATAGACCATGATCCATATGTCTAAAAATAGACTTTGTGCCAAAAATAGCTTGCGGGCCCACTTAGTGAAGGCGACTCCTTTCCACTAAGCTCCATCATCTTGTTGCATTCTCAACATCAATCACTCTCAAAACCCTTACTTCACCTAGATTTGGATTGTACTAACATGAATTTCATTTAGAGACTAGAAATGGGATGGGATATCTGGATGAAGGAGATCTAGATCCATCTAGATCTAGATCCATCTTTTAGAGGAAGGAAATATTTATCTTCCTAAGACAATCACAAGAAAATTTTGAAATATGCATAGGAAAAAAAAAATATTATCAGGGCCCTTAGAGTTACACCCCCTCATATGGTTCCTGAATGAAAATTTTGTCGCTTAATTGCAAGGGGTTTTCTAACCCCTCAAACAATTAGTGATCAAAATATTGGTTGAAGTGCATATTCCATATATTATCTTTCTTCAAGAAACCATGATAGAGGAAGAGAAGGTAGAATCCCTTCTTAACAAAACCCTCATCCATAGACACATTGTTGTTTGGATACAAATAAGAGATCAAGAGGGATCCTTACAGGATGGAATGTTCTTAGTATGGAAAAAAAATGTTTCAATATATCCTATCAGGGATAGCTTTAGATATTCATTTAAAAAATTTATTTATGTTTTCATTTGTTTTAATATTCATGGGCCATACTTGGATAGGAAAGAATACAAGGATAATTTATTCAAATTTCCTCCTAATGACTAAAAAATCAATCATAGTTAAGGATCTAAATTTTTCTCTAGGTTAATCCAAACTTTGGGCCCCCTCAACTGTCCCTAATCCCGTCTATATTATTTTCATTAAACACTTGGATGAATCTAGTCTCATCAACATCCTCCCCCAAAAAATTCAATGGCCTAGACAAACAATATATATAGGATGGAAAAAGTTACAGAACATTGCACCGTTTCCGCATATATGAGGATCTTCTTGATCTTAACCTTCATATGTAGTAGTGGATCTATGTGGGTGGAAATTATGATCACAATCCCATTTTCCTTAAACTTGATTCCCTCCCTCCCCCCACCAAACCCCTACCCTCTTAAATTGAACCCTCATTGGTTTGAATATCCTTCTCTACATGTTTTCATTGAACAAGAATTGTGTCCATTCTCCCCTAATTTAACAGAATTTCCCTTGATTCGGTCCCAAAGGAATGTAAAATTTACCAAAGCCAGTGGGAGAAGTGAAAAAGGGCATGTAATACATAAAAATTAGTTGACATAGAAGGAAAAATAAAATATTCCTTTGAAATAGGAATTTCTGAGGATGGATTAGGAAATCAAAGGGAATATATCAAATACATCAAAGAAAAGAGAGGGAAAATACTTTTAGACATAGAAACATAGTGTAGAAGAAGAACACAACTCTCTAGGTGACATGTTGGTGATGAGAATACCAAATAATTTCATATAATTGAAAACCACCAAAAGACTATTAATACTATTTGGGAGATAAGAAATCATGATGGATATGTTTCCTCCTCCTTCTAGGAAATATCCTTAGATCATTTTACATATTTCAAAGAGATATTTGATCAAGATAATAGATCAATGATCGATCAAATTTTGAAAGTGGCTAGAATATTTCCTATTTTTGTAAATCAAGAATGAAATGGTACCCTAATGACATATGTTATAAAATATGAACTAGAAAATGTCCACCACAATTATCAGAAGTGGAAAATCTCTAGACCAAATGGTCTCCCCATATAATTGTATCTTGATTGCTACGACTTCCCATATGACAATATTCCGAAGGTCATTGATTTTTTCAGAACTTTTGGACAAATCGTGGCTCCTTTCAACACCACTTTTATTTCCCTGATACCAAAATCAAATAATCTTACCTCCTTTGATCTCTTCAAACCCTTCTCCTTGTGTAATACCATCTACAGTAACATTTCAAAGGTAATTAATTATCATATGAAATATATACTCTCAAAACATATCTCCCCGGAACAATTTATTTTTTTGGAAGGATGCAAAATTCATGAAGCTATAGACCTCACCCAGGAAGGTCTACAATCAATACATACTAAAAATCAAAGAGGAAATTATATATAAACTTGGCCTCTCAAAGATTTTGATAGAGTTAGTTCACTATTTATTAGACTTCTCTTAATTCACCAAGGCTTCTATTATCCATTTGTCTCCTAGGTACTAAATTACATCAGTCCACATATTTTCCACTTCTAATAAATGGATAAACATCCCAATTTTTAATTTAGAGGGGTATTCATCAAGGGTTACTGTTATCCCCCCTCCTCTTCACCCTTATAGAAAAAGGAGACTCAATAGACTCATTGTAGATGTAAATCATAAGGTTCACTTTAGAGGAATATATGTAACTTCCCAATGTACCTTGACACACTCATTGTGGATGGTATACTCATGTCCTTTAATGGGAATCTATTCATTTACAATATTTCAAAGACCTATTATACACCTTCACTCAAGCCATAGATATGACGATAAATCTCTCAAAATCCTCATTATACTAGTGGGGATTGTCCATTGAAGAAAAACATCAGTTGGAGAACTTATCTACTACTTAATATTTGGAGATAAATCAGGAACAAAATATTTTTGGTTTCATCCTAAAATGCCAACTATTATAAAAAATATAAAATGACACTAGCTACTTGAAAAAGTGGAAAAGATAATATGTATCTAGCACAATAAAGGGCTCTCTAAGGTTGGAAAGTTGGTTCTTTGCAAAGCAGTTTTTTAATCCATCCCTATATACTGGGCCTCTTTAGCCTTGATTCCTATTGGGATCCTTCATAAATTAAACTTGTTGTCTATCTAACTTATGTGAGTTGGGAAAGAGGGGAAACACATTTTCGCACTTACAACTTGGAACATAATTGAGACCCTCATATCTCAAGGAGGATAGAGACTGAAATATTTACTTTGGTTCTCAAAATACCTTGCTACAAAAGGGGTTTATAAACTCATACACGGGACTTGTCTATGTGCTTATGTCACTTATTAAAAGTATGTAAGTCCTCTCTCTATGTTGTATTGGATTATAACTCCTCCAAAATTGGTAAAAAGTGGCACAATAATCTAGAAGGCTATCATAGATGATTTTCCTCTCATTGGTCAAAACCTTAGCTGGAAAATGGAATTAAGATACAAATAGGATCAAACACTTGGATATGGTGTCAACAAATCCACCTCCTCCCTTGTCCACTAGTACAAAATTAAATGGTTAGGGTCCCTTCACTCTAAACCAAATATCGTATTTTAATTATGTGAGAGTCAACAATATTGGTTTTCTTATGAAAATATCGACCTAGAGTGTGAATTTGAAATAGCCTATAATCACTACATCAAAACCCTAAAAAAATCACATATCTCTTTATCCACTATTGAAGATCTATTAATTTGGGATCTTATTCCACATTGTGAATACTGACCAAAATTTGGGTACCTTTTCATGGCAATGGAAGCTGGAAATAATGAGCCCCCATGGCGGGGAGAAAATATAGAAATTAAAATTTCATCTAAAAGAAAAACTCTTTATGTGGATTCGCCTCTGGAACAAAGCTCCAATGCTGTACAAGCTACAAAAATAATCCTTCCAGAACCCTAGTATCTTCTCCCTATGCTCAGCAGACTCTAAATTAGTGGAACACTTGTTCATAAGATTCCCCTTCATACAAGATGTATGTAAAGTTTGAGAGCATGAGGAAAAATATATGTTTGGTATGGTCCCTCCATAGAGAAAAGTCTTACACAATGGTTTTGCCCATGGTATTTTGTAGATCTGGTCAAGGGAACTATGGTTATGTTCTAATCCATGATTAGTGAATTGGAGTTCATGAATGCTTCAACATGTATATAATGTATTGTAACATTGAAAGGAATATAATGAAAAATAAATTTGGTTTTCACAGTTTGGGTTCCAAGAGAAAATATATGTGTATATTTTATCTTCTCGCCATTGTATATTTTTTTGTTTTAAGAATTTATTTGTAGGTAATTTTTGTACAAGGTTGAAACCTTCAATCATAAATTATAGCATAAATAACTTCATTTAATTATAGAATGGGGCATGTCGTTAGAGAGAAATCAAACCATTTTTGAATACAAATATCCATCTTCAATAAAGATAACCCTCCATAGCCTGGAAATGGAAAGCAATATGATCATGAAAGACTAAACCAACAATACAATTTGAGTGCCCAAGGGAATTTTTTTATGAGCTTACTCAAGGTTCCCCCTTGATAGATGGGGTAGGTGGAATCCTTCATTTATCCAATATTGTTTTTCTCTCGTTTTATGTAAACATTGAGAAAACCTCAAATAATTTTGCAGAATTATTTACACTAAAACTATTATTACAATTGTCCATAAACCAAAGATAAACTCTATACATCTATGTAAATTCTCAGGTTCTAATAAAATAGATGTTAGGAGTAACAAGCATCAAGAGTTACACACTTATTTCCATAGATTAAAAAATTAAACAATATCTCTCTCACTTTTCATAGATATCTTTTGATCATGTTTACAAAGATAGAAACACCATTACACACTTATTTCCATAGATTAAAAAATTAAACAATATCTCTCTCACTTTTCATAGATATCTTTTGATCATGTTTACAAAGATAGAAACACCATTGTAGACTCCTTATCAAAAGTTAGACTAGAGATGGACAAAGGAACATTTAAAATCTCTAGCAACAATGATCTCTAATCTCTTCTTAACCCTTAAAACTAATTAATAAATCAATTTTATTTCATAACATACAAAGCTTTTTTGGATTTTTGGGAATTTTCTAATCTCTTCTTAACCCTTCAAACTAATTAATAAATCAATTTTATTTCATAACATACTAAGCTTTTTTAGATTTTTGGGAATTTTTTTATACAAAGATATGTATGAGTAACCTGTATAAATATATGAAAAAAAAATAGCCATTACATCTCCAGGATATTATTTAGATATTCTCATGAGAGAGATAACCATAAAAATATCATCCAATAAATAAAATGTAATTTTGTTTTTTATACGAATAAAATTAGAATTGTTTTACCTAAATCAATCATAACTAATTTGTATAAATAAAAAACAATATAAATATAAATAAAAAAATATATAAACGATATTAGAAATATAGTATATTAGAATAGAGTATTACACTATAATAAAAATATCTTTAATATCTTAATATATTAAAGGATATCTTTAATATATTAATACCTCCTTAATAATATATTAAATTATATACCTTGTTTCAAGACCACTTTTAAAAACTCATTTTAATTTTTTTAAATATATCTTTCATACGGAAAATTGGTTAGGAAGAATGCACATGGCTGATTAAATATATCAAATTGGAGTGGAATAAAAAAGGAAGCATACAACACAATCAGGAGACCACGGGGATAGGTGGTGAAGTGGACGGTTGGTGAGGAAAGTAAAATGTGGTTAATTAAATTAAAAATGAAAAATGGAAATGGTCTAAAATGAAGTTTTGAGATAAATGTTAACTTTAAAAAAAAATATTTAGGGGAGGTTAAATCTTAATTATTTATTATTTAACTAGTTTAATTATATAAGTTAAATAATTGATAGAAAATAAATTGTGGTTATTTAAATTTATTAAATTAAAAATGAAAGAGAGAAAATGTCGAAAATGAAATTTTGAGATAAATTTTTATTTTGAAGAATATTTAGTGGAAGTTTAATTTTAATCATCTCTTTATTAACCAACCCAATCATATAAGTTAAATGGTTGATAAACATGGATAATCTTAGGACACTAATACAAGCAAGAAAGATAATTGTCACAACAAGGTTTACAAGAATTCAAATCTTAGAGTTGGAAGTTGACATGGCTAAAATAACCTTTTAATATTAAAAATAATCACAAATCCCTATTTATAAAATGCAAGTAACTTAATAAGGTTAATTACAACCTTTCATTAAACCATAATGATGAAGAATATTATTTTTTAGTCAAATCTTCAAAATACGTGTAATATTTGTAATAAAATTAACTCTAAAATCTAGAAGGTCGTAGAGTATCTACACCTTTGTAGGCTTTAAGAGTGAAATCCCTGCATGGAGGTGGATCTCCTGTCCTACAAACAAGGGGGTCTCACAAACCAATTTGGTGTCTTTCTTTGCCATAAACTTAAAAGTAGATTGTTGTTGTTGTTGTTGTTGTTAAGTCTATTTGGGTCATCTTTAGTGGTTGGGCGAAATAGCTATTTTCCCGACCCAGGTTCCAATCCTGGCTAGTGACATGATGAGCTATAATGCCTTGATCATTATTATTGTAATAGATTTGTGCCTATGAATATTGTTGTATTGGATTTGAGCCTTGTGAACTCTTAAATGGATATGCCTATGCGTTGACCTAATACCAACAATCTCACTTCAATCCTTAGACTAAGAAAAAGGTTTATTTCGTTCCTTCCAGAATAAAACTTATTAAATATACTACATTAAAATACACTATTAAAATATAATATTAAACTATATTAAAAATATCTTTAATACCTTAATATATTAAAATGTATCTTTAATATATTAATACCTCTTTAATAATATATTAAATTATATATCTTGTCTTAAGACATTCTTTAATATCTCATTTTTTTAACATCTCTTCAATACAGGTGGTGCAAAAGTGGACAGTCCGTGAGAAAGGAAAACTATGGTGGATTAATTTTATTAAATTAAAAGGAAGAGAAAAGGAAACATATAAGATACCACATGGATAGATGGCGAAGAAGTGAACAGTTAGTGAGGAAATCATAAAATGGCTAACTAAATTGATTAAATTGAAAAAGAAAAAGAGAAAAATGTTAAATGTGAATGTTCGAAATAAATGTTAACTTTGTATTCTCAAGTATTATGACGAATATTTAGTGGACGTTAAAATTTATCTATCTACTTATTAACTATCTCAATCATATAAGTCAAATTAAATATGAATATTGATAAGCTTTGGATACCGATATAAGCGAGAAAGACAACTATGGAAATAAGGTGGGCAAGAGTTCAAATCTGAAGATTGGAATTTAGTGACATGGTTAAAAAAATATTTTAGTAACACAAATAATTACAAATCCTATTTATAGAATGTAAATAATTTAATAAATCTAATTACAATTCTTCATTACAGTATAACAACTGAGAATATTATTTTTTATTAAATCTTAAATATACATGTAGTATTTGTAACAAAAAAAATATAAATTCCTCTTTCCATTATAACTACATCTAGTGTTGTAATTATTGATAATTAAATTAAAAAATTGAAAGCCAAAGAAATATCTATCAACCTAATTAATGAAACAATTCTTATTATATTTAAATTTTGTTATTCAATATAAATTAGAAAGGAACAAAGTATGGAGTGTCAATAACGTAATATTTGATGTAAATATGAAAAAAATTATACAATTTATAAAGTGATAATGTTATGATAATTTTATCAAAACTTGTAGATAGACTGGAAAAGTCATTCTTTTCTAAGTTTTTGAGGTTGGAGTTCTCATGGGTCAAGTTTAAATGTTAAGACATATTTACTTTGTTAGCTAGAGTTTTATGAAAAAGTGACCAAATACCCAACACAACAATAAGATCCTAGATACACTAAAAAGTAAGCACTCACAATGTCATTGATAATTGTCCAAAAGACTTTAACAAACTAGTGTGGGAATCAACCCTATAAATATAATGGGGGAGAAGAAGTTTATCAATTTTGGAAATAATTTATATCAAACCCAAAAAGGTATCATTCCAACTCATTCTTGAGTACAACATTCCTAAGTGATGAAGAAATGAGATTTACTCATAGTTATATTTGATTCCTATGTTTACAGGTTTAAGATGAAGAGGTTGAGAATTAAGTTAATCATAGTGATGAAAGAATGATATTTACTCATAGTTATACTTAATTATTATGTTTTCCTTATGAATATAGAGGTAGAGTCAATTTTATCATGATTAACATTGTCAATAATTTGATTGCAACATCCCAAGGGATGAAAAGTTAAACCCTCCAAGAAGGTGAGTAATGAGAGCAACTCAATTGATGATGGAGGAATGCTAATAAATGATGTGATTTTTGTATTTTAAGAAACATAATAGTAATCTTATATAACTTCAATATTTTTTTTATCAATCGCCTAATGTTACATTTTGCATGAAAAGATTATTAAACAATCATCATCGAGCACTATGAGGAACCTGTATAACAAAAAGAAGTAGATTCTATGGATGAGGAGGAGAATGTGAAAAACCAGAATGCAGAAAGTCAGGTATCTCCTATTCCTCCATTCCATCAAAGATTGGAGCCTAAGCAGTCTACAACTACTCTTCTAGAATATCTTAAGAGCCTCTATGCCGAGATACCTCTTATACATGCAATAAAGGAGATACCCATATACAATAGGTTCATCAAAGACACATGTATAAAAGGGCTAGGGAGAAAGAAGGATACACCTACTATTAACATAGTGGGAAAACTTGCAGACATAATGCTTGGAAAGGTCCTCAATCCCATGTATGATGACCCTCGGAGCCCCATTCTCAAGGTGCACATCAATCACATCTCAATTCCAAAGACTTGCATAGACCATGAAGCGTCTATTATTGTAATGACTAAAGACACAATGTTGAAGTTGAACCTTTAGAAATCTATGAGGCACATTACTACATTATTGCAGCTAGTTGACACTTATATAGTATACCCAAAGGAATTTTGGAGGATATCATTGTCTCCGTTGATTCATGCGAATATCCATCAAATTTTCTTGTCCTGGATACTAAAAGCACACTCAGCGGTTACCCACTTATTTTGGGAAGTCCTTGGATGGCCACAAAAGATGCATATATTGGCTACAGACAAGGGAACATGATCATTGCAAATGGTTCCTCAACCAAACAACTCACATTCTATCCTCCTGCCAAGCCATCCATTTATATAGAGAGTCCTTTGTGTCTAGATGAAGAAAGTGATGATCCAATCCTTCCTATCCCACAACCTAAATCGATTGCTTTCTTAGTTCCGTTTAGAAATAGGACACGCCAAGTTTTTAGTTCCTTTTCTTTGGATGGGTAGGACTCAGTCAAAATAAAAGGCTAGATAAAAGGTGAAATAGTTGGCTAGTTGGGGAAGGAATAAGTAGATTCTGGGGAGGGATATAGTTGGGTGTTGCTGGGTCCAATAATATAAGGTATGGCTAGGTAGTAAATATAGCATTCTATATATAGAAGATCCATCCATTGAAGTCAGACTAGCAGTGGCTTATGCAGTAGCTTAAGCACTAGTATAATGAACACCAATATTAGTAATATTTTATGTCATTCTAGTTGATGTTTCTTATTTTCTTATTGATCCATCATCCCTGGATCCAGTAGGATAAGAAGAATAAGTTACATAAAACATAAATATAATAATTATATTATAATCAAAATATTCTTCATTAATATGATCAGATTCCTTATTATCAAATAATACACTCAAGTTTATTATTCTAATGAACGTTTTTCTAACGTATTATGTATTAACTAAACATATGCATGAATTAAAATCTTGTAATGGATTTCATAATTTTTATGCATTTAATTGTATAATATTATATATTTATGCAATTATTAAAGAAAAATACATTGATTAAAATACCCAAAATTAACACACACATACATTGTGCACCAATGTGCATAAGTTTCCAATACACTAGCATGATTGGATACATAATGATTAAGGAAAATAACTTTTGCAAAAAAATGTGATATCTTACACATTTATTGTTATGAGTAACCTCCAAAACCATTATAGAAGGTTTTTGCAAATGTCTTTTTAGAATTTCGTTCATTTTTGTAATATTAAAAATATTTTATAAATATTATTTTCCTTTAATGATATAAATTTTTTTTTACATAGGAACCGAGCTATTACAAAAAATATTTTATAAATATTATTTTCTTTTAATAATATATTATTTTTTATTTCATAGGAACCGAGCTATTAGTAAACTTTTTAGGGTCTACAACTTAGTGTCCTCTCTATAAACCAGTTCAAAATTGGGGGATTTGAACTTTGGATTTCTCAGTTTTCACAAATTTCACATTACTTTGATCAGCAATTGAGCTTCCCCCTTGTGACTAATGATATATTACTTGACTCAAATGGATTATGTTATATATAATCATTATCTTCATAAATGAAATTTAATGGAGTAGTGAGATAATTAGGTAGATAATTATTCACAAACCAAGGTGACATGATAGAGAGTAATGCAATTTTCTTGAAACACATGTAAGTTTAGATGTATCATGGTCACTGGGTCATATAATATGATATTATAATATAATATTCATATGGATTCAATATAGTTTGGCAGTTTTATCCAAAATCCCTAGGAATTCTTGTGCTTCAAAACATTAAAGGCATCTAGAATTGTGTGTTTTCATCCATATTTTCAATTGGCTATTTGTTGTTAAAGTGAACTCATTATAATATTAGGAATTATTGATATTTAAGCATCCAAATGCTCGTATTCATCATATTTGGCATCTTTTATTTAAGTGAACATCGATGCGAAAAAACATAAATGTTGGGCATTTTTTGATTGTATGTCTGTCCCGACTTTGTTGCGCACAATGCACCCAAAAAATACCCTAGTGATACCAACCCTTTTAGTAATGCCTTTGGAACAAGCGAAGTCTCACTCGAGGCATCTTAGGGGTAGCTATGAAAACCATTTTTTTGCAACTGAGAAAGAGATGAGATTCTAATGAGCACCATTTTCTCTCAAAAGTCATGCCCTAAACACTCAAGACATAGAATTTTCCATTCTCAAACCACACATAGTGCATTATTCACACTAAAGTTCAACATAGCCATGAATATATTAACTAAAAAAGAAATGAAATGGGGATATGAACCCTTTAACATATTTTACAATTCTCCCATGTAACATTCTCAATTCAATACATAATTCACATTGACATTCCATTCGAATAATGGTAATTAAACAACATATGACGTTAAATCATGGTGGTGGATTATAGAGCAACGACCTAGTTCTCCATGTTCTCTCAGATCACCAGCCTAATGGTCTCACTATTACCCAGTAATATAATGCTAGCCCGTTGAAACAACAAATCATAGAAGACTTAGGAGAAAATAACTAACAAAATCTCTAGGGCTTAACCCTTGCCAAGTTAGCTCTATCATTACATGAGTGGATTCATCTAATATCTTTTTAAGTGAAAAATAATTTACCACTAGATTCTATGTGGTTTACCATAGTTTACCATAAAATATTTTGGAGTTTGTTAGGGTCCTATCATAGGAATCATTGGTGTTGGCCTCTTGCTAAACATTTTAGTTAGTTTAGCCTATGAATCACCTGGTGTCATAGCCTAAAGTTTTTCTTTTCCAAGGACCCATTTAGTTCTTGAAGTCCCATGATCAAGATAAGTCTAAATGTTTGGGAGATTTTTTGCATAGTCCAGGTCAGATCATGTTGTGGGTGTCTTCATGGTAAAGTGCTCAGAATCATCTTTCCAACGATATGTACATTGCTTCAAATCGACTTTTAGATCAAAAGATAGAGCAAGTTAAAGTCTACTCCTCAAAATAAAAAAACAAAGAAAAATTCCTAAGTGTGAATTTATTTATTTGAATTATTAAAATTAACTCAAAAATAACTTATCAACCCAATCTCTAAACCATTGGAACCACATTTAAGTTCATACGTCAGCTAATGTCAAAATGAAAAAATCAAACCAAGTTAAACTTTCCTAAATATAAATATCTTGAATGTGTGAATGACAAAATCAATGGTATTGATGGATTTTTTTTGGGGGGAGGGTGGGGGGTTGGGGCGGGGGTGTTTCCTATTCAACATTTAACCTACCCCCTCCCCTCCAAAAAAGTGGTTTCACCTTTACTGTGTTTTACATGTTTTACAGTTACTACCTACCCCACCCCCCAAAAAACCATTATTTGTATTGATTTAAATAAAAATGTGGGAGGAAAGGAAATAAGAGAAATTTCATATGTTATGAAATGCGTTTACAAATGAAGGAGGTTGAGAAATTTGGAGGGTGGGGGGATGGGGCGAGGATGTTTCCTATTCAACATTTAACCTACCCCCCTCCCTTCCAAAAAAAAGTGGTTTCACCTTTACTGTGTTTTACAGTTACTACCTACCCCACCCCCCAAAAAACCATTATTTGTAGAAATACGTTTACAAATGAAGGAGGTTGAGATTTTTACAGGTCATACACTCATGAAACTGATGTATAGGGAAAATAAAAAGGAGGTTGGGTAATTTTTTTTTAAACCATGGAAAAACAAGACATGGTTTTTAAAATCCATGAAAAGGAGAAATAAGACATGGTCTTTTAAAATTCATGGGAAGAAGAAACAAGAAATGGTTTTTAAAATCCATGAAAAGGAGAAACAACACATGGTTTTTAAAATCCATGGGAAGGAAAAACAAGACATGGATTTCAAAACAAGAGGATTGTTTATTAAATCATTCAACGAAATATTTTGAAATTTTATTTTTTGAAATTCATTTATAGGTTTAAACAAAATATTTGGAAATATTATTCAGAATATTTTCTTCCCAAATATTTTGCAATAGTGATGAACTATTCAATGATGATGAAGGAAAAGACTATGAAAAAAGGTTCGACACATAAATTTGATTTAACTCCAAGATACAAATAATTTATTTATCAGCTAGGTGGATAACATCAATATACATGCTATTTGTTAGCTACCTATACCAATAGGTTTCATATTTCATGATTGGCAAAGAAAGGTCCAAATATGCTCTGCTTTGATGATGCAAAGATCCCATATTTCCAAGAGAAAACAATGTGGGTACATAGCTTGAGGTTGACTAAATTTTGATGGATGGTCCAACAGCCTAATCTACACCATGCCATGTTTCAATTTTTTGTTGTAGAATAGAGAAAGAAGTCTGTCCAAACTGTTTAATCTTGGCAGACCAGTAGCTAGGTAGAGAAGTAAGGTTCCCAACTGCTTAATCTGGGACCTTGGAAGCAATAAGGGTAGTATTAGCTAGAAAATCAAAAGGAAAAAGCCAAGGAAAAGAAGAGGCAAATAAAGGGTCTGCAAGTCTAAGTGCACCCTCCAAGAAGAAACAAAAAATGCTAGGTAAGTACATGGGTAGGCAGATGGGGTTGCAGAAATGTCATTCCTTACAATTGAATATATGCTAACCTATTTACAAAGGAACATCAATGGATTGAGAAGCTCTTCTTCTCCATCAGGTGGCAGCAAAGCAAAGGAGCATGTCTAACATTCCATTTTCCCCTTTTCCCACTCATTACTAATATCCCTTCATCAGTTGTGTTCATGAGAGAATTTGAGGTTTTGTGCTGGTTCTTATTCCCTTAAAAGCCACATTTCTTGTCTAAAATTCTTTTCATTTTGATCTACTCCCTAAACCAAGTGATTTTCAAATAAACTTAGTGATATCACTCCTCATTCACCTTTTTCATCCATATTAACCCCTAACTTCTATTATCTAAATCCCCTATGTTACCCTTTCCCCCTACTATAATAACACCATGGTGTATAAATCCCAAACATTGTATAAATATCCTCCCTCTTTAGCACTATAGCTAAGTAAGTTAGTCTTGTGGGACTTTAGTCCAACAGGGACTATGGTCAACCCTGTAATGGAATTGCTTCAACCTCCGGTTGAAGTGATAACCTCCTCCTAAGCCCTCACCTTCCCTCTGCTCAAAAATGCTATAGAAAACCCCCTTCCCCCTGCTAAACCCACTCTTAACCTCTTTTTCCTAATAAAAAACCCACCAAAACCCTTTTATCCTAAAGTTCAGCGCATTTAAATTAAATGGAATATTTTAATAATGGGCGGGACCCAACCCAGAAAGCTGCACGACCGTCGGCATTACCCGCCAGCCGTCCGATCTCTGCCGCCCAGATCTAACGGTGGGCGGTCGATTTCGCTCCCCGACCTGCCTCCCTTTAACGTCCAGGGAAAGGCGGTATGGGGCGCCGTACCCGGGACGCGTGGCAGGCGGCGGGGTTGTTCGGAGCCCCCCTCCCCGATACTGCCTTCGCCCAAAGGTGGTGCGGCGAAACCGCTTACCACCATCCCCGTTACCACCTCCCCCTTACGTCATACATACGTCATCATGACGTAGCACCTTCCCCCGCCCCCGCGCTGTGTGGCCCTCCACGTAGCCCTGCCACCCTATCCGCCCGCCACCGTGTCAGTCCACTCTGGCCGCCAGCTCAACGCCCACGTCACCTCCGTACCCGGGCCCGCCATGACGTCAACGGCGGAAAGGCGCCAATTACTCTATTTTTCCGAATTTGTCGTTAAAAGCCGCGGTTTGGGCCGTTTTATGTCATTTTCGAGCGAAAAAAACATAGCCGTTGCCGCTGGTTCAATGCCAAATCGCCTCCGGACCTCCAAATTCAAACTTGCGGCCGTGCCAACTCGTCGACCAAGCTACATTTCAGCCTTCACAGGTCGGCCCGCAGGCTTTCTAAGCGAGTTTTACAGGTATTCACCATAATTCCCCTATTTCGCCCATGCATACCATTTCTCTGCAAATTCACCATTAAAACACTTGTCAAGATCCACAATTGATCATTGTCTGCTAGTTAAATTAGAGCTAAAACAACCTGCATTGCCACAACCCTATAATTCGACATTGAAACAGTCTAATTCGCGCACCAAAACTGCAAATTCGTCCCCAAGGTGCCCAGCATTGTTCCCTTTTGCTGGGTGTAGACCAGCTGCAGCTTCTTACCAGAATAAACCTTACATACCCTCTGCAATTTACCCCTAGCAATTCACAACCCCTGTGAATTTACCAAAAACTGCAGAAGCAAGCCTGTTTTTCCACTGTAAAAAACATTTCAGACTTTGTCTACAGTTGGCCTATCATTTAAGCTCTTAAGAGCTTTGCAAACCATTGCACTCATCTTATTCAAAATCAAATCATACAATGGTTGCCCCTGCACCCACAGCTCTCAGTGTTGCTCCATTAAATCCACCCAATAAAGACCTGCAGTCCTTGCCTCTTGCTGACAAGGACTACCTTATTGAAGACTGTGTGGGAAACAGGGACTTTCTGCAGACCTTCAGGCAGTTGAGAGAGGACTACCTGAATGGTCATGACACATATGGGATATGGGAGTCAAACCTGCCATACTATTGCCTCCCATCTGTAAATGTCTTCCCTGAAATCATTCGCCTATGTGCTGAAAACTATGATGTGCAGCATAGAGCTATTAGCACTCCATCTGGGAGGATCCTCTTCTACATTAATCCTGAATCCATCAACAAAATGCTACATTTTGATCAGACAGAGCTGCTAATCCCATTCTCCATGAACTATCTGCTGGACACTGGTGCCAAGATGACCAGTGAGGAGATTCAAAAGGTCACCAGGACATTCATGAGACCTGAGTGCCAGCCTGCAGGGCCACCTCCTTATTTGGATGTCTACTTCACTGAAGTAGGCAGATTACTCCTGGACATGATTGCTTATGTGCTGGGATACAGAACCAGCGAACATGTGGATGAGACAATGCTAGTATTACTAGCTGTTTACAGCCTAGGCCAACCCCCTGCCCGCAAATATAACTTTGCCAAGTTTATAGCTAACAAAATCCATGATCAGTTGGGTGGAGTGGATAGACAGGGGGTCTTCAAGTACTTGGCCTATATATATCACCTCTTTATGTACTATCAGTCTGAGGCTTTTCCATGCTATATCAAAAAGCTGGATTATAGAGGGGTAAGAAGATCTGTGATCTTTTGGACCTCTGTCTATCACAAAGTCACAAACTCACCCTATTCCTATTGTGAGTTTGTTGACCAATTTGTGTATCCAGTCTCTTGCCTATTGATGAGGTCCCCTCCTCCCAGAATATCAACTAAGATGCAGAAGGCTCTGCAGCTTTCCAAAAAATGTAAAATAGGTGATTGGTACCTATATGAGGATCATACAGTCATCAGAGTCTATGGCTGTGAGCTCTGTCCATACAGGCTCCCAAAATATGTGCCTATGAGGTTGTTTGCCTTGGAGTATTACAGGCAGCTGATTCAATCCGACCTCACCCACTTCCACAGCGCCAAAAAGAAGGCCCACCTCAAGTTCAAACACCAGTTGGGCCCCTTCATCATGAATCAGAAAGAAGGGTGGGAAGATGCTGACCTCATCCTCAAGGACAAATATAAACTATCATATAGTTTTCGGTGGGTCCCTTATGACCCTGAGGGCTTCATTACTGCCAGAAGAAACAAATACAGGCTTCTAGGTTATAGGCATTGTCAATACCCACACATTGAAAGATATGCCAACCAGCAAGAATGGCAGCAGGGTACTCTAGTTGAAAAGCTAACTGAAGAAGAGATAATGCTAAAGAATATGAAGGAGCTTGAAAAAACCATTGACCTAGACTCTGTGCAGCAGGTACCTTTCAAGTGGCCTTATTCAACAGGAGAAGGGACCTCGGCCTCAGGGACTGCACCAGTCACACAAGTACCTTCCACAGCAGCACCAGCTGCAGACAAAGGCAAAGGGATAATGGGTGCAGAGGAGGAAACAGTGAAAGAAAAGCCTGCCCCTGCAAATGAGCAGCATCAAGAGCCCCAGCAAGGGCAGCAAACAGAGCAGCAGCAAGAGCAGACTGCCCCTCAACAAGCGGAGCTACCAGCAGCTCCAGTAATGCAAACTCCACCCCCACAAACTGAGCCATTGACTGCTCCAAGTTTGCAGACCCCAGCACATGAAGAAAGGGGTATGAAAAGAGATAGAGAAGAGTCCACTCCAATTAGTGGATCCTCCCAACAACCAGGAGCCAAAAGGCAAAGGCTAGACTCCCCAGAGGTAGAAGACATCACTGAAGAATTCCTTGACAGCTCAAGGAAAAACAGGGAGGGCAGCCAGCACACAGGGACAAGATCCTTTCAGCAGGAGCAAGGATTGCAACTTGGTTTGGAGGTGTCTTCCTCCTCCCAGCAGAGCAAGAAGCCCAAGAGCACTAAGGCTTCTTTCAAACAAATAAAAGCTCAGAATGATCTGCTGAGGGCTGAGGTCTACAAGCAATTTATAGATGAAACACCAGCCCAGCAAGAGAGGCTAATGTCTGCGTATGACATTAAAGAGGAAAAAATAATCCTCAGTCACTTTAAGCCTACAATACCGCAGCCTAAGTCAGCTGCAGATTTTGTAAAGACAAGGGTGGAGGTCATGGCCAAAGACATCCATCCCATGGACCAAATAGAACTCCACAAGCAAGCTGGAGAAATGGTTTATGCAACCTTGGTGGAGAGGACAACCATGGCCCATGAGCTAAAAGAGTCCCTGAAAAACACCAACACACAGTTGGACTTTGAGAGAATGTCCTCCTTGGCCAAAGACAATAGAATAAAGTCTCTTGAGGACATCATCATTGATCTAGGACATGATCCTAGTGATCCAAAGGGTGTAAAGGCCCTTCTGAAGAAGAAAGAGGATGACCTGAACGCATTAAAGAAGAGGTTGAAGATGCTGCCCACAGAGCACCCTCAAACTGCAGAGCTTCAAAAGCAAAAATAGGTTGATGACCAATTGGACCTCATAATGCAGCTAGACCAGAGGATCATGGATTTGGAGAAAGAGCTGGAAGGAGCATTACAAGATAAACAGGGAGAATCCACTTCCCAAGCTCCTCCAACTACTTCAACAACAACAACAACTTCAGGGGCAGCAGTGGCCCCCACAACAGAAGCAGCAGGAACAACAGCAGCTCCAGATGCCAGCGCAAGTGTAGAAGAATTGACTAAGGCCATCAAGGAAATGGAGCTCCAGGCAAATGAAATAAAGAAGGCCAAGGAAAAATTGGCAGAACTGGATTCCAAATATGACAAGTCAAAGGTAACTGTAGCGGAGCAGGGCAGAGAAATAAAGGCCCTAAAAGACAAGATAAAGGCCTTAGAGAAGGAACTGAATCTAGAGACTACCATGGCCGACATAAAGAGGATTCTATGGGCCAAAATTGGCCATTCCATCAGTCAACAATGGAGGTCAATCAAAACAATACATGAACAGATGGACTTAATGGGCCAAGCACAAGCAGAAATCCACAAGGCCAAGACAACACTGGGAGACAAGCCAGAACAGGCCAACAGGATGATAGACTTCCTGAACAGGCAAGAAAAGGAGGAACTGGCAGCCATAGGCATTGCCAACAGAACCGAGGTTGTCCTCACTGCTAAGAAGGTACTAACTCTCAGGAACTATGTACAAACTGTGGAGAGGAAGTGCTATGAGATACAAGCTGAGGTGGAGGAATATAAAGTCAAGATGGCAGTGTTGCAAGAAAAGGGACTGCCCAGCCTCCTAAGTGGTGCAGGAAGACTGATCTCTCGAGATCAATTTGCCAACAGAATGGCAACCACTATTGAAAATCAGATTATTGCATCTGGCAGTACATCTGAGCAAACAGGCCCCCCCACAGGACAGAGCTTGTATGATAAACTTGAAGGCCTGTTCTTCATTGAAAATGAGGTAAATCATCTGTTTGAAACTCCTCCTAACTTTTATAGGTATACAGAGGCCGATGAGACCTTGATAAAAATTCGGAGACATCAAATGCCTAAGGAGGATTGGTGGCAAGCGATGCTTTAGATTCTGCCACGGTAGCCTCAGTTGTTCGGCCACTGCCAGCTCCAGGTCACTACAAAACAAACAGCATGACAAAGTCAGTAATAAAGGCAGCTGAAAGGGTGACTCAGCACAAGGACAATGAAAACTAGCCTGAAGGATAAGCAAATGCGCATATTTGGACAGCTTAGCCTCAGCCGACTTCGACACCCACCAAGTCATCAATTTCTGACTATTTTTGACAGCTAAAGCAATAAAAAGTTACTACAGCTTTTACTTTCTCAGCTACCAAGCTCCAAGAGTTGGCATAACATTTATGAGCCATTAACTCCTTTTCTTGATATTTTTACATGTAAATTTTGTATAAATACTCCCCTTAGTAACGCATAAGGGGTTGGTGATTTTTGACTCTAAGGAGAATCTATTGTATACTTTCAGTTTATCTAATACAAAGGGCTGGACCAGCTTAGTGATTTCCTGAAGTATTTGATGTATGGATGATGCTAGATGTGCTGATGCGGAATTCCTGTGCTGTCTGATGAAATAACAAGTTTTCCTCAATCTCTGTTCCTTGTCTTCTTATGTTTATCAAACCATACTCATGTTGTACTAAGCTAGCAGTGAAGAAAAACAATAGTACAGGATTTGTTTTATTACACATTGTGCTCAATTTTTACTGCTGTGAATGTTTGTCTTCAGGATTAACGATGTACATGAATTCTTAACTGCTCATGTGTCTATTAATTCTATATGTGTCAATATTAACTAGAAATTCTTCATTGCTTCTAGATTGATATTCTTACCGTCTTTTCTTTAGCAGTTTTATGTGAGATTCTTAATTGCCTTACATAAACTGGATATACCCCACTTAATAACTATTATGAACGTTTTTCCTCAAACACAAATCTGGCTCTGCATCATCACTAAGGTATCACACAGTATCTCGGACAAACTGAAGGACCACTGACCCCATGCCCAATGGACTAAGACATGCTAGTGAGAACATATACATGTTAACTAAAGTCATCACCAAACACATTCCGAAAACAAAAGCCTGAATATCATAGCTAGCCTAAAATACTATCAAAACAGAGCTAAACCTTAAAGAGAGAGCCCTCTCTGATTACAGCTTGGCTAGAAGCTGCAATCCAAAGACTGGTTAGTGGTTACCCCGGCCGTATTCCCTTGGGAGTCATAGGGAACAACCTGGGTGTTAACATAAATGGCGACTCCACTGGGGACCTGAGCAGCCCAAAAGAGCCATTGTCACAAAACCAAGTAACAAAACTGGTCCAAATACAGATGAGGTAACCGTTGAGGAAATAGTTGAAACCTTTTCCTCAAAACAGCAGCCAGTAGATCCCTCACCCTTGCAGCCCAACCTAAGTAACACCTCTCAAGAAGTGAGTAAGAAGGACAAGCTTCCAGATCAAGATAAGAAACAAGAGGAAGACTTGGTTAACAAGGAAAAGGCTGCCACTCACAACACCAAGATCCAATCTGATAGACCCTTTGACTTAGAAGCTGAAATTGGAAAATTGAAGGTAGCTGTTCCCCTCTCAGAACTGGCCAAACATGACATTTATAGGCAACAAATCAAAAAGTCCCTTCAGCTAACTCGTAATAAAGATAATGTGAATGTGTTAGATGACACCCCAGAATTTCTTTTCGGTCCAGAAGTTGATGGAAAAGCAGCTGTTGCAGGTATCTTACCCTTTTATGTTAGTTTACATGTTCATGATAAGATATTACACAATGCGATGTTTGACTCAGGTGCATCTCACAATTTGATGCCTAAATCAGTCATGGAAAGATTAAATCTAGATATAACAAGGCCATATAAGGACCTATTCTCATTTGACTCCAGCCAAGTTAAGTGTTTAGGTCTCATAAAAGACCTCTGTGTCTCACTCGTCCAATATCCCAATAAAACAATCCTGATGGATGTTGTAGTGGCTGACATCCCACCCAAGTATGGGATGCTGTTATCAAGATCATGGGGGGCTAAACTCCAAGGTTCCCTACAACTAGACATGTCATATGCAACCATCTCTGTCTTTGGGCAACCAAAAAGACTATACAGAGAAACACTTATGAAATACATGGTCAGCAGTGAAGAAAAACCTCAAAATTTTCCCATATATGCTGTTCATTCTGATATAGACTCATATATTCTTTTCAATGATAATACAGGTCTTACAAATAATGATGTTGAAACCAAAACACTTGAGCAAGACCAGGATATTGATGAACAAACTACTACACAAGAAATAATGGTTAAACCATCACTAAACAAAACTGCTGTTCTAGAGATCAAGCAAATTCAATCAAGTGGTCAGACTGTCCTAGAAGACAAACTAGGTGAAAAACCAGAACTTCAACTTATGATCCCAGATCACAGGGAACTTATTAAATCTCCCCTAGAAAAAGAGAACCTATGGTTTCTTGAATTTGATGGGTCAGTCAACAAATTAGGGGCAAAAGCTAGAGTTTGGATACATAATAAACAACACAGTGATGCAGAGGGCCGAGCCTATAGGTTAAACTTCAGATGCACCAACAATATGGCAGAATATGAAGCCCTTTTACTAGGCCTCAAACTAGTAAAATCCCTACAAGCCATAAAAGTATCAATTCTAGGAGACTCAGACCTAGTCATCCAACAAGTAAAGGGGAATTTTGTTACTAATGATAAAAGACTGAGATCTTATAGGTCTGCTGCTGCTGAGCTATTACAGTCCTTCACTGAATTCCAGATTACTAAAATTCCTAGAACCCATAACCTGCATGCCCATAGCTTGGCCACATTTGCAAGTACCTGCAAGCTACCTTTTGAGCCCCACCACTACTTTTCAGCCGAGATAAAACACAGACCATTTGTCCCAAACAATGTCAAGGATTGGAAAGTGTTTGATGATGATACACAAATAAACAATTTCTTGACTTTACAGCAAGAATTTTCAGGACTAAACATTGACACTGAAAGAGCAAGTCAATCACAAATACTTGAAAGAGCAAGTCAATCACAAATACCTGAAAGAGCAAGTCAATCACAAATACCTAATCAACAGAATCATAAGCCAATATCACCCAAAACAGCTAACCAAATCCTGCATCCAACAATTTTCAACAAAGACAATATACTACAAATTCAACAAATTGGTTGTGAAGAAATGGCTGATGCTGAGGCTGAAGTTATACAATTGAAAGATAACTTTCTACCAACAGGCCTAGCTCCACTAGAGGATATTTTTGATTCAAATGATGTCCCTAGGAAGCCAAAAATGCAGCCCCTTAACTCTGCTATTGAAGAATGCAACATAGGAACCGTGGAGGAACCCAGGATAATAAAATTATCTGCATCCCTACCTCCTGATCAGAAGCCCAAATACATTGACCTCTTCAAAGAATTCCAAGATGTCTTTGCATGGAGTTATGAGGACTTAAAATCCTATGACACCTCTGTTATCCAACACACAATCCCTCTCAAGCCAAATCAAAAGCCATTTAAGCAAAAATTGAGAAGAATAAACCCTATACTTCTCCCTGCAATTGAGAAAGAGGTACAAAAAATGTTTAAAGCTGGTATCATAGCACCACTCAGGTTTTCTGATTGGATCTCCAATTTGGTGCCTACAAGAAAGAAAACTGGTGAAATAAGACTTTGTGTTGATCTGAGAAATCTAAACCAAGTGTCCCTCAAAGACAACTATCCCCTACCTAAGATGGATCACATTCTCCAAAGAGTGGTAGGAGCATCAAGGATCTCATTACTTGATGGATTCTCAGGTTTTAATCAAATCCTTGTGCACCCTGATGATCAGGACAAAATTGCATTCACAACCCCATGGGGAACTTTCAAATATGTGAAAATGCCTTTCGGATTGAAAAATGCAGGGGCAACATTTCAAAGAGCAATGGACATTGCTTTTGCCAAGGAGATTCATGACTTTCTTGTCATTTACTTAGATGACCTTACACCTTTCTCAAAATCAAACCAAGAACACTTGAAGCACTTAAGGCAGATCTTCCTAAAATGCAGGAAATATGGAATTTCATTGAATCCAAAGAAGTCCCTGTTTGGTATGGAAGAAGGAAAGCTCTTAGGGCACATCATTTCAAAGGATGGCATCAGAATTGACCTAGATAGGATACAAGCTATCCTGCAAATGCCCCACCCTAGAAACATTAAAGAATTGCAAGCCTTCTTAGGGAAGATTAATTTCTTAAGAAGGTTTATCCCAAACTTAGCAGAACTAATCAGATTATTAAACAACATGCTAAAAAAGGATTCAAAAGTGAAATGGACAGTGGAAGCAAATCAAGCCTTTGAAGGTATAAAATTGGCCCTTACCCAAACCCCAGTCTTAACAAATCCTCTATTTGATAGAGAGTTTATCATTTTCTCTTTTGCCTCTCAACATACTATTGCTGTTGTTTTATTACAGAAAGATGACCAAGGAAATGAAAAGCCCATTGCTTTCTTTAGTAGAGCTCTTAGAGATGCACCTCTGAAATATCAGATCATGGAAAAACAAGCTTATGCTTTGGTCAAAGCAATTAAAGACTTTAGGATTTATATCCTTTATTCCCATGTTATAGCTTATGTGCCAAGTCCAATTGTAAAAGACATACTCACTCAAGAAAATTTAGAAGGCAGAAGAGGAAAATGGATTGCCAACATTTTGGAATTTGATATTGAGATTAAACCTACAAAACTAATAAAAGGGCAAGGTTTGGCCAAACTAATGACAGAAGCAAATTTCCAAGCCTTAGACATAAACCAGCTGGACAATGAAATGGAGCTGGCGACTCCAAAGATCAATGTAGCCTTTGAACAATCCCATTGGTATTCTGATATATGTTATGTATTACAAAACCTGTGTGCTCCACCAGGATTGTCCAGAACTAAGTGTAGGTTCCTAAAAATGAAAGCTTCTAAATTCTGTGTTATGGATGGAAATTTACTTTGGAAAAACCATGAAGGGATATTGTTAAACTGCTTAATTGAGAATGAAACTAACAATATCATAAAAGAATTTCATGCAGGTGACTGTGGTGGACACTTGTACTGGAAGTCCACTGTGGATAAAATACTGAGGGTTGGTTACTACTGGCCCACCATGTTCTCTGATGTCAAGAAATTCACCACCTCATGTCATAAATGTCAAGTGTTTGAGGGAAAGAGACAGTTACTGCCACTTCCCTTGAGGCCTATTGCAACAGAGAGACCTTTTCAACAATGGGGCTTGGATTTCATTGGGGAAATTCATCCCTCATCTTCAGGACAACATAGATGGATTCTGACAGCTACGGACTACTTTACTAAATGGATTGAAGCTGTTCCATGCAGACAGGCAAATGATTCCACTATCATTCAGTTCCTTGAGACCAATATTCTTTCTAGATTTGGCTATCTTGATAAAATAATAACAGACAATGCTGCTGCCTTCAGATCTAAGAAGATGGTAAATTTCTGCCACAGGTTTCACATTACCTTGGGCCATTCAACTGTATACTATCCTCAAGGAAATGGCCTTGCTGAATCATCAAATAAAAGCCTGGTAAACATCATAAAGAAGGTATTGGAGGAAAATAAAAAGAATTGGCACAAGAAGCTTGTGAATGCCTTATGGGCAGATAGACTAACAACCAAGAGATCAATTGGGGTCAGCCCATATGAGTTAGTCTATGGACTAGAGGCCAAATTCCCTTCATCACTATGGGTTCCTGTTATGAAACTACTGCAAGAAAGTCAAGCTGAACCAAATGACATGCAAAGAAGGGTAAATCAAATAATATGTTTGCAGCAAACTAGAGAACAAGTTTACAGCAGAGTGCAAGTGTTACAAGAAAAGTTAAAAAAGGCTTTTGATAGTAGGACCAAGGCAGAAGATTTCAAAGTTGGTGACAAAGTCCTCAAGTGGGATTCAAGAAGGGAAGATAAAGGAAAACATGGAAAGTTTGATTCCCTTTGGAAAGGACCATTTGCTGTTCAAGCAATACAGGGAAATAATACTTACTTTTTGGAAAATTTGGATGGCACTGACTTAGGGGAAGGTCCTGTGAATGGCAGGATGCTGAAACACTATTTTGACTACCATCCATGAGTGCAGCCTGATTGTCCCTTGTACATAATCAGCTGTATATATTTTCTTTCAGCAGATAAATAGTTCAGTTTGAGAAGTCACTATAAATAACAGAAAGGGGCTTTACATGCCAGAAAGTCCACAGAGGTGATAGCTTTTAGTTTTGAAATACAAAAGGGAGAATTTTCAAATTTTGGCAAGAATGGATCAAGGGCCAAGGCATTCTGACCTGCTGTTCTTGGTCTTTCAAGAAGAAAAACCATCCCCAAGTGGAGCCACTATTAGCTACCTATACCAATAGGTTTCATATTTCATGATTGGCAAAGAAAGGTCCAAATATGCTCTGCTTTGATGATGCAAAGATCCCATATTTCCAAGAGAAAACAATGTGGGTACATAGCTTGAGGTTGACTAAATTTTGATGGATGGTCCAACAGCCTAATCTGGACCATGCCATGTTTCAATTTTTTGTTGTAGAATAGAGAAAGAAGTCTGTCCAAACTGTTTAATCTTGGCAGACCAGTAGCTAGGTAGAGAAGTAAGGTTCCCAACTGCTTAATCTGGGACCTTGGAAGCAATAAGGGTAGTATTAGCTAGAAAATCAAAAGGAAAAAGCCAAGGAAAAGAAAAAGGCAAATAAGGGTCTGCAAGTCTAAGTGCACCCTCCAAGAAGAAACAAAAAATGCTAGGCAAGTACATGGGTAGGCAGATGGGGTTGCAGAAATGTCATTCCTTACAATTGAATATATGCTAACCTATTTACAAAGGAACATCAATGGATTGAGAAGCTCTTCTTCTCCATCAGGTGGCAGCAAAGCAAAGGAGCATGTCTAACATTCCATTTTCCCCTTTTCCCACTCATTACTAACATCCCTTCATCAGTTGTGTTCATGAGAGAATTTGAGGTTTTGTGCTGGTTCTTATTCCCTTAAAAGCCACATTTCTTGTCTAAAATTCTTTTCATTTTGATCTACTCCCTAAACTAAGTGATTTTCAAATAAACTTAGTGATGTCACTCCTCATTCACCTTTTTCATCCATATTAACCCCTAACTTCTATTATCTAAATCCCCTATGTTACCCTTTCCCCCTACTATAATAACACCATGGTGTATAAATCCCAAACATTGTATAAATATCCTCCCTCTTTAGCACTATAGCTAAGTAAGTTAGTCTTGGGGGACTTTAGTCCAACAGGGACTATGGTCAACCCTGTAATGGAATTGCTTCAACCTCTGGTTGGAGTGATAACCTCCTCCTAAGCCCTCACCTTCCCTCTGCTCAAAAATGCCATAGAAAACCCCCTTCCCCCTGCTAAACCCACTCTTAACCTCTTTTTCCTAATAAAAAACCCACCAAAACCCTTTTATCCTAAAGTTCCGCGCATTTAAATTAAATGGAATATTTTAATAATGGGCGGGACCCAACCCAGAAAGCTACGCGACCGTCAGCATTACCCGTCAGCCGTCCGATCTCCGCCGCCCAGATCTAACGGTGGGCGGTCGATTTCCCTCCCCGACCTGCCTCCCTTTAACGTCCGGGGAAAGGCAGTATGGGGCGCCGTACCTGGGACGCGTGGCAGGTGGCGGGGTTGTTCGGAGCCCCCCTCCCCGATACCGCCTTCGCCCAAAGGTGGTGCAGGGAAACCGCTTACCACCATCCCCGTTACCACCTCCCCCTTACGTCATGCATACGTCATCATGACGTAGCACCTTCCCCTGCCCCCGCGTTGTGTGGCCCTCCACGTAGCCCTGCCACCCTATCTCCCCGCCACCGTGTCAGTCCACTCTGGCCGCCAGCTTAGCGCCCACGTCACCTCCGTACCCGGGCCCGCCATGACGTCATACTGACGTAATCGGCGAAAAGGCGCCAATTACTCTATTTTTCCGAATTTGTCGTTAAAAGCCACGATTTGGGCCGTTTTATGTCATTTTCGAGCGAAAAAAACATAGCCGTTGCCGTTGGTTCACTGCCAAATCGCCTCCGAACCACCAAATTCAAACTTGCGGCCATGCCAACTCGTCAACCAAGCTACATTTCAGCCTTCACAGGTCGACCCGCAGGCTTTCTAAGCGAGTTTTACAGGTATTCACCATAATTCCCCTATTTCGCCCATGCATACCATTTCTCTGCAAATTCACCATTAAAACACCTGTCAAGATCCACAATTAATCATTGTCTGCTAGTTAAATAAGAGCTAAAACAACCTGCATTGCCACAGCCCTATAATTCGACATTGAAACAGTCTAATTCGCGCACCAAAACTGCAAATTCGTCCCCAAGGTGCCCAGCATTGTTCCCTTTTGCCGGGTGCAGACCAGCTGCAGTTTCTTACCAGAATAAACCTTACATACCCTCTGAAAGTTACCCCTAGCAATTCACAACCCCTGTGAATTTACCAAAAACTGCAGAAGCAAGCTTGTTTTTCCACTGTAAAAAACATTTCAGACTTTGTCTATAGTTGGCCTATCATTTAAGCTCTTAAGAGCTTTGCAAACCATGGCACTCATCTTATTCAAAATCAAATCATACAATGGCTGCCCCTGCACCCACAGCTCTCAGTGTTGCTCCATTAAATCCACCCAATAAAGACCTGCAGTCCTTGCCTCTTGCTGACAAGGACTACCTTATTGAAGACTGTGTGGGAAACAGGGACTTTCTGCAGACCTTCAGGCAGTTGAGAGAGGACTGCCTGAATGGTCATGACACATATGGGATATGGGAGTCAAACCTGCCATACTATTGCCTCCCATCTGTAAATGTCTTCCCTGAAATCATTCGCCTATGTGCTGAAAACTATGATGTGCAGCACAGAGCTATTAGCACTCCATCTGGGAGGATCCTCTTCTACATTAATCCTAAATCCATCAACAAAATGCTACATTTTGATCAAACAGAGCTGCTAATCCCATTCTCCATGAACTATCTGCTGGACACTGGTGCCAAGATGACCAGTGAGGAGATTCAAAAGGTCACCAGGACATTCATGAGACCTGAGTGCCAGCCTGCAGGGCCACCTCCTTATTTGGATGTCTACTTCACTGAAGTAGGCAGATTACTCCTGGACATGATTTCTTATGTGCTGGGATACAGAACCAGAGAACATGTGGATGAGACAATGCTAGTATTACTAGCTGTTTACAGCCCAGGCCAACCCCCTGCCCGCAAATATAACTTTGCCAAGTTTATAGCTAACAAAATCCATGATCAGTTGGGTGCAGTGGATAGACAGGGGGTCTTTAAGTACCCGGCCTATATCTATCACCTCTTTATGTACTATCAGTCTGAGGCTTTTCCATGCTATATCAAAAAGCTGGATTATAGAGGGGAAAGAAGATCTGTGATCTTCTGGACCTCTGTCTATCACAAAGTCACAAACTCACCCTATTCCTATTCTGAGTTTGTTGACCAATTTGTGTATCCAGTCTCTTACCTATTGATGAGGTCCCCTCCTCCCAGAATATCAACTGAGATGCAGAAGGCTCTGCAGCTTTCCAAAAAATGTAAAATAGGTGATTGGTACCTATATGAGGATCATACAGTCATCAGAGTCTATGGCTGTGAGCTATGTCCATGCAGGCTCCCAAAATATGTGCCAATGAGGTTGTTTGCCTTGGAGTATTACAGGCAGCTGATTCAATCCGACCTCACCCACTTCCACAGCGCCAAAAAGAAGGCCCACCTCAAGTTCAAACACCAGTTGGGCCCCTTCATCATGAATCAGAAAGAAGGGTGGGAAGATGCTGACCTCATCCTCAAGGACAAATATAAACTATCATATAGTTTTCGGTGGGTCCCTTATGACCCTGAGGGCTTCATTACTGCCAAAAGAAACAAATACAGGCTTCTAGGTTATAGGCATTGTCAATACCCACACATTGAAAGATATGCCAACCAGCAAGAATGGCAGCCGGGTACTCTAGTTGAAAAGCTAACTGAAGAAGAGATAATGCTAAAGAATATGAAGGAGCTTGAAAAAACCATTGACCTAGACTCTGTGCAGCAGGTACCTTTCAAGCGGCCTTATTCAACAGGAGAAGGGACCTCGGCCTCAAGGACTGCACCAGTCACACAAGTACCTTCCACAGCAGCACCAGCTGTAGACAAAGGCAAAGGGATAATGGGTGCAGAGGAGGAAACAGTGAAAGAAAAGCCTACCCCTGCAAATGAGCAGCATCAAGAGCCCCAACAAGGGCAGCAAACAGAGCAGCAGCAAGAGCAGACTGCCCCTCAACAAACGGAGCTACCAGCAGCTCCAGTAATGTAAACTCCACCCCCACAGACTGAGCCATTGACTGCTCCAAGTTTGCAGACCCCAGCACATGAAGAAAGGGGTATGAAAAGAGATAGAGAAGAGTCCACTCCAATTAGTGGATCCTCCCAACAACCAGGAGCCAAAAGGCAAAGGCTAGACTCCCCAGAGGTAGAAGACATCACTGAAGAATTCCTTGACAGCTCAAGGAAAAATAGGGAGGGCAGCCAGCACACAGGGACAAGCTCCTTTCAGCAGGAGCAAGGATTGCAACTTGGTTTGGAGGTTTCTTCCTCCTCCCAGCAGAGCAAGAAGCCCAAGAGCACTAAGGCTTCTTTCAAACAAATAAAAGCTCAGAATGATCTGCTGAAGGCTGAGGTCTACAAGCAATTTATAGATGCAACACCAGCCCAGCAAGAAAGGCTAATGTCTGTGTATGACATTAAAGAGGAAAAAATAATCCTCAGTCACTTTAAGCCTACAATACCGCAGCCTAAGTCAGCTGCAGATTTTGTAAAGACAAGGGTGGAGGTCATGGCCAAAGACATCCATCCCATGGACCAAATAGAACTCCACAAGCAAGCTGGAGAAATGGTTTACGCAACCTTGGTGGAGAGGGCAACCATGGCCCATGAGCTAAAAGAGTCCCCGAAAAACACCAACACACAGTTGGACTTTGAGAGAATGTCCTCCTTGGCCAAAGAAAATAGAATAAAGTCTCTTGAGGACATCATCATTGATCTAGGACATGATCCTAGTGATCCAAAGGGTGTAAAGGCCCTTCTGAAGAAGAAAGAGGATGACCTGAACGCATTAAAGAAGAGGTTGAAGCTGCTGCCCACAGAGCACCCTCAAACTGCAGAGCTTCAAAAGAAAAAACAGTTTGATGACCAATTGGACCTCATAATGCAGCTAGACCAGAGGATCATGGATTTGGAGAAAGAGTTGGAAGGAGCATTACAAGATAAACAGGGAGAATCCACTTCCCAAGCTCCTCCAACTACTTCAACAACAACAACAACTTCAGGGGCAGCAGTGGCCCCCACAACAGAAGCAGCAGGAACAACAGCAGCTCCAGATGCCAGCGCAAGTGTAGAAGAATTGACTAAGGCCATCAAGGAAATGGAGCTCCAGGCAAATGAAATAAAGAAGGCCAAGGAAAAATTGGCAGAACTGGATGCCAAATATGACAAGTCAAAGGTAACTGTAGCGGAGCAGGGCAGAGAAATAAAGGCCCTAAAAGACAAGATAAAGGCCTTAGAGAAGGAACTGAATCTAGAGACTGCCATGGCCGACATAAAGAGGATTCTATGGGCCAAAATTGGCCATTCCATCAGTCAACAATGGAGGTAAATCAAAACAATACATGAACAGATGGACTTAATGGGCCAAGCACAAGCAGAAATCCACAAGGCCAATACAACACTGGGAGACAAGCCGGAACAAGCCAACAGGATGATAGACTTCCTGAACAGGCAAGAAAAGGAGGAACTGGCAGCCATAGGAATTGCCAACAGAACCGAGGCTATCCTCACTGCTAAGAAGGTACTAACTCTCAGGAACTATGTACAAACTGTGGAGAGGAAGTGCTATGAGATACAAGCTGAGGTGGAGGAATATAAAGTCAAGATGGCAGTGCTGCAAGCAAAGGGACTGCCCAGCCTCCTAAGTGGTGCAGGAAGACTGATCTCTCGAGATCAATTTTCCAACAGAATGGCAACCACTATTGAAAATCATATTATTGCATCTGGCAGTACATCTGAGCAAACATGGCCCCCCACAGGAATAGAGCTTGTATGATAAACTTGAAGGCCTGTTCTTCATTGAAAATGAGGTAAATCATCTGTTTGAAACTCCTCCTAACTTTTATAGGTATATAGAGGCCGATGAGACCTTGATAAAAATTCGGAGACATCAAATGCCTAAGGAGGATTGGTGGCAAGCGATGCTTCAGATTCTGCCATGGTAGCCTCAGTTGTTCGGCCACTGCCAGCTCCAGGTCACTACAAAACAAACAGCATGACAAAGTCAGTAATAAAGGCAGCTGAAAGGGTGACTTAGCACAAGGACAATGATAGCTAGCCTAAAGGATAAACAAATGCGCATATTTGGACAGCTTAGCCTCAGCCGACTTCGACACCCACCAAGTCATCAATTTCTGACTATTTTTGACAGCTAAAGCAATAAAAAGTTACTACAGCTTTTACTTTCTCAGCTAACAAGCTCCAGGAGTTGGCATAACATTTATGAGCCATTAACTCCTTTTCTTGATATTTTTACATGTAAATTTTGTATAAATACTCCCCTTAGTAACGCATAAGGGGTTGGCGATTTTTGACTCTAAGGAGAATCTATTGTATACTTTCAGTTTATCTAATACAAAGGGCTGGACCAGCTCAGTGATTTCCTGAAGTATTTGATGTATGGATGATGCTAGATGTGCTGATGCGGAATTCCTGTGCTGTCTGATGAAATAACAAGTTTCCTCAATCTCTGTTCCTTGTCTTCTTATGTTTATCAAACCATACTCATGTTGTACTAAGCTAGCAGTGAAGAAAAAGAATAGTACATGATTTGTTTTATTACACCTTGTGCTCAATTTTTACTGCTGTGAATGTTTGTCTTCAGGATTAATGATGTACATGAATTCTTAACTGCTCATGTGTCTATTAATTCTATATGTGTCAATATCAACTAGAAATTCTTCATTGCTTCTAGATTGATATTCTTACTGTCTTTTCTTTAGCAGTTTTCTGTGAGATTCTTAATTGCCTTACATAAATTGGATATACCCCACTTAATAACTATTATGAACGTTTTTCCTCAGACACAAATCTGGCTCTGCATCATCACTAAGGTATCACACAGTATCTCGGACAAACTGAAGGACCATTGACCCCATGCCCAATGGACTAAGACATGCTAGTGAGAACATATACAAGTTAACTAAAGTCATCACCAAACACATTTCGAAAACAAAAGCCTGAATATCATAGCTAGCCTAAAATACTATCAAAACAGAGCTAAACCTTAAAGAGAGAGCCCTCTCTGATTAGAGCTTGGCTAGAAGCTGCAATCCAAAGACTGGTTAGTGGTTACCCCAGCCGTATTCCCTTGGGAGTCATAGGGAACAACCTGGATGTTAACACTATTATTTTCAAATTTTTGGGCTCAGAAATAGTAGTCAAACGGAAAACTAGTTGATACAGGTGGCAGAGTTAATTGAGAGGGAAGCTAGCAGGTTTTGTGAAGGCAACTTCAACCTCTCCAGATTCCAAGATAGAGGATCAACATTAAAAAACCAATTTCCAGATTCGAAGGCTGAATATTTTCCAAACGTTCTAGATTTCCTGCAGTTTTCCAGTGATTGATTTTATCTTTAGTTTATTGTTCATATTTCTCCATAAATTATGAGATATTATTTTGTAATAAGTTCCTTTTTGGAATCTGAAGTTAGTTTAGCAAAAATTCTATAAATATATTGTAATAAGACTTAATATAGGTTGGAACTTGTATGAAGAAAGGAGCCATATTTTGATGTAAGTTGTGCTGAAGTGATCAGTTTGCAATCATACAGAGAATTTTTGTTCTAGGATTCCTGTTTCAAACCATTTGGTGATGTACTTTCTCATGTAAATTTTTTTTTATCAGTTTGCCATATGTTTTCTGTCTCTAATGTTTTCACTCTATTGTTAAGTATAGAATTCATCTCAACAAGCTCTATATTTAATTGAACTTAAATCATTTTCATTCTAAACACTCCGCAAATAATTAAAAGATCCAAAAATTTTCCTACCCTGCCCTATTACAGCTACTCTATTATTTTTTTGTTTGATCACCCTAAGACCCATGACTCCATGCCCAATGGTCTTTCCCTGCAATTTTCAACCAAATATTTGAAAAACCAATCTCAGAACTCAATAACTAGTCTAATGTCTTACGACATAAATCTAAATTAAAAAGAGAGATGGATGGGCTAAATCCCAACTTTGCAAGTAGTTTTTTGGTTACCTCTTTATTTCTCTCCACAACCTAGGGAAATTATGGAGTGATAACATTATGGCGACCATACTGGGGAGGAAAGGTTTAATCTTCCTCAAGAAAGACTATCAAGTTTCAGATTTGATTGTTGATGGTGGGTAGTGATTAGGCACAACAAGGTTGAAACATTCACTTGGCGACTCCATACAGTTTCAAGCTAATCTAAAGACTCCACAGGTAGTAGGATCCAGAAATCAAGATGAATTCTCAATCTAGAAGGTATGTGTCTATGCATTGCATTCATATTCCAAGCTTTCCAAATTGCATGCCTAGTGTAAGTTGTCAGACTTATTTACCTACTTTCAAAAGTAAAAAAGGAGATGATGCTTCTTTGCATCTAAATCGGTTTCATATGCGAATCCATAAGTTTAAAGTTAAATTTCATGAATATTGTCTTTTGAAGATGTTCATGGTGTCCTTGGAGGGAAATGTACAATCATGGTATGAAATATTTCCAGGTAATTATTTATATTCTTGTAGATATTTTCATACAGTATTTTATGAAAGATATAAATAACATCATCCTTCTTTGTTGCTGGTCAAAGATTGTTGCATATATGTTGACAATTTTATTAAGGATTTGGAATTTTTTTATGAAGATGATCAATTTATGGATAATGAGATTATAGAGGCTATTCATGAGAGACATTTCAACCATGAAGAAAATGAATAATTTGGTTGCTATGACACTCAAGAAAATTTCTCGGAAGTAGTTATTTATCCTAGGATTTAAAATGGAACAAATATGAATTTCAATGACCTACTTTCACATGAACTTGTTGATCACATTTCACAACCTTTATACATTTTATAAGAACAAGACAACAAGCATCCCATTTTTTAATGAAGAAACATAGCTTACAGATGATAGCTTACAACAATCTTCTGATATTTTTAGAAATAAAAATGATCATTCTAGTTTCCTTGCATTCATGTCTTTTCCTGAGTTTTTAATTCAGGAAAAAATCTCGGAAAATCAAAATTCTGAGTTTGCTAGCATAGAAACTCAAGAAAATCATGATCCATCCATTATTTTCAGTAATAATATGCAACAAGTTTGTTCCATTAAAGTTAATGTAGAAACCTGCTTCCAGGTTTAGATAATGAAGAGTTTTCTTAGGAAGAATTAGTTTTCCCAAAACCTATGGATTTTATTTTTGTGCATGAATTGGTTGTTTGAAATGAAGATGGTAAGATTGATGAAAATATTACTCCCTTTTCTTTAGAAAACATTCCTTTTGCAAATCATCAAAATGTAACTTTTCATGTTTTCAAGTTCCTTTGTCCAATCTGTTGTAGTCATCAAGGAAAATGGTTGTTCTTATGTTTGTCGACTATGGTCAACAATTTTAGTGGCAGTTTGGGTTTCCAGCCTCATATCTTTTATGCATGCTCATGAGAAGTATGAGCAAAACTCAGTCAACTAGCCATTTTGGCTACACTAGAGAGACGAGAGCACCTAGTGTATATACTTTCAACAGGTGTGGACACAAATAATTAAAGTTCGATGGCCGATGAGAAGGTCCTACGAATTTCGTAATGTGCTGTCAAATATGTTATTTATTTTGATGTTTGCAATAGAGTTTTTAGTTTCCAGTGTACAATTCAGATTCTAGTTTGAAGAATGCATTTGATTCGATTTGAGGATTGGAAAAGATTACTACTTGGTTTTCAGTTGTAGTGGTTTCAGGGCATAGCATGTTGCAGGTTTGAGATTAACCCAATGGTTAGGCACATGGTCTGCGATGTTCTTGGCACCTCACAGGGAGGATTCCATCCACATTGGAGCCAATGTTAGGGTCCTATAATATGAATAAGTGGTGTTGGATTCCTACTATTCATTTTAGTCAGTTTAGCCTATAAATCACTAGGTGTCATAGCCTAAATGTTTTCTTATCCAAGGACCCATTTAGTTCTTGAAGTCCTTTGGTCAAGACAATTCTGAATGTTTGGGAGATTTTTTTCATATAAATTCCATGTTAGATCATGTTGCAGGTGTTTTCATGGTAAATTTCTCATAAGAAGCTTTCCAACGGTATATCTGATGCTTCAAACTGACTTCTGGATCAAAAGATAAATCAAGCTGAAGTCCACTCCTCAAAATCACAAAACCAAGAAAAATGTCTGAATTTATTTACTTGAGTTATTAAAATTAATTCAAAAGTAACTTAGAAACCCAATCTCTAAACCATTAGAGACACATTTAATTTCATACGTGAGCCAATAATAATTTATGAAGTCAAAATCAAAAAGTCAAACCAAGTTATGACTCCACCCCACACTCCATGCATTAAAAATGTGGCGGGAAAGGAAATAAGAGAAATTTCATATGTTATGAAATAAGTTTACAAATGAAGGAGGTTGATACTTATGAAACTAATGTAAAGGTGAAAGAAAAATGATGAGTAAAAACAATTTTTTTACAGAGAAGAAATAAATGTTTTTGCTATAGTATAAAGAGAAGAAATGCATGGAAAATGAAATTTGGACAAATACTTATCCAAAAACTTTGAGTAAAACGAGAAAGTAAAATTACTTTACCAACCATGGAAAAACAGGACATGGTTTTTAAAATCCATGAGAAGGAGAAACAAGACATGGTTTTTTGAAATCCATGGGAAGAAGAAACACGACATGGTTTTTAAAATCCATGGGAAGGAGAAACAAGACATGAATTTTAAAATCCATGTGAGGGAAAACCAATACATGGAATCCATGGAAAAACAGGACATGGGTTTTAAAATCCATGAGAAGGAGAAACAAGACATGGTTTTTTGAAATCCATGGGAAGAAGAAACAAGACATGGTTTTTAAAATCCATGGGAAGGAGAAACAAGACATGAATTTTAAAATCCATGGGAAGGAAAACCAATACATGGATTTCAAAACAAGAGGATGGTTTATTAAATCATTCGAACAAATATTTTGAAATTCATTTATAGGTTTAAGAAACTCCTAAACCACTTACTACCTACCCCACCCCTCGTGGTGGAAAGGAAATAAGAGAAATTTCATATGTTATGAAATAAATTTACAAATGAAGGAGGTTTAGTAAAATGCAACTGGGGAGGTAAATTTACAAATGAAGGAGGTTTAGTAAAATGCAACTGGGGGAGGTGAAAGGAGATTTTTATTATAGGAGATATACGTATAAAACTAATAAAAAGGAGGCTGAGTAAGAAATAAATGTTTTTTCTAAGGTATAAAGAGGAGAAATACACAGAAAATGAAATTTTGACAAATACTTATCCAAAACATTTACAAGAGTAAAATGGGAAAGTAAAAAGACTTTACCAACCATGGCAAAGTAGGACATGGTTTCTAAAATCCATGAGAAGGAGAAACAAGACATGGTTTTTTAAAATCCATGGGAAGAAGAAAGAAGACATGGTTTTTAAAATCCATGGGAAGGAGAAACAAGACATGGTTTTTAAAATCCATGGGAAGGAGAAACAAGACATGGTTTTTAAAATCCATGGGAAGAAGAAAGAAGACATGGTTTTTAAAATCCATGGGAAGGAGAAACAAGACATGGTTTTTAAAATCCATGGGAAGGAGAAACACAACATGGTTTTTAAAATCCATGGGAAAGAAAAACAAGACATGGATTTCAAAACAAGATGATGGTTTATTAAATCATTCAAAGAAATATTTTGAAATTTTATTTTTTGAAATTCACTTATAGGTTTAAGCAAAATATTTGGAAATCTTATTCAAAATATTTTCTTGCCAAATATTTTGCGATAGTGATTGGATATTTAATGATGATGAAGGCAAAGACTATGAAAAAAGTTCGACACATAAATTTGATTTAACTCCAAAATAAAAACAATTTATTAATGAACTAGGTGGAAAACATCAACATAGATGCAATTATTTTCATATTTTTTGACTCAGAAATAATAGTCGAAGGGGCAGCTAGTTGATACAGCTGGCAGAGTTAATCAAATTTGAGAGGGAAGCTAGCACATTTTGTGAAGAAAACTTCAACCTCTCCAGATTCCAAGGCAGAGGATCAACATTTATAAACTCCAGCAATTCCAAATTTCCTGTAGCTTTCCAATAATTGGTTTTATCTTTAGTTTGTTGTTCAAATTTCTCCAGAAATTGTGAGATATTATTTTGTAATCAGTTCCTTTTTGGAATCTGAAGTTAGTTTAGCATAAATTCTATAAATATGTTGTAATAAGACTTAATATAGGTTGGAACTTGTATGAAGAAAGGAGCCATATTTTGATGTAAGCTATACTAAAGTGATCAATTTGCAATAATACAGAGAAATTTTGTTCCAGGATTCCTGTGGCAAACCATTTGGTGATGTACTTTCTCATGTAAATTTTTTATTTTCTCAGTTTTCGATATGTTTTTTATCTCTATTGTTTCAAGAAGATAAAGGGATGAATTTTCTTAAATGTACTATGTTGTGGCTTGTAAAAAATAATAATGTTTTCACTCTGATGTTAAGTATAGAATTCATCCCAACATGCTCTGTACTTTATTGAACTTAATTCATTTTCATCCTAAACACTTCAAAAATACTTAAAAGATAAAAACGTTTTCCTATCCTGCTCTGTTACTTTTGTATTTGATCACCAGAAAATGCATGACTCCATGACCAATGGTCTTTCCCTACAATTTTCAACCAAATCTTTGAAAAACCAATCTTAGAACACAATAACTAGCATAATATCTTAAGACATATATCTAAATCAGAAAGAGAGATCTGTCTCTAAAGCTGGATGGGCTAGATCCCATCTTTGCAAGTAGTTTTGTTGTTACCTTTGGGTTTCTCTCCATAACCTAGGGAAATTACAGAGTGATAACAAAGTCATTCATTAATTTGACTTAGTTATTTCCCACCTCATCGTAATTTTGTGACCACGCTCTAATTGAATGTGCAGTCTTCCATGCTTCCTTCTATTGCATGTGCTTGCTTCTTCTGTGTGATACCTATGTGCATTGTGCTCTGCTTCTCCTTCTTTGCGTTTCCTCCCAAGACTCCAAAATTACCTCTAACATGCCTCCAACACACACTTGTGGCTCATCCCAAGACACTCATCCCTCCTCCTATCTCCATTTGTTTTAGGGATCTCCTTGATCATTAGATGGAACTTCACTTTAGTAAAACTCAGGACTGCTCCAAACCCACAATGGAAAGTTGTGAGTTGCTTCTTCTTCTTCGCTAGCTCCATGGAAAGAGTACAAAGCGTCATCTTTCACTGTTATCCCCTTCAGCTGCCCCAATTTTAATCCTCCTCCTTCTCACCTAGTGGTATTTTTCAATTTTGACAAAAAATTGGATCTAGAGCGGGTGTACCCAACTATCCATTTGGGTGCACTTGATACCAAGCTTCAATTTGTACATTGTTCCTCTAACTCATAACAAAACATATCATCGCCCATCCAATTTCTAAGATTTTGGTTCTCCCTCTAATGCTGAAATTTGCATGCCAACCCTTATGCATGTAAAGCAAGCGTACTCCTTTAGTGGCAGCCCCCACAACAAGAACCACCCGACCCTACCTTTTTTGTTTTGTTTGCACAACTGTCCCCTGTAGGAAGTGTTAGTTTAAACTAACTGATGTAATAATATCCTCCTCTATAACACACTTCTTATGGTGGTCTCCATCCATCCTCTTAGCCCTATGTCTTCAAAAATTCTACCGATATCTAGCAGGAAATTACTTCTCACTCTAAACTCTCCATCACCTGGATTCAATCTTCCAATATGTGCTCCCCTCACCTCTCCATCTCTGCACAACACCATCTATCCCTCTCTCCATAATTCTGATTCTTCAACATTTCAAGCTTCTCTTTTCTTAGCAAACTCTAAGATAATTATCCTTCACCCTTAATCCATTGGCTCTTAACACTTCTTTTTATAATGAATATCTTGCATCATTGGCCTGCTATGAAAATGCGACCTTGACCTTTCACTTTACCACACTTAGATCTTAATCATTGTACTTTTGTTTCACCTTATTCAGATATTCATTTTATTGGGGTGGAGGTCAGGGGCGTGTGTCCACTCTCAAGAATATCCTTCCCTATCTCAAATTTTTCAGCCCACCTCATCTTGTGGATCCTCATTATGTCATTTTGTTAGTCGAAAAAATAATACGATGACACATTTGTTCCTGGCACACATATCACTCATGTATTTTTTGATACCATGCTTAAATCAAATGATTGGAAGTTTCACGATGACGTTATTCCTTCACATTTTATCAATTGTTTGCTAGATCAGTGTCTTCCACTATGGCACCTACCACCAATGTTATCTAGCAATTTCACTAGTAATTATCCACGCACGAACTTTTTTCATGCACATCAGAGCCTGTGCGCAACATATGCATATTGGATCCTAAAATTTAATAATGCAATTTAGAAAAAAATACTCTATAATACAACTAAAATTTTTATCATATACTACCTACTTATGTAAAATATTACTAAGTAAAAGCAATTTAATTTCATTCATGGATGAGAAAAATATCAACTTTCTTAATAGAGTTTCATCTAGCTTCCATTCCCGTATCATTCCAAGGGCTCACTATGCAAGTTTTCCAATTGCACTGTGCCTATATCAATAACATATCTAATCCTATATGGACCCATCCCGTGAATTTGAAACTTTCTTGGGTGCTTCAAAAACTTGTTTTCATACAATAGTACTAAATCCCTTATTGAAATTTGTTTTGTTTGATGTATTATTCGTGCCATGCATTTTCCTATTCCTTCTGTACTTTGGTATAACCCTGCAAGAATCTAGTCTTCTTCAAGCTACAACAATTCCTCTAGTCTACGTGTTAGGGCTCCTTTCTCTATCATATGTGTGTATGCTGCAATGCACAAAATGAGCACAATAAATTACATCATCATTACTACCTCTTTCCCATACATTGGTTTGAATGGTGTATGGCCCATTAGACACTTGAAAGTGGTGTAATACACCCAAAGGATGGCTAGAATGTGAAGATCCTAGTCATCTCGACTAACATTGCAAATTTTTGTGAGTGCATTCTCCAAGATCTTGTTAAAGGATTCCACCATGCCATTAGCTTGTGCGTGATAGAGGGTACTCTTTTGATGGTAGATCTCAAACTCCTATGTTAAGGCTGCAATAGTCTCATTTAAAAAGTTCATATTGTGGTCACTCATTAGGATTCTAGGGTGGTCGAACCTAGTAAAAACATTCTCAAATAAGAATACGCAACAAGTGTAGCTTCAACCCACTGAGTTAAGTATTTTGTGGTCATGATAATGCATCTTGTGCCTAATGTTCTAGAAGAGGTTGATAGGACCCACAAAATCCATATCCCACTTATCAAAAGGTTATAATATAATAAGGGGAACCAATGAAATCTCACCCTTCTAAAGGTTCTCCCTACCCTCTTGTAAACACCACATCTCTTAGAGGAACTCTTTTTCACTTGTGTGTATCATCGGCCACCATAACCCTATGCACATAATATTTTGTGTGATGGCTTATCCCACATAGTGTTCTCCGGCAACACCTCCATGTTCCTAGGCTAGAGTCATCATCCGTTCATGTTGTAGGTTGCATCTCCTCAAAATTCCATTGACACCTAACTTATATAAGCATTTTATCTTCATTTGATAGTATGTATCCTTGACTACCAATTGTTTCTTTTGTGCTACTGTATAATCGGATGGAGCAACCCTTATGCTCAAGAACTACATAATCTCTTCAAAGTAGTCATCCACCATGGTGACCATCAACAACTATGCATCCGACAAGCTATCATCCAAGCTTCCAACTTCTTCACCCGTAATGATTCTTGACAAGTTGTTTGGTCCAGAATTCAAGCATATAGGATTAAACACAAACTAAAATTCATATTCCTAGAACAAAAACATCCACCTACATATATGCTCCCCTAACACAAGCTTGTTGACTAGGTAGCTTAAAGAAAAATGATCACTATACAGTTTAAACTTATTACCTAAAATGTAATGCCAATATTTTTGTAAAACATGTAACATGGCTATCCCTTATTGCTTTGTGGTGGTGTACTTTTCTAGGATGTAGATAAATTTCTTCTAGAAAATGCAATTAGATGATCCACATAACATTCTCCTCATTGTGAAAGTACAATTCCCAATGCAACGGGTGATGCATCTATATGTACTGAACTCCGTGCGCACTGGGCATATTTTCCTTCAATGTATATAACGATTGTTGGAATTCCTCTGTCCATTCAAACAAGAATTATTTCCTTAGTAGATACTCCATGGGTGCAATTGTGTTGGCATAATATTTTACGAATTTCTGGTAGTAACCAATGTGACCCAATGTAGCATGAAGTTGTTGGACCGATGTAGGAGGAGGAAGGTATACTATGGTTGCAATATTCACAAGATCCACCAGTAACCCTTGTTTGCAAATGATGTGTCCCAGTAGGATGCCGAAAGATGAGCAGAAGATACACTTCCTTAAATTCAAGGAGATTTGGAGTTACCTACACCTGTCCAACATCAATATTAATACTCATTAGAGGCAATTTTAGCCTAAAAGTGCCTATGAAATTTTCATGTAATTTCCATGTCATAATATGCAAACCAATTAAAAACCTTTAAATTTAAAAAGACGTACATGTAACTATTTTAGAGGTAAAAAAGTAAAAAATACGTTTTTTAATTGTATTTTTCTCTTATCTCCTTATAGGTGTACTCAAATTTCAAGTTTAGACCCTCGTTGGATGTGAAATTAAATTCTACATCCAAAGAGTACCCATTATGCATACTTTTGAGACGACCCATTGTGGTGCAGGTAAATTCTTAGTGCGGACACAAACAATTCCTCTAGCTTGAGAGAGTGGGTCTAGCCACAAACAAACATCTATGGAAAATATCCTTAAGCTAGAATCAATTAAGAGGGCCTACCTCTTAGAACACTATTATGCTTGGTGGTGATCCTGCTTCCTCACTCCAACTATCTTCTGTTTCCTTCCTTTGAATACCTGAAACAAGCAAACATCAAAAACAACAAACTTGAAGCATACAATATTTTATTCAGCCTACTTAATAGGTCAAGGAACATTAAGCCATAAAGATGTAAAATGACACTTCATGTAGGAAATCAATCAATAGTTGCATTTACATAAATCAAAAAGAGATTACAACCAGTGCCTTGACATTGTTGGTCTCCTCCGACATATCTGGGTTCCCATGCTTCTACTAGCACTTCATGGATAACCTCAACAATGAAATTTTTAAGGCCTCTTTCCCTATAGTCTCAAACCAAACCAAAAACACACTATTCTTCCTCAAACATACACTATAAAGCTACAAGCTATAGATGACTTTCTGATTATTCGAGCTTACTCCAAAAATCCAACTAGATTTTGCTTGGGAAAAATAGAGGTTTATATAGCTTGGATGGATGGGAGATGGTTCCTCTCATCATGGGAGAAGGTCTTATCTCTTGAGTTTGTTCCATCCTAATAGGGGAAAGGATCCCAGATTGACTTCCTCGGCTCCATCTGGCCCAACCATCTACCAGACTTCCATTACAAAGCTTCTAGACATGGAAGCTTTGACTCCTTATTTAAAAGACCTTCCAAAAGAGGATTGGCGTGACTGGAAAAGAGCTCAATTGCTTCATACTATGGACGGGCTAGTTTTAATCTCTGCAAATCAGCGCGAGGAGGAAACTGTTCAGTAGCATCGGTCTTGTAAACTGGGATAAAAGGAAGATTCTTGGGAAATGATGAAAAGGGGAATTATTTTGCTCATGAAGAGGGACATATTGGGAGTTTCTTCATGATGGGAAAGCATGTCGGGTACACTGTAGAGGTCCTCCAAAATCGTAGACAGCGAGTACAGAGACAGTGACAAAATGTTGTGTAATAGATGCCCCCTAAAGCGTGAAGGCCAAACTAGAGTGAGGGATGAAATGCTTTACAAGTGGAAGTGGTGAACTAGAGCTCATCATCAGAAAACCTACAAGAAAGAATAGATACATATACATCACTGAAAACTCTTAATAATGATACATGAATCGTGGTATGGATGCAGCCATCTAGAGAATGCTCATGTAAATGGATCCAAGGCAAGGGTGCAGCCATCCAGTAGAAAGGATCATAACGAAACCAAGGTATGGTCGCAATCATCCAATAATGATAGGGATCACATATAATAACTCATGGTATGGTCGTAGTCATCCATCTAAAAGAGACATGTATATTAACATGATCATGTCACATCGTCTCGCAACCTAGACTTGTGTAATCTTAGTCCAAGGTCTCGCGCTCCAAACGACCCAATCAAGGTACAAATCCTAACATGTGAATGAATGTGTTGAAGTCAAACATGATAGGAATTCGCTTCATTACTAGCCAATGATGTGAACCATTAACAAGTGCGAGAGAAACCACCAATAATGACAATGGCTCTCAAGGTACGGCAGCACAATTCACGAAATGTGAATAAACGAATTGATGTCGAACACCCATGAAATCACCCGATCGAAAGCCAATGATGTTAAATTGTCATCGAGTGAGAAGAACTTGCCATTAGGGCATGCAAGCTCTAAGGTACTGGAATGGAATCTTTCGGTCAACTTCCTGGATGATGAGCTCAAGTCGACAGGAAGTGACTATGTCAAAGGAGGGCCATCATGTATCCCAAATCAGTGACACGAGACAAAGGGATACAAATGATTTTAGATGATACAAATAATCAGGAGTAAGTGTAACTGCAGAGGGACTAACTCTTGAACATATCGGCAACACGATTCCAGAGTTTGGCAACTTTTGGATCGATATGATTCATGATCATGATGATGTGCTAGAGATCAAATGGAAGACAAAAACGAATGGCCCAACCTAGGAATGTCAATGATGAAAAGGAGAATATCCCAACTCGACAGGAATCAGAAAGTGTCATGTTCAAGAGTGAATTTCCGACACGACTAATAGAATTTCCAATTTTCCCCCACCATTTTTGGCAAGTACCCCAATTATTTTTTATCACAAGCTTGAAGGGGATAGCATGTGCTTGCATTGTAAGTTCATCCTTTAGACGAATCCGACCTAGTAATCTTAATGAGCCCTAGGAAGACGAAGTTCACATCAATCATGGTGATGAATCCAATGTCGTTTAATATTTTAACGAGTCCGACAAAGGTGTAACTGGGTATCTTTTTCATGTTTAGAGAGTTTGAAAAAAAACATGGAAAAGAAAACTTCACATGGTCCCTTTTCGTAAATTTGTGTCTCTCAAGCCCGAAAAGGTAGAAAACGATACTTGAGAGAACTGCTTGACCATTTCAGTCAAGGAGTACATTTTTCGTAAATAGTCTATCCCAGCCTGAAAAAGGAGTAAGCATATACTGGGTGAATGACGTTTGATAGCCTTTAACGATTTCAAAATGACAAGAGCTCAACAATATTTTCATGTTTAAAGAGTCGAAAAAAGCTTAAAATTATACCCCCCATTTTTATTCTCTTTTACAAGTCAAAAAGGGAAAAATACTCGGTGATATTTTCATTTGGGTTTTATGAGTCGAGAAAAGAGCTGAAACATGATTCTAGTATCATCATTGACAATCTACCACCTATCACTGCAAAAAAAGGTAAATGCATTATCCAGTTCTGAGGCAAAATAGGTACAAAATACTCAAAAACCTAATATTTCATGAAAAAATGAATAAAAGGAGGCAAAAGTAATTATTTTTTACCATTTACCATTTTACCTTTGTGTGAAGAGCTTTTTACCCACTTGTGCCCTATTTATTCTGGAGCAGATTGCAGGAGATCGATGAGGTCATTCAACGAGTTGTCAGTTACAAGTAAGAGCGAAGACCTTAAGCTCCATTTTCATACTTATTTCACCTATTTTTATCCATTTTTTAGAATTCATGAGGAGGTTTTTGAAAAAAAAAATCATCCTCTGTTAGCGCGATTTTCGGTCATAGAATCGTGCCGATCGGGGGTCGCTAAAATTGTCAACCATGTCATCGTTGCTACTGCTTTTAAAAGAGTCACGCCAGTGCTACTGTTTTTATAACAGTCACATCGGCGCCATGAACACAAGTTTTCCTTGTTTCTGCTCAATTTTTCCGTTTGAATCCAAATTTCTCTGGCCAACGCTGATTATTGACTTCATTATATGGTTTTTGCATGAAAAAATCATGAAAAATGGTGGATTGGAAAGAACACGAGCATAAGGATATTGACACTGAAACAATGGCTGACCCAAATTGCTTGGATGTGTAATATTCCTAACCCAGAATATTCCTCAAACCCCAACAAAAACTCCACCCAAATATGTGCAAATGATATAATAACCCAGAAGTGATAAAATAATAGTAGAACAACATATAATAATGTAAACTGGAAATATAAGCAGATACACAAGAAATGCAGCGAGAAATTATAAGCCATTTTATTATACTGAGCAATAAATGAGTACAAGAGGTGATTAGATAGATGGCACCTCGACTTGCACAAGGAAAGTGAAGAAATACTCTCAGAATGACAAGAATGGCCTCTCTGGGTGGATGTTACTACTGTGCTGCTAGAAAAAAATGATGATTTGGGGTTGCTCCCCTCCTCAGAAAAAGCTAAAACTCTAGATTCAGGCTCTACTGAAGAAACCCAGAAAGCTTTCCTGGAATGGCCTCACACTGATCTGCGTCCCAGTTGCGGGGAAACTGTTATGCTATTACTACTGCTGGAAATCGAATGAGGATTTGAGGCTACTCCCTTCCTCAGAAAAGGCTGAAACTCTAGAATCTAACTCCACTCAAGAAACCCAGAAAAGCCCAGAAATCTTTTCTGAAATGGCCGACCACCGAAAATCTCCCCCTTGGGGTTCTGCGCAGTTTCTCAAAGACGCTGATGAAACTACTGCTGGAATTCCAATGGAAATACCTTACCTGAGCAGGCACTCAAAATCCCCCGGGGCTAAGGGTGAGATCTCCGAACGGAGACACTCAATGCACTAAACAGTGTTGCAGACTAGCTAAACAGCCAGCGTGCTCTAAGTTGAAATGACTATCACAAATGCTCATAACCAGAATGATCCCAAATGAGGGGGTTCCTCTCTATTTTATAGCCTCTGCCTCTCACAATCCCTAGGCTCACTTTCTCTTGCGTGATCCCCTTCTTGCCATGTGTTCCTTCCCTCCTGCGCAATCCCTCCCTGTGTCTGCGTGGGCCCCATTTATACATCCCCATTTGGCCCCCTTGGTTCACCCTTAAGTCACAATGTTGTGCTACCTAGGAAGTGACTTTTTATTCTAAAGTGAGTTATGTTCCCCATTCCTCACTTTTTATTTACAAATAACTATAGAAGGCAAAATTCGAACAAAATCAAATGTTCCAATTAGCCATAGCTAATTAGGAATATTACAGTATGCTTTGAGTAACTATGGGCTCCTCAAATTCTTCCTTACACCAGGTCAATGGGCTCAACCTGAATTTCTATGGTATCTGATCAGTCTCTGGGAAGTGAATAGGGAAATTTTCATCATTGGTGACCAAGAGCTAGAGTTGGAAACTTGAGACGTTTATTTCATCATAGGACTATCCCAGAGAGGGATCTAGTCAATCTATATGGGTGAAAGCCAATTGGGGCAAGTGTGACCATGATATTTGCAGAATTTTTCCCAGAAGCACTCAAATCAAAAAGTGGCAAGATCGAGATCATGATTGTTCGGGATCTTGTGCTGAAATAGTTACTGCTAACCATCAACAGAGTGGTTGGGGCCCAAGCGCAACATGAGACCAACAAGTCAAAGTTTCAGTATGTTATCGACTGTATGACGTCCACTATTTTCAACTAGGTGGAAGCAATGAAAGTCAACATGAAGCGCCAGGTATCAAAATCGAAGGCGAGAAACCTGAAGTTGTTCTGCTATGGGTCTGTGCTAGTGACCTTTTTCCTACAGCGGGTTTCACTGTTCCACTACTAGTTGGCTGAGGTGGAATCGCCAATGCCACGAGACCCACGGATCATTCGTTGTAGTGCGTTAATGCCCATGATTACCAGGGGCGAACAGATATCCTATAAGCCCACCTTTTTCTCATGGATACGACGGCTACTGATTGTAGTGGAGGATTGGCCAGCGGTACCAACTTCCGCGGAGATCCCGATTTGCTGCTCCCAAAGGGGGAGGATTATGATGATGGAGATAAAAACAAAAAAATTTAATTTTCTGATGGAGGATTATGTGTTCATGACATTTTGATTTTATGAATGCAGATGTTGGACCAGAACTCCCTGCTGGGATGTCCTCGATCGCTAGGCACATTGCTCGACAGTTTGAGGTCACTCCTTATGAGGAGGGAAGCGACAATGAGGAGGACATCACATAGAATCTCGAGGGATTAAGCCATGGGATCCCAGAGTATGCTTGGATGGGTGATGTCCCATGCTAGTACAAGAGGCATACGGTGGGGATATCAGATCGGATTCGCCGATTGCTGACTCGCGTATTCTAATCAGTTACATGATACCATGAGCATCACGTTGTTTATTGCATAGGTCTAGCATTCTATATTTTTGAGGCCTGCAAGCCACTGATGTATTTTGATAACACATATTATTTTATTGTTAGATATTTCAGCAAAATCACATAGAGAATCATTTGTTTTCGAACCAACTAGTGTGGTTCATCGTCAGCTTGTCCTGACGATGAACCACACTAGCTGGTTTGAAAACAAATGATTCTCTATGTGATTTTGCTAAAATCTCTAACAATCAAGTATGGATCACAGAAGTCTAAACTCTTTAACATATTATTTTCTTAGGTTTTGATGTATGACAAATATTATCGACACACACACACACACACACACACACATCTTATATATATATATATATATATATATATATATATATATATATATATATATATGTATGTATGTATATGATGTACTTCCTTGCTTACTATGGTACAAATGTTTTCGATTTTTGTGTTTTTACATGTTTCACAAATGTCTATCCAACACATAATTAGCTAAAGCATCATCAATGTATTCATGTGTCTAGGAATATGATGATATGCAATGTAATCAAAATTTCTTTCCAATAAATGAATACATAGATACATTCTCAATATCTGAGGGTTTCTGACGGAATATTTCCCTTGAAGAACAACAAGCTGTGAATCAAGGTTGACAACCAATTCCTGGATGCCAAGAGTGATAGCTTCTAACAACAGTTTGATAACTGTGTTATACCCAACGATGTTATTAGTTGTTTGACCTAGACAAATACCTTGAAGATTAATCAACTCTCCATGGGGGTCATAAATAGCCCATGTTGTGGATGATAGATTTTGGGTACTATGACAAGCACCATCAACAAAACCGATGTGAGGAGACATCGACATCTGGAAAGCAGGTAAAACATAATAAGCAGGAAAGCTTCTTGCAAAACAGCACACCAAACCACACTGTACAAAAATTAATAACACAATATTATACAAAAACAAGCATGCAATATGACCTAAGCATAGTACTTTTTGAGAGATTCCATGCTCAAATGCAGGTAATCAATCAACACAGATGAAAAATAAAGTTTTACCATTGACATGATGAGTAAGCATCCATTCGGAAAAATAATGGAGTAGAAATCATATAAGGTTGTGCCCCCATTACCCCTGGGCGAGGGAGGGTTACGATTTAGATGACAACCCTAGTGCAATAATGGGAAATCGGTAAAAATTCAGGGAGGGAGAAATAACCTGAATCCATGAAGAGATAAAGGGTCCCTCAGTTGAAAGATCTTGATAATATCAAGAGAAACTAACATGTCAATGGGCAGTGGAGAAGAAAACTTCTCAAGACAAGCAGACATGACCACTGGTGTAGAACCAAGCTAGGGGGATTGAGAATGCACATCAAGAGATGGTGTTGAAACAGAATGATTAGAGGATACTGAAGGTCAAGCCGAAACAATCTCCACATAATCAATTTCGGCGGGACTTAACAACATAACCTCACTGCATGTATCAACAAGATCTAATGAAGAAATGACCCAGGGATCAGATTGGACCGAAATCATGTTGACAAAGGCAACATCAGGAGGTGGGAGCAGAAAGATGCCCATCAAGGCAGGATCTTTAAAGAATCCTACCCCCACACACTCATAAGGAGCATTGGTGTGCTTGACATATGGAACATTTCCATTCGAGGAGGAAGAGGAAAAGAAGGACATTTGGTCGATTGTGACTATCTTCCCTTGATGGGGAAAATGAATCACACGGAAAATGGAGGAGGCTACAACATGCATGGCATGGGGCCAGCTCCATCTAAGTAGAATATTGTAGTTAAGGTTAGTGTCAATGATCTCTACTTCGACGTGTACCGTCTTGCCTTCTAAAGAAAATATCAAGGTTGGGAAGGACACTGAATGGTCACAAATCACGTCCGTCAAAAGCTTCCAGAGTTTTAGGGAACTGATTCAGAGCAAGAGAACCAATTTCCTTCCAACAAGCGATAAGCATGATGCAGGTAGAAGCACCTTCATTGATGATGGTCCTATGAATGGTTTTCTCATTTATGATTACCTGAATGAGAAAGGAAATTTGATGAGTTAAATGCAAAACGTGGTTTGCCAGGTCAAAACAGATGAGGTTAGACTCAGCTGGATCAATAACGCCAATAGCCGACAGTAATGATTTCCACTGAGAAGGACAATTTTGAAGGACCTCGAGAGTAGACATAGTTGATGCCACTTAGGATTGTATGAGGAATTTCGAATCACACCTCGAGGAGGTGGTCGAATGGCAAAAGCAAGATTAGGTCACTCTATTTAGAGAGGACTAGAACTGGACGGGGTGGAAGAAGAAGGGGTACCTTCTTTCTCTTTCCCTACTGATGAGGTAGGAGTTTGATGATATTTTGACCTGGTGGCCATGTTAATCGGGGCAGTCATCATGAACACTTGTGAATCTAAGGAAGCGGATGACTGAGGCTGGTCTACCATTTGAGTCTCCTGGGACAAAAAGGGCTCTTTCAGGATAGCTGGGGTCCCTTTGAGGAAAAGATTAACTTTAAACCATCTGGGACAATCCTTCATATAGTGATCCTCCTCATAGATGAGGCATGGATACTTGGGTTTCCGTTGTGAATCATCACCAAAAGATGACTTAGGAAGACCCTATTTTGGGGCATCGTCTTTACCCTTGCCTTTGCCTTTCTTATTTGTTGTGGTAGACTGGATAGCATGAACCTTCGAGGTTTTACTAGGGCTAGATGAATTGCGAGAGGAGTCATTGGGAGTAGTTTTAGAGATCGAATTCTGTGTGGAAGAAGAATTTTCAGGGGTCTGAGTCACTGAACCAATTACTCCATCAACAGGAGGGGTAGCTGGAGACTTAGATTTCGTCATATCAGATGATGGTCTGGGCGCATTGGGTAACACATCATATAACATGCCAAATTGTGAATAGACGAGGTCTAGATACTGGGCACACGCGATGGCTTTTTCCTTAGTGACACATCCACCCATAGCAATGTCCTCAGAAATTTTGCTGACAAATGATTTGGTGAACCACTCGATCAACAACTGATTAGCAATTTCAAACTTAATCAGGTGGTGCCTACGTATCCATTCATGGATGTGATCGGAGATGTGAGTCATATTGTCTTTCTTGAGCGACGATAGCAGATTGGTGCCAATTTCATAGCTAACCGACAACTGGAAATGTGTGAGAAATGCCATGGAAAGAGTGTTAAAGTCATGATAGGTATTTTGAGGTAGCTTGATATACCATTTGGCTGCAGCCCCTGTAAGTGTTTGTTGGAAAATATGAAGACGAATGGAATCATCAACATAGGAATTCGAGGAGCACTAGAGGTGATATGTCATTACACGGGCTTGAGGATCCTCCTTCGTTTTTCAATCAAACTTTGGACAATCGCTCGGAATCTTCGATGGAATTGGATGCCAGTATGGTGAATGAAGGATTGGGTCATTCGTGAGTCTAGACACATCTAGCAATTCTAGTGTAGCCAAGAACGACAATTGGGTATTGAAAAAAATTTGAGGTCGATAAAGGGGGCCCAATTGGCAGGGTCCATCCCTGCTGATAAGGATTTTATCCCCAAAGTGGAGGATTTTGTCCATAAGGCATTTGATTTTTCCCCCACAGTAAGTTACCTTGCCCGTAGGGAGCATTTTGACCTTGAAATCCTTGAAACTATTCGGGCAAAGGTTTTTGATAGGAAACATACTGGTTAAAAGGTTGTTGAGCCTGTTGGTCTTAGACATATGGATTTTTCACCTGATGTCCCTGAGCATAAGGGTTTTGGACATACTACCCCTAGATGAAAGGGTTTTGGACCTACTTCCCTTGGACGTAAGGATGTTGTATTTGCTATCCTTGGACATAAGGATTTTGTGCTTGCTGTTGTAGTACTTGACCTTAGCCTTTCCCTTGCAAAGGTTGACCTTGTTGATATGAGTATAAGGGTTGCTATAGCCCAAGTTGACCTTGTTGCTGCAAAGTCTAACCTTGTGGATGTAAAGGCTGTCCCTACAGCTGTAGAGGTTGACCTTGCAAAGGAATAGGCTGGGAGGATTTCAGCGCATTCTGCATTTACGGCTGCATAGTTTGTTGCAACTATTGTGAGGGTTGCCCCTAAAATTGCTGCAGTTTTCCTTGCTACAACATCATTTGGCCTTGTTGTGGCATGGATGGCCCTTACTGCAATGAAGGTTGACCTTGCTAATTCATGGATGGCCCTTGCTGCAACAATGGTTTCCCTTGCTACTGCAGGAGTTGTCCTTGCTGCTACAAAGGTACTTGAGAAGTTCCCGGAATGACATCTTGGAAGTTCCTGAACTATATCTGGTCATAACCAACGGGCGTGGTGGACAGACCAGGTTGGACATAAGATCCAAGCTGAGGGACGTATGGCAGATTATCCATCGCTTGTGAATGATATGGAACATAAGGAGGTTGGTAACGACCTTGAGCCATATTGGGTTGCTAGTACTGGACGTGACTTAACCCAGACAGACCAACATTAGGCTGTTGGTACTAGACATGACTTGACCCAGACAAACCAACATGAGGTTGTTGGTACTGGTCACTACCCGATCCAACAAGACAAGTAGGATTTGAAATGGCACCCAAAGAGGGTTGGTTCATCCCAACCATGTGAGGTTATGATCCACTCACATTGGTTGTGCCAGACATCATAGAAACATTCAGAATATGCCCCCCAGGCAGTGGGATAACCTGTCCACTTACTAGAGGGATCGAATAACTAACAACGACATGACTCGAGATAGTCGGTTGAATAGGACAAGTTACTTGAACCGATGAAATAAGAGGATTTGGAATGGTGGTTTGCACTAGGACTGAAGTAACTGCAGAAATCACCATATGTTGGGAGGTCGGGTTCTAAATGAACGAACATGTGGTAGGCGATGCCCAAATAGGGTTGTGATATAGTGATGAGGCAGTAAGCATGACCAAAACCAACTTAGCTAAAGTCACGTGATTATGTGGTAACTCAGGTAATGGACACTCGTTGGAATTCTTCTTATGAAAGGGAAACCTTTAGGAGGAAAAGGATATTCCTAAACCTCGACTATCCGTAGAGTGGAAACCTCCTAGTGACTCAAAGACGAGATTGGGATTTCACTTTCTGATTCCATGGGTGAAAATAGACGACCACAGACTACCGAAAATGTTCAAGGGGATAATTCCAAAGGAATACCCAGCTAGATCATACGGATTATACGGACGCTGAGGTGATATCACAACAGGATCAAACAAAGGATTCAGAGGATAAACAACCAGTCCAAGCTGTCCTTCAGAAGTTGGTGAAATCTCAGGAATCTAGATAGGGTTATTTGGAGATTCCGAGCCAATGTCAGAAAGTAACCCAGTATCTCAAGGGGAAGGATGAGATGACAAAGGTTGAATACTCAGGAAAATTCCAAGCTCAACACCTTGGTCCTCAAGCGACTATGGAAATTCAGGAAAAGGCTCCTCAGATAATCTTTCAGACGAATGAGAGGAAGAGGAACTAGGCGAACCACTTGGTTCAACCATGATGATCTTGTCTCAAGTAACCAAAAGAGAGATTAATTTCAAGGGATTTAAAATGTTTTTAGAGGTATACTCACGATGTGGTCTAAAAAATACTAACATGAATGTTATAAGATCATGGGAAACAATTTTTTAATACGCAAAAACAAATTGGTGCTCTTTCATGTTTTAGGAGTCGAGAAAGAAGCAAAGGTGATTCTATCACTTTCGGTTTGAAACAAGCTCGAAAGGACAAGAACTCAGGTGATATTTTATATTTAGGGAGTCAAAAAGATCAAAATGACTACTCATGATGATCTAGGTAAAAAGGATTACTAGATAACCGTGAACTGCAGAATACCTCCGAGCGAACCGAGAAGTATGGGTAGGCAATCTCCCTGAATGTTGTGTTCGGTGTATCATGTTTACAAGGTGGCAGACTTGACTTCATATGGATAAAGGATTGCAACCTAGTGGGGTCTCCCTTTATATACTGGATGGTATGGGGATCACAAGTCCGTAGTAGCGTTGTCTAGTGCTGAAGCCAATGACAACTGCTTGGTTTTAAGAGATCGAAACACGTCTCTAGCCCAGACCTTCTAAAATGTGATCATAAGATTTCAAATGTGCCCTAGGTTAATTGAGTCATTTTAGAGTTTATCTTGAAATTATGTCTTGGTTTTTAGGCCTTATCGATGTGACTCGAAAAACACCTATATGCAGCTAAATGAGACAAGACCCTTTCAATTCGATGAATTGTCTACACTAAATGAGAGTAGAAAACACACTCAAATGCAACAAAACAAGTAATTGAAAGCAAAATTACTTTTTCACTATTTCGCTTCTGAAGACAAAATGATGAAATTTTTTTTTGCAATTCCTAACTTTCCTACCAAATGCACTTCAAGTAGCCCTTTTACTAGTAAGGAAAATTCATTTCCTTAAGTGATGATGTAACTCTAGCCTTCAATAATGCTAACTAATGTAACATATTGACTCAAAAAAGTAGAATTATTTATTTTTCAATGAATTGATGGAATGAATCCTTCACAAACACTTCAATGAAACATCTCCAATACAATCAATCATAAGCAAACATAAAGCGCAAGGATAATTCCTCTCGAACTAATGGAGCAAAGACTGAACCAAAAACAAGATGGGCAATGTGATCTATGTGCGAAAAGAGACGCTCAAACACTAAACGAAACTTTTCAAACTTGTTAAATGGAAATCAAAGCAATAAAAGGACTAATCAAGAGAAATGCAAGGAGAAAATTTGATTATTGACTTGACTTCCTGAGCACATGAACAACTGAATGGATGACAACATAGATTCCCTAGGGTTACAAACCATCCAAGAACTCAAGAAACCAAGTGAAGAAAATGCAAATCAACCAAGCATACAAACCAAGCTAAAAGAGTTATCCAGCTAGGGAGAACACAGTCAAAACAAGTTGAGAGAAAGAAACCAGAAGGGCAAGACACACTGGCTAAGATGTAGGGTAAACCCTTATCTTCATCTATATGAATCGATGTGACTGCCAAAATGACAACACGTGCCAAAATGGGGTCAGCATGACTGTTTTTGAGAAACTTGCACTGATCGGCACGACTGTTAGAAAAATAAACGCGTTGACCAAGGATTCAATGAAAAAAATAAAAATTTTCAAAGGCTAAGACCAGACTTGCCACTTTAAATTTCAGGCTCAGAGAAGTAAACCAGGAAAAGTAGAGAAACCATAAATGAAACCATAAAATGAAAATAAGTCAAATAGAAGTATTGGATCCCCAACAGAGTTGCCAATTTGTGGTGTAGGTAAATTCTCATTTTGGACACAAACAATTCCTCTAGCTTGAGAGAGCGGGTCTAGCCATAAAGAAACAATCAATGGAAAATCTCCTTAAGTTATAATCAACTAAGAGGGCCTACCTCTTAGAACATTATTCTGCTTGGTGGTGATCTTGCTTCCTCACTCCAGCTATCTTTCGTTTCCTTCCTTCAAATACCTGAAACAAGCAAACAACAACAATAAAAAACATGATAGCATACAATATTGTATTCAACCTACTTAATAGGTCAAGGAACATTAAGCCATAAAGATGTAAAATGGCACTTCATGTAGGAAATCAATCAATAGTTGCATTTACATAAATCAGAAAGAGATTACAATTGGTGCCTTGACGTTACTGGTCTCCTTTGACGTATCTGGGTTCCCACACTTCTGCTATCACTTTATGGATAGCCTCAACAATTGAAATTTTAAGGCCTCTTTCCCTCTAGTCTCAAACCAAACCAAAAACACATTATTCTCCCTCAAACATACACTAGAAAGCTACAAACCATAGATGACTTGCTAATTATTCAAACTTACTCCAAAACTCCAACTAGATTTTGCTTGGGAAAAAGAGAGGTTTATATAGCTTAGATGGATGGGAGATGGCTCCTCTCATCATGGGAGAAGGTCTTATCTCTTGATTTTGTTCCATCCTAATAGGGGAAAGGAGCCCAAACTAACTTCCTTGGCTCCATTCGGCCCAACCATCTACCAGACTTCCGTTATGAAGCTTCTAGACATGGAAGCTTTGGCTCCTTATTTAAAAAAACCTTCCAAAAGAGGATTGACATGACTGGAAAAGGGCTTAGTCACTCCGTACAGTGCGAGGGATAGTTTTAGTCTCTACAAATCAGTGCAAGGAGGAAACTGTTCAGTAGCGTCGGTCTTGTAAACTGGGATAAAAGGAAGATTCTTGGGAAATGATGCAAAGGGGAATTATTCTACTCATGAAGAGGGACATATTGGGAGTTTCTTCATGATGGGAAAGCATGTCAGGTACACTGTAGAGGTCCTCCAGGATTGTAGACAAGGAGTACAAGGACAATGACAAAATGCTATGTAACACCCACATTGATAAAAATTTAAGATACCTTAAAAAAAGTGTTCAACATGTTATTTGAATGTATGTTGAATTTTTGTCAATGTGGGTCTTCTTGAATTTATGCGTAACAATTAATTTTTGGATGTGGAATTTAATTCTTCATCCAACAAGTGTCTACACTTGAAATTTGAGTAAACCTATAAGGAGATAAGCTAATAATACAATTTTTTAAAAATAGTTTTCTTCATTGCCCTTCAAAATTCATAACTCTTATTTTATTATTTTATTATCTTTCTTTAGGAGGCCACTTTTAGACTAAAATTTCCTCTAATGTCAATGAGATTTTGCAGTAAGTTGAGCACTGTCTAGTCATCCAAATAGATCTCTAAGAACTTGTCTATAGAATCTTTAAAAGTTGCTACTACCACCCCTAAAAATATTGCAGGCACATTCTTCAAACCAAAAGGAATTATTGTGTATTGAAAGAAACCCCATTTTGTCACAAATTTGGTCTTGTGCCAACTCTCCTTAGCAATATGGATATGGTGGTATCTCAAAAATACATTGGTAAAAGAGTAGGTCTCTTGACCCCTAACACTATCTAAGACTTCATTTATAAATGATGTGGGTAATGGGTCATGTACACAAGCCTCATTAAGTTTCCTCATGCCAACACAAATGTAGATCTTCCTTGTCTTCTTATTATGTACCACCATAAGGATGATCCACTCAGACTCCCACTGGCTCGATGATCCCAATTTCCAACATATTATCCACTTCCTTCTTTATCTTTTTCTTATACACCAAATTGAGTTGGTAAGGCCTTTACTTTACGGGTATTCCACCTGGATTAAGAGGAAAACACATTTCACCAAGTTCTTCCATGATACCCTTCATCTCAATGAAAGTCTTCAAGAATAATTCATGTTCTCTCTTAGTAGATCTCAAACATTTTTTATGGTTTGATCGTCTAAATAATCCCAAATCAGTGTTGTCTTTGGGTTGTCCTCACTCCCGATGTGCACTTTCTTCATTATGATAGGTTTAAAGTATTCCTTTGTCCCCAATTCTGGTCTCGTTACTCTATGCTCCCCTTCAAACTCTGGAATATTTTAAGTCCTCAAGTATTCATCATCAACATCTCATTTAAAATTATAACACTCCATGAACTCCCAAACCTCTTTCCAATGCTGGTGGGAAGGGCACAATGATAATGTCCTCTACTCCAACTATTGCTCTATCAAAAATATTCTGTTATCACCAAAACTTTTATCATTTAGCCTAATTTACTAGATGGATCAAATTACACCATGTAAAGCCAATTTTACCATAGTAAAATTTCTTTCATTGTGAGAAATTACTTAATAAACCACCTTTGTTAAGTAATTTGTAGTTAAACCCATGAAGAATAATTAAATAAATCATTATTAATTTGATTTTCTTCTAGGAATAATTAATTAAACCATTGTTTTATTATTATTCCTTGTGAAATTTGACCCAATCATGAAAAATAAACAGATAAATCATAATTTATCTTATTTTTCTCTAAGAATAATTAATTAATCACTAATTAATTATTATTCATTGTTAAATTTGACTAAATCCCTTAGGAATAATTAAATAAATCCTTATTTGTTTATTGTTCCTTAACTAATTCCTTGAGATGATAACTAAATAATTTATTTATTTATTATTCCTAAATAAAAGTTTAAATAATTTTTCCCTCCTAACCAAATATAATAAAATATTCCAAGTGGTTATTCCAAGAATGGGATCAATAATATTTTATTATTATTCATTATTCGAGGATAACTCAATATTTTGTTATAAATAGAAGGGTTTTCCATTCATTATTCACTTTTTATTATTTTCATTGTTGCACTCACTATTGTAACTTTGATTATTTTCATTGTCGCACACCATATTTTTGTTGGGTTTATGCATTATAGAGGAGATAGACTCTACACAAACATAAGACATTTGAGGATATCCAAGAACCCATCCCATAGAGGGGGACTCGTAACATTTATTTGTTCCCTTCATAGGTGTTATAGTAAAATTATTCTTTACATATCTGGTTTCCATTGGATGATTGGAGTTATTACTCTTTCTTTTTGCTATTTAACTATCATTGTGGCATAGATCCGGACTTTTGCAGGTTTTGTTTGTATCAGTTGTTATAGATCTATAATGTTTAGTAGCCATTTATATTGTTGAGATTGTTTTTCATCCACAATCTTAAGTGGGTTCTTTTCGTACATCTTTAAGAAGAAAACACTATAACTAAAATTGGCGACTCCACTGGGTTTTATACTTCATATCTAGAAACATGGGTAACCTTCAGTTTTCAGCTTAGGGTTTCTTGTTTTTTCAATTATATTAATGTTTCCTAGGTTTTTAACCCTAGATCTATTAAAATACTGACTTCCACAAGCTTTCTAGTTGTTTTTGTAGGTCACAGGAACTAGCTACGACAAAGGCGACTCTTTTTTCCGAGATTTTCCGACTAAGATCCATGGAGCAGAAATCACACCTTTTGGCCCAAAAAGTGTGATTTGGAGGCTAAAATGCACTAAACATCCCAAAAAGTGCAATCCCTACAGAGAAATAGGTCAGTACCTGCGATTTATGGGTTTTAGGGTTTTTCTCAGATCGGTTTCTGGGTTTTGCAGAGAGCTATCTGCTGGGTTGTCTGACCTCTGTCTCATCCTGCTTAGGCCTTGATCCACTTTGATTTACTTGTTGCAGTTGAATTTATCCTCCCTTAGGTCTTCTAGTATGCTTCCACCGTTCAAGGAGGAGTTTAGCTGAGTGCGTAGTCTGAGTTTATGCAGCACTTTCAACCACATTTTCCAGATCTATACCCTTTTGTTTCAGATCTATTAAGATAGGTTGTTACCATGTTTGGTCATTTTCCTTAGGGTCCCATCGGTTTCCCTAGGTGTTTTACCCATCTCCCTATCTTTTTGCAATGATCTTCCTCTCTGTTTTTTTGTTGTTGTTGCATCGCTTTCTAGTAGCTTAGTGTCACTTGATCCTAGTCACACCGACATTCAGATCTCTTGACTGTCTCAGTGTATTTTCCATCAGTTTAGCCACCAATCAGCATAGTTTTTGCAAACCTAGTTTGGGTGGGGTTTAGTTAATTGTTTTGATGTTCATTTTATTTTATTAATTTCAGTTTATTTTCAGCAAGTTTTTTTTCTTTTTTTACAAACACGATTTGGCCTTAATCAATTAATACACTTGCACACACAAGTACACCTTAAGAGAAGGGCACTTGGTTTACATTGCCAAGCCAAGACTTAACATAATAAATTTATCTCCTCGCATCGAGACAAAGATATATTGTTGATCTCCCTTCACCATTTCTGTGTCACGTGTGTCCTACCACCATTATGCCACCAAGGCATTTGTCACAAAGACCATTAGGCCTTCACCCCAAGTTTCCACTTGGGTGTATTAACCCTCCCTGTCAGGCTCGAGTTCATAGCCCTCTGAGTCCCCACACTAAATCTTATCCTGGTTCAGTTGATTCCTCATTTGATTCTGAGCCTCCTTCACTGCATATCGTCACCATGTCTGGACCCATAGCTAGTGCAGGAACCGAAACTTGTGTTGGCTCTGGTTCTATCCCGGTGGTCACATCAAGCAGAACAGTCTCAAGAACTGTTTCGGCAACCCCTATGCTCCCCTTTATGCCTGGGTTAAGTCTACTAGATTTTAACCAGTTGATAAATGACCATATACACCATGATGCTAGTTGGCCCTCTATGCTGACGAAGATTCCCTCAAATATACCAATGTTTGAGGGTAATGTTGGAGAGGATCCTGCCAACCATGTTTGATCCTTCCACATGTGGTGTTATTCCAACTCCATAATCAATGACTCCATTCATATTTGGATATTCCAATGCACGCTCACTGGAGATGTTGCAAAATGGTATGTAGACCAGCCCTCCACATCTCATTCTGTTTTCGCGACACTTGCTAAAGTGTTCCTCTCATATTTCCAGTTATCTCTCTGGTACGACACTCATACAGCGCTACTGGCCACATTCTGCCAGTCCTTTGCCGCTCACCTTTCTGACCATGTTCAAGAGTGGCATCGAAGGAGGAGCACATGTCGTGCCCCGCCTTTCAAAGACCATGTCTATCTAGATTGGTTTCTTAGGAGCCTTTTATCTCCCATTGGAAAATATGTCACGTCCCATTTCCCTTAGATTGAGGAAGAAGATCTCCAAACCACTCTGAGATATGATCTGATTTATGCGCAATCAGTTATGTCTATACCGTCATTCTAGACCTCCCTCATCCTAGAAGTGCCAATGCACTGGGGACATCTCACGCCGCCAACGGTATCATTGGATCCCTTTCACACTCTTCACCATATACTCAATAAAGTTATGGCTACCCACAAGGGGGCACCAGTTCCTCCAACACTTATGCCCCTCTTGCTAGCAACATGTTTCTAGGACCCCAACCCATCTACCAAACTATTGCTCCTCCTTATGCACAACTGAGCACTCCAACCCCTCAAGCATTAGTGCCACAACCTCCCATGCATCCTCAGCCGCAGCAGCCGCTTCCCCCTCAGGGTCAAGTTTTTGCACATCAGAGTTCTACCAATCCCCAAAATTTGAAGAAAAAGAACAAAGGGAAGGGTAACAAGGGTAACCAGGATAATCAAGGTAACCAGCCTAGTGAACCCTAGGGGAACCAGCCTAACACCAATAACCAACAAGAGGGTGACCAGCCCAAGTAGAACAAGGTTATTCATATGAACAAGCCTTATGGATGTTGTGGTGTACATGGCAATTATACACATGAGTGCCATCTCTTACCCTAGATGTTCCAACTGTGGGAAGCTCAAGCAGCTTCTAGAGCTCAACAATCACCTCAAAATCCTGCACCATCTCAACCGGCAGTGCTCATAAATCCTTTCCCTCAGTAAGGATTTATTTCTTCTCAACTTCATCCAGGTCAAGCAACCCATCTCCCCCAACCTTCTGGTCTTAGTGACTACTAGATCCTCATGATGGATTTTGACGAGGTCAATACCTCTGATCAACAGCCAACTCCTCAGCACCCTGTTGTTACCATCTCAGTTGATACATCTGGATCCACCCACCTAAGGCCTCCTCCATTCATGGGTTCCTCTCCTATTTTCCCACCAGGAATTGTTCCTCCAGGTCTCAACCATCTAGGAGTTATTCTATTATGACATTATTCGGCCAGCAAGATACCTTTCTTATTCCCCCCTCTGGGAATTTTTTCTGTACTGTCATGGCTTCGCTAGTACTTCCTAACATGAGTCTGGGGATTCAAGTATGGTACATCGATCCCCATACAAAAATTTTGTTTGGTCAGCCAAGACCATATCATGCTTTGACCCCAGTCATCTGGTCCCCATGACCCCTATTGTTGCTTCAGTTCCATCAAAGCCTCAATAGAAATCAGTTGCTATTGCAAAAGCATTTATTCAGGGGGAAAAGCTAAAAGGAAAGAATTGAAAGACAAGGCTCCCCATGCTCCTTTAGCCCCTAAGGCCCCAAAGCCGACACCCTCGTGCACTTTGTGTAAGGGTGTTGGGCACGCCACCAACAATTATCTAAGCTTCCTCAACTTAAACCTTTTGTTCATGGAGCATTCCCTGAGTCAAATATCTTGGAAGTCCATGTTAACTTATTGATCCCACCTAAGAAACTCAAAACACTGCACACAAACAACCCTTGTGCCTTGTGTGACCTTCATGGTTACTATTCCCATTGTTGCCCTCGTCTCGATGAATTTCGCGATTGCCTTGGGGAGATTCGCAAATACGAGGCCACTCGTAGTGGAGCCTCTACTCCTCTACCTATGTATTTTGGTACCACACTTCAACTAGAACATGGAGACTCTCGCCACATTATTTTGATCCCTCCCCTTGCCATCGATATGACGGAAACAACGGTCCATATATATTACCTATCTTCATCCTTGAGTTCATCATAGATAAACCTATCGAATCTTTCTGTGTGCCCTTCTATCAAACCTCTTTCAACAGAATCCTAGGTCTCAACATTTGCAGATCCTCCATCTACTAACCCGTCGTCTACCATCAAAGATGATGTGTATGTGAAACTTATTTCTCAGGTTGATGCACCAAGTAATGTCGTTGCATCATGTAGTCAATATTCCTCCCGTCTGCCCATCTCTCAACCTGATAAGGACACCATGGAAGCTATGTCTACCCTGATCACCCCTGCACTTAAGCAAGGGGGCATTTGTTCAGAGGATTTTGAAGGCCATTTCCTTCCTAATTCTCCTAATGTGCTCTACCTCAAGAAATTCTGCTCATAACACATCCCTTTGATTTACATGTCTTTATTTCTACCGCAAAGTTAGGTAGATTACATCATTTCATTTGTTGTATTTTTCACCTTTCAGATGGATCCATCATCCACACCGTATATTGGTCATGCAGACGGTGCGAGTCGCTTCTAGTAGAATCTAACCTTGGTAGCCTGGGCCATTTTTACGCCCTTGCATACGTTAGTCCTTTCAAATGGCGTGCGCATTGGATCTACCACCAATAATCATGCCGGATATGATGTAGTGATAGGTTTGTTAGTCGATGCCCTCACTAATCGCATCCTTCATCTTCATGTTCTTTTAGATTCCTTGCTACTTGTCATGCAATTGAATGGTGTGTATCATGTGCATAACTAAGTCCTATTTAGAAAATATCAACAAGTTAAGCTATTGGTACATGAATTTTAAACCATTATGTTCATTCATGTTCCTAGATCCCAAAATCGCTATGTAGATACCATCACAAGCAACATTCTAGATTGGAATTTATCACATGTATACCAGAGAAGATAACAAAACAAATGGTGAACCATCATCGTCATATAAAAATTCATAATCATATTATGTATCATAAAAGTGTTTAGAGCCCATAGCTCTAAATACATCCAGTACATCCATAGAATATTGCGGGGACACATAGGGCCCTACATCTCATTATCATCCTTTGGAAGATCTCGTGCCAAGTTGGGTTGAGATGCTTGAATCACCTTTTTGAGCTCCTAGAATACAAGGTCGCTCCACAAAATCCTCCTGCTAGGGGACACCATCCCCACCTTTACATACTATATCAGTCCCCTCCATCACATATGTTTGCAAGAAATATCCCATGCTTGGGGGCATGATGGTTTTCCCGTGGCCATATTCTCAAGTCTCGGCCTATATCACATTAGATCTAGGTATGGTCGATTATCCTCCCAATCCTTGGATAGTTTTTCATACTGGCCTCTCCAGTGATCCATATACACATCACATATCGTAGACATTTGATACCATATCTTCAAATATTCTACTCTATGTCCACATAGTCCCCATGTTTGACTTCATGGGTGAGGATGATTCTAGACCTCCTCTAGTAGTTCTCATTTTCCTCTCCCCTTAATTCTTCACTAGGAACCATCATTCCAAGAATCATTCAGGCCATATTTATACAAGTAAGGCCACTTTCCTGAAATTTTTAGATCCCAATTCCGATGTTCGGTCTTTCCGCTACAATCTCCACAAGATTTAGGGCCTTCTCCTCCTCTCAAATTGGAGGGAAAACACCCTTTTACCCACAGCTTTTCTGTCGCACATTGTGACCAGACCATATCTATATTTGATGAACCTTCAACACCATTGGAAAGCTCTCACTAAGTACTCTAATGGGTCTTCCTCAGTTTTTTATGATTTGACACTTCACCAGGAAGCCATTTTTCCATGAAAGGTCACTTCGTCGCCTCTCAAAATTGAATTTCATCACAAAGTGACACTTATAATTTGAGGTCCACATCCTCTTAATACTTGTCGTACCATATGTTGACTTTCATCATGAGTAAACATCATTCACTCATCTTTTCATGGTCCCCACCAGGCCTAGTCTGTGTGGCAGCATCATTGAGTCACCGTTGTTCAGAGAATCCAGAATGAGTCACCCTTACATTTTTGGAGTCTATTTCATGTCCGATCATATCATGTCACCATTTTCCATCCATATTTGCATAGCGTTCATCCTATGTTGCCCATTTTCGCCTCCAGTCATATTGTCCCCATCCCCTCCGGAGTTGAGTCAGTTGCTGCCAGGTTAACCATGCACTTTATGCTCTAACAAGGGTAGTCGTATGTTTGTCCCTCAATCCCATTTTTTTCCCATTATCTCTGGTGTCATTCCATCAGTCACATTACTATTTTCTCTCATGCTTTAGTTGAGGATCCTCATTGCCTCATCTATCACAAGCCCTATTTTGTCGACATTAGCTCACTTATTCCAGAAGAACGACCTAGATGGCGTTGTATCTCGGTTCCAACTTCTATTATTGTTTGACACATTGGATCGAGCAAAGGGTCTCATTATTGCCCTTTGACTTGGTCATTTCATGTTTGGGATCCATACACTTGATGGTCCAGAGATGCAACAGATTGTACCAGTGATTCCTGAGTGTGTGTGAGATGAGGGGTTGGCCCTTCAGATAGCCCCCCACATGCGCATATGCATACCTACTATGTTACAACCTCAGATGCAGTTCAACAAAGTTTTTGGGCTCGTTTCCTACCGATTGAAGTGTTCATAGTATGCACATCTCCTCCAAATGATCCATTCTATTTTGCATATTCCTTCCTTGTTCGGTAGGGCTTCTCCAGTTGTTCTACCCTCCCTCCCACCCATTTTTTGAGGGAAGGGGATTTGTATCTCATGTACTCATATATTATTGTATTTAGTCATGGCTCATGTTTTTCCAGGTGTATTATGTATATGGGATACATTATATTATTTTTTGGCTCTCTTATGCGAGCATGTCATGCACCATTCAACATGTACTTCATTGCTCAATTTTATATTCTTGGGCGAACCATTATTTTTGTACTAAGTTATCTCGATGGGTATGGGTATGCCTCCCCTGCCTCAGTGAGGTACAGTACCACAACATAAAAAGAGACTTGCATTAGTCTCGCCCCCTTTGTCCCTATCCTCTTTCAAATTCAACTTCATTGGCCTCTCTCTCTCTCTCTCTGACTCCCCTGTTTTATCTAGTGATTGTGTCTTTACGACGTATTTTGGTCATTCATTTTTCTCCTAACACTTGTACATTGGGGGCAATCTGTTATCACCAAAAAATTGATCATCTAGACTAATTTACTTAATGGATCGAATTACACCATGTAAAGTCAAATTTACCATAGTAAAATTGCTTTCACTATGAGAAATTACTTAATAAACCAGCTTTGTTAAGTAATTTATAGTTAAACACATGAAGAATAATTAAATAAATCACTATTTATTTGATTTTCTTTTAGGAATAATTAATTAAAACATTGTTTTATTATTATTCCTTGTCAAATTTGACCCAATCATGAAAGGTAAACAAATAAATCATTATTTATCTTATTTTTCTCTAAGAATAATTAATTAATTGCTAATTAACTATTATTATTTGTTAAATTCGACTAAATCCCTTAGGAATAATTAAATAAATCCTTATTTGTTTATTGTTCCTTAACTAATTCCTTGAAATCATAAAAAAAATATTTATTTATTTATTATTTCTAAATAAAAGTTTAAATATTTTTTCGCTCCTAACCAAATATAATAAAATATTCCAAGTGGTTATTCCAATAATGGGACCAATAATATTATATTATTGCTCATTATTCGAGGATAACTCAATATTTTGTTATGAATAGAAGGGTTTCCCATTCATTATTCACTTTTGATTATTTTCATTGTTGCACTCACTATTGTAACTCTAATTATTTTCATTGTCGCACACCATATTTTTGTTGGGTTTATGCATTATAGAGGAGAGAGAATCTACACAAGCTGAAGATGTTTTGAGGATAGCTAAGAACCCATCCCACAGAGGGGGACTAATAACATTTATTTGTTCCCTTCTCATGTGTTATAATAAAATTATTCTTTGCATATCTGGTTTCCATTGGATGATTGGAGTTATTACTCTTTATTTTCGTTGTTTAACTATGATTGTGGCATAGATCCAGACTTTGGAAGGTTTTGTTTCTATCAGTTGCTACAAATCTACAATGTTTAGCACCCATTTATATTGTTGAGTTTGTTTGTCATCCACAATCGAAAGTGCATTCTTTTCATACATCTTTCAGATGAAAACACTACAACCAATCAAAATCTCATTCCAATGCTGGTGGGAAGGGCACAACAATAATGTCCTCTACTCCAACTATTTCTCTATCAAAAATATTTTTTGCTTCAACGCCTTTAGCGCATGGTTGAATGTTTCATTGTCAGCCATGAAACTAAATGTGGCCTTAAAGCTTCTAGTCATCTCATCCCATTGTGCAGTACCTTTGCACACCTCTAGCTCAACGTACAATTTTTTGGGAATGGTATCTAGCATGTGTACAAACCTATGAGCCCATTCCTCATATAGAATTTCCATTTCGTTGCATGCTCTCACACAACTCTTCATGTGAATCACGTGGAAATCCATCCCCATATATTTCTATCCCTTAAGTTCTACTCACAATTGAACTAAATGCATAACAAATGCATAAACTTAGCCCAAGTATTAATCCCATCTTTTTGTGCCACTCACCATCTTACAAGAGTGGCTTTCAAAAAAATGTCTATAGTAAACAATCTCAAATTCTTAGGTGCCTTTTTCTGAAACTCATAAAAAAATGCTCCAACACCAGTTAATTCATCATACCTTGGGGGATCATGCATTTCCTTCAATATGGAGTAATGCACATTTAATTTATCCACACCACTGAGTTGAAATTTTGTGTAGCCTATTTTTCCAATTATCTAGTCCTTATTTAGAATCTGAGGCACACAAACAAATATTGCACCAACTCAACACTCTATCTACAATTGGGTTGATGTAGTCCTACTTACACATAGTAACCTTATACTAATTTCATCCATGGCTTCTCCATCAACTTCTTCTTGGATAATTTTCACGTATCGATCTCCTTCGATTGGATATAAAAATTTTATAATGCAAACACATCCAGATTCAAAGGTCATATATCTTTTCTTAAAATTAATAACCACTTGGTTATCGAACGTCCAATCGATCCCTAAAAAAATTGAGTAGGGATCAATATTGTCTATGATCTAAATCACCTTAAAAGTCCTCCCTTCTAGTGACTCCATCAATGTCCACTTCCACATTGGACAATATAGAAGACTAAGTTGGATAGGGGACCAAGTAAACTTAGGTCTCCCCATCATCTCCCATGTTTTATTTATCAAGATATTCACATTGGAACCCAAATCTAGAATGATGTTATCCATCTCGTAGACTCCTACCTATGCACCAGATCAAAATTTGCAGTTATTTCTCTTCTTCTGCACAACCTGTCTAACCACACGAATCTGTACCAACACTAATTCCTTCTCAATATCCTTCACACATTTATCGATCATCTTAAACAATTTTTTGTAGGGCCCCATCATCTTGTATAAGATACAAGAAATTTTTCAAAAACACACACAAGGTTATCCTCACGAGCAATCCATTTTATCATAATAAACTCCTTGCACACTTCATTTTATGTGTGCTTCTCTCTCTAAGTACCAAATGTTAGAGGTGGGTTTGCAGCCTTGTGCACCCACTATTGATTAGTGCCAAACTAGTTTGTAGAATCTTCACTAGTATTGGTTCCTTCTGAGTCACCACCTTTACCTACCAGTAGTCTTTACACAGTTCGACTATCACCTTCTACAAGTTCTCCCCATTCTTCTCCTAAATATTTTCTAACAAATATGGGTAGTCCTATGTTTCATGGTCAAGAGCTCAACAATATGTATAGGTGTCGAATTGATTTGGAAAATCTCTCATGAGGTATCGAAGTTGTCCATAATTATAATATATAATTGTGCCTCTTCCACATCCAAAGGCTCCTCATCCTTGTCTTGGTCCTGCAAATCCTCCTAGTCCTCTCCTAATTGCATCTTGACCTCTGTTGGGATGATTTTAATTATGTGCCGACCCATATTGGCCCTCCTATACTCTATATGAATCCATAGTGCAACCATGCATTAAATCCAATCTCGCACAATGGTGGATATCATGACCAACCAATTTACAAAAATCACAAAACAATTTCCTTACAGAACCTTCATACTTCTGCATCATTAGGAAAGTAGTGGCTATATGACCCAACCCTCTGGAAATATCACACCACAACCCTCTTCTTTGTGCCATGGGTTTAGTGGCACTAATCATTATCTAATCATTAAGCATAGGGAACATTTGTGTGGAAAATTTTACATAGTAGTTCATTGCATTGTTTGTTACCATTAGTTAGGTCATGCAACTAAGTAGCGAGTGCATCCGTTTGCGCCTGTAGTTGTGATTTCCATACATTATATCTAACTTTCTTAAACGTTGTAGATTCCACTAACTTTAGTGCGCACTCCAAGGTTTTTGACTATTGTGTGTAACAACCTCAGGTTAAAAGTTCAAGTAATAAAAGTTAATAAAGAAAAAATAAGACCACTGGCAAGGGACACTTATTCCAAGATGAATATTGGGAGAAAACATCTTAGTGTGTGTTCATTTGGTTTATTATGGCTACGAGGAATTTGGAAAATGCAATGGATAAGGATTTGGAAAGGGAAAAAGGAATTATTGGCATTTTATTTATGAAAGCAAAGGAAATTAGGAGAAAAGGAAGGTGAAAAGTCATAGGTTTCATGTGTGGAGAAAAATGAAAGAAAATAATGGAAAATTGAAGAAAATAGAGGCATCAATGATAAAAAGGATTATGAGGATTAGTTCACAACCTTTTGTCAATTCAGTTATGGAATTAGCATTAGAGAGAAGAAGAGCACCAAGAGGAGAAAGAAGGTAAGAAAGCAAGGAATGGAAAGGAAAAGCAAGGAAAGGGAAAGGAAAGAAAATAACGACAAAGAAATAAAAGGAAGGAAATGATCAAGTAGCTTTAGCGGTGATAATTGTAGGTAACAGATTTCATGTGTGATTTCCTAGATGGTTTTGACATGCATCGTATGTGGATTTTGGTATATGGTTCTTTTGCTGTCATTGGCATGGATTTTGTTGGGATTCGACAGTGGATTTTAGCCTAGCCTTGCAATTTCTAGATAGCCATGGTGTGATGGGATTGTTCTCAATTTGAGCTTTGGATTGTCAGATGGTTTTGGAATCTAGGATGATGTGGTCTCAAGAAAATTCCCATAGGACTAGGAATCCCTCAATCGGTAATGGTGGGATACATGGTAAAGCTTGAGGGTGGAGACAATAAAATTCCTCAAGGATGTGAAGAAATTCTAAGGGATCCAAGATCATCTTGGTTTTGTGATCCCGACACTGATTTAGGTGTGATCATAGAATGGAGAGAGTGGACGTGGTTTAACATCTGGGTTCCCTTGGTTGTCTTTGGATTGTTTATCCGATGAGATCCCACATTCATGCTTGGAATATGTTACAGGGGTGAATGGATGAAGAGGGATTTGGGTTAGGAAATCTATGGTCGGGTGGAACATGGAAGCCCCAAACCTAGTTGGTATTTTCCTATGTTTAATAAAACCTAAGTTTCTCTTACTTTTGGTAAGGAAATGTATTGGTTACTATGTGTATTTAATGGTTGTTCCATTATTTTTATTTATTTGGTTATGTGTTGGTTACAATCATGATTATATGACAGTTCTCAGTCATGGCTCTATTCATGTTTTTACTTGTAACTAAATAGATAATGAATACAAGATCTAATTGATGATATGAAAGCTAATGTGAGAAGGTAAAGACTCTTGTTGTTAAACCTCGGTTAAGTTTTCAGTCCCTTATGTTCAGACTTTCATTCATGACCTATAGGTTGCATATCTACTAAGTGTTTGAAAAAATGTCAATCCTGGTTGGGGATGTTCAGGTCAAGTCCTCGTACTAGTTTTTATTTGTAAGCATTGTCTTCATGTCTTTTATGAGTTCTAGAAGTTTCATGGATATATGAGAAGAGGATTAGCCCCAGCCCTATAAAATAGACTTAATTCTCACACTCTCTGGTACAACATTGGTAGAAAAAGGCCATAGTCGCACTGATGTATACCTATGGGAGTGACTCAGAACCCATAGTCGCATGGAGGCCTTGGCAAGGGAGCGATTGGGGCTCAAAGTTAGGAAAAAGTGAGTTTTCTCAGGGGTTGGACACCTGGAGTGGCTGGGTTACTACTAGAGGTCCTGTGGCACCTTAGGCAAGTCAGTAAGGTCTTCAGTTGTTAACTCCATTTCCTTAAGGTCACATACGAGTTTGAGTCATATCATAGTGACCTTGAGCTCAAGTTTACCTAGGGCAAGCCAGTGAAAGTGGGTAAATGTGAGAGGAGGCAGTTACAAGGTGGTAGCAAAGTAGGTTGTGTTCTCTCTGCGTCATATATGATACCATAGGGTGGTAACAGAGCATGGTTCAAATACTTGGGCTGGATGGCCTAGATGCATCTTGTTATGCATGCATTGTCATCATTAAGGTTGTCATGCATTATGTCATTACATGTATTTTATGTCATCATGATGCTATTGGTATGTTATGATGTTGATGTGTTAGCTGAGATGAAGCAGGAGATGCAGATCATCAAAGTGAGGTTGCAACATTAGACCTCGGGGTAAGAGAAAATCACCATACATGTTTTTGTGGTGGGTATGTAGGTATGTTGGTTAATTATTGTTATAAGAATTAGATTTATGAACATGTACATCAGTTTATGGTTGTTATAGATAGATGTATGATAGATGTTAGTTAATCAATGTGATCATATGTACCTATGTCGGTTATTCATGAAGGATAGTAACTTTTTGTTATATGCATTGTGGTTGTATGCATGATGGTTATGGTCATTGCGCTTAGGATATTTATGTTATATGTATCGACATCTCTTTATATATCCTTCACTGTTATAATACAATGGTCAGCAAATGATGAGAAGATCTAAAAACAATACTAAAACATAAGGGGTTTTGACTTTCCTAAAACCCCTTGACTCCTATTTGACCTGCGCTACTCATGCTCCACTCCTCAAAATGCAGAGACTTATAATATTTGAACAAAATTTTACCCAGGGGACCACGTCCCAACAAGCCCATAACACAATTATGTGACTAATCCTCGATTCACTCCATTGGTACACTATGGAACTTTGCTATCAGGTTGATGAACAAAGACTTCACTGGTTGAGGTGCCTCTGTGCATTGAATAGCTTCTTGTCACACTTCTTCCACCAAATTTTCCATAGTTGGCCCATCTGCTGCTAAATCAATGCTTCACTGTGTCTGCTACATACTCTTAAGCATACCTTTGATGGTCTATGAGAGCTTCCATGCTTATGACTCCCATGGTTGCATTCATGCAGTGATGAATTGCATCTTCTTCCATAACTCCTTGATATGTCCTTGCAAGGATGTCCCCTCTTTCAATCGAGTGAACCATTGCACATGTGTTTCCTTTATCTCATCGTACTGTAGCTACTTATCCTGAATGGAAACTTTGATCTCCTTAACCTGTGGATCCTCCTACAGTGAAGCCCGTAGTTCTATAGCTTTGTTGAACAATTGGCTACACTCCTTTACTATAGCACCAAGCATCACCCTATCCGTTGTGATGGCAGCCTCATGTTGCTCCCTAATCTCCAGTGGTGTGGTGAGCTATAGCTTCAATTGAAGCTTAGTAATTTGGAGTTGCAAATCGAAACAAACTCTATCCACCTACACCTTTGATTCTCTGAATGCATCCACTAGTTGCTACACTTTATCTTCAGAAGTGGCCTCCAAATCAATATGGAGCTAAGGGAGCTCACTGTATACTCTTGAAATGACCTACTTTAGCTACACTTGTCTTATAACTTCCTCATAATGGTATTGTAGAGTTTTGTGATTTTTGTTTCACATCTGTTCACTGGTGATCTGTGCATCCTTGATCACCATGAGAGCTGATTGTTCTCACACCTTAAGCTCATTTGCTACACCCTGGTGTAGGTCATGCAATGTGGATAGGGAGAGCACTGTGAATTTAATACTTACATATTTGGGAAGCTGGGCACTCTCCCATTCCATGACCTCATTCAAATGTAAGGATCCAGTAAGAAATGGTACAACATAGAGCTCGGAGATGAGGAGATGTTGCTCACTACCTGATGTTGTTGGCTTCGTGCTCACTTGAACTCTACTCGTTTGAAGCTAGCTCACCTGAACTTGAAACTTTGTGAGGCCCACTTGGACCTTTGATAAAATGGACTGGTATTGATCTTCAATATGGCCCCAAATTTCTTTTGTTGTAGTCAGAACAATATCTCCAATCTCAACAAGGTCCCCCTCAGTGAGGACCATGATCTTCGCACCGACAGTCTTATTAGACTTATCCTTTTGCATGCACCTCCCACACCTAACTTTTTTCATTATTTAACAATAAAAGGATAACTAACATTCTTCGGGTCTACAAAGGGGTCTTCACTACCCTGATCCAATTCTTTGGTATATATTTCTTCATCGTGCTCGCCCTCTGGTTCCTACATGGTATTTTTCTCCATATCGATGGTCACCTTCTTCTTTTCCTTTTGTACTGGTTTACTGGTGCCTGATTTTCCTTCAGAACTAGTTCCCATGATACCTTTGACAACCTTCATGGGAAGAAGCCATTTGGGATGGGCCCTCCTAGCTAGAGGCACCATCCTGAACCAGCACCAACAACTGGCGCACACAGATGGTATTAATAATTCTTCGGTTAAAATGTAGGACATACAGCATGTTGAGAAACCCTGCACACTCAGTACTAGCCACCCACTTCATGTGTTCTAGCCTTGTGATGCCCTCCTACTCATAATATACCGCTTTTAGGTATTTACTAGGTTCTAATTGCAGAAATTTCTCATGATCTTCCAAATCCCAATCCTCCATCTTCAGAAATGGTACTCGGGCCAACAAGGTGCCCTCAATAGGTACTTCCTCCAGTAGAAAAGGAGTGAATACCTTGAAATTCAATGATTTAGGTTCCTTAGTTACTTTGGCATGTTGATTTCCTTTGGAGTATATACAATGACAACAGAGAAATTGGCTCTGCACCCTCTTCGTTGATATTTTCAATCCCCATAGTCAGCTCTTCTTTATCCGGGTCCTAGGGTTCCACAAGCTACTTATTCTTATCCATACAACCCTTCTATCTATACTCAATTGGGATTTTTCATGAAGATTGCCGAACCGAGGTTTGCTGTGGCTTTTTTTGCTTTTTCTCTCTTGTCATGGAGGCAGTAGGTTTTGGCCTCAATGACCTAGGTGTTGTAACAGGGACTAGTGGTGTTGCCGTCATGATATTTCCTACTCCTCTCTTTAAGAATTCTTGCTGAAATTTTGCCCAACTCATGTAACCAAACATACAACAATTCACTCGGCTCTTGAAGCACAACAACACATAACAAATTCTCAAGAAAAAAAATTTCCAAGTATGGAGCGGGGTGCAATATTTATAACTTGATTTGAATTGAAACTATCTATTCCCTCACAAATATTGCTCATAAATGTGATTTTAGCGGGAAATATTCCTAGATTTTCACCTTAAATGCACTTCCCCCACTCCTTTTAATGGAAAAATAGCCATCAAATCAACTGTAGTTGTTGCAAGGATCATTTTCTAGGCAGGTTACATGACAATCCTCCTTGTGGCACATCTACCTCGTCGCAGCTTCCATCTACGCATTCCTTCAACACATCACACAACCTTCCTTCTTCGACAAATTTTTTCCTTGGAACTATGCTTTCCTTCAACTGCTAGAAGTGCCAAGACTTTCCTGCGTCCATGTAGTTGTTGCGCAGGGGAAAGATCGTCCCTATAAACCTTTAGTCAGCTCCCATTAATCCTGCTTGGAAATAATTCCCCATTTAGCATCGTGAGATGAATTGCACCACCATTCGAAATCTCTGTAATTATATAAGGTCCCAACCAGTGCATCTGAATTCCTCGGAAACTTGCTAAATTTTTTGTCATACATTAGTAACAAATCGCCATTTTTTAAGGTGCGCTGCTTGATGTGTCGATCGTGCCATGCTTTTCCTCTAGAGTTTTTTCCCTGCTAATGAAAGCCAACCAAAAAACAATCTTCTTCTAACACTAGCAACTATGCAAGGCATTCACCCATGATGTTGCATTCTTCCATCCCAATCCCTACTACAATTCTTAGGCTAGGCACTATGTACTCCTTTAGAATTACTACTTCTTGTCCATAAACTAGTCAAAAAGGTGTTTTCCCAGTCAATTTCTTACAAGTATTCCTATAGGCCCATAGAAATGCTGGTATGCGCACATGCCAATCATTCCTATTAGCATTACATACCTTCATGAGGGAATTCTCCAAGATATTGTTGAAAGCTTCAATAGTGCCATTCACCTGGGGGTGATATGGCGTACTCTTTTGATGGTACATATGGAACTCCTTTTTCAATGTTGTGATTGTCCCATTTAGGAAGTTTGTCCCTCTATCACTCATCATAATTTTTTGGCATCCAAACCTTGACAGAATAAACTAAAATATGAACTTTTCAATAGTGTTCGTGCTACAACCCTTCATAGCTTGTGCCTTGGCCCATATGGTTAAGTATTATGTCATAGTGATAATATAATGTGCTCCCTTCGTTTTCCCTGGTGGTTGAATATGTCCAACGAAGTCAATTGCCCGCTTATCAAATTCTTATAATGTGACTTGTGGATTTAATGGAAGTTCATCCCTTTGCAATGGTGTCCCAGTCCTTTGACACACATAGCGCGCGTTGCAATATTCACTAGAGTATTTATGTATTGTTGGTCACCATAGTCCTACACGTAAGATATTCTGTGCAGTAGCCTTACTTGCATAGTGTCCTCCAGTGACACCACCATGTGTTTCTACTAGAATAGTGTGTCTCTCATATTCAGGTACATATCGGCGTAGAACATCATCTGACTCGATCTTATATAGTTGTCCTGCAATCACATAAAAATTGACAGCCCTGACAACTAGTTCTTTCTTTTGCTGCATCATATAACCTTCAGGAGCTACACCAGTAAATAAAAATTGGATGATTTCTACAAAATGCTCATCTGAAAACCTGACAGCAAAGAGCTACACATCAAGTAATCCTTCCTCAATATTGGTAGGCTATTTTCCAAGTTCGATCCACGACAGGTGGTCTAGTCCAACATTTAGTGTCTCTAGCTTTACTATGAATTCAAAATCATATTCTTGAAAAAGGAGCAACCACCTACAGATTCTCAACCAAACACAGTCTTATTGACCAGGTACTTCAAAGTAGAATGGTCTGTGTACATCTTAAAGTGTGCAGCTAGTAGATAATGCCTAAACTTTTTTCGTGCATAAACCATGGCCAAACCATTGTGCTCTATGGTTTAGTAGTTCCTTTCAGCATTAGTTAGTTTTTGACTAGCGAAGGCAATCGGGTGATCGATATGTCCTGCCCCTAGTTGTGTTAAGATGACTCCCAATGCTAGGCAAGATGCATCCACATGCACATGAAATTCCTTCTTCCAATCGTGGAATATGAGGATTGGTGCCGTAACCATCTTCTCCTTCAGATTATCCAAGATCTCCAAGATCTTCTGACAATATTGATCTCAACAAAATGTAACATCCTTCTTTAACAAATTCTCCATGGGCGCAATAATCTATGCATAGGCCTTAATAAACTTTCTAAAGTACCCAGTATGACCCAATGTCAAGTGAAGCTACTTTACATTCCTAGGGGGCTCCATATTGATAATGAAAACAATATTAGCAAGGTCTACCATCAATCCCTACTTACAGATGATGTGACCTAACAATATTCCATAAGGTACGCAAAAAATACATTTCTTTAAGTTCAGAGAGATCTGGTACTTCCTATAGGTATCCAATATTAGGCACATACTAGAAACATTCTTCTTGACCAGCCCAAACATGGTCCAATCATCGAAGTAGACTTCCAAAAAATTATGAATGAACTCTTTGAATATTGTGACAACCACACTAGATAAAATTGCAAGAGCATCTTTTAGTCCAAAGGGCATAACTGTATATTGGAATAACCTCCATTCTGTAGTGGAGGTAGTCTTTCTTCTATCCTTTGACATGATCTTAATTTGGTGGTATCTCAAGAATCCATTTGTAAATGAGTAAGCTTCCTGTATGCTAACATTCTTGAGAACTTGATATGTAAATGGAGTAGGGAATGCATTGTGGATGCATGCATCGTTTAGCTTCCGTAGATCTACACAAATCCTAATATTTCCCTTTGTTTTCTTCTCTTGGACCACCATGGGACTGACCCGCTCGTATTCATGTACATGCTCAATTATTCTCACTGCATGCATTTTATCGATTTCCTCTCGTACCTTTTCCTTGTATTTGGGGTTCAACCGATATGGGCACTACTTATTAGGCTTCACATCAGGTTTTAAATTGATATTCATTACCCCCAAATCTCCTACTATCCCCTTCAAGTCAGAAAACTTGGTTGGAAATAAGTCCTGATATTCATGTAGTGATTCAGCGACCATATCCACTATATCTTCATCCTAATAGTCACCAATGTTTGCGAATTTTGGTTCTGCCTTTGATCCAATGTTCACCTGCTTTGTGCACACTAGTTGTGAAATATTAGGGATCTCTACACTAGGTCACTTAACTTCACGTTGTCCTTCTGATTCAGGGATATTAATATTCCTTGGATCCTCATTAGCTTCTTCTGTTGTAACATTATAACATTCTAAAAAATGTTGCAGCTACATACTCCAATCAGTTTGTACCCACATGATAGGTTCGACGAGTGTTCGGAATATTGTCGCGTTAATCTCCCAAAGTTCTTCATCAATGCATGCAAACCCATGTTCAAAACTGAATGTGAGAAATAAATTTTCTTTCATCTCATCCCAGTCAATGGTCCCATGTCACAAATATGTTTCTAAATACCAGTTCTGAGGGATAACATCCAGGGTATGAACAAATATATGCACCCACTAAGGTTGAGGTATTTCACCCCACACCTTAGTCCACCTCACTAGATGTTTGCATGAATCATCCTTCCCTGTGTATTTTTCAGTGAGTTGGATGTTCACATAGCCAAATTGTAATCACATCATTCGATGATATTCCGTCCAATAAACAGAGTTATCCCTGTGTGTACCCCACCATATTGCAGGCGTAGCTCTTAACACTAGATCCAAGGCGTGGAATCAATTTTCCTCTGGTATATCTCTTTCAAAATGTTCAAGAAATATATTGACATCACCCAAGCCATCATAATAGGGTAACTTACATACTTGAGTAGATACACAATGTAGTGATTTTGTAAGCCGATTACATCGCAAGGTAGAGACCTCCTGCAATCGATTCTACCAATTTTCTAACTCTTCATCCAAGTCTGATTGGCAATAGTTGTCCTTCTCACAACTGATTCTTCCATCCGTAGTAGGATTGATCCAATGCTCATTCCGTGTAGTTAACTTATAAATGTGCTCAATCTCATCATCTTCATAATATTCATGATTTGATTATGTGTATCACAAACCTTTAGTTGGGTCCAACATGACAATTACTTGAAGTTTGTTCTTCTCAAATACCATGTTTAGCTTCTTTAAGTTGATGATTTCATTCATGTCAAAATCCCAATTAATCCCAAGCAACATAGGGTATGGATTACTATCATTTCTGATCTCAATAACTTCAAAATCAGCCACTTCTCTTGCCCCTTCAATATCTATAGTTACGCCATCTAGGCACCCCAATGGAATTATCTTCTATTGATTTTCCATGCGTAGTTGAATTGGCGACCATTGCAGCTTAGTCTTTCCCATACGTTCCCAAGTTTGCTTTGGCAGTACATTAGCATTGGAGCCAAAGTCTAGGATTACTTGATCTATTTCAAAATCACTTATTTGTGCAGTTAGCCACATCTCCCTACCAGTTCTTTTCTTACTTTGGTTTACCTTATTGACTGTGCATTGTCCTAGTGACGACTTATCCTTTCTAGGTCAGTTATCTATCAACTCTTGCAGTCCCTCTACGGGTCTACAAAAATGATTCCAACATTATGGGATCTAATTCTTGGGTTCCAGTGTCATCTTCAGGTGTTTCCTTTCGCGAGGCTATCAACGTTAGGTTCTGATATGTAGAAGCACATGGGCTCCTAAAATTCTTCCTCACCTCCATGAATGTCTCTTTTTCCTTATGGAAATCAAACCCAACGTTCTTCTCACCATCTTTTCAAAACCATGACTCTGATTTTGGTTGTTTTTGTTCAACCTTGTCTTCACCAGTGGCTACACCACTTTACATGAATATGTTGACACTGGGATCATCTTCTTGCGGCTCAGATCTCATCATTTGGATATTTTGCGTTAGTTATTAGGTCTTCTTTTCTTCCATATTTGCTATTAGGATTGGGCAATCTTTGATAAAATGATCGAACTAATGACAATACTGACATGAGGGGTGTGCTGGATTCTGACAGTCATGTGCAAAGTGTCATGGTTATTCGTAGCTGTAACAAATTATCTGATCCCAACCTCTTCCAACTCCTCCTCCTTGTCCTCTTCCCCATCCTTGAAATCCTCCTCGAGCTATAGGTGAGCCTTAGTCATTCTACGTGCACTTTTCAACCTACATCCTATATAATGGATTTTTGTCCATCATTAGTTCATAGCTTTGACAATTCCTCTTGTCATGACCAATTGATTTACAAAAGTTACAAAAAAAATTCTTGGGTGGCTATATAAAATTTTGTAATAAGGAGAAATTATTGGTTTAATGTTGTCCTGACACTTGGCAAATACTACACCAGGTATTTATGCCAGTGCTTGATCCAGCGAAAGACTTTGGTTTTAGTGGGTTAGGACCTCTCGTAGCTATATAATCCTAGAATACAAGACATTGATTCTTATGATGTCCTTCATCCTTGGATTTTGTGCACCAAACTTCAAAGTGTGCCTCTGTCTTAACCTCCTTTCCCTTCTTCAGTTCCTAGAACTCCATATGCATTCCTACTACCTGCACTTGAATCTGTTGAAATCTTACATTTGTATCCTCTATCGGAGAAGCTTCTAACTTCATCGCAATTTCCAATGCTTTGGCTTGCGACCCAATCTTCTGTTAAGATAATGGTAACCTTAAGTGAGATAATAGCGAAGCTATGTATCAGTCCCTGTGTTGTTCATCCAAGATCTGAAGGTTAGCTTGACTTAGTAAACACTTCAATCACTAATCTATATCCCATCTAGATTCATTAACCTTTTTCTTAATTTCCTTGATCTCAGTCAAACACTCATCTTTCCACTTCGACTTCGCAAATTCCACGTTCAACGCATCCTTCACATTAGCCAAGGAAGTAGCTGGGTGAATCGTGTTGTATCTGATATACCAGGTAAGTTCCCTTTCCTGTAGCACTGTAACTATCTGTACTTTCTTTATATCATCATCATTGATACACTGTGATTTCCAGGCAACTTCTGTGTTGAACCAGAACTGTTCAGGACCCTCTAATCCCTGCCCCATGAATATAGGCATTTTTATCGTATTTTCCATACTGAATAGTGGAGGTGGAGGTGGAGGTGGAGGTGTATGTGTATGAGGTCGAGGTGAAGGTGGGAGTGGAGTGGTTGGATGCTGAATTCCATAAGTAACTTGATCTATAGTCTGCATTGCACATCTAGGCGTACTAGGGCTACTTCGCTCTTCCTCACTTCTAGACTCTCCCAATAAGGGATTGCATTCACTTTCAACAAATTTATCTTGATCTACTCCAAATTACTTTCCACTTCGCGTAGATCCATTTGGACCCCTTTTAAACATTAATATAAAGGCATAACCTTCTTTTTTCACAAAAGCATTTTAATCCAGGTTTTTAGTGATGTCAAGTACTTACCTCTCGAACCCTTGAAAAATCATCATTTGGCTTCGATGTAAGACACAAATGTATCTATTGCAAATTTAGTGATCAAATCACCCTAGATACTATCAATCCAATATAGACCTCTTAACCTTATAACCATATATTTCAATGAATTTGACAGGTTTTGGGGTCCACACAATAGGATCATCGTTGTTATGAGTAGGTTTGTTATCCTCTAATTTGGACAACCACTCATACAACTCGCAGGAGAACAATTAAAAGAAAAATTTGCACACTTCTTGTAAAGATACCTTTGTAACCACTTTTATTTTGATAAATGTGGATTCCTATTGTCTTGGCCTACAAACTCATGTAGCTTCTGATCTATCACTTTTCAATTTCCTTCTTAGTCGGTATCCACTTATGTCACATCACACATGCCTCAGATAGATCCTGGTCCCAGAAACATAACCATTTGTTGGCCTGAGGTAGGTTGGACCCAAGTTCATATTTAGTTGCGCTAACTAACAAACCCTACACTGCCGACCTTTTGGGTAACAACCCGCATAATGCAGGCTGGAGTCTCACCCAAGGCAGTATTGGGAGATGCTATAACTAGGCTTTTGCATCTAGAAGGCTACATGATGTGGTTTAACGCACTTTCTACAATTTTAGTTCAGATCTGACCTTTGTGAACCCTTATTCATGAGACTTAGAGCATTTCTTGTTAAAGATAGTTAAAAACTTCTAATAAATACCTAATCATGCATAAACCAATATCTAACAGTTTATCAATATCTTCGCAAAGAAACTAAGATAAAATAAAGAAAATTATCATTCAATTGCACGTAAATACAAAAAATACACAGTCCATAAAAATAGACACATATTTGCTTCAATTGTGTTTCTATTACTTCATATCTTTTTTTACAACATTTCTTGACCCTGTGCACACTGCTGCAAGGGCCCGCACACTCAGCTACATACTTACCAAGGTCTCCATGCACTTAATTGTAAGATCCTTCCCCTTCACCCAAAAACACAGAAAGATATACAACGAGAGACCCAAAATCATATCATAACAAGTGATTCCTTTTTTCTAATTTCCTTAGACTTGTTATGACATCTCTTTATATATCCTTCACTATTACAATACCCTGGTCCGTAAACCATGGCAGATATCAAAACAATACTAAAACATAAGGGGTTTTTACCCTCCTAAAACCCCTTGAATCCTATTTAACCTGCGCTACTCACGCTACAGTCCTCAAAATGTGGAGACTTACAATATTTTAACAAAATTTGACATAGGGGACCCCATCCCAATAGTAAGATAACTAGTATATTGTTATATTTATTTATACATTAACAATTATGTGTTTATGGTAGTATGATGCATGGAATTTCATGGAAAAGATACTACCATGAAATCGTAATGAAGGCTTAGGGCTTAACTTTCCCTTGAAAGCATTGGGAACCCATGGGGCTTGAATCATGATGTTTGTTTCTAGTATTTTTCTTTTTGTGTTTTATGATTTGTTTGTGCTTGATTTGCAGTTTTGTTTACGTTTGGTTCATGGCCATGCCACTTGGTTTGTGGTGTCATATTGCTATTGGTTTTCATGGGTTTCTTCTTGGTTGTTATGAAACCAACTCACAAAAAGATAGAAAAGAAAGATCAACGCTTTAGGAATCAGCCTCTTTGAGGGGGAAATCTCCTTTACATTACACAAATGAACAATTCATGGATGTTACAAATGACAAGACATCCTTTCTATATATAGGAGTCTAAGGGGTCATAATATAATTAGAGCTAAAATAACAATAATAATGTAAGGGCACAATAATAAAAATAGTGGGCTTCTATGGGGAAAAATAATAACAATATGGGGACTACATGGGCACAACAATATAATAAGGGGGTTTCACTAATAACAATAAGGGGTTACACTAGTAGTATAGGGACCTAACATGCCCCTCTCCTTCAAAAAGTGTTTTCCTCAACACTTGAGTAGTTTTGGATGCTTCCGTATAAAATTCTCATCCTACCATGTGGAATATTTAGCAAGTAAGTTCTTCCACTCGATGAGATACTCTGAAATTGATTAATTTCGTAGTAGTCAATTTCTTGTTTCTCTGACTGCTTCAAGTTCCAATATGTTTTTTCCCTCCTCTTCAAGTTTTGGAAATATTGTTTGAACTGGTATCTTCTGCAACTTTTGAATGAGTGGCCACACTTCTTCATCATTCTTCCATTCATCCCTTGCTTCGTTTATCAAATTTGGTTTGATAATTATACCAACCTCTAGCATTTCAACAACCATATGTTCAATTTAACCCCTTTGGGCATATGGATATTTGTAAGGCCTGATGTTTTGAGGAACACTTCTTAGAATCAAATGAATAGCATGATCATGATCATGAATAGGTGGGAGGCCTTTGGGACTCTCAAATACCTTGGAATGATTGTCCAACACTTTTTGGAGATATGGAGAAATAGACGATTTTGATGTGGGAACCTCTAGTGAACATAATTGTGCAATTACACCTCTTTGTTCTTTCTTTAGAAGCTTTTTCATTCCGTTAGAGATGATTATCTTTCCTGGTTTCCCTATGATGCCCCTTAATTCAACTTCCTTTCCTTCCAAAAAAAAATTCATGAAAAGTTCTTGAAAATTAAAATCTATTGTACCCAATGATTGTAGCCATTGGACTCCTAGTACAGCATCAACACCACTCATTGGAATGGAAAGCATTAGGCTATTCAATACATATTATCCCATGCATAGCTTGATATTATGGCACTTTCCAAAAAAAAAATTGGTTCCTCTACTTGCAAACATCACTTGACACTATGGTGATGGATATAGGAAGAAATTCAATTCCTTGGCTATCTTGCAATGAATAAAATTATGGGTACAACTTGAATCAATCAAAACTATTACCTTTTTCTTCTTGACATGTCATTCTATCTTGATAGTTTGGAGAGTGGTAATTCCAGCCAATTCATTACAAGATATTGTCAGATTCATTTCTTGATGCTTGATGTTCTTTCGCTTATTGAACCTTTTTCTTCTTGATATGTCCTTCTATCTTGAGAGTTTGAGGAGTGGTAATTCTTGCCAATGCTTTACAAGATATGGTTAGATTCATTTCTTCTTTATCTGGGGTTAGTTCCTGGTGTATATCCTCTTCTCTTGATGTTTCTTAATACTTTTCTTTCTCCTCTTCACAATATATGTAAAATAATTTCTTCTCAGCACACTTATGACCTTTAGTGTATTTGTTATCACAAATGTAACAAAGCCCTTTTTCTCTTTTTTCTTCCAATTGTTGTGGTGTAAACCTTGTAGGTTGTGGAAGGCTAGGAGCAAAAACACTTCTATATTTATAGTTGTGAGTGGTAGGATTCCTTATTTCCATAATTCCGCTTTCAATTTTGCTTCCCAACCTGAATGCCTTCTCTAATGAATCAGGTTCCCAAAGACAAACCTCATTTTGAATGTTATCTTTTAAAGTCCCTATGAAGACATCAATCCTTTGTTTCTCTAGAATATCATTTACCCTTATTTTCAATTTTTGAAAGTTCTCAATGTGGTCTGCCATTGAACCCTTTTATTTGAGATTTATCAATTGGCTAAAGAAGGTGTTTCTCTTTGTATCCTCAAATGTGCTATCATTTCCTCCATGAAAATTGACCACATGACAAGTGATTTATGAGAGCAAAGACCTTCATACCATACATATTGATTCGATTCTAAATATAAAGATGCAATACATAACTTTTGTAACAGTTTCACCTCATGTATATCAACATATTTCTCCATCTGTAGTATCCAATTTACTGGATCCTTTCCATCAAACTTCCTCATATCGCCTTTTCTTGATTTTAGGAGCTCGATCTTGAAATGAATGTAACTCTGTAATTTTAGATAGTTAAGTTTTGAAATTTCTACCTGTGATAGACCTTTGATTCTTCTTTCTAGCCCCACAAGTCTGATCACAATTGGATTCCTAAAGAAAGAATTATTCCCAATCTCCCATGATGACCTAATTATAGACTAGTTTAGTAGAGAAAACTTGTACGATGTGCCATGGGTCACTGTTTTGACCTTAGGTTCTGAAAATGATGTCCAAAAAACTACATTCCCTCTAATTTTTATTTCTTCTTGCGAATTTCAAATCAGATGCTTAAAGAGAGAGTTATGATTATTCTCCCCAGGTCACCTTTTTGGAATGTAATTCAGGAGCTTTCCGAAACCCTAAATGTATGGGACGTATCTCTAAAAATATAGCTAACCAAGATCTAAAATTCAGGTCCTAGTGTCACCAATATTTCAAATAAAATGGGTTTTAATTTCTAAACCTAAACCTTCGTATAAAAAAAATTATGGTGAACAATCCACAATGACATGTTTGTGATGGAATTCTTGATCTTGCAAAAACCCTAACTTCCTTAGATAATATATTCGAAAATATAGCAAGACAAGATCTAACATTTGGACCCGAGGTTCAGAATGATTTCAGCTCAAATGGGTTTTGTTTCTTAGCTTTTGAAACGTTGCAAAAAAGAGTTATAGTAAAAATTCCACGATAACCTGTTTGGAGAAGCAAAACCCTAGAATCCAAGCTCTGATACCAAATGTGATGAAACCAACTCACAAAAAGATAGAAAAGAAATATCGACACTTTAGAAATCAGCCTCTTCGAGGGGGAAAATTCCTTTACATTACACAAATGAATAGATCTTGGACGATACAGATGACAAGGCATCCTTTCTATATATAGGAGTCTAAGGGGTCATAATATAATCAGAGCCGACATAACAATAATAATGTAAGGGCACAACAATAAAAATTATGGGCTTCTATGGGGCACAATAATAACAATATGGGGACTGCATGGGCACAACAATATAATAAGGGGGTTGCATTAATAACAATAAGGGGTTACACTGGTAATATAGGGACCTAACACTGGTTGCCTTTGGTTCTTGCCTTTTATGTTTTGAGGGTCTTGATGATTGGTTGGGAAAGGAGGAAAGTTGATGGAGCTGAGAGAGAGTTGTGCTATCCAATAGGTAATGTAAGCCCTGAATGAGCTGGTGCATATATAAGGGAATCTTAAGGAAAGAGTATGTTAACTAGTGGAGTTGGTTGGCTCCATTGAGGTAAATGGACGATGGAAGAACATTCATGAGAAAAGTAGCAGGAAAGGTAAGGCAAGTGGATTTAAGGTGTCAAATTCCTTGGCTACGTTGGGAATTATTGTTCTTAATATTTTGTATGTGTTGCACCGATAAAGGGAGTTCTCTTAAACTTGACCTTATGATATCTGGTAATTTTTTGTGACTATGATTATGCTAATGTGTGTGTGTGTGTGTGTGTGTGTGTATGTCATTGTCTAACAAGGTCTTCAAGGATCATTCTTGTGGAGGAATAGTTGTTTATGCAGTTGAATCGCATGAAGAGGTTCCCAATTTGTGAGGAATCAAGTGGGAAGAGTAGCCCTGACAGATCTATGAGGTTAGTATCATGTAGATGTGAATTGATATTATATAATTATACTATGTCTATGTTTATGTTATGGACATGTAATGCCGAGGGATACATCAGCGGACTGAAAGCAGTACGATTAGTGGCATTCTGGGACAAGCATGGATAAGACATTAGAAGCAAGATTGCTTGGTAAGGATAGTGTGGTATTAATATGTGCAGTACCAGTGTTGTGTACATGTAGCATATGAAATATTGTGCATATATGATGTTGTGTGCATGTGCATATATAGTGTTGCATGCATGATTTAATATGCGGTGTTGGGTACTGATGGTGCTCTGTAAAAATGATGTTATTTAAATGTTGTGAATGCAATGCTATGTAAATTTGGTGCAATGTACATGTTTTATATTTGATGCTATGTACATATGGTGCAGTGTACATGGTGTACATGCAGTGTTGTGTACATATGGTGTGGTGTCCATGATTGTACATGTGGCGTTGCGTGCATGTGGTGCTATGTACATGTGTTGTTGTGTGCATGTGGTGTTGTTTACATGTTGTGCAGATGGTTTTGTGTACATGTGGTGTTATGTACACATTGTACGACTGGTGATGTCTATGTGTGGTATTGTGTACACATTTTGTAAGAGGTGTAGTGTACATGTGGTGTTGTGCACACATTGTGTAAGTTGTTCCGTATATGTGTGGTGATGTGTACACATTATGTAGGTGGCACTATGTACAGGTGGTACTATGTACATGTTGTACATGTGGTATTGTGTACATGTTTTACATGTTGTGTTGTGTATATTTGGTATGGTGGTATAGGTTGTGTAGTTGTTGTATTGTGACATGTGTATTCGTGGTATGGTACGATGTGTATCTATATGTGTTTTGTTGTACACCAGGTGTAGGTGTATGTGTTGCGTTGTACAATGAGTGTAGGTGTATGTGTTGTGTTTTACACTAGGTGTAGGTGTATGTATTGTGTTGTACACTGGGTGTAGGTGTATGTGTCGTGTTGCACACTAGGTGTAGGTGTATGTGTTGTGTTGTACAATAGGTGTAGGTGTATGTTTCATGTTGTAAACCAGGTGTAGGTGTATGTGTTCTGTTGTACACCAGGTGTAGGTATATGTGTTTTATTTTACACCGTGTGTAGGTGTATGTGTTATTTTGTACACCGGGTCTAGGTGTATGTGTGGTGTTGTACATCGGGTGTAGGTGTATGTGTTGTACAGTGTGATGGAATGGGAAAGTATGGAACTGTTTGGGCCCTTGTCACTATTGAGCATTGAGACAATTTAGTCTCTAAATGCCCTTATGTTGATATTGACAGTTGAGATGGTTCAGTCTCTGGATTCCCTTTTTGTTTCTATTCAAGGTTGCGATGGTTTATTCTCGGGATACCCTTGTTTCTATTTAGAGTTGAGGTGGTTTAGTGCCTAGATGCCCTTGTTGTTGATCATTGAGGGAGGAGGAAATTTACTCTTTGGATTCCCTGTTTCTTAAAGAGAAGGCACTAGGTACCTGTCAGGTTTGGCAACTGATTCAGTGTGTGTACAGAAAGGAGAAAGAACAAAGGCAGAAGCAAAGAACCATTTAAAAGATAAGTATTAGTATTTTATTTCAGTTTTTAATTATGCAAGTGATTTTGATTTTGATTTATGTTGGTTTTGTTTTGAGATAACCAGATGAGATATGTTTATACATGATGATTTGGTCAAATATATGGTTTGACTTATTGTGACAAGAAGTAAATAGGATTGCAAGTGTATATGATTCATGGGCCACTCATGAGGTATGATTTGAATTAGTTTCAATTCCTTTTAATCTAATGGAAATTATGTGCTGGTACAGGAAAGCATGGTTGGGAAATGTCTAGTTTGGGGTGGTTGAAACTGACTAAAAGGATTAGAGTAGCAGAATAATGAATTGGAACAACCAACAATATGTTGGTAAAGCATTTAGGAGCAAGGCCATTGTGGGACACTAGTACCCAAAAGTGTCTATTGATTTCCATGAGTGTGTTGTCATCGATATGATGGTTTTTGGGCAGGTATATGCCTTGGTTGTTTGACCTTCCGATGCGAGGAATAATTTACAAGAGATGGATCGCCCAAGATCGGGGATATCAAGGAACTTGGAAGGTGAGTGACTGTGCAGAAGGGGGTGACCAGATTGCCCGAGGGGCTATGTAGTAGAGAAGAGAAGGTTAGGGGATGGATTTTTTTTGGTCATTAGAATTTCCATATGGAATGAAATGCACATTGGGGGAGTTCCCTGGAAACATGAGACGGTAACTATTCATTGAGAGAACAAGTGGCAAAACATTGTAGTGTTGGATATTAGATGTAGATTTGACTTTGGCAGTGGATTCTGGACTTCCTGGGAAGGAGGTTAATGTTGGTATTACTTGAGGGTGGAGGTGTGAGACTCTGGAATCCCTTGTTTCTAATGTAGGAATCGTATCCTTATATTTTTTTGTTAAACAAAATATCCATATGTGCATATATGTATTTTATTATAAATACTATATCGAGCTAGATTTATAAAGTTCCATAGACAATATAGTTATTTGCTGCTTGAAACAAATGTGCATAAGTATATGTGGTTGTTATTGTAATATCCATAATGACTTGTGTTATAAAGCTACAGTACATGATATGATTGTCATTTATTCAACAAGTTGTTTATTACAAATATTTCAACAAGCTAGGTTATAAAGCTCCAAAGACAATATGTTTTCTCTTTTCAATGGTTTTTCTAGGTATAGGCATGTTTTAACATAGAAGATGATGTTCCCTTAAAGGGAAGGGGTTTCTAATGACCCTGGGTTAAAATTTCAAGTAATAAAAATTAATAGAGGCAAAATAAGACCACAGGAAAGGGACACTTATTCCAAGTTGAATGTTTGGAAAAAACATCCTAGTGGGTGTTCATTTAGTTTATTATGGTCAAGAGGAAATTGACAAAGGCAATGGCTAAGGCTTTGGAAAGATAAAAATGAATTATTGGAATTTTATTTATGAAAACGAAGGAAATTAGGATAAAAGGAAGGTGAGAGGTCACAAGTTGCATGTGAGGAGGAAAATGAAGCAAAATAACAGAAATTTGAAGAAAATAAAGGCATCAATGATAAAAAGGATTCAGAGGATCAGTTCACAACCTTGTGTCAATTTAGTTTTGGAATTAGCTTTAGAGAGAAGAAGAGCATTAAGAGGAGAAAGAAAGTAATAAATCAAGGAAAGGAAAAGAAAATCAAGGAAAGGGAAAGCAAATCAAAGAAGGACAAGGAAATCAAAGGAATTCAAGGATCAAGCAATTTTAGCGGGAATACTTGCAGGTAATAGATATCATGTGTGATTTCCTAGCTAGTTTTGACATGCATGGTATGTGAATGTTGGTATATGGTTCTTTTGCTATCATTGGCATGGATTTTTCAGGGATTTTATAGTGTATTTTAGCCTAGCCTTTCCATTTTGAGATAACCATGGTGTGCTGGGATTGTTCTTGGTTTGAGCCTTGGATTGCTGGATAGTTTAGGTGAGGTGGTATCAAGAAAATTCTCAAATGCCTAGGAATCCCTTGATTAGTAATGGTGGGATACATGGTAAAGCTTGAGGGTGGAGATAGGAAAATTTCCCAAGGACAGTGAAGAAATTGTGAGGCATCCAAGCTCGGTTCAGTTTTGTGATCTTGGCACCATTTTAGGTGTGATCATGGTATGGCGAGGGTGGAGGTGGTTTAACCTTTGGATTCCCTTGGTTTTCTTTCAATTGGTTTATCCCATGAGATCCCACATTCATGCTTAGAATATGGCATGAGGATGATTGGATGAAGAGATATTTGGCTCAACCAATCTATGGTCAGGTGGAACGTGGAAGTCCCAAACCTGGTTGGTATTTTCCTATGTTTAATAAAAGCTAAGTTTCTCTTTATTTTGGTAAGGAAATGTATTGGTTATTATGTGGATTTAATGGTTGTTCCATTATTTTTATTTATCAAGTTATATGTTGGTTATAAGCATGGTTATATGACAATTCTCAGTCATGGATCTATTCATGTTTTTACTTGTAACTGAATAAATAATGAATGAAAGACCTAATTATTGATATGAAAGATAATGTGAGAAGGTAGAGACCCTTCTTATTAAACCTCAGTTAAGTTTTCAGTCCCTTATGTTCAGAGTTGCATTCATGACCTATAGGTTGCATATCTACCAAGTGTTTGACAAAATGTCAGTCCCAGTTGGGGATGGTTAGGTCAAGTCTTGGTACCAGTTTTGGTTTGTAAGCATTGTCTTCATGTATTTTATGAGTTATGGAATTTTCATGGATTTCTAGGGAAAGGCTTATCCCCATCCCTGGAAAGTAGCCTTAATTCTCACAATCGCTTGCACAACACTGGTAGAAAAATGCCACAATTGCACTGATGCAGGCCTATGATAGTGACTGGGAACCCATAATCGTATGGAGGCCTTGGGAAGGGAGTGACTGGGGCTCAAGGTCAGGAAAGAGTGAGTTGTCTCAGGGATTGGACACTTGGAGGGGTTGGGTTACTATTGGAGGTCCCGTGGCACTTGAGGGAAGTAAGTAAGGTCTTTAGTTGTCAACTCCATTTCCTGAAGGTCACATAGGAGGTTGAGTCTTATCATAGTGACCCTCACCTCATGTTTATCCCAGGAAAAATGTTGGAAGTGGGTAAATGTTGGAGGAGGCGTTACAGTGTGGGGTAGTGCTCCTGTAATAAACCATTATTTGTGTTGTTCATATGGAATCTAAAACACTAGCTTCCCCAACAACATCTTGAAGCATTGGTCATAGTGCGAAACTGACTCACCTTACTTCTATGTAATATTATTCAATTAGGTCATACACTGTAAAGCAGAATTGGGTGTGTGAAACTCTCAGAGCAGGGATTGATCGATATCATCTAGTATCCTTAGTTGGGCTGGTGGGGAATTACCATTGTACTTAATATACTAGGCTAGTGCATGATCTCTAAAAGTCATTCCTAGTTGCATAATCTGTGAATTCTTATCCTTCACATTATTACCATTCCAGATCATTTCTCACATAAATAAATATTGCTTTGGGTGCTCATTTTTTACATCATGAAATACTGGCAACTTTAAAGTATCTGCCATCCTCCTCTTCCTACTACTCTGAATCAATGTTCCATCATCTCTTCATATGATATGCCCTCCTATTTGAGTTTACTAGCTATTACTACTTGGATGGATTCCTCCACTTGTTTGAATCACTACTGTAGGTAATACATTTCTAGGTAAACTTACCAATGTAGAAGTTGGTGTGCGTGGGGTTGTGGGTTTAGCACAGGTTCATGCTAAGTAGGTTCTCTGAGTTGAATAGTCACCATTATTCTATGGCCAACTTGTTAAGATTCATTTCCCTCTTCTATGTGAAGTATATGAAGATTAACTGATTCCAAACTCGTCCAGTCTCCACTACTCTTCCTTATTATATGTCATCCCACCCTCTCCTCTTCAAGACAGCTATCACCCATAAGTACTGATATCGATCTTTCTGTTCTAACAATGCTTCCTCTAAAGCTTATTATACTATATAGAACACCATATTCTGAATTCCATCTCATTCTCACTTTCTTACACTTTCTCTACTAGATATTTCCTGGAATACCTCCTCTACTACCATAGTAAAAAATATTCCTTGCCCTCTCCTTTCTTTATCTTCCTCTTCCTCTTCATCCTAGTCTTTATCTTCTCAAATCTACTCCTCGTCCATCCCTCACCTCACCTGAGCACTCTAGGTTCCTAGCCACTCATGGTATCAAAATATATCTCCATAACACCTTTGTCACATAACAACATCTTAAGAGAGGGTTGAAAATGTTTGAAAAAAGCATCCTCGTGGTCCTCCCAAGAACTTCCATTCCATGGTCATATAAGAAATGATTCCCTCAAAATTAAAATTTGTAATATAGCATGCAATTATGCTCTCTAGCAAATAATGAACAACCGATATTGAACCCATCACATACTAAACCCATCATAGGTTATTGAAATAGATACATATCATTACATAGTAGCATCATTTCTAGTCACGTATCATTCCATAAACAATTCAACCCAACTAGAGTTGTCAAAAACAAAATATCATGAGAGATACATCATTCAAAGAGAACAAAAAACATAACAGAACTGATCAAACATCAATAACGACTCATTCTACAAAATCCTAGTAGATGTATGTGACTCTTATAAAGAATGTCATCGTATGTACGTGCTTATCATTCACCACACATGTGTATAGATTTGTCCATGCTCTAGAATATATACATGACTACCCAATAGTAGATCCATGTATGTATGGTATTTCTCAGTGTCAAACCGTCGTATAGATCTATAATCACTGAGACATACCTTCGTTTCAATACAACATCTGTCAAACTGAATTCTCAGCATGCAAACTATTACAGAGGCACATCACAATATCATCGTCACAGATCTATCAAACCTTAAACAAATTATCCAATATGTGGTCATTTCGGATCTATTAGATCTGATCAATCCCCATGCTCCCTCATGCACACCTTATTTCAGATCAAGTCAGCCATAAATTATCCATCCCATGCACACACACTAACACTTATATTTCCATCTCCTTATATAACTTAAGCCTTAGCCAATTCCTTAGGCCAATCCCTTAGTAATGCCAATAGTATTCTCTGATGGGATCAAATATCCATTGTCTCACTCATTAATATGGGCCAATACCATGGTAAAGGCCCCTGGTATTCATAATACCATGGTGAGGAAATTGTACGTGACTTATCTCCATCGTACTTGTGTATGTAGGAAACTTATCTTCATAGGACCCACATATATTTTCCTAAACTTCACCTTTATCATATTTCTGTCTTTGAACTAATATTCCTTTGTCCATTCTCTTCATCACATTTGTACCATCCTGTATATCATCCTTCTACCATCATGTTGACATATTTATCAAGTAGGTTTCCATCAAGGACAACACATTAGCCATAATTCCAACAATCTCCGCCTTTGGAATTGATGGCAACCACTTTGGTGTTTGGCTACCACCACACATATGTAATCATACCAAGCTTCTCTCGAAGCATTTTTCCAAACACCAAGCTACTCTCCCCCTTTGACATCAACAGCAAAGGATGACCAATGTTGAATGAAGACAACTTTCTCTCTTTGTAGAGAGGATCAATGTAGATCTGATCTATTGAGTATGAATACTAACCATACTCCCCCTGAGCATATGTTGAATTTTCTAGACGATAATGAAGTACATGAATCTACGACTCAATCAAATATGATATTTCTTATCACCAAGGACTCATGATTACATCGATCACCCAACATAGTGGGGTTACATATTTGACTCAACATTACATCAAATGCCCCAAATAGGATATACATAGTTGAATTGACCCTAATAGCACAAACATGGCTAAATATTACAATTATTATATCATGGATATTTACATGACCTTTACCTCAAGAGACATGTATTCCATTTATGATCAAAACTAAGGACCTCAACCATGCAGTAGCAAGACCATAATATTCATCATAGGATATTGCAACATAGATGGAAATAATATGAAACAACATGCACATGCTCATCATCGATATGCAAGATAAGACAATGTAGCTTCAATATCATCAACCTGTGACCAAGTATGCAACATCATAAGGTTAATCCATATAGATCTATTATCAACTTATCCCCTTGATCTCATCAAGGTCAACTTTCACTTTCTCTTTGTAGGAGGAGGTTCAATCCACGTACATGAAATACATATAGATAATTTGCATTAGAGAAAGATATTTCTTCATGCATCAATCAACATATGGGAGAACCAAGAATATCATCATAAGGTAATATATGACAATGTAGCATCAATCCTCATCAGCATCACCATGTGACAAAATCTATCAATATGTGACTAAATATGTAATGTCTTCAAGCATGTCCCAAAAGTTGTAGCAGTAGTATATCAAAAACCATCCTCTTATCTTTAAGGAACCTTCCTTTTCCTCATATATTCAACAATATCATTCTCTTGTCCCATTATATTCACCCAAGAAGAATTATCACATTATAAACAACTTCACCAATATGTAACTCAAGTAACCATCCATCATTGATAACTTATGACTTAGAGATAGAAATATGAACTCATCATCATCAACCAAGCATAAGATTATGCAATCAAACTTTGTTAGTAACCCATCTTCTCGATCTCATATTATCAAGATCAACATTCTCTACATACAAAGAGCCACAATCCTCAAGCAACATACCATATGTAGCAGAACATATACATGTACCATAACCATGTAACATATGTGAGAACCAAGAACAACACTATATGCATCATCCATAACTGCACCATATGTAACATATGCATCATTGAATACCTAATGACAACAACATATCAGTAGTGAATGAAACTCATTATCATCAACTAAATTCAATAAGGACCATGGCATGCATATCCTCATCATGTAGAATTAACTCCACTAAGCACAAATTTATCCAAGACTTTATCATCACTGATGACATAATAACAACATCATATGTGTTTTTAACCGCAACAACTACACATCATCGTGCAATAAGCAATTATCACTTTCGGAGCACTTTCGGGACAACAGTGACATAATCTCACTCAGAGGAAGATTTTCGCAATCCAAGACAACAATGACAATTCCAAGGTAAAACAAAGATAGGAGGAAGAATTGTGCAGTTTCAACGTGAGGATTGGGCAGGTCATTTGGGGGTCTAGATGGTGATCTATGTAGTTTCTTCGAGGAAGATAGAATGGACAGCAGGAGGCATTGGTCGACATTTTTGTTCAGTTTCCAAGAGAAAGGATGGATCGAGCTTTAGGGAGGTGCCGGTCAGAACTATGTATTTTTGATGTATTTTGTCAGGTAGCTAGTTCTACGCAGTTTTCAGGATGAGTGTAGAGCGGGTTAGTAGAGAGGTTACCAGTCCAAACTTCGAAATTTTCGAAGGCAGAGCATAGAAAGCCTATAGGGGGCCTGCTAATCAAATCTATGCAATTCTTAGGAATGGTGCAGTGAAAGGCAGCAGAGGCTTGACTCACAAGCTCTGTACAGTTTCTGCAAAGAGTGCAAGGAAGATAACTAGGTGGCTTCTGCACAGTTTTGAGGAGAAGTGCAGCCATGGGTCATGGTGTAGTTCAGATTTTCTGGAAGACCAGAGGGGGGATTGATGAGTGATGCTTTGAGTGTGAACTCACTTAATGTCAAGATCATACTCTTGTAGTGTTCCCATCCAGTTCACACGTCTTTCACCCAACTCTTGTTGAACAAGCAACGATCTGAATACAAATCTACCTTTGAGTGACATAAGGAGCACTTTCAGGAAAACTTGTGCAGATGTACTTAAAAGGTAGATTTGCGGAATCGAGGATAGCAATGACAACTATAAGGTAAACCCGAGTTGGGACGTATAATTTCACAATTTCTGGGAGGAAGATAAGGCAGAGTATAGGGGAACTACTGGGAAATTTTCCGCATTTTTCAAGGTAGGGACTGGGCAGGTCATCAAGGGGTCTAGCTATGGTTCTGTGCAGTTTCCCCGAGAAAGACAAAATGAGCAGCAGGAGGCATTGGCAGACATTTTTGCATAGTTTTCAAGAGCAATTCTGGATCAAGCTGCAGGGAGTTGCTGGTCAAAACTTTGCATTTCTTAGGGATAGTGTCAGGTAGTCAATTTTGTGCAGTTTCTGGGATGAGTGTAGAATGGGGCACCAGAGAGGCTTCCAATCAAAACTTTGTAATGTTTAGAGGGAGAGGAGAGCAAGACAGTAAGGAGCCTACTAGTAAAATCTGTGCAATTCTTAGGAACGATGCTGTGACAGGTAGCAAAGGCCTAACTCACAAGATCTACATAGTTTCTACAAAGAGTGTAGGGAAGCCAGCTGGGTGGCTTCTCCAAGTTTTGAGGAGCAGTGTAGCCTTGAGTCATGGTGCCTTTCATATTTTCTGGAAGACCAGAGGGGGGGCTTGATGAGTGATGTTGCGGGAAGCACATAGTGGATTAGAATTTGGAATATCTTATGTCCATTTTTGGGAGAGATTCAGTTGGCTTACTTCCATGATTATGTAGTGCAAGCTGCCCCAGAGGAAAACTTCAAGCTCTACACAATTCTAGGAAGCAGAGCGGGGTCACTGAGATCAGGTTCTGGTTGAAGGAGTGTTGTCTAGTCGATAGATTTTTAGGAAAATGGCTAAGAGTGAGAACAAGTGAAATTTTTCATACATGACATTGTGAGCACACACTTAGCATGACTCGATGACAATATACCTCAAACCACAAAGAAAGCATGCACTTAGGGAAACAAACATGAAGGTTACAAGCGACAAGTGTGACACATGAGATAGATCTTCAAATGACCATGATGACACTTGTGCGACTGTTATAGACATTTTTGGGCACTACAACCCCAATCATATATGTCAATAAACCAAGGGCTCCTAAGTCCCTAAAAGTGTTGTTCCAACCCCTAAAAGAACAAGGTCAGCTGATTACATCATCTCCCAGAAGTTCTCCATGAAAAACTACTCAGAACTGGTCAAAACTAGACCATCTCACCTGCTCCATGGTCAAAGTGCGATGCATCCCACCTAATGCACACGGGAGGTGCGATGCATACTGAAAAGCCCTTCTATGGGGTGCGATGGGCGAGAGATAACAAAATGGCGACTCCACTGGGGAGCGAATAGATTGTTTGTTTGTCTATATTTGTTTGGTTTATAAACTTACAAACGGAGCCTGAAGTCAAGCCAGCTAGCCTTCGAACTGCATTTTCTATGCAAGTGCAAAGTATATCAATGATGCTTTAGTCTATCTTCAGGTTTTTTTTTCTGAACTGAACAATCGATTTACAACCTCTCCAATTGCCCTTGTGGTGGCTCTACTAACCTCCTTAGATCTACCCCTGTGATTTATTTACTGATTATCACTTTCTCGGCCTAAATCCCTGAACTGTGCTGCAAACTGTGATCAAGAATTGGATCAAAAGTCTCGCACTATACCATCGCACCCTCTCTTCAAGGATATTAGTATGCATCACACTTCCCATGTGCTGTAGGTGGGATGCATACTGGAATCCCTGTGTAACAGGTGCGCTGATCAGAGAAGGCTAATTTTGCCTCTAGACTTTGGTTTTTCTTCACTATTTTCAGCTCTATTCAGGAGTTTTACTGTCTATAGTCAGTATACCTCTATGGAAACCCCCTTCCTTGCCATTATTCCACCTCCATTGGGCAAAGAACTGTAAATGTTTTTATGTATTGTGAGCCATTTTTCAGTTCTCTTTTACAAAGAAGTAGCGTAATTGAACTGTCGTTTCTTGATTTGGAAGTGTCGCAAGTGTCGTTTTCAGTCATAAAAGAGAATCCAGTTGTTCTTGATAGTTGATTACATTGTTACTCTTGTATTTTATTTGAATTAGTAGTTTTTCAAGTGTCAAAAGCAAGTTTTCAATTCCAAATAGCAAAGTTTCATCATTGTCTTCATTTTGTCTTGAAAAGAAGCTTGTTAGTAATGTCGCCTTGAAAAATAATTCGGACTTGCGCTTAGCTTTATTTTATCATTCACACATTAAGAAGGCTAAAAACAAATACATGCATGTGCATTTGCATTTAGACTATTTGTTGGTTTGATTTAGGACAGTGCATATAGTGTGTGCTCTCTGCTCTATGTTGAAAGAATATCATCTCTCTCTCTTTAATAGATAGGATTTTCATTGCAAAAAGAAGATTAAATGATTGTTTATCATCTTAGATTGCATTTTAGGAATTGTATATCTACATCACACGGTGAACCTGAAAGGCAAATTTCTTAAACAAGATCAACTGTAAAATAAATTTAATGAATCTAAAAACACTTTGGAACCTAACGCACAACATTTAGAAGTCTAGGCTAGAGACGTATTCCGGCGTCGTAAAGCCTGGTAACTGTTGTTTTCATTGCTGGTTGGGTGATTCCTCCACTTTGAGACGACAAGTGCCAGTATGGACTTGTGCTCCCACGTTCCGTTGAGTATATATTGGGAGACCACAATAGGCTATATCCTTTATCCATAGGAAGCCGTGTCTACCACCCTATCGATTGCAATGCACTGAACACAGCATTCGGGAAGATTGACTGCCATACCGTAAAATGTATTCTGCAGTTTTGTGATCGGTTTGGTAATCCCTCTGTCTAGATTTCTAGAGTATTCTCTTTCATTCCTTTTTAGACTCCTTAAAGGAAAAGGTCCATCTAAGCACTTGTCACTTCAAGCTCATTAAAAATCGAAGGCGACTAGAGTCATCTTTTGTTTTTTCTTGCCTCTTAAAAATTGAAAAAACAAGTTGTGTCAAAGCGTCTAAAATTTGTTTTAATCGGAATAAACATCACCTTTCCTACGTTGGTCTTTGGTTGAGAAAAATGGAGTCCACCAACCAAGGATTTCCCCTTGGAGGAAATCCTAGTCCTTTCTCCTCTTGGGGAGATGTTGGTGCACCCCATATGACCACATTGTCACTTCCAGGATTGATAATCGGCCTACCCGTATGGCTCTTCTCGACCTCTGTCATTCAGAACACCGTGATTCTTGAGTAATCAAGTAAGCAACTAGACGATACCAAAGCTACCCCCCAACCTTCTACTTCGTCCGGTTCTCCCTCTCCCCCTTCCTCTTCGCTTGATGAAGCTGGTAAAGCCAAAAATCAAGTAACTAAGAAGGAGAAGAAGAAGAAGGAGCCAAAGGCAAAAAGGGGAAACCAGGCATCATCTAGTGAAAATCCACATACTGCACTATCAAAGCCTAAACCTACATGTGTCATTTGCAAAAGAGATCACTATAATTGAGATTGTCCCTGCATCCTTCGGATCTTAAGGGACTGGTGTCCTCGTTGGCACAATCCGATGTCAACAACCTCTGATGATCATGTTGAAAGTACACCGTCAACTAGTGAAAGCGAAACATCGGGACAGAAAAGGAAAAGTAAATTCCCTTGTAAATTGTGTGAAGGCGATCATGTCGTCCACCGTTGTCCCTTCGTAGATGAGGCTAAAAGAGTTTTGGACGACCGTTCAGTTTCACCGTTACGACTTCATCCTGTATAGAAGAAACTCTTTCCAAGTCCATTACTAGTTGAAAATTCGACTGACACGCCATTGTGGTCGGTCGAAGCGTGTATCATTGAAGATAAACCATCTGAATTCACACCAGACTAAAGTCAAAAGGTCGAGGCAGCAGTTGACCCGGTCTTGCCTTCAGAAGGTCCATCTTTAGATGATACAGTCACCGGAGAGAACAAGAATGACACCGTTCAAATTCTCTTCGTAAACACAGACTCTGATGAACATGGGTGCAGTCTACCCGTTCCTTTACCGCCGAAAGGAAGTTCTTCAGAGTCATATCCGGCCGTCTATTCGGTCCCACCTCCAAGCAACCTAGTAGTTTCCTTCGATTGGAATCTATTAAGCAGACCCTGTTTACTAGCTAGTGTACCATTTCGAATCATTATGCAAATATACAGAGTGGTCATGGCTGGTACCATCATAGATGAAGGGACTTCTGTGAGTATCCTTTCCTCAACTGCTTGGAAAGCGCTTGGTTCGCCATCGCTTTTGCCTGAAATGAGAAATCTGACGGGCTTTGATAAAGGAACCAGTCGACTGTTAGGGATCCTTCCCAATGTGCCGATAACATTGAGAAGTAAAACCGTTCACATGAACATAATGGTAGTCCAAGGACCCCTAGATTATAATCTACTCCTTGGACGCGACTATATTTATTGCATGGGAACCATTGTCTCCTCGCTCTTTAGAGTAATGTGTTTTCCGCACGAAGGAAGAGTGGTCAAGCTCGTAGACGAGATTTCATTTCCCAGCTCACACATAGCAAATAGTCAAATACCATCCCTGAATGGTCTTTTCACGCAAGGAATGTCTCATCAATCCCCAGCCCGTCCAGCTGATGAGCGCGAGTGATTTGGGAGGACATGACTGAAACCCAGGGATCATGCACCCTGGTCTGTTTCAGCAGGAAAACCTTCGGCATAGGGTAGGTTTTCGCGAAGGATATATTACTGGTTTATAGGATTAGACTGGAATAATATTCCTCCGTCAAATTTATGTGAGTGGAGGCGACTGCGCCACTCAACTTTGTCTATTTCGGTAGACATCGCCGAGGAAGTGTTTTGTCTCCAGTACGGATGGAACAATCTTTGGTAACCTGGAAATTTTTCGCTATACATGGGGGCATGCAAGCGAAGAGCGACCATTTATTTTTTTAAATTTGTAGGTCCTCTAACCCTTTAAACTCGTAGGATTGGTCGTTTCCTAACTTGCATAAAGAAAGGATGCGGGGCAAAGCTTTGTAAGGTGCAAGCTCCATAAAAAATGGCATCTTAGATGAGACATCCTTATTATAAGACTCGATCGAGCAGTTTTTATGTGGAGTTCAAGCTCGTTAAAAAATAAACATAAGCAATGAGAAAATGTTTCCCCCAGAGTTTAAGCTCATTCATCAAAAAAAAAATGAATCGATTTCCGGTAAATAACCATCGTGAATGCATTATCATTAGCCTTCGAAGCCTTAGTCGTGTTCTCATCATCACCTCCACTTTGTATTGGCCGATCATTCACCTCCATTTGATTGTTTACCCTTTTTGAGGAACATCTGTGAAGAGTGATCCTGTTAGCCATCCTTGTGACACTGCCGTGATTGGAAAATTCCAAACCTTACTTGGAATTAGCTGCTACCCGAATTTATCACTCGTTCCTCGAAAAAGGAGTCTCCTTTAAGATCTTTTCATCTGACTCGTAAAATATGAAAAGATTTCCGAGTGATTGGCCTCTCCAGCTCATTAAAGTGACCGGAAGTGCTATCCCTCCTTTAGATTTTAGTCTTTTTGGACTTGAGGGATTATTACACAAAAAGATCGAGCGCTTGTTTTGTTCGGCTCGTTAAAATTACTAAAAATTCATCCATTCTATATTATTTTATACTTTTTCGGACTTAAGGGATTATATGACGAAAAAGGATTGTTGGAGTTTTCTTTACGTCCCTTTCAGACTCTCTAAAATTGAAAAGGACAGAGTTATCTTTGTTGTTAAACTCGTTAAAACCGAATAGCGACAAACTTGTCCATACAGAAAAGAACGAGTTTCACTATCACTAGGCTCATTAAAACATAGCAATGGGTTTGCCCGAAGGGAAAATTATAGAACAAGCATATGCTATCCTCCTCAAGCTTGACAAAAATAAAGAGGTACTAGTCAGCAATGACTGGGGAGAAATTGGGAAGAAAACTTGAAGAAAACTTATTGGTAGCAATTCGCTCTTGAACATGACACTTTCACTCTGCATCCGAGTCGGGTTGGGTTGTTCCGTTCACTGGTCATATCACCATCGGTCCATCACACCATCGGTCCATCACACCATCCATATTTTGGGTTAACGCTACCAATCCATCATGTCAGTGTCGCCGCTATGTTCAAGAGAAGTCGCTCAGAGAATTCACCTATGTCTCATCCACTGCAATACACTCACACTCCATTCTTTCATGACCGCCACCCTGAACCCTATATCATCAGATCGTTTTCACCTCCATTAAAATCATTTGCTTCGTTCCGTGTCATAGATATGGGATTCATTAAGGACCTCCTATGACGGATCGCTTCTTGTCGACATCAGCTCATTATCCAGGAAGTCGATCTAGGAACAACCCTTTCAGTACTTTGAAGCTTGCATACCTCAATGGCAAGTTTCTCACTTCCGGCAACAGGTTTACATCAATGGCCTTCGACCAAAAGATTTTGCGTGGTGTTTGACGCCAAGTCCCGTTTCACACCATGTGAATTGTATTGTCATACCTTGAGGGTCATCATCATTATCGGTGATTCCTCTCACGCCTGTTAACAGCTTACATCACTAGCTGATAATCAGGCGATGTCTTTCCATGTTTGACCTCAGAACATCTCTCACATGGATCGACTTGTACTTTGAATGAAGATCGAATGAGATTGAAGACCCCAGATCTAGTTTCATCCATCCGAGCTGTGATATATATTCAGGAAAATAAAGACATCAAATGTACATCATTGCTGCATAGATAATCATCCAATCTAAGGGATGATGGCTCTACCAGAATCATCAGTCTGCACACAGATGATTGTCTGTATTATGTACATGAAAATGAATTTATAAAACTGAGCATGGGAATGCCCGCCTCAGCTAGATCATGAAAATATTATGAAGATAATGTATTGTATTATATCTTATTACAGGTCGCCTTCCAGCTTGAAAAGACTTCAGATCCTCATGATAAAGCATTTCACCTGACATCAAAATATTAACGACCTCATGCTTTAGGGGGAAACTGTTATAGAAATTTTTGGGCACTGCAACCCCAATCATATATGTCCATAAACCAAGGGCTCCTAAGTCCCTAAAAGTGTTGTTCCAACCCCTAAAAGAACAAGGTCAACTGATTACATCATCTCCCAGAAGTTCTCCATGAAAAACTACTCAGAACTGGTCAAAGCTGGACCATCTCACCTGCTCCATGGTCAAAGTGCATTGCATCCCACCTAAATGCACACGGGAGGTGCGATGCATACTGAAAAGCCCTTCTATGGGGTGCGATGGGCGAGAGTGGATGAATGGAAGAGTCAATTTGCGAGGTGGAGGATCATGGAATCTTCCAGAAACTTCTCCTGTGACACTTGCCTCTCTGCATTCGCCCAGGGATGAGTAAGAGATCATCAATCTCCAAGTGGAATCAATAACTATCAGAGAGAGGACACTAATCAAATCTCAGAAGCTGACTCACCTCCCTGCAATCATCTATATATGGATCCCTCATCCCAGAGATCCAGAGGCTGGAATTTTGTATCTTGCAAGGAAGTGTTGTTGGTTTCTTGGTGCAACATCATAGTGTTGGGTGATCTAAGCTTTTCATGAGGTGAAGAAGGGCTTTCTTGCTGAGAGGATGACACTGGGTCAGAACAATTGGTTGTAATCCTCTTTTCTATTCTTGATATTAATAAAGCTATTCAATTTTTCCTCCACATTCTTGTATGATTGATGATATATGCATTTGTGTGCTCAATATATATCTGGTCCTATATTGTTTATGATAGTAGATATCTGTTCTTGGATAGTGTTATGCTGCTTTGATTCTACATGTGCTCTTTGAAGCTGGGTAGACGAGGAAGCGAGTGGTGAAGATCTATCAGAAGGGAGAGGAATCAAGCAAGGAACCAAGCGCAAGACAGAGGTTGGTCTCCTTTGTTCCCCTCTTATCTAATTCTCATAAAGGAAAATGAAAGTAGTTTTAGTTTGTTTGTTTCTAAGATAGCTACCAGTCTTAGTGGGACTAGCAGCTCTGCATAGACACTAGATTTCCCGATAACAACGACAGTGCACGCAACTTTGTGTGTGAGTATGACCAATGTTCATAGAGGGAAAATAAATCATGCACACAAAGGAAAACCTTCAAAATGACCAGAACATGCCAAAAGACAATTGTGGTCAATCAAGAAAAAAAGGGTCTAAAGACTCGACAAGACTTCATGGGATGAGCCCGAGTGTTTGAAACCATCTGTTGTGTGTGGAGCATGATTGTTCAGAGGTCTTTGTTTCAGCCGGATGTATATCCCAGGAAGTTTGTACACCCCTCCACGCGGGGGGGGGGGGTGCAAGGGGGACTTGTCCCCCCCCCGCGGGGGTCCGGGGGGGTCCGATCCCCCCCGGCTGGGGGGTCTGGGGGCCAGTGGTCCCCCGGCGGGGGCTCGGGGGCAGCGCCCCCGAAGCTGAAAACAAATGTAAAATTGCCTTGTAAAAGTATAGTAATTTCTAGTCAATCTGGGTCGTTCATTAGGCAAATGATATGACGGTAGAACTTATGTTTAGTTTAAGGTTTTTTGCCCTAGAAGGCAACCCCCTCTCTTTGTATGAGGGCATTGTATTTGAGGCTGAGATATAGATGTGTATTCTGTGAGCGAGAAACAGAGAGGTGAGACTGTGAGAGAAAACTAAGGATATTACAGCGGATTTGCTGTAGGTTGTGTCTCTTCATTTTGCTGGATAATAGAAAGGAAGGACTGGCTATTCGGGGTGGACGTAGCCCAAACTGGGTGAACCACGTATATCTGTGTCTCTCGTGTTTTGTGCGTTTTTTGTGTTTATATTTCTGCAATATTTTATGTGTTCCATTGCTCCGTAATATATAATTTTCTAACACCATCAAGGGGAAAGACCAAGGAATGCTCCAAAATTTGGATGCAAGCCAAAATTTGGAGGGTTTTGCAGCTGCTACAACACTTGGAGCCACATTGGTTGAATACCAGCTTCTTTATTTCGGTTCATTTTCAACACATGGCCTTGGCCTTTCAGGGAATATTAATTCATTGTGCAGGTTACTTTGGCTTCCCCACTTACCCCATGGACAGACATGGTTCACCTTGTACCAATTTAGTCAAACACAACAAAATTTTTAGCTAAATCACAGTGTTTCAAAATCGGGAAGGGTAGTTTAGTTCGCGAGCTTAAAATTTTTAGAGTATAAGTTTTTTCTCTGGTGTTTCTCCACTACCAACATGCCTGGATAGTACTCGAAAGGAGTCACACACGAACATAATCATTGATCCACTGCAAGTGAGCCCTCTCAGTAGTACCCTGGTGGAGTTTCCTTCTAAACCTATCTGCGCAGGAAGCCTTTCCCTTCTTTCACCTTTGTATTTTTTTTTAAAGAGAAATGTGCATAGGCGCTTATTTATTTTTGGGTCGAAAGAGGGATCCTGAATTATTGAGAGCAGAAGAGGTTGTTCCTTTAGAGAAGCATGTAAGACTTATGATTTATGTTTTCTCATTTAGATTTTTCCCCTTTCCATTTCTACTAGTTGGATAAGCTTAAACACATAGAGCAGAAGACTGAGTACAGGCATGGGGTTTCCCAGTTTGGACATAGGTTCACGGTTTGACTAGATTTTCCCTTATAGATGGATCATATTTTCCGTCTGGGCTTCATCAACCAAAATTTTCAACCAAGAAAATAGAAAATAGACATAGGTCTTTCCAAGTGTTGCAGTGTCACAAGACTCTTCGACTTTAGCCACATACTTATTCAAAAGCCAAAACATAGTATAGGACAAAAATTATTTACAAAACTAAAGTGACAAGACATAAAAGTGACACAAAAAACAACAAAGGCACAAAATAACAATAAGAATGGTATGTACATAGGGCGGGGCGCGACCCCATATCATTGAAAATAACATTTTAAATATTGGCCATTGACATGAAGGTTGTCAATCCTCCCGTCAAGTGATTATAAGCGATACGTGCGTTGGCCAAGTTTTTTCACATACCGTGAAAGGACCAATTCACAGGGATGGGAACTTGATGTGTTTTCCTTTATCTTCGTGGGATTTATCCCATTTCAAGACTAAGTCACCCACAACAGAACTTTCATTCCCTGTAGACTTTCAATAGAATCATCTCTTGATACAGTTCTGGTGGAGTGAAATTTTTTCTTTTGCTTTCATTTTGTTCTTCCTGTAACTTGTGTATTGTGTCCATCCTACGCTGAACCAATAGACACAACTTGCCTAAAGATTATTGTGATAATAGGAGAGAAGGCAAGTATATATTTCGAGGAGGGATGTCTTGTTTTTTGTATACAAGGAAGTATGTAGATGTGTTCAGAGAGGGCTTGGGTGTAACTCGGTCAGCCTAAAGTGCATTCACCATAGTGGAGTGCTAGTTTTGCTACTCAGAGTAAACAGTCTTTTTATCATGCGAACGAGATTCTTGTTTGTAGATTCGAAAATACCATTTCCCTGTGGATAGTAGTTAGTTGAATGTCTAAGACAAATACCATATTTCAATGCAAAATCATACAGTTTCAATGAAGAGAAAAAATTTGCATTGTCAAAAACAAGTGATACAAGAAAGCCAAACCTCAAAATGATGTTTCGATAAAGGAAGCTGATGACTTCCTGGTCATTCACTTGTTTGAGTCGAACTTCTTTGTCCACCGTGTGAAGTAATATGTAGCGATCACGATGTAGTGGTGCTGCTTTGATGAATGTGGGAAGATTTCCCCAATGATATATATGTCCCATTGTTGGAATGGTTCGTCCACTACAACAGGCTACAATGGGGCTACTGACCTTCAAATTCTGGCGACGCATTGTTGATAGACTAGGCACTTGCGGTCATAAGAATGTACATCCTTAAATAATGTCAGTTAGTAGAAACTAACTTTCATGACTTTTTGTGTAGTTGTGTTACCTACGAAGTGACTTCAGGCTGGTCCGTCATGCATATCACGTAACGTTCTCTCTGAATCTTGTGCCTCCAAGCACCTAAGAAAAATTCCATTGTTGTGCTTTCTGTAAAGCACTCTGTGCACCAACTGGTAAGGTAAGGCTTTGAGTCGAACTTCCCTCTTCTATCACATGGAAAAGTGAGAGGGCATGGTGTTGTGCTCAAGGTACTGGCGCACTTCTTTGTACCAAGAGTTGTGAAGTGCGTGGTGCTCACTCTACATTGTACATGTTGATTTCTTGCTCCCAACTGAAGAACTCTTCTTCTTCCTCTTGCACATTTACCAGTTCTGCTACAAGTATATAGAAACCATGACCCTTGAGAGTGTAAACTATCTCGATGTCAAGATCATACTCTTGTAGTCTTTCCATCTAGTTCGCACGTCTTTCACCAAACTCTTTTTGAACAAGAAACGATTTGACTAGAAATATGCCTTTGAGTGACATAAGCAGAAATTTTGGGAAAAACTGTGCAAATGTCAATCAAAGGAAGATTTACGCAATCCAAGATAGCAGTGAGAGCTACAAGGTAACACCGAGCTAGGAGGCAAAATTTCACAGTTTCTAGGAGGAAGGTAAGGCAGTGTGTCGGGGAACTGCTAGGCAATTCTGTGCATTTTGCAAAGTGAGGACTGGGAAGGTCATTGGGGGATCTAGTTGGGGATATGTGTAGTTTCTCCAAGGAAGACAAAACGGGTAGCAGTAGGCACTGGTAGACATTTTTGCACAGTTTTCAAGAGCAAGGTTGGATCGGGCTACAGGGAGTTGGTTGTCAGAACTATGCATTTCTTAGGGATAGTGTCGGGCAGTCAGTTTTACGCAGTTTCTAGGATGAGGACATAGCACGGCAGTAGAGAGGGTACCAGTCAAAACTTCACAATTTTCAGAGGGAGAGCAGAGAAATCTAGTAGGGGGCCTTCTAGTCAAATCTCCACAATTCTCACGAATGGTGCAGTGATAGGCAGCAGAGGTCTAACTCATAAGATTTGCATAGTTTCCACAAACAGTGTAGTGTAGGAAGCTGGGTGGTTTCTGTGAAGTTTTGAGGAGAAGTGCAGCCCCGGGTCATGGTTCATTTCATATTTTCCAGAAGACTGGGGGGCTTGATGAGTGATGTTGTGGGAAGCGTGTAGTGGCTCAGATTCTAGGATATCTTCTATGCAGTTTTGGGAGACATTCGGTTGGCTTACATTTAGGATTATGTAGTGTACCCTTCCCTGATGGACAACCTCAAGCTTTGCATAGTTCTGGGTAGCAGAGAAGGGTCACTCAGATTAGGGTCTAGTTGAAGGAGGGTTGTCCGGTCAACATATTTTTAGGAAAATGGCTAAGAGTGGGAGCAAGTGAAATTTTTCATACATGGAATTGGGATCACACAATTAGCATTGCTCGATGAAAAGATACCTCAAACCACCAAGACAACATGCACTCAGTGAGACCAACATCAAGGTTACCAGCAACAAGTGCGACACATGAGATAGATCTTCAGACGACCGTGACGACACTTGTACGACAATGGTTGAAACTTTGTGTGTGAGCAAGAACGATGTTCATAGAGAGAAAACAACTCATGCACACAAAGACAAACCTTCAAAATCACTAGAACAAACTCACAAGCATGACATAGAAATCAACATGCCAAAAGGCGATGGGTGGTCAATCAAGAAAAAAAGGGTGTAAAGACTTGACAAGAGCTCATGGAATGGGCCCTAGTGTTTGCAACCATCAAGAGGAAAAACCAAGGAAGGCTCCAAAATTTGGATGCGGGCCAAAATTTGGAGCATGTTGCAGCAACTACCACACTTGGCAACACACTGGTGGAATACCAACTTCCCTATTTCGATTCATTTTCAGCACAGGTCCTTGGCCTTTCAAGGAGTATTGATTCATTATGCAAGTTACTTTGGCTTCCCCACTTACCCCATGGATAGACATGGTTCACCTTGTACCAACTCAGTCAAACACAAAAAAAAATTTAGTTAGATCACATTGTTTCAAAATCGGGAAGGGTAGTTCAGTTCAAGAGCTTAACATTTTCAGAGTATAAGTTTTCTTCTCTAGTGTTTCTCCACTGTCAACAAGCCCAGACAGTACCCTAGCAGAGTCACATAGGAACACAAGCATTGCTCCACTGCCAATGATCCTGGTCAGTACCCCGATGGAGGTTTTTGCTTTACCTCTCTGTGTAGGAAGCCTTTCTCTTATTTCTCCTTTGTATTTTTTTTGAAAGAGGACTGTGTATATGCACTTATTTACTTTTAGGATTGAAGAGGGATCTTGACTTATTGAGAGCAGAAGAGGTTGTTCCTCCAGAGAAGCATTTAAGACCTCTGATTTATGTTTTCTCATTTAGATATTTCCCCTCTCCATTTCTACTAATTAGATAAGCTTCAACAAACAAAGCAGAAGACTGAGTATAGGCATGGGGTTTCCTAGTTTGGACACAGGTTCATGGTTTGACTAGATATTCCCTTATAGACAGATTGTATTTTCCATTCGGGCTTCATCCACCAAAAGTTGCACCCAAGCATATAGAATGCAGACATGGGAGTGACCAAGCGTTGCAGTGTCACAAGACTCTTCGACTTTAGCAACATACATATTCAAAATCTAGAACATAGTATAGGACATAACTTAGCTACAAAACTAAAATGACAAGACATAAAAGTGACACAAAGAAAAAGGAAGAAAAAAACAACAAAGTAAGGAAACATAATAACAATAAGCATGTTAGGTAGATAGGGCAGGGCACGGCCCGAGATCATTGAAAAGAACATTTTAAATCTTAGCCATTGACAGGAAGGTTGTCAATCCTCCCGTCAAGTAATTGTAAGCGATATATGTGTTGGCCAAGTTTTTTGTAGGTCGTGAAAGGTCTAGTCGACAAGGATTGGAACTTCATGTGTTTTCCTTTGTCTTCGAGGGGTTTATCCCACTTCAATACTAAGTCACCCACAACGAAGTTGGCATTCCCTGTAGACTTTCAATAGAACCATCTCTTGATACAGTTATGGTGGAGTGAAATTTTTTCTTTTGCTTTCATATGTTCTTCATGTAACTTGTGTAATGTGTCCATCCTATGCTAAACCAATAAATGTGACTTGCTTTAGGATTCTTGGGATAACTGGAGAGCAGGAAAGTATATATTTGGCTGAAGGATGGATTCTCTTCTGTATATAAGGAAGTATGGAGATGTGTTCATAGACGGCTTGGTGTAATGTGATCAATCCAAAGTGAATTCACCAGAGCGGAATGCCAATTTGTCTGCTCAGAGTAAATGGTATTTTTTATGATGTGAATGAGATTCTTGTTTGTAGATTTGATAAGACCATTTCCCTACAGGTAGTAGTTAGCTAAATGTTTAAGAGAAATACCATATTGCAATGAAAAATCATACAGTTTCAATGAAGATAACTAAGTTTTATTGTCAAAAACAAGTGATACAGGAATGCCAAACCTCGAAATGATGTTTTGTTGAAGGAAATTGATGACTTCCTGGTTGTTCACTTATTTGAGCAGAACTACTTCCGTCCACCACGTGAAGTAATATGTAGCAGTCATGATGTAGTGGTGTTTCTTTGATGAATGTGGAAAGATTTCCCCAGTGTTGTCTAAGACCCCTTGTTAGAATGGCTTTTCCACTGCAACAGGTTGCCACAGGGCTGCTAACCTTCGAGTTCTATCGGCACATCGTTGATAGACCAGGCACTTACAGGCATAAGAATGTGCATCCTTAAACAATGTGGGCCAGTAGAAACTATCTCCCATGACTTTGTATGCAGATTTTCTAACCACGAAGTGACCTTCATCTAGTCCATCATGCATACCACGTAACACTCTCTCTAAATCGTGTGCCTCCAAGAACCTGAGCAAAATTCCATTGTTGTTCGTTCTGTAAACCACTGTGCAACAACTGGTAAGGTAAGGCTTTGAGTTGAAGTGCCCTCTTTTGTCGCATAGAAAAGTGAGAGGGAATGGTGTCATGCTCAAGGTACCGGCACACTTCTTTGTACCAAGAGTTGTCATACGAAGTGGGTGCTGCTCTCTCTACATTGTACATGGTGATTTCTTGCACCCAACTAATGAGCTCTTCTTCTTCCTCTTGTGTGTGTACTGGTTCTGCTGCAAGTCTGTAAAGACTGTGACCCTTGAGAGTGTGAACTGTCTTGATTCCAAGATCATACTCTTGTAGTCCTTCCATCTAGTTTTCACATCTTTCACCCAACGCTTGTTGAACAAGCAATGATCTAACTACTAGGTGTTGCACAAAGACTATCCAATGAGTTTTTAGTAGGTAGGGTTTGAAATGTTTCACCGTATTGTATACAACATATTCTTGCTTATCCACAGTGGGATAGTTGATCTCGGGACCCTCTATTCTCACGCCCATGAAGGATATGGGGCGTTTGTTTTTCAACTCGTCCTTCTATGTGAGCACTACAATGAGTGAATTGTCGAAAGAGAAAGTATAAAGAAAGAAGCATTTCTTGAAATCTGGGCGGTACAACGTAGGTGCATCTGCTATTGCCTACTTGATATGGATGAATGCATCCTCTTCCTTCTTCCCTCATTTGTAAACTGCACCCTTCTTGATCATGTCTTAGATAGGTTTAACAATTTGCACATAATATGAGATGAAATTTCGGAGGAATTTGATCTTCCCAAAGAATGAATGCATAGCTTTCATGTTGACTGGGTGGGAATATTTTCTATAGTCTAAACTCGGTCTGGATCAACCTTGATCCCACTTTTGGTGATGATATGCCCAAGGAGGATCTCCTCAGACACTGCAAATATGCTCTTCTTAGGATTCAACGATATCCCATACTTTCGACATCACATAAAGATATTCTTAAGATGGCATAGGTGGTATGACCGTTTTATTGAAAATATTGTCACATCATCAAGGTAAACCACCACACTCTGTCTGATGAGCCCATGGAAGGTGATGTCCATAACACATTGAAAGGTTGCGCCTGTGTTTACCAGTCAAAATGGAATTCTTCGGTAAGTGAATATACCTCACTTGGTACGGAATGTAGTTCTAAGTCTATCAAGTTCTACTACCAGAACCTAGTTATATATGTAAAAATCATCAAGGAGAGAAAAAAATTCTGCTCGAGATATTGTCTTCTAGATGTGTTCCATAGAAAACATAGGGTAAATGTGCTTGTCTGAGGCACAGTTTAGATTTCGAAAATATACACACAGGTGGATCTCCCCATACCTCTTCCTTACAGGAAATAAGTTTGAAACCCAAGTAGAATGACGAACCTTGTAAATTATCTGAGCATCCAACAAATTAGTCAATTCTTTCTATATGAGGGGTTGAAGTGATGGATGGACTTTTTTGATATTTTTTTGAAATGGCTTGACCCCTTCTTTAATCAGAATGATGTGATGGATTATTCGTGTGCCATATGGTTTCAAGTCATTGTATGTCCACGTGAATGCATCACAGTACTCTCTGAACAAGTGGACAAAGGCTTTCCGCTCCTCTGGTGTTCAACAAATACTGATATTTATGAAGTTCACATCTCTTTATGTTCCTAAGTTAATGTGTTCGTGCATTAGTGTAGAACTATGGGTTTATTGTTCCTGTGCCCTTTGAAACGGTTCTGCAAGTCATATGGCTTCTTGAGTGAAACCACGCCCCTGTGGATGAGGTTTATTTTGTTGTCATCAACTGTATCTTGCAAACATTGTTCGTGCATGTCTTCATCTATCATTACATCTTTAAAGACATCAGCATTAGGCATGAAGTGCAGTATCTATTCATCATCATCAAAAACACGCAAATTACTAATGTTGTTAGGGATAGATGGCTTATACAAAATTTCAATAGTAAATCTATCCATAAGCAGTGTCATCCTAGCAACTCATTTTCCAGACCATCTGTAGCTGCATTGCGTATTCTTGTTACATAGATGATATTAAAAGCTTGGAAGTTAGAGATTAGCCACCATACTTCTTATTGGTAACTCTTAAGATGATGTGAGACACAGAGTATGGTGTTATGTACCTTTCGTACCATAATCTCTGAATCACCCACCACTTTTAGCATAGAAATGATGAGGTTGAGGTATTTCTTTAAACCTTGTAGCTTGAGACTAAGTGTTTTCTTTTCATTGGGTCGATCAAAACACACCTAGCTCTAGAGCCATCCTATGTTTTGGATCTATCAAAACAAAAGGTCCACAACTCATCTGTACAAAGGCCACTTGCTGCACTAGTACTTCTAACACTACTACTAATATTGTTACAAAGTACTATACAAGTTTCATTTCCGCTTGTTGGTCAAGGAAAGAGACCCAATTGTGTATCTAGTGGGGTGGGGCTCAGCTGTGCAAGATAACACCACATATGCGTTTCCATAAAGAAATTGTCAAACAGAAGTTCTGCGAAAGCCAACGGTTCATTCTGACTATCCAAGGGAGTAACATTAGCTTTCATATATCTCTCTAAAAACACCTGAATATGGTTGTTTCTTCCCCGGTACAAAAGCCATAAGTGTGACCAGTCTGTAGTAAAATATCCTTGCAACGTACTGGACTAGTCTCTATTGAGCAATAATCCATATGCTTCCAGGATGTCCATAATCACAATGTTGATGCACTGGTGAACTCGTCCATCGCATGATAACCAAATGATCACATCCTAGAGTTAACCAATGGTTGGTACATGTGTTCAATCAAGTTATATGATCTGGATAGTTTTACTCCTCCGTTGCGCATTGATATACTTAGCAATGGAGAGTGGCATGACATTGACTGATGCCCAGAGTCAACCAAATAGTTATGGACATTGAAGTTGAATATTTCGAATGATAACAAAAATGGTGGGCAGAGCGAGTTATCTTCTTCCATGCGAAGTGCATTGAGTACAGATGCGAGTGATCTAGGAGACTTACTTGGTTCCTTGCTAGAAGAGGCAACATTGTCTATGGAGGTTTGCCCCAGTGCGTGCAAAATAATATTCCACTCTCCCTGAGTTTGTTAAGTTCGTACATAGAAATTTTTGCACAGGTATTCTTCATATCTTCAACAATATTTTAATCCAAAGCAAGAAGACTCACCAAGTTTTTCGAGAAAATACTTGTGTTTGTACTGTCTGGTGGAGTGTTTTGGAGTTGTCTGCTCATGGACGTACCTTTTTTGTGGCTGTCTCCCTATATTTTTTTGTGTTTTCTGTGTTAAGGATGCTGGTGGATAAATTGTTCTAAGAAGTTATTTGAATTTTTCTTTTGTTATCTCAATCACAGATCCCCTTGGCTTCTCAAGTTGCATCAACTATTATTCTTTGGGGGCTCCTTCTCAGTGGTTGTTTTCTTCTAGGTAGCATTAAGACATTGGTACATGTTAACTACATGCCTAGAACATGGAGCTTCATCAGATCTAGAATCATCTTCATCTTCTAGCTGAACCTTCTCACTATTGTTAAAATGATCATTCATCCTTGAAGCCATGGTTCCCATAATTTGGTTCCAATCTGCACAGGTCTTCTCTGAATTTCATTCTTCATGGATTGTGCAAAAGTTATCCTTCGCGAATTGGTCCTCTTCGAACACAATATTAGAGATTTGTGCAGATTTGGTCAGATAGCCATTGTTGCTACTTGACACCACATTCTTTGTTCACGCAAAATTGTGAGGTTTTCTCTCACTTTTGTCTCGGTCATCTATTGCTTGAGTTTTGCTACTTCGGTTGTCAAGGACTTGAGGAGACAAGTAAGGGTCTCAATTTCATTTGTTTATTTTTCATTTACCTTACTCATAGCAGTCTGAGACCTCTTGCTCATGTCTTTGGAGTCCTTAGCTAGTTCATCATATACAATGACTCCAATCGTGCGCAAGTCTTTATCCACACCAATTTCTTCTTGGAAATTTTATGAAAGTGTTGGTTTTGTAGCTCACTTGATGAACTGTGCAATGCTGGTCGACAGTGCAGATGTGTAGTAGTCGACTGTGATAGAGTCATGAGGTTTAGTGTCTATAGTGAATTCATTCAAAATATGGTTAAACCTCTGGTTAAAATCCTTCAATTTTTCTTTCTACTCTATCTTAAGACTACCCAATTCTTTCAACAACATGGCGGGGGTTTTGTCATCAACAAATTTCTCTAGGAAAATTCTCTTGAACATCCCCCTGTTATAAATGGAATTGACGGGAAGGATATGGTACCATACAACTGCTCTACCATCCAAGGTACATGGAAACAGTCTACATGCAACATTGTCGTAATGTACCTCGAGTGTTTACAAATGTAGGTAGAACGTGTTCAGATGGTCTTCTACCTTCACTACTCTATTAGGGTCATACTTCATTAACATCTTCTATGTGTGTCTTCACATCTTGTGCATGATTCCTTGGAGTGCCAATGGGCACTATTTCATCCATTCTATATTTTGATCAGCCATATTGTCCTCTTCTTCATACTCCTCCTCTTCTTTTGAATCAAATGGTTCATCCTATAAATCTATTCGTTCATCTGCACCTCTGCCTCCTTTGTTGCCTCTATCGAAACCTAAGCCCAACAGTATGTTATTAACTTCTTCTCCTTCTAATAAAATAGAAGGTTCCTCTTCATTCTCAATAGTTTCTTCCATCTCTTCAATATTTTCGATGATTTCTTCTTCAACAGATGAGACTACCACTCTTGTGGTTGTAGTATTTTTATTCCTTTGCGAAGAGGGAAGATTGTGTACTCCTCGAACCATCCAAACAACTTTGGAAAAATGACAGGTGATGGGCCAAACAACACGAAGGTGATGATATGAAATTTCGTGTTTGGGTCTGGGAGGTGAGGAGTAACCAACTTCAGAGTTGCATGTGGGAGAGAGGGAGTTCGCGTCACTTCCTTAACCAGATGATGGATACATGGGGTTGAGAGGATATTCAACCATAAACTACTGGTGACCCTCCTTCTAGCACCAAAAATGTTGATGGTGCTATACCCACCAACATTTAGAGGATCTCCATGGTATGAAGTCCTAGACAGACCTCACACTGATTGGTATAGGACTCCCATCCAGTATGATGGCTCTATTGCCGTTATCTTAGAGATTCTCCTTAGATCTTGTTGTTTAACACATGAGAGTGTTATGCTTGTAACTTCAAGAAAGTGAGGTGAGTATGCCTGGTGAGTGCATAATGTAACTTCATGTCTAGGTTCTCTTACTGTCAAAGGGGAAAGTGAAGTGAGCCTCTTGATGAGAGGGAATAGTCCCAACCTAGGAAGAAACACACGCAAACAACAACAAGGATCTATCCAACATCCAGTGAAATAGTCCACAACGGATGAGGCAGTCGTGAAAGCCAAATTTCAAGGAAAACACATACATCGTCCAACGGAGTAGTCCAGATGAGGGTGACAGTCATTATAACCAAGAAAACATAAGAATGGTATGGCTAATGTCTGACGGAGTAGTCCACACGCATGGGACAATAGTGATAAAGAATACAACACATCTTCAACAATGTAAGTACTAAAATAACTGAAGTAGCTCAACTATCTTAGTACAGTTTAAGAAAACATGCATTACAAATGTTTAAAGAATAGTCTTACAAACGAATACAAAACATGGGTGAAAACGTGCTGGCCTGAGATATGCTTCTGAATTAAGCAAAAGTTCCAAGACACATATGTATACCATACATCACTAGGCCTAGTAGTGGGATGTTAGAGCCACTCCTCACTCCTCAAAGAATAGACTACAGACTCTCAAGGCTATGTGTGAGGAGCCAAGGTGAAAATTCCTTTGCTCATACAATGAGGGGGTATATATATCCAAGGGGGATAACTAACCCTTGTGACTCTTCGACTTCCCTCATGACTGTTTGGTTTCCTATGAATGTTCAACTCACGTGACACTTCAATTTCATATGTGTGTTTCTTAGACTTTCAAATTACATTACATTTGATTCAACAAGTATGTCCCATAGTAGTGATGTGGCCAAGACAGCTCATGACACAACTCGACTTAACACTACTGACATGTATTGGCTGACTATGGTGTTTGTGTCGAGCTGTTGTGCTGCTGAGTGATGGGTGTGCTCTCGATGTAACATGTATTCACCTATGCATGGAAAAGTGTGTCATGTCTTCGATGGTCTTGGTATTTTCTTGATGGTGCATGTGTATGTGTCCATTTTGCTCGTCGCTCGATGTGCTTTGTGCATTTGATCGACTGCGAGAAATTATTCTATCATGTGCCCCTTCTTCATCCCTTTCATCGTCGCCCCATGTTTCATCAATGTACTTGTTCCTGCAATCACTCATGATGAGACAACATCAAATCCAAAAGACCCCCTAGTTTAACATGATGTATTTTTTTCGTTTTAGTGCAGGTGGCCAAGAGAGGGACAATGCACTAAAACTGCATAGAGCACAACTCAGGCCCAGATTGGAGGCTCTGAAGCACTGTCGGGAAAAAGAGAATAGATGTTACTAGGAGGTATATTTGTGTAATTCATGACAGCAGTGGCAGCTGCAAGGTAAAACCCAGCTGGGAGGCATAATTACGCTATTTCCACGAGGAAGAAAAGGAAAGGTGTCAGGGAACTGCTAGGAAATTCTATGCATTTTTCAAGGTGAGGATTGGGCAGGTCATCCGAGCGTCTAACTAGGTATCTGTGCAGTTGATGAGCCCTAGAAATGGGTAATTATATGGGCTCATTTTTCCTCTTAATTCGACTTAATCCACCATTCTCCTTAGTTTATTGCATGTTTTTTATTATATTTATGCTAATAGAGTGAATTGGGTTAGTCATTTTTCCATGTAGTCTAATGTGTGCTTTATGCAGATTTTTTTGACAATTTTGGACAAAGTTAAAGGATTTATGAGCATTTGGCAGCCAATATCCAAGGAAAATAGGGAAGAGGATTTGTAGGGGGGTGTCCCCTTCATTTATGAACCCTTACCTAAAATTATCCATCAGAAACTCGGAGAATAAGTAGCCACATGAGTGCACCCAAGGGGTAGCCGAGCAAGTAAAGTAGGACTGTTGTTTATCTACAGTTTTGGGAAGCCGAGCTCCTTGATTTTAGGAGAGTTGTTGGGCGCTCAAGTTGTATAAATATTAGGGCTTAGGTGCTCAGTCTTTTTTTAGTTGGATTTTAGCTAGTTATTAGTAGAATTTTCGCACTTTGGTGCAGCACTTGTTCAGCTCATTTTCGAGCTTCTTTTTTAGAACAGTTCATGTAATGTGACTATTATTTTTGATAATAAAGATGCAATATTTTCTGAGCCAACACTGATCTCTTTCATAGGGCTGAAGCTCTTGGGTTAGGGCACAACCCAAGTTTCCCAGCACCTCTTGCTTTGTACTTATATGTTTTTGCTTTAGTTCATGAGTTAATTTCTATTAGATAGATTCATTTTAACTTGTTTAGAATAGGTTGCTTTTGATGATTTGCATAGCTGTTTTTGTTTCAGTTGCTCAAGTAGGTTAAGGCAGTGACATGCTAAGATTCAAAAATGCCAACAACAGGCCTTGATCTCCTTTCTCCCTTTCTGGGACTATGATTCGAGGTCAAGGCACTACTGTTGCCACCAAAGACACAATTTTGCTCTCCCATGCAATTTCTAGTGTGAGGACTTGATTTGGAAAGATTAATGTATTGCTTCAGATTCAGTTGCCTAGATCATTTCTTATTCTTTGCAATAGATCTCTATGCATGCTTTTCTATTCAAAGGTTACTGTTCAGCATTTTCTGTTTGTAGGTCAGAAATTAGGTCAAGCTAGAGAAATTTTTGTTTCCATGGTATAGCTAGTCCTTTCTTTGATCAGTTTTTGTAAGTAGATGTAAAAATCTCTTGCAGGAGACCCCAGATCACCATACATCCATAAAGCAACCAGTATTATCTCATTTCTCATAGATTTCCCAAATCATTCGCAACATTTCACCAATCTGCCCTAATTTCTGCATTTTTCTCCATAAGCCTCCTTCCTGTCATTTGAACAAATCCAACCATCATGTTCCCTCTTGATCTTCCTTGACAATCTCCAAACACCTCAACACCTTAATCTAGCCTTATGTTACCCTTTCCCATCATTTTTCTACCTTCAAAACCTCCAAAAATAGCTCTCAGCCTCCTCCTGTAGATCCTCTTGTAGATCCCCTGCAGCCTCCTGTAGAATTTCCTGTATGTGATTTTCGAAATCCGATTGCAAGGGAAGTCTTCAGAAGGGTACTAGGGGCTTCTTAGGACCTCTCCACAGCTTCTTCCACCTCTAAAAAAATTAAATCCATCCTCCACCGCCACCAAACCTCTGCACAACCACAAAACAGATAAATTACAAAGCATAATAATTTCACATAAAAACGCAAAAAGGTGTTTGTTTCTCATTTTCTTCTAGGAATAGCTTGAATAGATGTAATTTACCTTCTCAATAGTCAATGGAATTCATTTCATCAGTTTTCATCTCTTTTTCTGCAAAAGTAGGGTTAATGGGAAATTAGGGTTTGCTAGGGTTTGCTTTACATTCCAGTCTTCTTTCTCTTTATGCAAATAGAATGTCCTCTGTAGAGTTAGCTTTCTTTCATCACAGTTAAAATCTTCTTCTGGAAACTCATAGAAGTTGGCTTGAGCTCCTAGTGATCTTGCGCCAGCGGACCAAGTGACAGCCTGCAGTAAGAGCTAGTACCTGTGCATACAACACTGTCGCTTTCAAGTTTGTTACAAACTACCGGGTTGATAAAATTAAAGTAGGAAGCCCCAGGAGTTGCAGAATTATTGTTGCAATACTGGTGCTCACCACTTTTTGGCGTCGTTGCCAGGGAAGCATCAAAGTATTGTGTGATTACTACTTTTCTTCTATTTCCTACTACAACATTCTGCTAAGTAGTTTATTTCAGCAAAAGTAGAGTAGTTGTTTCTTTCAATTTCTGCATTTCCTTGCTTTCATTTCAATTGTGCAATTTCTATTTTAGCAAAAGTAGATTAGTTCTTCCAATTCTGCAATTTCCATTTCAGCAAAAGTAGATTAGTTCTTTCAATTCTGCAACTTCCATTTTAGCAAAAGTAGATTAGTCATTTCCTTGCTTTCATTTCCATTCTACAAATTTTCATTTCAGCAAGTCCATTTTAGTAGTTGCAATTCGTTTGTTCAATCAATTTTAGTTTTGCAAGTACAAGCATAAAAACAAAAAAATCACCCAAAAGAAAAAAAGAGATTTCATTTCATGCCTCGTACGAACAAAGATAATTCAGAGAAATTCCTACCCAACACCCCCACCACATCACAAAGCCACCCTTCTCTCTTCTTCGGTGGCAGTGATCCAGAAGAACCTATAGGTGAACAACCAGAGATATACGAAGATCCTATAGTAGAAGAAGAGGAAGAAACCATCCCTCTTGAGACCATGGCTGAAAACAAAAACGTTAGGGGGAATGGAGAAAGAGTATAGGGCACCTTTCCCATCTGAGAGACTAATGGGGACACTAAAATGAAGAACCTAAGCCCTTTAGCCTTACCTCACTTCCATGGATTGACTACCGAAGATCCTGACACCTTTTTGTTTGAATTTGTTGTTATATGTCGAACCTATCACTATGCAGAAGATGAGCAGAAGTTGAAACTATTTCCTTCTACCCTCAAGGATGCAGCATTGCGCTGGTTCATGGGGTTACCTGGCAACAACATCACAAAATGGGCTTAGATGTAGCAAGCCTTTAATAACAAATACCAGGACTACTGTAGGTCAAAGGATACCAAGGAAGAAATATTTCGAATTACCATGGGAAGCGATGAATCCTTGGAAGAATATGAAGAGAGGTTTCAGCTCAGTTATAAAAGGGTCAGGTGCACACTTAACCCCGAATCTCTGAAGTTGGTCCTACTCAGAGGAGTCCCAAAAGACCTTCTAGACACCCTCCATTTGTTGTCTGGGGGGGACACCTGCCAACTACCTTATGAAGACATAAAGAATGTGTTTAAAAACCATTCTAGGGCAGCTAGAAAGAGAGGTAGGGGAAGTAAACCCCTAGCTAGTACATCCTCATCTAGTTCATCCCTTAAAGGAGAATTTGGAAATCTACTGGAAGATTTCAAGAGCGCGATGATGCAGACTCTTGCCATGCAAATTGATACCTTGCATATCAAAAGGAAACAAGAGGAAGTAGAAAGGGCCTTGGCCATTTTTTGTTCTAGGTGCACCAGAAGGCATCCTAGGAATGAATGTCCATTGAACTCTATAGAAGTGTGTTCAGTCTGTGAAGAAGACCATTCTACGAACCAGTGCCCTTCCTTGCCCGGACTTAAAGTTGTATACTAGGGAGTTGAAGGAGCCACTGAACCACTCTATTTCATGAACCAAAGGAGGCCACATGGACCCAGACCTTACCAGTAGGGAATGCAAGGGATATCCCAGGCATATTACAACCCCAATCAAGCCACTTCCATGCCTTCTTGGGGTCCCCCTGCTCATCCTTCCTGGTCCACACCCCCTCCTTGGTCATATCCATCTCAATACCATGCTCAACCAACTACTCATTCATTTCACTCTTATGCTTAGCCACAGCCTCAGTGGAATACACCTCATCAAGGGTGGAGGCCCCAGTACAACTCTCCTCTCGCTCTTTTGCCTCCACCACTTACTCAACAACAACCATTGCCTCCTGCTCCAACAGGGCAACCACAAATACCTGCTCAACCGAACCTGAACCCGAATAACAAACAGGCCCAGCAAGTATATGGTGGGGAACCATCATGCCCGACCTACATTGTGGAGATTCAGGAGACTAACCTACAATCTGGGAAGGTTCTCCCAGATAACCAGCCTCCCCCTAAGGAGGATGGGGAAGAGAAATAGGAAAGTGAACCAAAAGCGATTCCACCCTTTCCTGAGAGATTATCCGGAACAACACAACCTACCCTAGAAGAAACTGAACTTCTGGGAGAATTGAAACAATTATGTGTGAAGATACCACTCCTCCAAGCCATAAAGGATGTGCCTATATACAACAAGAAGATCAAAGAGAAGTGCTTCAGGCATCCAGGAAGGCGTAGGAGAGATGCCCCAACTATCAATGTTATAGGATAATTGTCCGACCTAATGTTGGGGTAGGTAATCTGTCCGAAATATCTAGACCGTGGAAGCCTGTAGTCGATGTCCACATCAATGGCACCATAATTCCGCATACCCCAATTGATCTAGGGGCTACCATTAATGTGATGAACAAGGACACTATGCTCAAGCTCAACCTTTAGGTCTCCCTGAGAAAGACCACAACAGTACTACAGTTAACAGACCGCTCCACCGTGACCCCTGAAGGGATTGTGGAAGATGTAATGGTCTCCATCGATTCTTCGGAGTACCTTGCTGATTTCCTGGTTCTCCAACCAAAGGCAAAGCTCACTGGGTATCCTCTCATCCTAGGAAGACCCTAGTTGGCTACTACAGATTCCTACATTATCTGTCAAGCTGGGAACATGACAATCAAGAATGGGCATATGTCTAAGAATCTAGTCCTATATCCTCCTACCCAACCTTTGTTAGAACATGATTTACCTCTCTGGTTGGAGGAGGAACATGAGGATGAAGTCTATTCTACACCACTATGTGCAGTAGAAGCTACCATGGGGGGGAAACCACAAACTGAGGATGATATTATTGAAAACTTGATTCAGAATCCACCCCCTAGTATGTTGCCATTAGAAGAGTTAGTGAAAGAGACCCAAGCCAATCCTTTAGGCGATCTCTTCAAACTTGGCCTAGATCAAGTTTTGAGAAGATGTGTCAGGGAGGAGGAAGTTTTTGACATTCTCCTGACTTATCATGATGGGCCCTGTGGGGGCCAGTTTGCAGCAAGGAGGACTGCCTTCAAAATTCTGCAAGTAGGTTACTATTGGCCCACTCTTCATCAAGATGTAAGGAGATATATCATCCAATGTGACCGGTGTCAAAGGATGGGGAAACCTACTCCAAGGGATAAGATGCCCCTGCAACCTCAAGTGAATTTCAAGCCATTTGAGAAATGGGGCATGGACTTTGTGGGTCTTGTCAACCCTCCTTCAAAGAAGAAATATTACATCATTGTGTGCACTGATTATCTGACAAAATGGGCAGAAACAAAGGTGATCAAGGCAGCAACAGAAGAAAAAGTAGCTGAGTTTTTAAGGGAGAATATATTCTATAAGTTTGGATATCCAAGAGAATTAGTCACAGATCAAGGGAGTCAATTTACCTCCAATCTGATTGAAGACCTGCTCTCACATCACAAAATTAAGCACCAAACTTCCACCCCTTACCATCCGCAAGCAAATGGATAGGTGGAAATCACTAACAGAGCTTTAGAAGGAATTTTGACCAAGGTAGTGAGCAACAACAGGAAAGATTGGGAAGATCGATTGGTTGAGGCCACCTGGGGCTATAACACCACATGGAAGACCACCACAGGGTTCACACCCTATGAGCTGGTCTATGGGAAGAAGGCTTTGCTATCAATAGAATTTCAATACAACACACTAAGGATGGCAGCTCAGTCAGACCTAGATCTCAGCCATGCACAGAAGAAAGATTACTCCAGCTAAATGGATTGGATGAACAAAGATTGCAAGCCCTTCTCCACACAAAGGTAGTCCAGCTTCAAAGGAAAGTATGGCATGACAAACACCTCAAAGAGAAACAATTCTAGGAAGGAGATTGGGTGCTACTGTATGACTGAAGGTATAAATATTTCAAGGGAAAAATGAGGACAAGATGGTTGGGACCGTACACAGTTGAAAAGTGCAATGACAATGGTTCAGTTCTAATCAGGACCATCGATGAAGAAGCCATCCCCATGCTTGCCAACGGGAATAGGTTGAAAATATATAGGAAGCCCCTCTCCAAGAAAGAATTCATTGAAAATCTGAGTAAAACAGTGTTGGTAGTGGAGAAAGTCTCTGCCTCCACTCCACCCATTCCCTAAAAAGAAAAAAGAAAAAAAAAACAGAACAAATGAGGAGAATAAAGATCCCTGGGTGAAAACCTCCCCTTGGAGGCACCCAGGGTAGGTAGGTAGGGTGAAAACCTCCTGGAGGCACCCTAAATGTCTCTTAAAAAAAAATCAAAAAACAAAAAAAAAGGGAAAAAAAAAAGAAAAAACAGAAACAGAAAAATTAACTTCTTTTGAATGCATTGCAGGCCGCAGGAGGGCCACAAAAAAAAAGAAAGAAAGGGACATGACCAAGCTGAATACACGTCTTTTCCCAGTCCCTTGTCTCACTTTTTCTCGAAAACTATGCATCCTATAGGAGGCTCTGTGCATTCTACAAGAGGCTCCTGTAGAAATCACAGAGAGCTCGAAATCAAGTCAAGAAAAGGATCAAAGGACTAGAAACTTGTCTAGAAGACCTATGGACCCCCCTACCACCATTCATCCTCCTAACTCTCCATTCCATACCTACACCACTACATTTCCACTCACTTCTTTCTTCCCTGCACAGAAAACACAGAAATCTTGTTTCTTTTGTTTTTTTTGAAAATGAAGAATAAACAAGCAACATCCTTAACTTAACTCTTACCTAGTGCATACCAGCTGCTTTTCCATGGCTGACAGAATCTTCCTCAGCTGCCTCTCCAATGCCTACTCAAGCCTCAGTGTTATAGACATATTTCGGCACTACAACCCCAAACTCATATGTCCATAAACAAAGGGCTCTTTAGTCCCTAAAAGTGTTGTTTCATACCCTAAAGGATCATGGTCAACTGATTACATAATTTCCCAAAAGTTTCACCTGAAAATCTACTCAGAACTGGCCAAAACTAGACCATACTGACTGCTCCATGGTCAAGGTGCGATGCATACTGGCTGCCAAACTAGCTAGGTGTGATGCATACTGAAATGGCCTTCTGCGGGGTGCCATGAGTGAGAATAGACAAATGGCAGAGACAGTTTGCTAAGTGGATGATCATGGAATCTTCCAAAAACTTCTCCTGTGACACTTGCCTCTCTGAATTCGCCTAGGGATGAGTAAGAGATCAATGAAATCTCCAAGTGGAACCAAGAACTATTAGTGGAATGACATTAATCAAAAACCCAGAGCTAACTCACACCTTTGCAAGACATCTATAAATGGATCCCTCATCTAAGAGATCTAGAGGCTAGAATTTTGTATTTTGTAAGGAAGTGTTGTTGGTTTATCTGTGAGAAGACACATTGCATTGTTAGGTGATTTGCTTATTCATGAGGTGAAGAGGGATTCTACACTGGGAGGATGATGTTGAATCATACAGCTGGGTTGTAATCCTCTCTTTCACTATTAATAAATTTCTTTGAGTTTTCCTCCATATAATCGTGTGTTTATGAATGCAATTGTATGGTCAATGTGTTTCTGATTCCGCATTATTTATGATGTTCTAGATAGAGATGCTTTGATGGTTTTCTATTAATTTGACTCTACAGGTACTCTTTGAAGTGGGACAAGTAGGAGAGGAGTGGCAAATTCTATCAAGGAAAGGAGAAATCAAGCTAGGATCAAAGCGGAAGATCCAGGTTGGTCATCTCTTCTTCCCTCTAATCTATCACACTTAAAGGAACTCTTAAAAGGCTTTCATTGTTTGTTTCTAAGATAACCACCCATCTTAGTGGGACTAGCAGTTCGAATCGACACTATTTTTCCCTTAAACACTCAGCCAAAAGTTTTAGAGGGAGAAGCAGCTACAGGAAATCCTGCAGGATTCCTATAGCAGCCGATCCCCTTAAAAATTGAGCTCTAGAGGCAGGGTCAATGCAGCCACAGATGTGTAGAATGCACAAGGAGCCCGGTCCTGATTGAAGATCACCAGAACAAGGTAGTTGAGCCACCAATCTAGAAGCCACAGGCGCCACCAGAAGGAATCCATAGATAGAACGCTGAAGTCTAAGCATGCAATAGCACGGTAGCATGCAATTCTTGACTAACAGGTAAGTGACTAAACCCGTTCCTCTGTTGCATGGGTGTAATTTAAAAACTGCATGAACAAGTGAGATGGTTGCGATTAAACTAGATCGGTGGCCAGCTAACTGGCCATCCTTGTCCAGTTCGAACAATGCTCAGTGAGTGCACTCAGCACGTGTGTTCAGTCAACTCAAAAAAAATCTCAAAATAGGTAGTGGTAGAATCCAGCGTGAGTGATTAAAATAATTGCGGCAGGCTACATAAAAGTTTCATGATGACACTGCGGTAGGGACCAACGGTTCGGATGAGGGTAACGTACCCTTCCTTCCACCTCACCTCATCACCGCAAAACGCTCCCGTAAGATTAAGTACGTTGCAGTCGACCGCCTTCACCACATTTGTTCTCATTTGTGTTGACGAGCTCTCGACTGTAGCAACCTACCTACCACCTCCAGAGCATCGAAACAACCGAATTTTGTCATTTTCAGGACCTACCCGCTTATCGAGCTCCACAAGAGAATTATTGGGCTCTACAGGAGCAGAAACATAGTCCTACAGGAGCCTTTTTACAGGAAGGCCAGTGAGAAGCATCGCAGAGAAAAATTCAGGCTTTTATGACAAATTCGGGCTGAAAAAGGTAGGCTCGGTGAAAACCCACTCTGCATTTCCATATATATACAAGGGGTGGTGTGATTCCAAGTGAGGCATTGAGTTGAAAAGGGAAGGAAAGTGAGAACATAATCTGCCTGTGTTTATATATATATATATATATATATACGTACAGTTTCTCCATTTGCTCTTTGCACTGAGATACTGTCTCTTTCTCCTCCATGGTGTTCTCCTATGTAAAGAAATGGTGCAGCTCTAAAGAATTAAGCCTATAAAGAGTTAACTTATATTGGGTAGTCTACTTATTTTGTAAAAGGGAAAAAACATAGTTCTGCATGTTCTCCGTTTCTTTAAGATATTGTTTCCCTCAAACAGACAGAGAAGTAATGTGAGTCTAGAGAACGGAGTTTGGAAGGAAGGAAAGTTGCAGTCTATTTTTATTTTTGTTTAAAAGAAAGAGCAAAAAAACTCTCTCACTGTTTTTTGAAAGAAAACCTCAGCTGTTCCTCTATTTTCGGGATTGAAACTTGCTACCTCCTTCTTCAACTGAAATATTCCAGCAGAACCTAAAACATCATGACAGGGGGTTTTATGAGGAAGGAGCCTCTGAATTCAGCTAAGCTGCATGAACATCCAGAAGTGGTAGCCCTCTTCACTAGAGAAAATTGGGCCTTTCCTTGAAAAGTTGCATGGATATGATGATGAAGTCATAGAGGAATTTATATTGTCTTTAAAACCTCACTCAAAAAGCCATGCCACTGTCAGTTTCAGGGGTCTAACTATAGAAATCACCTCAGAATTCATCAGCAGGATTACAAGTCTCCCACTCGGACTACTCTGGAGCAAGGAAGAAAAACCTTGGGTCAAGTTGCCAAGAAAACCTTTTTCTAGCCTAATGAACATCCTGTGGAGGACAAAAATGGAATCAAGAGAACAAGTATACCTTACCCGTGGAATGAGGTCAGCTATCAGATTATGAAATACATCTCCTGTGAAGGAAGAGACAGCATAGTTTATGGGTACCATTTCAAACTTTTACATGAACTAAGATATGGCATGGACCTTCTTGCATCCAGAAAACTCAGTATTCCATATTTTCTCCTCCAATCCTTAATAGAGTCTAGCACCAAATTGAAGGCAGGGGTTCCAGATCAATTGGCTCCCCATGGGCTAATTAAATTGCTGGTGGAGGATGCCCTCCATACTTTCACAATTCCCATAGCCTGGGATATTTTCAGAAACATGACTAAAGAGGATGATATAAAAACTCTCACCTATGACCTTAGTCCATCTAAAAGTGAAGAGGAGGAACAAAAATGGGAAGCTGAGAAGGAAATCCATGAAGAAGAAAAGAACACTCAAATGGAAGAAGAGGAACCCCACACAGCAAAAGAAGAAAACCAGATAGGAGAGCAGAAACATGACACCACCAAAGATGAGCATAAAGCAGAGAAGAAGAAAGAATCAAAAGCAGAAAGGGGTAAAACCACAACAAAGAAAAAGAAGAGGCCAAGAACTGAAAGGAAGAAGCCTAAGACAGTTCAAAAAAATGTTGCCACAGGAAACGCAGAAGCTAAGTAAGCAAAGGAGCAAACAAAATTAGAGATAGCAGACCAAAACCAGCAGAAATAGAAAAAGCAGCAGATGAAGAAGAAGTGTCTCCTAAGACACTAGCAAGAGAGGCAGCAGTTGTTCTTGCTGCACTTATTACTACAGCCAATCCCAAAGGAAAAAGGAAAAGACAACCATCCAAGTACTTCAAGGCTCAAAAAAGCACCAGAATAAAGATGGGGAAGCCTTAGCCACCTTCAAAGGAGCCCATCATCATTGAAGATGCCCCTACTACAAAAAAGGAGGAATCTCCATCCAAAACCCCCATTACCTATGAGAGGGGAAGCCCTAGAGCTTCTACTTGGAAAGAAAGGATCAAACTTATGGAATCTAAAACAGTCCTACACGAGGTGCAGAAAGCTCTATAGGAGACATTGACAAAGCTTCAAGAGACTAAGAACCTTAAAAAGATGGCAGAAGAACAGACCAGGGAGAAAGATAAGGCAAAAAAGATACCAGAGCCTGACCCTCAGCTGAATTTAGGCTCTTATTACAACCTTCTTGAAGAGCAAAAATTATCCCTCAGAAATTCACAGTCTCACTCTTCTTTGAGCTAGAAAAAGAAAGGGTCAGAAGCCATAGGTGGATGCAGATCGCAAAATCAAAAGGGGTGGAAGACACTGGGCACATGGAAAACAAGTTGAGAGAGATGGGCAAAGAATTAAGCACTATAAGGCATATAGAAGGCATTAGGAGATCGCATTTGGAAGAAGAAAATGAGAGGTTAAAGAAACAGCTGCAAGAGAGGGAACCACAGGCAGAAAATGAGTTGTTGATCTCAAGAAGGCAGCAGCAGGAAAAGGAACCCCAGGCAGAAAGTGAGATATTAATAAGGCAGCAACATGAAGGGGAACCCTAGGCAGGCAATGAGGTATTGATCTTGAGAAGGCAACTACAGGAAAGGGAAGCCCAATTAGCCTGCATGGCCAGCTGGGCTATGGAGGCACTATAGTGCAGGTAGCCAACCAAATCCTATGTAGTATACCTCAAAGATCAGTGGCTCCAATTCCAAATCAAGACTTTGGCCCAGAGAGGCACCATACCTTTTCAGGATTATGGCCAATTCATGGATCTATGTGACCACAGTTTAGCTGAGGACAAAGCAAAGATGGTAGAGTTTTATTTACACAACATGGCCCTTACTGATATGAACCTATGGGACCCCAAAGCTGCGTTAGGAGACTTGCAACTGATGGCCATGGCATCTTGGATGAACCACGAAGAGAAAAGAGCAACATAAATCTAGAAAATGATGGCAAAAGAGCAGAATGAACCTTTGATGATTAGAGAAAAACCATTAGACCCAATGCCTCTCATTTACGCACACCAGAAACTTGCAGCTAATCCTTAAAGTTTGCCTAAGTACATCAATGAGCAAGCTCAGGATATTGCATATTTTGAAGACATGGAAAGGTTGTTTGGGGAAGATTCCATCCATGCCTACATGAGAAGGTGGAACACACTCCCCCACAACCCACAGTTCTGGGAGTACCACTCCCCAAACAGAATGAGAGATGCACTAAGAAGAGTGCCCCTGTATAAGCACTCTATGCAAAGTCTGAAGGCCCATTGGATTGGTTTGAAGCTGAGTCCTCCATTGCTGCTAGGACTGCTGGAAGATATAAAGGAAGAAGAAGAAAAATAGCAGTGGGAAAAGTTGGATGCCAAAGATGGATTCCATGATAGGGAACAAGATCTCATATCTGAAGCATGGAATGCCATAGAGGCCATCAAGGCTGTTAGCCTCCTGTTGCAACAGGGTTTCATCTTTCATGATTGACATTTTTACATGCCAAGTATGTCATACTTTGCAGGCTGCAATGTTCCATATTTCCACAAGATGCCATAAAGTGTGCTAGTTCAAAGCCATTGCTGTATTCCAATTTTGATGAGTCATTCCATTTTTGAAGAATTTTCATTTAAGGGAGGTCCAAACAGTTTAATCTTGGTCTCCCTAGGTTTCAATTTCCTGCTTTAGAATATAGAGAATGATATCTGTCCAAACAGTTTAATCTTGGCAGATTTGTAGATAGGTAGAGAATCAAAGGGACCCAACTGCTTAATCTGGGCCCTGGCAGAAATAAGTGTAGATTTAGATAGGAAACATTCAAAAAGAAAAAATTGTAAAGCTGGGTTTGCAAGTCTAAGTGCACCCAAATCAAACGAAGAAAAAATGTTAGGTGAGTAGGCTGGGTAGGTAGCTGTGAGGTTGCAGAATGATGACTTATGATCAATTTTGTGTTACAAAGTGTTTTATCTCTTCAGATCACAGTGCAGACAATTTTTCATCTGAAGGAGCTCGAGGTGGACATCACTAACTTCCCCTTCTTCTAATTCCCCAAGTCACTTACTAATTTCCCCAAAAGAGGTCAAGATCTGCTTGGTTCCTCTTAGTTCATCATTTTCCATGTCATTTTCCTTAATGGAGATCTTCTTCGCTCAAGGATTTCATTTCTTTACAAGTTATTTTTCCCAAAATTAGCCTAAGATCTCTTACCTTAGCGCCTTCTTATCATCACCATATTAACTACTAGCTCTACTATATAACTCCCCATCAGCTTTTCCCCTTCCCCTACTAAAAATATGTATATAAAACTCCCCTATGTAAATATCCCCTCCCTGGCAATATAGCCATATCTTCTAAGTCCGGGGAAAAATAGTCCTTCTAGGGCTATTTTTAGCCCATCCGTGTCATAGCAGGAGTTAGATGACACCTGGTCATGCTAATAACCTCCCCCCTAGCCCTAAAAACCCTAAAAAAACCCACACTTCGCCCTTATCCTAAGTTTTTGTGCATAAATACATTAACCCGCGCTCATTAAACCCTGTAACCCACTTTCCCTAAGTCTAAAAACCCCCGCCGCGCTATATTTAAATCGGAATATTCCCGCAAATATCCCCGCCCACTAACCCGCCGTCACCCCGTCCCTCCCGCCAGCCGTCCGATCGTCCTGCGCCCAGATCAACGACTGGCGGGCCTTCCCGTCTCCCAACGCACCCGAAGGTTAGCGTCCGGGAGATGGGCGGTATTGCCGCCGTACTCCCGCCACGCGTCGCCTTCTGGGCTGTGGCGGAGCCCCTCCCTCCAAAACCGCCCAGGCGCTAAGGCGGTGCGCCCAAAACCATTTACCACTCCTGCGCAATGACGTCACCTGCCTGTGTCACCCCCCTGCCCAGTCACCATGACACGTCAACTGCCTGCGTGGCCCTCCTGCCACTGTACCACCGAGTCAACTGCTATGTGTCCTGCCACATCATCAGATTTGCCGTACTGCCACGTCACCTCCGTATGTGATGACATCATCCCGCCATGTCATCTTACTGACGTCATCGCTGACATCACCCGCCGTACAAAGTCACGTCATGCTAATGTCATCATCAGTTTTTAGCGCGAAGGGAAAAATCGCACTCTGGAGCCCCAAAATCAGTTTCTGAGGCAGTTTTTGATGAGCGATTTGCGCCTAGCACAAAATCTCTCATCGCTGGATAAATTAGGCAAGAATGGGGAATCTTTAGGGAATCTTTTCATTACGCAGCCCCCAGCAAGCCCGAAAGGCGCCGAATGACCCGTTTTTCTTCACGAAGCATTCAGGAAGGAGCCGAAGACAGTTTCAAGGAAGACAGAGCCGAACAGCGGCCATTAAATGCTGATTTAACGCATAGCACATCAGAACAGCATCCCAATTTATTGTCAAAGAGTATCAGAGAAGGAAGAAGAGCCAAAGAGTATCAGTCAAGATTTTTCAGGGGCTCGAAGCACCCGAGCATTGATGAACCCCCTCAGCGAATTCAAATTAAGAAGCGTAAGCCCATCCTTGCTCTCAAATCATAGTTAAAGCTTTAAATGCAGACAGACAGCAAAGAAGCAGAAACCCATACACATTTATTGCAGAAAACACTGCACCAAGCCACTCAGGACTACATCATTTACTCAGTTTTCATACGGTCGCCCTCAGCGCAGCCCGAGATATTTTCATGCATTTATTTATGATAGAATTAGGTCAAATTAATCATTTTTTATGACCTGTTTTAGGTCAAGATGTAAAAAAAGCAGTTGTAGAGAGTTTTTCCCCTATATATACCGCTCTCTATATTGTTTCAATGGTTGGTCAATTGAGAATTTTCACTAGAGACTCGCATTGTATACATGAGTTTTTCTATAATCAAAGATTGTTGAAAGCTTGGAGAGCAAACTGTTTGTTGTAAATGAATGTTTTGAAGACCTGAAGATGGAATCCTTGTGCTGCAGCCTGAAACAATAAGTGCATCTTACCTTTGTTTTATTGTTTACTACTGTCTAAATAGCAGGAAGAAGGAATAGCTTAGAATTTGTTTAAATACACACTATGCTCAATTTCTGCTATTTCTGTATGTTTTCCTCTGAATGAATTGGTTATGAATATGAATTCCTCCTGGCTCATATTTACCCCGATTCACCTGTGTTTGCCAATTATCTAGGGATTCTTTACTGCCCCTAGGTAGAGCTCTGTTACCTCCATCTGTTAAGTTGATTGAGAGATTCTTAACTGCCTCTCATTACTTAGCATTCTTTCCATCATTAATACCTGAAACATTGTTTCATGCGCAGCTATCTTGCTCCATTTTTCCCTTATTGTGACCGAAGAAATGCACCAGCAGTTCTCCTCCTCGACTCCATGCCCAATGGTTTGAAACTTTCAGACTATGCCTTGCCTCTCTACCTGAAAACATCAATTTTCCCACCAAAAACAAAACAAAAACCCTCTGAACTCAAAACCTAGCCTAAAATCCTTTTCAACAAAGCTAAATCTGAAAGAGAGAGCCCTCTCTGATTGCAGGTGGGCTAGAACCTGCAGTCCAAAGTTGGTCTGTGGTTACCTCGGTCGTATCCCTTTTTACAACCTGGGGACAACCTGAGTGATAACATAATGGCGACTCCACTGGGGACTTTCCTCAGTTAATTTCACGAAGAAGGTTGTAAAAATCCACAGGAAAAATCGATTTTCTAATTGCTGTATATCCCTTAAAACTACAGATGAAGCCTGAATGTCAGCCAGGAAGCCTTTGAAACTGTTCTTGTTTTACATTTACAGAAGTAAATAAAAGCTGCTTCAGTCAATCTTCATGCTAGTTTTAAGCTATACATAGCCATTCCAAAATCTGATCTGTCCCTTGTTAATTACAAAAATATTCCCATAAAAATACCCAAAAAACAATTCGGAAGCTGGCTCCCAAGAAGAATCCATGATATACAAGGTCAAATCCCGATCCAAATCCTCCAGCTGTTTTTGAAAACCCTAACATAATCCCGAAAATCCTTAGGAAGCAAGAAAGATAGGAAAATTTCGCTAATTTAAGTCCTGAAATAGCTTACCCTAGCTGTATTCCGACTCCTATCAAGGTTTTGTTTCGTTCGGCCCCTGTTTCCCCTAGTTCATCATCCACATTGCAAAGTACCCCTTCCACACCTTCATTCACTACACATACTACCACTACTGTTGTTTCCAGCGCTCCAGTTGTTCCATTAATCCCCGTTGTCCCACTTATCCCTGCCAATATGGCTAATAGATATGCACCCCTGCAATTACCTGCTAATGCTGGGGCTTTACCTCAAGAGTACCAATCTAAAATCACATATTTTGATAGTACTGGTCCTTTTACTGCCATTCAGCATACTAAAAAGATGCAAGACTATTTTGAAAACTACGAAATAGATGATGATAGCGTGAGAATGAGAATTTTTGTTCAGAGTCTGACAGGTGATGTAAGAACTTGGTTCAGATCACTTGCTGCAAATTCAATAACCACCCCAGATGAGCTTTACCAATCCTTTACCAACAGATGGGAGAAAAAGAAAGACCCCTTGCACATACTAGCTGAATATGATACAATTAAAAGAGGTCCTCAAGAGACTGTTTTGGAGTACTGTGCAAGATTCAATAATGTTTACAACACAATACCACAGAACCTAAGGCCTCCCCCTGATCTGGCCTTGTACAAATGTCCGGATGGTTTTGACCCCCAATATGGCATATCAGTTAAAAGAAAGAGCTCCTCAGACCCTCGCAGACATGCAAAACGTTGCTGTCAGTGTTGAGGCTAATTTAATTGCCAAAAGAAACAGAGCTAGAATGGAAAGAAGAACCACCTTTAAGGAAGAACCCTCAGCCTTTGATCAAAAGCTTGATGCTATTATCAATGGCCTACAAAGGCTAGGAGAAAGAGTAGAAAATGTTGAGAGAAAAGCATCATGGGAAGGACAACGGTCCAATACCATAAGGAACCCAAATTTTAGGAAAACGCAGAACACAAATGCTGGTAGGTCTAACGAAGACCATGACATAATTATGTTGAAGGATCTACTTCTAGTGAACCCATAGAGGACACTCACATGAACTTTATGGATCTAAAGGGTGAGCACCAAACTGTCCTGTCCCAAGAAGACCAAAATGAACTCGATTACAACTAGTTTTAGACTAAGTCTGGCAAGTCTTTTGATTTTAAACAAGGATATGATATTGTTGTGTATGAAGTACACAAACAATATAAGCTGAGAACTAGGACCATTGACATTTCGGAACATAGTAAAACAAAGGATGGCAAACAACCCAACAAGACCAAAGGCAAGGCTGTCATAACAGAACCCGCTGATACAAATGTTCCAAACCCACATCAAGTGACTGTAGAAGACATAACAGAAATACAGCCTTCCAAAGATCAGCCTTTGCCACCTTCTCCCTTGAAACAAAGCTCGAACAGTGTTCCAAAAAACTTTCCTGAAACTAAAAAACCGCAAGCTATTAGTCCTTATAACGCTGATAAACAAGAGCAAATTGCAGATAATTTAAATGAAAATGAAAAAACTGCCTTTATCAACACCAAGACTCCATTGGAAAAACCATTTAATTTAGAGGCAGAAATATCTAAATTGAAAATATCCATCCCTCTCTCAGAACTTTCCAAACACGATGTATATAGGCAACAAATTCAAAGGTCACTTCAAATTCCAGAAAACAAGGATGATGTAAATGCTTTGGATGATTCCCCTGAACTGTTGTTTGGTCCAAAAGTTAATGGAAAGTCAACATATGGACCTATTCCACCCTTCTACGTCAGTTTTCATATACATGAAAAAGTTTTGCACAATGCTATGTTTGACTCAGGGGCATCGCACAATCTAATGCCCAAAGCAGTTATGGAAAAACTGAACCTTGACGTTACAAGACCTTACAAAGACTTGTACTCATTTGACTCAAGTCAAGTGAAATGTCTAAGCCTCATCAAAGATCTGTGTGTCTCCTTAGTTCAATATCCGAATAAGACCATCCTCATGGATGTAGTGGTCGCTGACATTCCACCAAAATACGGTATGCTCCTATCAAGATCATGGGGAGCAAAGCTTCAAGGATCCCTTCAATTAGACCTTTCCTATGCCACCATTTCAATCTTTGGGCAACCAAAGAGACTGTACAGAGAAACGCTGATGAAATATGTGGTAAGTAGTGAGAGCAAGCCAGAAAATTTTCCCATTTACTCAATCCATTCCGATATGGATTCCTTTATTTTGTTTAATGATGACACAAATTCTCCAACCAATAATGAGCCCTTGGCCCAAGAACAACAGGCACACATCAATGAAAAGTCAGTTTCACACACTGATGAAACTGTCACAACAGTTATTGCAACCAGCATGCAAGAAGAACCTCCCCAAACAGAAATTTCAAAACTGCCCAATCCTAAGTTGATTGACACTTTAGGCATCAACCACAAGCAAGAAATCACATGGTATTTAGAATTTGATGGCTCTGTTAACAAGTTAGGAGCAGGGGCAGGTGTCTGGATTCACAACACATGTAACAATCATGCAGAAGGTCATGCCTACAGACTGAATTTTAAATGCACAAATAACATGGCAGAGTATGAGGCTCTGTTGTTAGGCCTTAAACTGCTCAAAGCACTAGGAGCTGCTAAAGTGTCTATTTTAGGAGACTCTGATTTAATCATACAACAGATGAAAGGTAATTTTGTTACCAATGACAATAGAATGAGAGCCTATAGGACTGCTGCCACTAATATACTCAATGCATTCACTGAATTCAAGCTTGACAAAATTTCAAGAGAACATAACGTTCATGCACACAGCCTAGCCACCTTTGCTAGCACATGCAACCTTCCTTTTGACCCAAACCATCACTTCACGGCTGAAATAAAACATAGGCCCGCTGTCCCAAATAACATCATAGATTGGCAAGTGTTCAAAAATGACGTCCAGATTAATAATTTCCTTACCCTTGAGCATGAATTTTCAAATGTTAACATTGACATGGATGCTATGACAGATCCAGAACAACAAACAAATGAAGATCAGCAAGCTATAACAGCTGCAACAACCAAACAAATCCTGAAACCGACTGTTTTTGACAAAGAAAACATAGAACAACTTAAACAAATGCATTTGGAAGACATTGCCAAAGAAGAGGCAGAGATCATTGACTTAAAGGATAACTTTCTGCCTGCTGGCCTAACCCCATTAGAAGACATATTTGGCGCTAACGACGTTCCTAGAAAGCCAAAATTGCAACCCATAAACACTGATATAGAGGAACACAACATTGGGACGGCAGAAAATCCAAAAATTATCAAACTATTCAAAAATTTACCACCTGATCAAAAGCCCAAATACATTGATTTGTTCAAAGAATTCTAGGATGTATTTTCTTGGAGCTATGAGGATTTGAAATCCTATGACACCTCAGTGATCCAATACACAATCCCCTTAAAACCAAACCAGAAACCCTTCAAACAAAAACTTAGAAGAATTAACCCTATGCTTCTTCCACCGATTGAGAAGGAAGTAAAGAGGATGTTTGAAGTAGGCATCATAGCACCCATCAGATTTTCTGAATGGTTGTCCAATCTTGTTCCCATGAGAAAAAAGACAGGTGAAATCAGACTTTGTGTAGATCTCAGAAATTTAAACCAAGTCTCCCTAAAAGACCATTACCCTTTGCCTAAAATGGACCACATCTTGCAGAGAGTAGTGGGGTCATCTAGAATTTCTTTGCTAGATGGTTTTTCAGGTTTCAACCAAATACTTGTTCACCCGGACGACCAAGACAAAACAACTTTTACCACACCCTGGGGAACATTTAAGTATGTAAAGATGCCATTTGGACTTAAAAACGCTGGTGCAACTTTTCAACGAGCAATGGACATTGCATTTGCCAAAGAAATACATGACTTCCTAGTTGTTTATCTTGATGACTTGACCCCATTTTCCAAATCTGATGAAGAACACCTCAAGCATCTTAGGCAAATTTTTATGACATGTAGGAAATATGGCATTTCCTTGAATCCCAAGAAATCCCTATTTGGCCTCGAAGAAGGCAAGTTACTTGGCCACATTATATCAAAAGATGGGATCAGAATTGACCCTGAAAGAATCCAAGCCATCCTCCAAATTCCATATCCAAGAAACATAAAAGAGCTACAAGCGTTCCTTGGGAAAATCAACTTCCTAAGAAGATTTATCCCAAATCTAGCTGAATTAATAAGACTGTTAAGCAACATGTTAAAAAAGGATGCCAAGGTAAGATGGTCCCTGGAAACCAAGCAAGCATTCGAAAGTATCAAATCGGCATTGACACAAACCCCTGTACTCACCAGTCCACAGTTTGACAAAGATTTTATCATATTTTCATTTGCATCTGATCACACAATAGCCGCTGTCCTTTTGCAAAAGGATGAACAGGGAGCTGAAAAGCCAATTGCTTTTTTCAGCCGAGCCTTAAGAGACGCCCCTTTGAAGTACCCAATCATGGAAAAACAGGCCTACGCACTTGTTAAGGCCATCAAGGATTTCAGAGTGTACATTTTATGTTCACATGTGATTGCCTATGTCCCACATGCTGCTGTAAAAGACATATTGACCCAAGAGGGATTAGAAGGCAAAAGAGGCAAGTGGATTGCAAGCATCCTTGAGTATGATATAGAAATAAAACCAACCAAGCTGATAAAGGGACAAGGTTTAGCTAAACTGATGTCTGAAACAAACTTTCAAGCCCTAGACATAAACCAGCTGGACAATGAACCAGAGCTGGCGACTCCATAGATCAGTGAAATATTTCTGCAATGCCCTTGGTACACTGATATTTGCTTTGTATTGTTAAACCTATGTGCTCCCCCAAGATTGTCCAGAACCAAGAAAATATTTTTGAAAATGAAGGCTTTAAAGTTTTGTGTTATAGATGGTGCATTATTTTGGAGAAATCATGAAGGTATATTGCTTAATTGTTTAACCATGAATGAAACTAACAATGTCATGAAAGAATTCCATGCAGGTGACTGTGGAGGACATCTATATTGGAAGTCCACTGCTGATAAAATTCTAAGGGCTGGTTTCTATTGGCCCTCTCTTTTTGCAGATGTAAAGAAGTTTGCCATGTCATGTCACAAATGCCAAATCTTTGAGGGCAAGAGAAAGCTGTTACCCCTACCCCTTAAACCCATCTCAACCGAACAACCTTTTCAACAATGGGGTCTTGACTTCATTGGAGAAATCCATCCCTCTTCCTCAGGCCAGCACAAATGGATCCTAACAGCCACTGACTATTTCACCAAGTGGGTTGAAGCCATTCCCTGCAGACAAGCTAATGACACCATCATTATCCAATTCCTTGAGTGCAATATCCTTTCTAGATTTGGCTGCCCTGAGAAAATCATCACTGAAAATGCCGTTGCCTTTAAGTCCAAAAAGATGATCAATTTTTGCCACAGATTTCATATTACTTTGGGCCACTCTACAGCTTATTACCCTCAGGGTAATGGCTTGGCCGAATCATCTAACAAAAGCCTCATCAACATCATAAAGAAAGTGCTAGAAGAAAACAAGAAGAACTGGCACAAAAAGCTAGTAAATGCCCTATGGGCAGACAGACTCTCAAGCAAAAGATCCATTGAGATGAGCCCTTATGAGCTAGTATATGGTATGGAGGCTAGATTTCCTTCATCCTTGGGCATTCCTACTATCAAATTGTTACAAGAAATTCAGGCTGAACCAAATGACATTCAAAGAAGAATCAATCAGACCATTTATCTTCAGCAAACCAGAGAACAAGTTTATGACAGAGCTCAAATTTGGAAAGAAAAGCTTAAAAAGATGTTTGATAAGAGAGCTAAAGCTGAGGATTTCAATATTAGTGACAAAGTTCTGAGATGGGACTCAAGAAGGGAAGACAAGGGCAAACATGCCAAGTTTGATTTTTTATGGAAAGGACCATTGGTTATTTCTGCTGTTCAGGGAAATAACACATATTTTCTCAGATCTATAGAGGACAGCACTGGTGAAGAAGGCCCTGTCAATGGCCGTATGCTGAAACATTACCATGACCCCTTTTAAGGGATACGATGCAGCTTTGTATATATCTTTGTACAATCTTTTTTGTATATATCAGCCCTCTGTTTTTATTTTGGTATAAGCAAGCCGATTGTTTAAGGAAAAGCAGTAAATTTGTGAAAGACAGTTTTTAATTAAGCTATGTTTCTACACCAGTTTTCAGCAAAGTATCAAGAGAAAAAAATCGTCACATTACAAGCAATTCATAGTAGAAAAGAACTATTTGCAGTCACTATGCATAATTATTAAGCACGCAGAAGAAAGCAGGCGATGCTGCACAGTTCACAGTAATTCAGTTGAGGAGCAGGTTGTTCATAGTTCAAAGTTTTACATTTTTAGCAGCCAGAACAAATGTTTCCAGTTTACAGCAACCATAGAAGATCAAGGCAGTCTGACCTGTTGTTCTTGACTTTTCACAAGGAAAAGCCATCCCCAAGTGGAGCCGCTGTTAGCCTCCTATTGCAACAGGGTTTCATCTTTCATGATTGACATTTTTACATGCCAAATATGTCATACTTTGCAGGCTGCAATGTTCCATATTTCCAGAAGATGCCATAAAGTGTGCTAGTTCAAAGGCACTATTGTATTCCAATTTTGATGAGTCATTCCATTTTTGAAGAATTTTCATTTAAGGGAGGTCCAAACAGTTTAATCTTGGTCTCCCTAGGTTTCAATTTCCTACTTTAGAATATAGAGAATGATATCTGTCCAAATAGTTTAATCTTGGCAGATTTGTAGATAGGTAGAGATCAAAGGGACCCAATTGCTTAATCTGGGCCCTGGCAGAAATAAGTGTAGATTTAGATAGGAAACATTCAAAAAGAAAAAATTGTAAAGCTGGGTTTGCAAGTCTAAGTCCACCCAAATCAAAAGAAGAAAAAATGTTAGGTGAGTAGGCTGGGTAGGTAGCTGTGAGGTTGCAGAATGATGACTTATGATCAATTTTTTGTTACAAAGTGTTTTATCTCTTCAGATCACAGTGCAGACAGTTTTTCGTCTAAAGGAGCTCGAGGTGGAAATCACTAACTTCCCCTTCTTCTAATTCCCCAAGTCACTTACTAATTTCCCCAAAAGAGGTCAAGATCTGCTTGGTTCCTCTTAGTTCATCATTTTCCATGTCATTTGCCTTAGTGGAGATCTGCTTCGCTCAAGGATTTCATTTCTTTACAAGTTCTTTTTCCCAAAATTAGCCTAAGGTCTCTTACCTTAGCGCCTTCTTATCATCACCATATTAACTACTAACTCTAGTATATAACTCCCCATCAGTTTTTCCCCTTCCCCTACTAAAAATATGTATATAAAACTCCCCTATGTAAATATCCCCTCCCTGGCAATATAGCCATATCTTCTAAGTCCAGGGAAAAATAGTCCTTCTAGGGTTGTTTTTAGCCCATCCGTGTCATAGCAGGAGTTAGATGACACCTGGTCATGCTAATAACCTCCCCCCCTAGCCCTAAAAACCCTCAAAAAACCCACACTTCGCCCTTATCCTAAGTTTTTGTGCATAAATACATTAACCCGCGCTCATTAAACCCTGTAACCCACTTTCCCTAAGTCTAAAAACCCCCGTCGCGCTATATTTAAATTGGAATATTCCTGCGAATATCCCCGCCCACTAACCCGCCATCGCCCCGTCCCTCCCGCCAGCCGTCCGATCGTCCTGCGCCCAGATCAACGACTGGCGGGCCTTCCCGTCTCCCAACGCGCCCGAAGGTTAGCGTCCGGGAGATGGGCGGTATTGCCGCCATACTCCCGCCACGTGTCGCCTTCTGGGCTGTGGCGGAGCCCCTCCCTCCAAAACCGCCCAGGCACTAAGGCGGTGCGCCCAAAACCATTTACCACTCCTGCGCAATGATGTCACCTGCCTGCGTCACCCCCCTGCCCAGTCACCATGACACATCATCTGCCTGCGTGGCCCTCCTGCCACTGTACCGCCGAGTCACCTGCCACATGTCCTACCACATCATTAGATCTGCCACGTCACCTCTATATGTGATGAAGTCATCATGTTAACGTCATCCCACCATGTCATCTTGCTGACGTCATCGCTGACGTCACCCGCCATACAAAGTCATGTCATGCTGACATCATGCTGACGTCATCATCAGTTTTTAGCGCGAAGGGCGAAATTCGCACTCCGGAGTCCCGGAATCAGTTTCTGAGGCAGTTTTTGATGAGCGATTTGCGCTTGGGGAATCTTTAGGGAATCTTTTCATTACGCAGCCCCCAGCAAGCCCGAAAGGCGCTGAATGACCCATTTTTCTTCGTGAACCATTCAGGAAGGAGCCGAAGACAGTTTCAAGGAAGACAGAGCCGAACAACGACCATTAAATGCTTATTTAACGCATAGCACATCAGAACAGCATCCCAATTTATTGTCAAAGAGTATCAGAGAAGGAAGAAGAGCCAAAGAGTATCAATCAACTTTTTTTAGGGGCTCGAAGCACCTGAGCATTGATGAACCCCCTCAGCAAAGTCAAATTAAGAGGCGTAAGCCCATCCTTGCCCTCAAATCACAGTTAAAGCTTTAAATGCAGACAGACAGCAAAGAAGCAGAAACCCATACACATTTATTGCAGAAAACACTGCACCAAGCCACCGAGGACTACATCATTTACTCAGTTTTGATACGGCCGCCCTCAGCGCAGCCCGAGATATTTTCATGCATTTATTTCTGATAGAATTAGGTCAAATTAATCATTTTTTATGACCTGTTTTAGGTCAAGATGTAAAAAAAGTAGTTGTAGAGAGTTTTTCCCCTATATATATCGCTCTCTACATTGTTTCAATGGTTGGTCAATTGAGAATTTTCACTAGAGACTCGCATTGTATACATGAGTTTTTCTATAATCAAAGATTGCTGAAAGCTTGGAGAGCAAACTGTTTATTGTAAATGAATGTTTTGAAGACCTGAAGATGGAATCCTTGTGCTGCAACCTGAAACAATAAGTGCATCTTACCTCTGTTTTATTGTTTACTACTGTCTAAATAGCAGGAAGAAGGAATAGCTTAGAATTTGTTTAAATACACTCTATGCTCAATTTCTGCTATTTCTGTATGTTTTCCTCTGAATGAATTGGTTATGAATATGAATTCCTCCTGGCACATATTTACCCCGATTCACCTGTGTTTGCCAATTATCTAGGGATTCTTTACTGCCCCTAGGTAGAGCTCTGTTACCTCCATCTGTTAAGTTGATTGAGAGATTCTTAACTGCCTCTCATTAATTGGCATTCTTTCCATCATTAATACCTGAAACATTGTTTCATGCGCAGCTATCTTGCTCCATTTTTCCCTTATTGTGACCGAAGAAATGCACCAGCAGTTCTCCTCCTCGACTCCATGCCCAATGGTTTGAAACTTTCAGACTATGCCTTGCCTCTCTACCTGAAAACATCAATTTTCCCACCAAAAACAAAACAAAAACCCTTTGAAACTTAAAACCTAGCCTAAAATCCTTTTCAACAAAGCTAAATCTGAAAGAGAGAGCCCTCTCTGATTGCAGGTGGGCTAGAACCTGCAGTCCAAAGTTGGTCTGTGGTTACCTCGGCCGTATCCCTTTTTACAACCTGGGGACAACCTGAGTGATAACAAAGGCCATCAAGGATGAAGAGATAGATTAGTTGCTCAGAGGATGAGCAACACCTTCAGTAGGGGGGTAATGATGAGCCCCAGAAATGGGTAATTATATGGGCTCATTTTTCCTCTTAATTCGACTTAATCCACCATTTTCCTTAGTTTATTGCATTCTTTTGATTATATTTATGCTAATAGAGTGAATTCACTTAGTAATTTTTCCATGTAGTCTAATGTGTTCTTTATGTAGATTTTTTGGTCAATTTTGGACAAAGTCAAAGGATTTATGAGCATTTCGTAACCAATATCTAAGGAAAACAAGGAAGAGGATTTTTAGGGGGGTGTCCCCTTCATTTATGAACCCTTACCTCGAATTATCCATCAGAAACTCAAAGCATAAGTAGCCACATGAGTGCATCCAAGGGGAAATCGAGCAAGGAAGGACTGTTGTTTATCTGCAGTTTTCGGAAGCCAAGCTCCTTGATTTTAGGAGAGTTGTTGGGGGCTTGAGTTGTATAAATAGTAGGGCTTAGGTGCTCAATTTTTTTTAGTTCGATTTTAGCCAGTCATTAGTAGAATTTTCGCACTTTGGTGCAACACTTGTTCATCTCATTTTCGATCTTCTTTTTTAGAATAGTTCATGTAATGTGACTATTATTTTTGATAATAAAGATGCAATATTTTCTGAGCCAGCACTGATCTCTTTCAGAGGGCTAAAGTTCTTGGGTTAGGGCACAACCCAAGTTGCCTAGCACCTCTTGCTTTGTACTTATATGTTTTTTCTTTAGTTCATGAGTTTGTTTCTATTGCTTTTGATGATTTGCATAGTTGTTTTTGTTTCAGTTGCTCAAGTAGGTTAATGTAGTGACAGGCTAAGATTCAAAAAGGACAACAACAGGCCCTGATCTCCTTTCTCCATTTTTGGGACTATGATTCGAGGTCAAGGCACTAATGCTACCACCAAAAACACAGTTTTGCTCTCCCATGCAATTTATAGTGCGATGACTTGATTTGGAAAGATTAATGAATTGCTTCAGATTCAGTTGCGTAGATCATTTCCTATTTTTTTACAATAGATCTCTCTGCATGCTTTTTTATTCAAAGGTTACTGTTCAACATTTTCTGTTTGTAGGTCAGGAATTAGGTCAAGCTAGAGAAATTTCTGTTTCCATGGTATAACTAGTCCTTTCTTTGATCAGTTTTTGTAAGTAGATGTGCAGATCTCTTGCAGGACACCTCAGATCACCATACATCCATAAATTAGTCATCATCAGCTCATTTCTCATATATTTCCCAAGTCATTCGCAACATTTCACCAATCTTCCCTAATTTCTACATTTTTCTCCATAAGCCTCCCTCCTGCCATTTGAACAAATCCAACCATCATGTTCCCTCCTGATCTTCCTTGACAAGCTCCAGACACCTCAACACCTTCATTTAGCCTTCAATTACCCTTTCCCATCATTTTTCCACCTTCAAAACCTCCAAAAATAGCTCTTGGCCTCCTCCTATAGATCCTCCTGTAGATCCCTTGCAGCCTCCTACAGAATTTCGTGTAAGTGACTTTTCGAAATCCGATTGGAAGGGAAGTCTTCAGAAGGGTACTAGGCACTTCTTAGGACCTCTCCACACGTTCCTCCACCTCTGCAAAAACTGAATCCATCCTCCATCACCACCAAACCTCTGCACAACCACAAACAGATAAATTACAAAGCATAATAATTTCACATAAAAATGCAAAAAGATGTTCGTTTCTCATTTTCTTCTAGGAATAGCTTGAATAGATGTAATTTACCTTTTCAGTAGTCAATGGCATTCATTTCATCAGTTTTCATATTTTTTTCTACAAAAGTAGGGTTAATGGGTAAATTACGGTTTGCTAGTGTTTGCTAGGGTTTGCTTTACATTCTAGTCTTCTTTCTCTTTCTACAAATAGAATGGCCTCTGTAGAGTTAGCTTTCTTTCATATCAGTTAAAAGCTTCTTCTGAAATCTCATAGAAGTTGGCTTGAGCTCCTAGTGATCTTGCGCCAGCTGACCAAGTGACAGCCTGCAGTAAGAGCTAGTACTTGTGCATACATCACCGTCGCTTCCAAGTTTGTTACGAACTACCCGGTTGATAAAAGTAAAGTAGGAAGCCCCAGGAGTTGCAGCATTATTGCTGCAATACTGATGCTCACCAATAATTTCTCCAAGGAAGACAAAGTGGGAAGTAGGAGGCACTAGCACACATTTCTGTGCATTTTTCAGTAGCAGTTTTGGATCGGGCTACAAGGAGCTGCTGGTTAGAACTGTGCAATTTTTAGGGATAGTGTTTGACAATCAGTTCTGCGTAGTTTCCAGGATGATTGTAGAGTGGGGTAGCAGAGAGGCTACCAATCCAAACTTTCCAATTTTCAGAGGGAGAACAGAGCTATTCAATAGGGGGCCTACTAGTCAAATCCGTACAATTCTCAAGAATGGTGTAATGATAGGCAGCAAAGGCCTAACTCACAAGCTCTCTGTAGTTTCTGCAAATAGTGTAGGACCGAAAGCTCGATGGCTTCTGTGTAGTTTTTGGGAGTAGTGAAACCCCGTTCAGGAGCAGTTTATATTTTATGAAAACTAGAGGGAGGCTTGATGAGTGATGCTTGAATAAGCATGGAGTGGATTGGACTTTAGGTTGGCTTCTACGTAGTTCTGGGAGACAGTCGGCTAGATCACTTCCAGTATTGTGTAGTGCAGGTTTCCTTGGAGGAAAACCTCAAGCTCTACGTAGGTCTGGGAAGTAGAGCAGGGTCACTATGATCGGGGTCCAGTTGAAGGATGGTTGTCTGGTTGACAGATTTTTAGGAAAATGGTTAAGAGTGAGAGCAAGTGAAATTTTCCATACATGACATTGTGATCACACACTTAGCATGACTCGATGACAAGACACCTCAAACCACCAAGACAACATGCACTCAGTGACACCGACATCAAGGTTACGAGTGACAAGTGCGACACATGAGATAGATCTTTAGATGATCATGACGACACTTGCGCAACAGTGCATGCAACTTTATGTGTGAGTACAATCATTGTTTATAGAGCGAAAACAAATCATGCACACAAAGGCAAACCTTAAAAATTACCAAAACAAACTCGCAAGAATGACATAACAATCAACATGCCAAAACATGAACTGTGGTCAATCAAGCAAAAAGGGGTCTAAAGGCTTGACAAGAGCTCATGGGATGAGCTAGAGTGTTTGCAACCATCAAGGGGAAAACCAATGAAGGCTTCAAAATTTGGACGTAGGCCAAAATTTTGGAGGGTGTTGCGGCCACTACAACAAAATCATAATGGCAACAATGCATTATTAGAAGCATAGGGAATTCTCCCCCTGAACCTGTGCCAACTATTCATTGTCAGGTCTGATCAAACCCATATTCATCAATAAGTAAGGCAATCAAAAGAACCAAAGTAGTAATGTCATATTTCAACAACTCATAAACCATCACAAGAAAATACTACTTGTAAGTAGTATCTAAGCATCAACATACTATAAGCAAGAAATGTCAGAACTAGAAAGAAAAATAATAACTGATTGAAGAATATCAAAACTTCTCCCTGATTTTGTCTCACAATTTCTTCATCTCAAATAAACATACATGACTCTCTAGACCAAAAATCACGTATATACATGCTTGTACTTTATGAGATCCGCATACATAAAGTAAAATGTTGAACTTTTATCACCATAGCTCCCTTGAGCCTGTAATGTATGGTCTTGTTTCGTTGTTACTACATCATATGCACTTTTAGTAATATGAATATCAAATCAACATGGGAATCATCATTAAGATATGTATATCTCCCCCTGAGATCATACATCACTAATCTTGAAGACCTGATAATCATATCCTGCTCTTCATGAGGTCATGTACTTCTCATCACTTCTACAGTCACTATGAGAAGTATTCCTTTAAGAATAATGCACTACAATAGAAGTCATCTTCTTTTACTCTAAGTCTTAATCCTCCTAATTTCTACAAGAATTTAGTTCTTTAAACACATATAGCTTGTCTAGATTTTTCTATCCTCTTGCTATGAATTTTCCAATTTCTTCATCCACAACCTTGCATTTGGTTCATGTAAACACAATTATATTTCCTTTATCCGCCATTTAATCTACACTTAGAATATTCTTCTTTAGCCCTTGAACTAATGAGTATTAGTTTCTCCTATATATTTATTAATTTTGGCTCTACCTTTTCCTAGAAATTTTGCTAGAGCATTATTTCCAAGAATAACCTTACCATATTGGCTTTTCCTGAGAGACTCCATATTACTCTTATATCCTATCATGTGATGAGAGCATCTGATGTCTATGCACCATTCGCCTTCATCTTCAAATGAGAAAAGAGAAAGACCACACCTTATATGTTCTTCTTCTTTCTGATTATTATGAGAAATGTTAGTGGATCCATTTTTTCAGGTCTTTTGACAACAATATTCTTATCTAATTTCTTGCCATGTTGTCTGAGATGATCCATAGATTTGTTCTTGCATTCTTTTGCTACATTCCCAAACTTGTTACATGCATAAAATCTTATATGAGCAGAGGAATCATAATATTTTTGTTTCATATTCCTTCTATTTCAATCAATAGTTTTGTGACCAAATATGTTGCAAGAAAAACAATATCCCTTAAAGAAACCTAAGTACCTGGAAGTTCATGATCTTTCTGTGAAGCGGTTATTTGCTTGATATTGAAACAGTCTGCTTCTGCAATTGGCTGCAATGTGCCCATAATTATGACATATAAAACATTAAACATTATTGATCAAAGGAGATAATTGATTAAAGTCTCTATTATTGGGAGCAAATGATTTCTTTTGAGAATTCATATTCTTTGGATGTTGATCTGGTTGACTTCTAATCTCTTTGACAGGAATTTCAAATTTCATAATGTTATCTTTCAAGATCCTTGTACAAGCCTGTGAACTAGATTCTCCTTTTATAGTTTCATGAAAACCAATACCGAATTTAATTGTGGGAGACCTTTGAATACTAAGAAAGTTATCGAAAATCTTAGTAATATCTTGAAATGTCAAGTTTTTATCCTTTTCTTCTAATTTACCTTTTAGAATGTTTACCTCAGCCTCCATTCTTTGGTATTGATTTTCCTTTTCAAGATATTTCTTTCTCATTCCTTCTTCAACCTTTCTTCCTTCTTCCATTTTCTCCTTTAAGTTGATAATTTATTCCTTTAGCCCATTATCTTTTTCTTCAAATGCTTGAAGTAGTTCTTCATTTCACTTGTTTGACTTTTAAAGATATGCTTTTATATAGACAATCTCTACTTCAAGGCCTTCACAATATTTTTTAGATTCTATTGCAACATTTAGTTATTTAATATGATCCCTATTATCATATGCTTGCAACTTATCTTTAAGATTACTAATATTTTTCTAAACAAGATTAAGTTTTCTTCTAAAATTAAGAACTTCCTTTATTCGGTCTTCTTCTGAATCAATAACATACTCATCTTTTGATGCATCATTATTTTCTTTAGAAATAGGGTTACTCGTTGAACAATCTTCGTTTGTTCTTCCTTAATGGATTTCTTCTAGCTTATCCCATACTTCCTTTGTAGTTGCATAATGCATAACCCTATTTAATGTTGAATTAGGTATGCTATTAATGACATCACTTAATGCTTTACTACTTTTTTTCACTTCTTCGTCTGATGGACGAATTTTGGTGAAGCCATTGCATACTAAATACCAAACATCAAGGTTCATTAGATTGGACTTCATATTTTCTTTCGATTTTTTATAATTATCACTTCTTAGCATAGGTATGCCTTCATTTTCTATTGTTTCTAACTTTCCTTGTTCTTCTACTACCAGGGCCATCATTTTTTAATCTATTTGCTCTTTAGAATTCTTACTTTCACCTTTAACCATGCGTGCAAGTTCAGTTGATTCACTGTCATCTTCACTATCATCATTATTACATAGACAAGGAAATGTACCACACTTAGAACAAAAACGGATACCTGATAGTTCTTTGTTACCATCTTCTTCATTCTAAATCAATAGAAACTGGGGTGCTCCCAAAATTGAATATTTCTTGACATCTGTAATTGCCATTGCATCTAATATATTGCTATCATTACCATATTTTAATGACTCCTTCCTTTGAGCTATCTTCTTCTTTCCCATCATCCTTGATCCACTCCAAGCAGTTGAGCTTCAACTGAAGTGACCTACTTTGATTCCAATTGTTGGGAAAAATACTAAGAAAGGGTGTTGTGGGGGGGGGGGGTTGGGGTGAATCAATATTTTAGAAACTAACTTAAACCTTTCAATTTCTTATTCAGATTTCTATACACTACTGCCATTAAGTAAAAAAACATATGTACGCGACTATGATGAAGGAAAGATATCATATATCCAGTTAACTATCTTTTCATGCATTTCATCATCTGTTCTAGTTTAACCAGTGTATCATTACTTCATTAGCCTTTAATTAAATAGTAACCATGAGTAGCAAGAACAAAATAAACCATAACACATAAGAAATCACATCAACACATGATGACACCATGATTTTAAGGTGGAAACCCAATGTGGTAGAAAACCATCATTGTTGTCATCTATGTCTTCATATTTTATTATAAATGAAAACATCTTACAATATTGTATTGGTGTAGACTCATACAAATATGCATGCACCCACCTGTAGAAGGATACAACCTTCTCTCATTCTCTAGCACCCATTGGGAGGGAGCTCCAACCCCCTAATCTCGTTTACCAGTGCCTACCCGAAGGGAGCTCCAACCCCCTAATTTGATTCACTAGCTACCATTATAAGGAAGCTTCTACTTCCTCACTGAAGGCTATAACCCTCAACACTTTTGTGGAGTCACCCTGTTTCATAATATTTTATATTGGATCCACCTGACCCAAAACATCAAACATGTAGGCCACTTTCCATCATATTTTCGTACTCGACCCACTACCATCATTTAAGCCTAATACCAAATAATAATTATGAAACTAATCATTGTATCAAATAATTCAATCAATGAACCAACTGAATCATCAAAGAAATCATTTAATCTTAATCAATCAATACAACTAGATAAAACTAATCCAAGATAGATCATATCAATGCACAACTACTCATCAATAATACAAACACTGTTACCCATCACAAAAACCATCTGCTGCTACTACAAATCTTGATCAACCATATATTAGAATATATAAGCTACTTTGCTGAGTCATACCCGTGTATGAATGCACTTCTTCTTAAGATGACCTGCATCCATATCTCAAGATAATGAACAACTAATTCTAAATCACTGCCACATTGAATCACATACTGAACCCATCATAGATTATTGAACTAGATATAGGCAATTACATAGTAGCATCATCTCTAGCCAACATATCATTCCATAAAAAAATCAACCCAACCAAAACTGTCAAACAGAGAACATCATGGGAGAGACATCATTGACAGATAGTAGAAAACATAACAGAACTGATCAGACATCAATAGTAGCTCATTCTTTAAAGCCTTAGTAGATCTACTATACTCTTATAAAGAATGTTTGCATATGTACACACTTATCATTCACCACACCTACATATAGATCTGTTCATACTGAGAAATATATATATGACTATCCCGTAGAATATCCACGTATGTACATGACTTCTTAGTGTCAAACCCTTGTACATATCTGAATCACTGAGACATACCTTCACTGAAACACAAAATCTATCAAACCCAAATCTTAGCATGCAGACTTTTATAGACACGCGTCATAAGATCATCATCATAGATCTTTAAAACCCTGAAAATTTTATTCAACATGTGGTTATTTCATATCCATTAGGTATGATCCATCTCCATGCTCCTTGGTGCACACCTTATTTTAGATCAAGTCATTCATAAATTATCCATCACATGCACACACACTAACAATTTGATCTCCATCTCCTTATATGGCTTAGGCCTTAGCCAATACCTTAGGCCAATCCCTTAGTAACGTCAATGGTATTATTTTATGGGATCAAATAGTAATTGTCATGCTCATTACTATGGGCCAATACCATGGTAAATACCCCTGGTATTCATAATATCATATGGTAGAAATTGTACACGACTTATCTTCATCATACCTACGTATGTACACAACTTCTCTTCATAGGACCCACGTATATGTTCCTAAACTTCATCTTTATCATATTTTTGTCTCTGAATTGATATTACTTTGTCCATTCTCTCTGTCACATATGCACCAACCTGTATAATCATCTTTCTACCATCATGTTGAAATCTTTATCATGTAGGCTTCCATCAAGGACAACAAATTATTCATAATGCCAATAGTGACCTTGTAGGCCTACGAATCCCTTGAACGGTAATGGAAAAATAAATGGTAAAGACGAGAGGTTGAGATGGAAAAAATACTCATGTTTTAGGTTGAGAGATCCATAGGCTTCCATGCTTGTTTAGGGCCTATTGATCCAGTGGGGATTACGGTAAATCCTGGTTATATTTATGAGGGTTCGGGCCTAGGAATCCCTTGGTGGGATATACAATAAATTCTAAGGAAGCCCTGCTTGGTTTTGTTGTACATTCATGCTTGGAATATGGAACGGGGGTGATTGGCTAAAAGAAATATTTGGTTCAACCCAATCTATGGCCAGGAGGTTCGTGGAAGTCCCAAACATGGTTTTTGTATGCATTCATTAATAAGAGCTCCTTCTCCTTGGTAATTTATGTGTAAATGCATTGGTTCATATATGATTTTTATGGTTGTTGTATCCTTGTTATTTTTCTTGGTTATATGTTGGTTATGAGTATGTTTTATGACAGATTTGATGCATGGCTCTCATCATGTTTTGATTTGCAAATGAATGTTCAATGAATATATGACCTAATAGATGACAATACAACTATTGTGATAAGGAAAAAATGCTTCTATATGAATCTCAGATAAGTATGAGACCCCTATGCACAGATATGTTGTTATGAGCTATAGATTACATATTTGTGACATGTTTGATGAAATTCTTGTCATGGCTAGTAGGGGCCAGATTAATTACTTGTACTAGTGGTTGCACTAGTATCCTTATTCCATTGTAATTTATCATTTCTGAAATTTTCATGAAGTTTTGGGAAGTGGCTTGAGACCTAGCCCTGAAAAAGTGGCTCAAAATTCGGGGTCATTGGCTCAGAAATGGCTAAAAAATTCCACAATCACTAGCATGGCTTGTTGTGGGAGCGACTAGAAGACCTCAGTCACATGCATGGCTCTTCATGGGAGTGGATAAGGGTCAAAATTATTAAAATTGCAAGTTATCTCAGGGGTTGGTCACCTGGAAAGGTTGGTTGGCTCCTGAAGGTTTTTTAGCATGTGTGGAAGGTCATAATGGTTTTATTTTTTTAGTTCCACTTCCTTAATGGTACATGGTGAGCTGAATAACATCATAGTAGCTTCTCATACATGTTTACCCCAACAAACTAGTAAACTTGGGTAAATGTGGGAGGAAGGTGTTACAAAGTGGTATCAGAGCATGGTTCACCCCTTGGACTCGATGGGTGGTGTGTTGGTCATGCATAGTGGTGGTCATGGTTAAATTTGTGTCACCATGTGAAATTTTATGGTGTTATTATTGGATGTGGTTGTCATGAGTGTATGTCAGTTATGCATTGGTTATGCATGTTAGTGCTTATATGTTGTTATACATAAATTGACATGGCGATAGTTTTTGTGCATGAGGTCCTCATATGCGGTCAATATGGTCATGCATGGCTAACTACATAATGGTTGAAGTAATGTTTATATGTTGATATGATTATGTTTATAAATGTATTGCGTTAATATGGCTAACCTTGCAGATGAGGTATCCTCCCCTGAACTATACTAATATATGTTGATTATGTTATGTTTTTGTTTAAGTTGACATGGTGTACTTGTAGGAAGAAGATCAAATATTATTAGCAATATGGTAGACTGCAATTCATGAGGCTCTCCCTATGGAACAAATGAGCGGTGTGGTATTGGGAACTCCTCTGACTTAGTACACACATTGAGAAGTTTGACAATAGAAATAAGAAGTTTCAAGGAAGATAATGAAAAAATCATTTAGGAATAGGAGAAACAATCAGAAGTTAATGCAGTAATCCTTCAAAGTTTGTCAAAATTGCAGAGACAGGGACCGCTTCAGATTAGCCATGGGAAGGAGTACAAGACTAATGGGGCATATGGAAGTAGATGTCATGGTGGCGACATGTTGAATAGGGATGAGATCATCAAATATGACAGACTCTTGGATACTCTTGATAAGAGAGGTGATGGACACAGGTTCTATTCTAGTTATGGTTCTCACATGAACTATGATTGTCATCTTTATCATCCTTGCAGGAGGAGTGACAGGGGATATTTACTAGATGAGTTCATGAAAGCGAAGCCGCCTACCTTTGATGGATATTTGAATAAGTTTGAGGATGCATAAGCATGACTACATTGGATGAAGAAATTCTTTGGCCTATGCGAGTACACAGAGAATATGAAGGCCAAAATAGTTATCTTCGGTCTCAAAGGGAAAGCATACATCTAGTGGGAAGATGTGAAGCGTGTCAGAGACATTAGGAGTGAATACTTGAGTTGGCATAAATTCAAGAGACTTTTGAGGAAGAAATACTTGTCAAAAAGGTACTACGATAGTAAAGCCAAGGAATTATATGAGCTAAAGATGGGATTGATGACAAATGAGGAGCACATGGCTAAGTTCCTAGAGCTATTGAGGTACGTACCATATCTTAAAGATGAGAAGGAAAAATTTGAGATATTTTTCAGTGGATTACCATTCAAATTTAAATATCGGATTGAGTATGACGAGCCTTGGTCACTTGAGGAAGTTATTGGGAAATTGAAACACTGTTATGGGTAGTCAAAGCATAAGATATAATCGCATTAGGGCTGGAAAGGGAAAAATAAAGCTAAAGGTAAATGCCAGTTGAAAATAAAAAGGCCTCCAGATGTAGGTGAGAAATAAAATTTTCACATTATAAGAAGTTAAATTTAGTTAGACAGGGAGATGGGTTACGTCCTAGAGGGAAACATAATAGAGGTGATGGCATGCGACCATTGCATTGTTTGATATGTGGCAAGGAGAATCTCAAGAGATATTTTCTGCAGTATCAAGATGGTAGAATATACAATGCACAGGAGGCACTGATTGTTGGGGATGTTGGGCAAAGTATTCCTCATATGTATGCAACATTGGATAACAAGCAGGAGGATCATCAGGAAATTGTTATCGAGATGGACTATAAGCTTTGTTATCAAGTTATGTATATTTTGATTGACCTTGGATCTAATTATAGTTATGTTACTTCTAACCTTGTGGATAAGTGTGGTTTGAATAAATAAGTGCATGAAAAATTCTAGTTGGTGCAGTTGGCTATAGGTATAAAGAAAATAGTTCATCATTGGGTAAGAGCTTATGCGTTCGAGCTAAATGGTATCCTAGATTAGCACATTTGAATGTATTACCATTGGGATCATACAATATTCTTTTGGGAATGGATTGGTTATATCTTCATATGACTAAGTTGGACTGTTAAGACAAAATTATTGAGTGCTTCGATGACATTGGGGAACAAAGGATCTTGTAGGGTGAGAAGAAGGAAACATCAGTTAGAATGGTAACAACTATGAAGGAAAAGAACAGTCATAGAAAATGGTGTGTGTTATTTTCATTGCATATTTCTGGTGATAAAGGTAAGTATGTTGAGGATGTGAAGGTATTGAGAAGGTACCCAATTTTATAGCAGTTTCCGGATGTATTTCCCACAAAGATTTCAAAGTTTCCACCTCATAGAGAACTGTACTTCTCTATTGAGTTGGTACAAGGGGCAGCACCAGCATCAAAGGCACCATACAGGATGATCATGCCAGAGTTAGTAGAATTGAAGTTTTTGTTGAAGTAAATGCTTGACAAGGGATACATTAGGCCAAGTGTATCACCATGACGTGCACCAATGTTTTTTTGAAGAGGAAGGATGGTACTCTCAAGTTATGCATTGATTATAGGTAGTTGAACAAGGTGACCACCAAGAACATGTATCTGTTTCTGAGGATTGATGACATGTTCGACCAATTGAAGGGAGCAGTAGTGTTCTCAAGGATTGATTTGAGATCAGGATACCATCACGTACGCATTAAACAAGAGGAAATCTACATTACTACTTTCTGGACTAGGTATGTGAATTATGAGTTTGTTGTAATTCCATTTGGTTTGACTAATTCTCCAACTACCTTTATGTACATGATGAATAGTGTGTTGCATCCTTATCTCGACAAATTTGTTATTGTGTTTATTGATGACATTTTGATATATTCTAAAAATGAGGAAGAACATGTCGAGTACTTAGCAACAGTTTTGAGATTACTAAGAGAGCATCAGTTGTGTGCTAAGTTCAGTAAATGCAGTTTCTTTCAGACAAAGGTACATTACTTGGGACGTGTTGTTTCCAAGAAAGGCATAGCAATGGATCCAGAAAATATAAGGGCTATCATGGAGTAGGAATCTCCTAGAAATGTGGATGAGATAAGATCAATAATGGGGCTAGTAGGTTATCATAGGAGGTTCATCAGCAATTTATCTCACACTGCAGATCCTATTACGTCACTGTAGAGGCAAGGTAGGAAATTTGAATGGATAGAAGAATGTGCAGCCAATTTTGGGCAGTTGAAGCAGTTGTTGACAAATGCTTCATTGTTAAACATTGCATATACAGACAAAGAGTTTGCGGTGTGTACAAATGCTTACAAGAGAGGAATTGGTGGATTCCTTATGCATGAAGGACAGGTAGTGTGATATGAGTCACAAAAACTGAATGAGAACAAATAGCATTATCCGACACATGATCATCCATGCACTGAATATTTGGAGACAATATCTTCTTAGATGGAGATCTGCATTGATGAGTGATCGCAGTGGATTGAGATGCTTGTTTGAATAACTAAATATGAACTCCAGGCAAGCTAGATGGTTTTCCATTATTAGTGAGTTTGACTTTGAGATCAGGTACATTAAAGGTAAAGAGAATAGGGTTGTAGATGCTCTTAGAAGGAGGATATAGGTGAATCATATAGCAGTTATGATTTCCTATGGGACATACTTATAGGATCAAATCTTACAAGTAGTAAAATAGGATGGTAGGTACATGGAGCTTATGCACAGATTACAACAGGGTATAGGTGAGCAGGATTTGGACTATCATCTTATAGCAGATGGTTTGATAATATTTAGGGACGAGATACATGTGCCAGAACACAATGAGCTCAATAATACTATCTTGTGAGAATTTCATGAAAAAATATATTCAGGTCACCCAAGATACCAGAAGACATTGACAATCGTGAAGAAGTTTTATCATTCACCAAATCTAAAGAAGGACATGGAAAATTTTGTGGCTAAATGTTTGGACTGTCAGTAGGTGAAAGAAGAATGTAAGCATCCAGATGGAATACTATAGCTGATTTTGATTCTAGAGTGGAAGTGGGAGGTCATTTCCATGGACTTGATCCCAAATTTTCTGAGGACATCTAGACAACATGGTTCCATCATGATTATGGTAGATGGGTTGAAAAAGGTAGTGCACTTCATTCCAGTAAAATCTACATATTCAATTAGTGATCATCGGGGAGATTGTGATATTATATGGTGTTCTAAAGAATATTGTGTCAGATAGGGATGCTAAGTTCACTTCCAAGTTTTGGATAGAGTCGTTTGTAGGTTTAGGGATAGAGTTGGCCTTTAGCACAATTTATCATATGTAGACAAATGGACATATATAAGGGTCAATACAATTGTATGTGATGCATCAGCATAGGAGATGGGAGGAGTACCTTATGTTGTTTGAGTTTTCTTACAACAATGGGTATCAGGAGTCACTGAGAATGATTCCATTCACAGGACTGTATGGGTAGAATTTTAATATTGCCATCAATTAGAGTGATGCAGTAAATAGGGCATTGTTAGGACTAGACATGTTGGTAGAGATGGAACAGGAAATTAAGGTAATCAAGAAGAATATGAAGGAAACACAAGACAGATAGAAAATTTATGCATATCAGAACAAGATGTTTAAGGAGTTTTAGGTTGGGGAATAGGTTTATTTGCACATCAAGCCTAAGAAGAGATCCTTGAGGATTGGATCATGTGCCAAGCTCACACCTCGATTCTGTGGACCTTTAAATATTCTTGAAAGGATTAGACCAGTAGCCTGTCAACTTGCGATTCCTCTGACAGTGAAATTCCATGATGTTTTCCATGTGTAATTGCTTAAGAAGTATGTTAAATATGTTGATCATGTGACTAACTAGTTTGTATTATAGGTGGAGCCAGATGGAGAATTCTAGATGAAACCTCAGTGTATATTGTAGAAAAAGGTGCTCATGCTCCAAAATAGAATCTCATGAATGTTAAAGTGCATTGGAAGCACTTTGGGCTCGACGAAGCCACATGGGAGATGGTAGATTAGATGTGGGATATATATCCTTCTCTATTCGCTGGTTGAGTGAATTTTTTTGGTATATGTTTTGGTGTGATGTTTTGGTATATGTACATATGTATATGTAGGTAAATATCACGATGAGTTGTGTTATAAAGCTCCAATAAGTAGTATGGGTTTCATGTCATGATCCAGGATACTTTCGCTTATAGATGTATGAAAAGAATCACATGTAAAAATTGTAGCCTAACACAGAATTTTAATGTACACACAAGAAAAGAAGAAGAAAACACATAAAAGCATGAAAAGAAGACACCAAGACTTGATAACGGAGTTCATCCAACTTAGACTACGTCTCCCAACCTTGCTTTATCAATGGGGAGGCCTTCTTATATTAAATGGCATGAAAAGAGGAGAATACAGTCATCAATTGCATAAAAAGAGGTTATACCTCCATTTTGGACAATGGCTGTTAAATGGAGATCTCAGATGGAGAGACAGGCAACACCAATGCATCTGTGGCATTGAGAGGGATTGAAAACATCTAAAACTTGTCCAAGACAGACAAAATTCACTATCGACCACCTGAAAGCTCTCCTACCTCGAACAGCATGTTGAAAATCCTCCCTCATTGTCCTTTTTCCAATCATCAAGCTTTATATGTGTTATTTAGGATAAAGGCCGCTTAACAATTGAGGTTGTTTTGTTTACAATGGAAACCGTTAGGTAGAAGAGTCAGCAGGCACAACAACCCTCTAAAAGAGGCCTTTTTTGTTCTAGGTGATAATACATGAAAAACCTTGAAAAATATTGAAAAATCCGAAATTCTGGACCTCAAAATTTATCAAATCGGACCTATAAATCCATCAGTCCGATCCCAATCACAAATTTCTATCGCTGATGTCATTGGCCCTATCTATCGGAAATCTCTGATCACCAACCACTGATCTGCCGATTTAATCCTGGTCATTGATCTGATCCATGATCGGACGACTAAGATTGCATTGCATGTCACTATCGCATTGTTCACTGGTCTTGTCATAGGGAATCATCAATTTTTGATTGCCGATTTACTAATCGCAGATCCGCCGATTTAATCCTAGCCGTTGATCTATTTCCTGATCCGATGGCTGAGATTGCCCATCACTAATTGACAGGTCACAATCGCAACAACCCATCGGTCCTTGTGTTTCATTGATTCGATCGCTCTCTGTTCACTGATTTCGATCATCCCAATATCGCCGATCGCTGGCTCCCAACTCCAATTTAATAGGAGATCGTTGATCGGGGGTTCCACTATTGCTCCTTAAGTCTTCCCCTTTGGAACCTTCGATTGTGTTTTTTCCTTTTAAAGGCTTAAAGCCATTTTTAAGAGAAAATGCCTCATTTTTAAAGGAACTAAGGCAAACTCTTTCTACCAAAACTTCATCATCCAGACCTGGATTGGAGTGTCGTTCACACCGTTGGGATCAGGGTGACGAGCACTTCGATTTGATGTCAAGATGCCTATTTTTCTGCCACTTTGTATTTGGAGTTTTTCAATGCCATTTTATCTGAAGATCCACCTGGATCAATCCTCCCCATTGAGGAGTTTTTATTAGTCAATTGGCAAGTGAGGGAATTGTTCCCTCACCTTTTCCTTCTCCAGCCATTTGGCCTTGCCGGGGTGCATTCCCTTAAAACCCACTTGAAGGTATTCCACATCTCCTCACTTTGAAGTCCTGGTCCTTCTGTCAATAATGATGTCTTCCGGTAACTCATTGAGATATTCGAGTGCAAAATCATCAACTGTAGGAACTATGCCCTCCTCATCTGTGTCCATGATTAATGGTGGCTCATACAGCTTTAAGTTCTCTACATTCACTATTGAGTACATATACATATAAATCAGCAAATCAAGACGAAAGGCATTGTTTCCAATCTTCTCTAATATGGTGAATGGACCATACCGAATTGGTCTTAACTTCTTCCCTTCTCCCTTCGTCCTGTCCTTGCTGATGTGGAACCACACTTTGTCGCCCACTTGGAATTGGTGGTCGACTTGGTGTTTGTCATGTCGAGCCTTGTAATAGGCTCGGCCTTTCTCCAACTACTCTTGTACCGCTTGGTGAATCAATTGGATTCATTGAATGAACTGCTAAGCTTTGTCCCCATCATTACATCCACTGGAGCCATCTTCCCTTCCAAAGACCATATCAAAAGGGTCCTTTGGAAAATAACCAAAGCATGTCTCAAATGGTGAGCACTACATAGATGAATGCACTGCTCGGTTGTAGGAATGTTGTACATATGGGAGATGTTCATCCCACAACTTGGGATGTTTCCCACAATACCTCGTAGCAAGTGTACCACAGTACGGTTTAGAACCTCTGTTTGTCTGTTAGTCTGCGAATGAAATTCCATGCTTCTTTTCAATTTGGTGTCCATCATCTTCCACAAACTGGTTCAAAACTCTCCAAGAAAGCGAGAGTCCCGATCTGACACAATAGATGTGGGTAATCCAAAATGGACCCAAACATGCTTAAATAAAAGAGAAGCAGTCTGCTCTGCAGTAATCTAGTTTTTACAAGGCATAAGAATACACATCTTGCTAAAATAGTCAACGACAACATACAAGTAGTTGTGACTCTTTCTGGACAAAGGCAAACCTCCTACAAAGTCCATTGACGCACTTTCCCATGGACGACTCGGAATAGGGAGTGGTGTGTAGAGCTCGAGTTTTCCATTAGAGGGCTTTGAAACAAAACACATCACACAACCCTTTACATAGCAAGTCACAATGTTTTTCATATGAGGCCAAAAAAAAAATCTTTGTACATGACATAAAGTCTTTTCAAGACCAAAGTGTCTAGACACAAGAGAGGTGTGGGCCTCTCGAATTACATGTACTCTTTCCCTTGTGGGAATACACAATTTACCGAGGTGATACAACAGTTTCCCTTACAAATGATAATTGTCCACCTGTGAACCATGGGTTAGTTTTGCATAAATCTCCTTAAAGTCATCATTGTTAGCATATTGTTCAGCATAACTCTCAAAAGATAACGAAGCATTATGCAAAATAACAGAAGCATAAATAGGAGGGAAAGATAGCATATCAGTCACTTTAAACAATGTAAACTTTGAAACGGGAACAATAAACTCAAAATGGGAACTCTCGCCAAAAAACCCCGAAAAAACACAAAAAACACCACTAAAAATGAAAAGTGTGTATACTAGAACGATGGTGTTTTTTTAGGGTCAATTTTGAACATGTTTTAAAAATGGCAGTGAAAATGAAATTTTCGTGCAAAAAACCTTGAAAACAAAAAAGTGTCGATACTAGAATGACGATTTTCTTTTAGGTTCAATTTTCAACATTTTTTAAAAATGCTAGTAAAATCAAATTTTTATGTGCAAAAAAACAGTTGTTTATGAGGAAAAAAACACACTAATGCTTTTGTTAGAATAACATTTTTCTTTCCTAAGTATAAATTCAACATGTTTTCAACCATAACATGCTAGATACAAAAGAAATTGGAATTTTTTCAACGATAAAATTAAAAAACCATGACATTATGAACAAATTACATGACTAAGTGAATCAAAATGTCATTATTTGTATATTGAATGAAACATACATTATATCTCTGATTTAATGTTGCATTGTAGATATTCTAAACAATAAAAGTTATCATAATTACGACATATAATCAAACAACATAAAAATGACTCATAACTTCTGATTTAACACCATATGGAAATCAAAAATTTTATTTCAAGATACGATGCAAACATCACTTATATAAATTGTCTTAGACAACTATTCAAAATCAATCATATTTTGTTACACACCATCAAAATTCACATATTCAGATGAATGGCTGGATGCAGACGAAGATGTTCCATATTATTCTCTTTCATCAACTAGTGCCCCATCTGAGTCCACATGCATGCACACTATTTCAGGTTTCAAAATTCTTCTATATCTATGAATGGTTTCAGCAGACTCCCATCTCAACACTGTTCCTTCTGGTAACAACCTTTTCAAAATCTCTATCATCGTAGCCAAGCTAGACACCAAATTGGTGTATGAGACCCCCTTGTTTGTGGGACAAGAGACCCACCTCCACGCACCGATTTGATTATTATGTCTAGGGAGGCATACCTACTCTAACCCCTTCTGGTTTTTGCACCTGTGACCTCTTAGGAGGAAACATATGCTCTTAACCATTAGGCCTATTCATGCTCTAAGAAAGTGGATTTGATTAGCTAAAGATAGTAATCCAGTAACTCACAATTATAACTCATGATCACAATATATAACACACATGTAACACACCCGTAAGATTACAAATTATGATAATATGTTTGAGAATACAAGCATAACTATTAACTTTTATGCATCTCCAATGGGAATGTAATTATGAACTATAATCTAGCCTAGGTTTGGAGGTTGTGTTTTAAAAATTGATGCATTAATAAAGCCTATATGTGTAATCTTAAATGTATAAAATTTTATTTTATGCTATTTCAAAAAAATGATTTCAACATTCATTTTGTTAGGTTTAAAGGTTACATAATTTAGCACAAAATTTAACATTGATTTCCAAGTTATTAATTTGTTTCAGTTTCCAAAAAAATTACATAATGCTAAAAAAATTTCCACAATTCCCCAAAATAACCATCTAAGTCAAGGAATTTGAAGATATTAAAGTGTCAAAGCTCCATGATTTCTGGTAGTGCAACAAGTTGTTTATTTATTTTATTTTAGTATTGATCCCTAATCTACATTACTTGCTAATTTGTAATGAAAAATAACTAAGCATTAATGCCTTTCAAAGCATTTAGTGCTACTAAGTCTTCTTGATGAGAAATGCAATGAACACTTATTAAATTTGGCACAAGTTTTTTTAAATAAAATGATAAATCTTGTTTGATGAACAACCATAAAAGAAGTACCATTCGTGGAAACAAATACCATCTTTTTGATGTAATATGTTGGCTTCAACTTCTAAACCTTACACTATGGTGGAAATTGTTTTTCCCTTGATATCATCTAGCAATTTTATAAGCTCCACACCTTATGAGACATGCTCCCAAAGTCTTTAAATCCACAAATGTAACATGAATATCAATATGTTTTTCTATTGTATGATCTTTTTATTCTTGTTTAACATAAAAGAGATTAAAGGACTCTAAAGCATATTTCTCAATTGATCTCTTTCAAATATTCAAATTTAAATAATGGATAATCTTATTTTTGGCATATTTGGATTAAGAGATGACAAAGGAACAAAGAGGCTTATGAAGGGAAAAAGATAAATCTTGTTGTGTTAGCTATAGTATGCCTATTGTGATAGCTAACTTTTGGTGATAGCATAACCATGACATTTTCACGGAAGATTATAGCATATCCTATTATTTTAATTAAAACTTTCTTTGTTGAATCTACTTATGCATGTTTAATGGACTAACCAATATGATGTTTTTTACAATACAACAATTTTATAGTTTTCATGCAAACTATATTTGAATCTTAAGATATGGTAGTGGGTGAGGTTGGAGTGAGACCATTACTAGATGAAGGAAATGGAGGTGGAGTAGAAAAGGAGTTGAACATCCACATGACTACCACCCAAGAGGAGAGAAGCTGTTATTAAACTAGCTCAAGAAAAGATAGAAAATATAGATCAACGCCTTATAATTCAGCCTCTTCGAGGGGGCAACCTCCTTTACATTACATAAATGAACAATTCTTGGATGATACAAATGACAAAACCTCCTTTATATATATAGGAGTCTAAGGAGTCACAATATAATCCAGCCGACCTAACAATAATAATATAAAGCCACAAAAATAACAATAGAGGGATTCTATGGGGCACAGAAATAACAACATGGGGGTAATAGGGGCACTGTTGGGTGTGGAGCCTGATTATCTTCTATATTCAAAGGTATCGCCACATAGGACCCCAGTTTGAAATGGGGGCGACAACGCTGCCCGTAAAATATTCGCTGCAGGGGGGGTCCAGGGGGGGCGGCTGCGACCTTTGGGAGCCCCCCCTGGCGGGGGGTTTCGGGGGCAGCACCCCCGAAGCTAAAAATAGCTGTAAAATTGCCTTGTAAAAGTATAGTAATTTCTAGTCAATCTGGGCTGTTCATTAGGCAGATGATTTGATGGTAGAACTTATGTTTAGTTTAGGGTTTTTTGCCCTAGAAGGCAACCCCTCTCTTTGTATGAGGGTATTGTATTTGAGGCTGTGTGATAGATGTGTATTCTGTGAGCGAAAAATAGAGAGGTGAGACTGTGAGAGAAAACAGAGGATATTACAGCGGATTTGCTGTAGGTTGTGTCTCTTCATTTTGCTGGATAATAGAAAGGAAGGACTGGCTGTTCGGGGTGGACGTAGCCCAAACTGGGTGAACCACGTATATCTGTGTCTCTCTTGTTTTGTGTGTTTTCTGTGTTTATATTTCTGCAATATTTTATGTGTTCCATTGCTCCATAATATATAATTTTCTAACAACTAGTATCAGAGCCGAAGGTCTATTTGGCTGATAAACTCGCAGGAAAGAAGGGTTCCTGGTTCGAGTGGGAGCAATGGCGGAAGATGGTAAGTTTAGGGTTGAGAAATTTAATGGCAAAAACTTCTCGCTATGGAAGATGCAGATGGAAGATTATCTGTATCAGAAAGATCTATACCTACCATTAGGCGGAAAAACAAAGATTCCGACGGGTATGAAAGACGAAGAATGGAACCTTCTCGATAGAAAGGCACTCGGAACAATACGGTTGTGCCTTACTGCGTCAGTCGCCTTCAACATTTCGAAGGAAACCACGACAGAGGGTTTGATGCAGACGTTGTCGAAACTATATGAAAAACCCTCGACCTTAAACAAGGTATTTCTTATGAAACGGTTATTTAATATGAATATGTCGGAAGGTGGATCTGTTGCAAACCATTTAAATGATTTTAATACAGTTACAAGTCAGTTAAGCTCTGTAGGGGTAAACTTTGATGATGAAGTTAGAGCTCTGTTATTCTTGTGCTCATTACCAGAAAGTTGGAATGGTTTGGTAATGGCCATTAGTAACTCCGTTTCTAGATCTAGTACTTTAAAGTTTGATGATGTTATCGGTGCTATCCTTATCGAGGAAATGCGATGGAAAAGCTCCGGTGAGACATCGGGAAATGCTTTGAGTGCAGAGTCTAGAGGAAGAAAAATGGAAAGAGGAAAGAGCTCAGGATATCGCAGTAAATCAAGGAAAGGTAGATCCAAGTCCAAATCGGGGATAGTGTGCTGGAAATGTGGAAAGAAAGGACACCTAAAGAAAGACTATAGATCTCGAAAGGGAAAAGAAGGAGATGCACAACAAGAAAATAGTCATGAAGCAAATGTGACAGGTGAGGTGTTCCAAGATGCTTTGATTCTTTCTTTCTAAAATATTATTGATTCCTAGGTGGTAGATTCAGGGGCTTCATTCCATGCCACACCTGATAAGAAATACTTGCATGACTATGTTCAAGGAGATTTTGGACAAGTTCGTCTGGGTGATGATAAACCCTATAAAATCGTTGGAATGGGTAAGGTTCTTGTAAAACAGCAGAATGGAAACCAATGGCTATTAAAGGAGGTAAGGCATGTTCCATATCTAAAGAAAAATCTGATTTCACCAGGGCAGTTAGGCGGTGAAGGTTGTGTGACAACTTTCACAGATAAAGCTTGGAAGGTCACCAAAGGAGCCCTGGTAATAGAAAAAGGTGAAAAGGTTGGTACATTGTATTTATGCAATGGTATTTCTAACTCTGTTAATGCTTTAACTTCCAAAGGAGCAGATGCAGCATTATGGCATCATAGGCTCGGAGACATGAGTGAAAAGGGGATGAAGATTCTTCACTCAAGGAATTTGTTGCCAGGTTTGAAGAATGTTGATTTGGACTTCTGTGAGAATTGCATTTATGGAAAACAGAAGAGAGTCAGATTTCTCAGAGTTGGGAAAGAAAAGAAGAATGAAAAATTAGAGCTTGTGCATACAGATGTATGGGGACCTGCTCAGGTATCATCTCTCGGTGGCTCTCGTTATTATGTTACTTTTATTGTGATGCAACTAGAAAAACTTGGATTTATTGTATTAATAATAAAACTGATGTATTTGATACTTTCAAGAAATGGAAAGCTTTGGTTGAGATTGAGAAAGGAAAGAAATTAAAGTGTCTTAGATTAGACAATGGAGGTGAATATTGCAGCAAAGAGTTTGATAGGTACTATTCATAACATGGAATTCGCAGAGAGAAGACAGTTCCAAGAACACCACAAGAAAATGGTGTGTCAGAAAGGATGAACAGAACAATCATGGAGCGTGCAAGGTGCATGAGATTGCATGCAGGATTTCCTTTACAGTTTTGGGCAGATGATGTAGATACTGTTGTTTATCTAATAAACAGAGGGCCTTCAATTTCCTTGGATGGTGGTGTTCCAGAGGAAGCATGGACAGGTAAAAAGGTAAACTACTCTATTTTAAAGCCTTTTGGTTGTGATGCCTTTGTCCATATTGATAAAGAAAATAGAACAAAGCTTGAGGCAAAGTCAAAGAAATGTACCTTTATTGGATATGGCATTAATGATTTTGGTTATCGCTTATATGATTACGAAAATCACAAAATCATTAGGAGCAGAGATGTAATATTCAATGAAAAGGTCTTGTATAAGAATCAGTTGCAGGAAAAGGAACAGGAAAAGGAAAACAAGGAATACGCAGTTCTTGATGAAATCACTGAAAAAGTAAAGGTGCCTGAAAATAATAATAATCGACAACCACAACAACAACAACCACCACAACAACAACAGGCACCCCAAACACCTGAAAGTGGTGTTAGAAGATCTACCAGGATAAGTAGACCCCCTGAACGATACTCTCCTTCATTATATTATTTATTGTTGACTGATTCCGGTGAACCCGAATTTTATGAAGAAGCAATGTAGGTTGAAAGTAGGAAGAAGTGGGAGGTAGCCATGGAAGAAGAGATGGACTCCTTAATGCATAACCAGACTTGGGATTTAGTCAGGTTACCTGTAGGAAAAACTACATTGAAGAATAAATGGGTTTACAGGCTGAAGGAAGAAGATGGAGGAAAACAGAGGTATAAAGCTAGACTTGTGGTGAAGGGGTTTGCACAGAAGAAAGGTATTGATTTTGATGAAATATTTTCTCCTGTTGTTAAAATGACTTCAATCAGAACTATTTTAAGTCTTGTAGCAGCTGAAGATTTACATCTTGAGCAGTTAGATGTAAAGACAGCCTTTCTCCATGGGGATTTGGAGGAAGAGATATATATGCAGCAGCCACAAGGATATGAGGTGAAAGTGAAGGAGAAACTAGTGTGCAGGTTGAAGAAGAGCTTGTATGGCTTAAAACAGGCTCCAAGGCAGTGGTATCTAAAATTTGACAAGTTTATGTATGAACAAGGTTATACTAGATGTCACTCTGATCATTGTGTTTATTTGAAAAAGCAAAATGATGGCAGCTATATTATATTGTTATTGTATGTAGATGACATGCTTGTTGTAGTATCTAACATGCAGGAAATAAATGTGCTCAAAAGAAAATTGGCAAATTCATTTGCAATGAAGGATTTGGGAGCTGCAAAACAAATCCTTGGTATGAGAATAACTAGAGATAGGAAAAATCATAAATTAACATTGTCTCAGAATGAGTACATACAAAAGGTGTTGAAAAGATTTAACATGCACAATGCAAAACCCGTTAGTACACCTTTTGCTAGCCATTTCAAACTTAGCAAGGAAATGTACCCAAAGACCCAAGAAGACATGGATTATATGTCTAAAGTTCCATATGCATCAGCAGTTGGAAGCTTAATGTATGCAATGGTCTGCACAAGGCCTGATATTGCACATGCAGTGGGAGTTGTAAGCAGGTACATGAAAAATCTAGGAAAGGAACATTGGATGGCAGTGAAATGGATTCTTGGATATTTGAAAGGTACCACAAATCAAGCATTATGCTTTGGTGGTTCAAACATCTCCCTACAAGGATATGTTGATGCAGATATGGCAGGTGACAGAGATAACAAGAGGAGCACTACAGGATATGTATTTACTGTTGGAGGAATAGCTGTCAGTTGGGTTTCAAAAATCCAAAGTGTTGTTGCACTTTCAACAACAGAAGCAAAGTATGTTGCTGCTACAGAGGCTAGTAAAGAAATGATTTGGTTACAAAGGTTTATGGGTGAATTGGGTAAGGCACATGATATGGGCACGTTATACAGTGATAGCCAAAGTGCCATTCATCTTGCAAAGAACTCAGCTTTTCATTGCAGGACTAAACACATACAGCTCAAGTACCATTTCATACGATCAGTGTTGAAAGATGGAGAGTTGAAGCTGGAAAAGATACACACTAGCCAGAATCCTGCAGATATGCTAACAAAAGTTGTAACCAGGGAGAAACTGAGAATATGCTCAGTTTCAGTTGGTCTTCAAGGATGACGATGAAGATGAGAAACAGCCAGGTCCAAATAGGAGTCATTGTCCAGCAAATGGAGCAGCGGTGGAGTTGCTACAATCAGTCTCCAAGTGGGAGATTGTTGGGTGTGGAGCCTGATTATCTTCTATATTCAAAGGTATTGCCACATAGGACCCCAGTTCGAAATGGGGGCGGCAACGCCGCCTGTAAAATATTCGCTGCAAGGGGGGTCCAAGGGGGGCGGCTGCGACCTTTGGGAGCCCCCCCCTGGTGGGGGGTTTCGGGGGCAGCGCCCCCGAAGCTAAAAACAACTGTAAAATTGCCTTGTAAAAGTATAGTAATTTCTAGTCAATCTGGGCCGTTCATTAGGCAGATGATCTGACGGTTGAACTTATGTTTAGTTTATGGTTTTTTTCCCTAGAAGGCAACCCCTCTCTTTGTGATGATGATGATGATGATGGTTAACGTCCACTGAGACCAAATTGGTCTATCGGACCTACAATTTTCTTAATTTTTACTTGTCTGGCTCCTTGTCTTTCTTGGCGAGATTGGTGTTGTAGCTTTCTTTCTTTTCTCTACGGTCTTCCAACTTCCTTTGTCTTGCATCTCCTTCATCTCCTCTGGTTCTTGGGACATTGGTGTCTTAGCTTCGCGATCTATTGTGTTCGTTCTTTTGAAAATAGTCGGAGAAGAAGTTTGGTTTAGGAGATCTGCTTTGCTATTAAATGAAGATTTATTTTCCGCGGTATTCAAATCCTCATAACTGTTGATTTGTTGGGGCGGGCTTTCTCCTTGCTTGTTTTGAGAGTTGTTTCCTTCTTCCTTGATTTCATGTGACTCATTTTCTCTAGAATATTCTTCTTCTTTGATGACAGTGTAGTGTTCTTTTTGTGCTCCTTCCCACCATGTAGCGGTGGTGGTTTTTTCTAGCAAAATTTTTCTCAGAGGCTTTTGGGCAATTTTTGGCTAGATGCCCCGTCTCAAAGCACGATCGACATCTGAAGAGGACACTTTCATAATCAAGCTTCTGGTTCCACACATAGTCTTTACTTGTTAGGTTTATTTCAGCTGGGAATCCGGTGCTGAAATCCATTTCCACACAGATGCGTGCATAGGTGGTTCTGGCATATTCCTCTGTTTCTGGGCACCTGCAGTAAAATTTCCCAATTGCATTTCCGATGGCTTTTAGCGAGGAGAGATTCCAGAGATGCAAGGGTAGGCTTGGCAATCTCACCCAAACTGGTGCTGAGGTTATCACTGCTGTAGAGGGATCGAATGATGGGTTCCATGGCTTCATGAATAGGCCTGGTTTTTCCCAAAACCAAGGGCCGGAATCTAGAATACATTGTCTGCTTTCAGGATTTTCGAAATCTACTATAAAGAAACCTCTAGCACAGGGGTAGATATTAATTTCATCAGAAATGATAGGCTTCCATACCTCCGAGATCCAATTGTGGAGTGCTATCAGCCGCGGCCAAAAACCATTGAACCGGCAAATTAGGGCACTTTCGGAGAACTTCAAAGCTTCATCGAGTGAGTCCTGGACCACTTGGATAGTGGGAGCTGGGGCTTCACTCACGATATGGGCAGGAGATTGCCCTTCAGAGGCGGATGAGCCACCAGTTATTTTGCGAAGCTCGGAGCCATATTTTACTTGCTCGTAGAACCCAGCCGCAGACAAATAAGACAGAAGATAAGATTAGATCTAGATCTGACCGCAGAAATTAGCCACCTAGATCTAGCCTCAGATCTAAAACCTAGCCATGAAATAAATTGTAAATGCGAGCAGGCCCCAGATCTATAGATCTGCACCAGATCTATACTGCAGATTCAATTCATGATCACCGTAGAATCGCAGACGAGATCTATTACCAAGAACCGCAGACGAGATCTATTGCCGAAGAACCGACGAGTTCGTTGCCGAAGAACCGCAGAGATCTATTGCCGAAGAACCGCAGAGATCTATTGTCGAAGAACCGAAGAGCCGCAGAGATCTATTGCCGAAGAACCGCAAAGATCTATTACGGGAGATAGATCTATTGCCGAAAACCGCAGAACCGCAGAGATCTATTACGAGAGATAGATCTATTGCCTGTGATAGATGTGTATTCTGTGAGCGAAAAACAGAGAGGTGAGACTGTGAGAGAAAACAGAGGATATTACAGCGGATTTGCTGTAGGTTGTGTCTCTTCATTTTGTTGGATAATAGAAAGGAAGGACTGGCTGTTCGGGGTGGACGTAGCCCAAATTGGGTGAACCATGTATATCTGTGTGTCTCTTGTTTTATGTGTTTTCTGTGTTTATATTTCTGCAATATTTTATGTGTTCCATTGCTCCGTAATATATCATTTTCTAACAGGCACAACAATATAAATAAGGGGTATAACTACAATAGTAATGGGGTAATCACTAGTATTATAGGGACCCAACATGCCCCTCTCCTTCAAAAAAGTGTTGTCCTCAACGCTTGAGTAGTTCTGGATACTTCTGCATAAAATTCTCATCCTCTCATGTGGAATCTTCAGCAGATAAGTTCTTCCACTTGATAAGATACTCTGAAATTGATCGATTTCGTAGCTGTCGAGTTCTTGTTTTTGTGACTGCTTCCGGTTCCAATATAATTTTTCCTTCCTCGTCAAGTTCTGGCAATATTGTTTGAACTGGGAGCTTGTCGCCTATAACCTTCTTTAAACATGAAACATGGAAAACTGGGTGCAATCGAGAAGCTGCAGGAAGCTCCAATTTGTATGCCATAGTACCAATCTTTTGCAACACCTTGTACGGACCATAATACTTTGGTGATAATTTATTATCCTTCTTAGCTTGCTTTAGGGACATTTTCTTATATGGTTGTAGCCGTAGGAATACCCAATCACCTACATCAAAACTTCTTTCACTGCGATGTTGATCTGCCTGTTGTTTCATTCTATTTTGTGCCAACACGAGGTTATCCTTTAAGAGTTGGAGGACTTGTTGTTGATGTTCGATGTGATGTTCCACTGCCTGAACCTTAGAATTTTCTCTTAAATATGATGTGATGGATGGTGGTTGATACCCATAAAGTGCCATAAATGGGGTCATTTTTGTTGTTGTATGGAAGGAAGTGTTATACCACCATTCAGCCAGAGGCAACCATTTGACCCATTGTGTCTGTTTATCAGATACAAAGCAACGAAGATATCCTTCCAAACATTTGTTTACTATCTCAGTTTGCCCATCAGATTGAGGATGATAAGATGAGCTATGAGCTAACTGAGTACCAAGACAAGAAAATAATTCTGTCCAAAAATTTCCAGTGAAAATGGGATCTCTGTCACTTACAATAATCTTTGGGTTTCCATGTAGCTTTTGAATTGTTTCCATAAATGCAGTAGAAACTGTACTGGCTTTAAATGGATGTGATAATGCACAAAAGTGTGCATACTTGGTAAGTCTGTCAACTACCACCATGATGACACTCTTTCCCTCAGACTTGGGTAAACCTGTGATAAAATCCATTGAAACCTCCTCCCAACGTTGGCTTGGAATGGATAAAGGTTGTAATAGACCCGGTGTCTTAATTGTTTCAACTTTATTTTGTTGGAAAACCAAACATTCTGCCACAAACTTTTGAATATCTGATTTAAGGCCATCCCAAAAAAATTCCTTCTTAACCCTGTGGTAAGTTTTTAAAAATCCTGAGTGCCCTCCTAAGGGAGAAGTGTGCAATTCCATAAGAATCTTTTGTTTTAGCTGGGAATTCTTACAGAGGTATAAGCGATCTTTGTACCATAACGAATCATTTTGCCAGCTAAATGTATCAGACGTACTGGAATCTTGTTGTAGCTTTCGAATAAGTGCCCACACTTCTTCATCATTCTTCCATTCCTCCCTTGCTTCGTTTATCCAATCTGGTTGGATAATAGAAATGGCGCACAACAATGCTTCCACATCCTCATCCTTTCTTGAGAGTGCATCTGCCACCACATTTTGCTTCCCTTTTTTGTAGATGATTTCAAAGTCATAACCCAACATCTTTGTGACCCACTTTTGTTGCTCTTCAGAGGATAATCTTTGTTCTAAAAAGTATTTAAGGCTATCATGATCCGTTTTTACCTTGAAGTGTCTTCCCATTAGGTAGGGTCGCCATTTCTTAAGTGCATGGAGTATTGCCAACATTTCCTTCTCATAAATAGCTTTGCTTAAAAACTTTCCCTTGATTGGACGACTTTCAAAAGCAATGGGTCTTTCATCTTGCATTAGAACAACACCAATTCCATTTCCTGAAGCATCACATTCCACAATAAAGGTTTTTGTGAAGTCCGGTGTAGCTAAGACCGGTGCTTGGCACATTGCCTCTTTAAGATGTTCAAAGGCCTTTGTTGCTTCCGCAGTCCATGAAAATGCATCTTTCTTCAATAATGTTGTTAGAGGTGCTGCTATTCTCCCATAATTCTTAACAAACTTGCGATAATACCCTGTCAACCCAAGAAATCCTCGCAGATGCTTTATGGATGTGGGGATTTTCCATTCCTTAATGGCTTTAATTTTGCTAGGGTCTACCTTAACTCCTTCATGAGATACAATATGACCCAAATATTCCACCTCCTGGACTCCAAAGAAACATTTGGATCTTTTTGCATATAATTGTTTCTCCTCCAATAGTTGTAGCACCCTGTCAACATGTTCAACATGATCCTTCCAAGACTTGCTGTAGATTAGTATATCATCAAAAAATACTAACACAAATTTTCTAAGGAATGGTTTGAAAATTGAATTCATCAAACCTTGAAATGTTGAAGGTGCATTGGTAAGGCCAAAAGGCATGACCAAAAATTCATAATGACCCTCATGAGTTCTAAATGTTGTTTTCAGAATGTCTTCAATCTTCATTCTGATTTGATGATATCCCGAACGAAGATCCAACTTGGTGAAGTAAATTGATCCATGCAATTCATCCAGTAATTCATCAATGACAGGAATGGGGAACTTATCTTTAATAGTGAGCTTGTTGAGCTCCCTATAATCTGGACACATGCGCCATGATCCATCCTTCTTGTGCACCAATACTACTGGAGCAGAGAAAGAACTTTGACTTGGTTGAATTATACCAGCCTCTAGCATTTCTGCAACCATACGTTCAATTTCACTTTTTTGGACATAGGGATATCTGTACGGCCTGATGTTTGGAGGAACACTTCCTGGAATCAGATGAATAGCATGATCATGATCACGCATAGGTGGGAGACCTTTGGGAGTCTCAAATACCTTGGAATGATTGTCCAGGACTTTTTGGAGATCTGGAGAAATAGATGATTCTGATGTGGAAACATCTAGCGAACATAATTGTGCAATTACACCTCTTTGCTCCTTTTTTAGAAGCTTTGTCATACCATTAGAGCTGATTATCTTTCCTGGTTTCCCTGCAATACCCCTTAATTCAACTTCCTTTCCTTCCGTAGAAAATTTGATGAAAAGTTCTTGAAAATTAAAAGCTATTGTACCCAAGGATTGTAGCCATTGGACTCCTAGTACAACATCAGCACCTCCCATTGGAATGGAAAGCATTGGGCTAGTCAATACATATTCTCCCATGGATAGCTTGATATTATGGCACTTTCCAGAGCAATTTATTGTTCCTCCATTTGCAATCATCACTTGACACTCTGGTGCTGGATATAGGAAGCAATTCAATTCTTTTGCTACCCTACAATGAATAAAATTGTGGGTGCTTCCTGAATCAATCAACACTATTACCTTTTTCTTCTTGATTTGTCCTTCTATCTTGATGGTTTGAGGAGTGGTAATTCCCGCCAATGCATTACAAGATATGGTCGGATTTATTTGTTCTTCATCTAGGCTTTGTTCCTAGAGTATATATTCTTCTTTTGACCTTTCTTGCTCCTTTTCTTCTTCCTCTTCACAATCTATGTAGAATAATTTCTTCTCAGCACACTTATGACCTTTAGTGTATTTGTTATCACAACTGTAACAAAGCCCTTTTGCTCTTTTTTCTTCCAATTGTTGTGGTGTCAACCTTATAGGTTGTGGAAGACTAGGGGCAACAACACTTCCGTCTTTATAGTTGTGAGTGGTATGCTTCCTGGTTGCCATAATTTTGCTTTCCATTTTTCTTGCTAACCTGAATGCCTTCTCTAATGAATCAGGTTCCCAAAGGCGAACATCATGTTGGATATTATCCTTTAAAGACCCTATGAACACATCAATCCTATGCTCCTCTGGAATATCTTTTACCCTTATGTTCAATTTTTGGAACTCCTCAATGTGCTCCATTACTGAACCCTTTTGTTTGAGACTTATCAATTGGCTAAAAAAAGTGTTGCTTTTTGTATCTTCATAATGTGCTATCAATTCTTCCGTAAAAATTGCCCAAGTGATAAATTGTTTACGAGAGCAAAGCCATTGATACCATACAAACTGATTTGGTTCCAAATATACAGTTGCCATATGTACCTTTTGTGTGTTTTGCACATTATTAAGATCGAAGAACTGCTCCATCTGTAATATCCATGTGGCGGGATCCTTGCCATCAAACTTCCTCATATCGATTTTTGGAATATGGTGGGTCTTCGATCCAACATTAGAGTCTATGAAATCATGATTAACATTTCTTTTGTTCACATCATGAGTTTCCTTTACAACCTTTTCACCATTAGTAAGTATTTCTTGTAGAAAATTTGTCAAATCTGTCTTCAAATCTGCCATGTCTGTCTTCAAATCTGCCATGCCTGTCTTCAAATCTGCCATGTCTCTCTTCAAATCTGTCTTCCAATCATCCATCTTAGCTTCCATGCCCTTTATCTTAGATTCCATGCCATTTATCTTAGCTTCTGTTAGCTTTTGTGAGTGTGACATTTGTTGCACTTGTTCTTGTAATTTTGATATATCATGTAGCATTTCTTCCTCTTCTTCATGAGTCATGCTAGAGCTTTCAGGTTTTTTACTAGGTGTTTGCATTTTCTTTCCTCGGGGCATCAGTTATCGATAATAATGCTTTACTATGCCCTTTGAATTCCGTTAAACCAAGCTTTCACAAAAATTTTAAAAAACTACACACCTTTTTGTCACTTTATAGAAGCCTGATATTGAATCTGATGTATCTCTGTAATTTCAGATCATCCAATTCTGAAGTTGTGACTTGTAGTACCCTTTTGTGTCCTCTTTCCAATGTCACAAGTCTGACCCAAATTGGATTCTCCAAGGAAGAGTTATGTGAAATCTCCCACAGTGACTCGCTTTTAGACTAGTTCAATAGAGTTAACTTGTACGACGTTCCACGGGTCACTGTTTCAACCTTTGGATCTGAAACATGCATACAAGAAACTATATTCTGTCCTCTTTCTGTACCTTCTTACGAAATTTCAATCCAATCCCCAGAGAGAAAGTTATGACGATTTTCCCCAGGTCACCTATTTTGAATGTAATTCAGGAGTCTGCAAAAATACCAACTTCCTCAGATCATATCTCTGCAAATATCGCGCGAAAAGCTTTGAAATTGAGACCCAAGGTTTAGCGCGATTTCTTCTCAAATGGGTTTTTTTTGTGACTTCTGAAACATCACAGAAAGAAAGTTATAACGAAAATTCCACGATGACCTGTTTGGAGCAGCGAAACCCTAGAATCCAAAGCTCTGATACCAAATGTTATGAAACCAGCTCAAGAAAAGATAGATCAACGCCTTAGAATTTATCCTCTTCGAGGGGGAAACCTCCTTTACATTACATAAATGAACAATTCTTGGATGATACAAATGACAAAACCTCCTTTCTATATATAGGACTCTAAGGAGTCACAATATAATCTAGCCGACCTAACAATAATAATATAAAGCCACAAAATAAACAATAGAGGGATTCTATGGGGCACAGGAATAACAACATGGGGGTAATAGGGGCACAACAATATAAATAAGGGGTATAACTACAATAGTAACGGGGTAATCGCTAGTATTATAGGGACCCAACAGAAGCAATGGATGATCAAGGAGGAAAGGAAATCAAATGCAACAGGTGTTGTTGGAACAAATGTGGATCCTATTTGAAATTTATATTAGTGACATATGGTAGAAAATGTTTTTCTTCTTAAGTATTCAATGCATCCCACTAAGTGACTATTGTCAATTTAGCACCAAAATTGTGGAGTAAGGTGAGGAGGTAAGCATCAATAATTTGCAGGTAAAGCATCAACATTTTTACTAAGACCAGAATAGATAACCTTGTAGTGCAATGCAATTAATAGTAGGGAAATGAGATGAGGTAAGTTTCCCTTGGCATGTAAGCAAGGTCAATCTAATGTGATGTGACGGGGTTATAAGTAAAATACAAATCTTATAAAATTTAATCAATCAATTTTTTTTTTAGGGAAAGTAGGGGATAGATTTAAACAAAGCTTAAAAAAAGTGTTCAGTATAATATGGATATAAACAATGTGCTATTATATAAATATAATAACATAGATCAATGTTCATATTATAATAATTGAAGCTACAAAGTGCAAACAGCGATAAGAGTACCATAAAGAAAAATAAATAAAGTATGATATCAGTGATAGGCATGCCAAGTAAACAATGAATTGAATAATTGAGAAGTGGATCATGCGTTGCCAATTCATGAATACAACACCCATTTCAAAAGACAGCCTAATGGAAATGGCAACAGTCAGTCTTTGTAGGCGGTAGTGATAAAAATTGATTCAAAATCCGTGCAATGGCCGGAATGTTTTTATAACAGAGTTGCAGTGGCCCACAATCAATGAGTTTCCCATGGTTTAGTATTGTAGAGGCAACAAATGTGGTGCGCAATACAGATGGAACTAAAGATATTCTAGGCCAGGATTATTATCTTTTTAGGAATTCGAGAGGAGGATTATTATCTTTTTCAACTTTCACTTTGGCATATTTACAATTTTTAAACATGAAGATTTTGAAACATCAGAGCCATCAGGGTGATTCTGAGAATCGCCCCGCCACCCCACGATTCTCAGAATCGCGGGGTGGCGGGGCGATTCTCAAAATCGCCCCGATGGCTCTTATATTCATAAAATATGAATATAAAATATGATATTTTATGAATATCAAAGCCATAGGGGCGATTCTGAGAATCGCCCCACCACCCAGCGATTCTCAGAATCGCCCCAATGGCTCTAATGTTTCAAAACCTACCATTGTTTTAAGCTTCCTCTGCACGGCAAAGAACCACATTAAACAACTAAAGTATGATGCGGTAAATAATATGATGTTATAAAGTTAAAGTTAAGTAAACATTGGTTATCAAGTAGTTGGTTACAGTTTGGAAAATATATTATTGTTAGTTATTGTTTAATATGGGGTGGTGGGGCGATTCTCAGATGAGTATTAAGTTGGATGGTCACCCCAATCTAATCTCATGTCTGATCTCTGTGTTTAATGACACTGTGCGAGGTATTCATGTAGCAAGGATTCTTCGAAATCTTCTTGCACACACAAAGGCAAATTTCATTAAATTTAGAGAAATCAGTACACTAGCAATGAAGGTAGAAGATTGTATTCAATTCTTTGCCTTTCGTTTGGAAATTAAAGTGTTGCATTGCAGTTCGATCTAGAAGCAATTTCATCGGATCAGTTAACTTCTTTGTGATGTGTTTCAGGTTCTGAAGGATGTGATGGATATTAACTATTCATGCATAATGTAGAGGGAGGAACATTCATGCAAGCCTCTGGAAGCAGCCATAGGATTGGCTGCTCAGATCTTCAACTTTATGACCACATCGAAATGTGATTTCCAGTTCAAAGAATTGGGTGGCTTCTCAACAACATCGCTGGTTTCTAAAGTGGTGGATTTTTTTTGGGGTCACCCATATCCATTGAAGATAGTTCCGAATATCAAGCGATTCAACATCGAGCTTTTGATCGCTTTTATGGAGAATGACAAAACTGCTTTAGAGACGAGATCGGAATTGGTTACAACTTTGGAGGTGGATTTGAATGGTATAGCATATTATTGTTTGGGGTGATTTTCATTGATGTTGGGTATAGCATATTATTGTTTGGGGCGATTTTCATTGATGTTGGGTATAGCATATTATTGTTTGGGGCGATTTTCATTGATGTTGGGTATAGCATATTATTGTTTGGGGTGATTTTCATTGATGCTGGGGAAATTCTAAGAATCGTTGGGTGGTGGGGCGACTCTCAAAATCGCCCCATGTGCCCACGCCTACATGTAGAGCTTCTCCTGCCTTCTTGATGAGTTTGTCTATTTCATTGTTATTACTATCTATCTCTCAGAAAAAGAGGGAGAAGAGATTATCTAGAACTCTGCTAGTATGGCCAATATAGCATATTATTGTTTGGGGCAATTTTCATTGATGCTGGGGCGATTTTGAGAATTGCCGAGTGGCTGGGCGATTCTCAGAATCGCCCCACCATCAACAAAAATCGCCCCAAACAATAATATGCTATACCCATCATCAATGAAAATCACCCCAAACAATAATATGCTATACCCTTCAAAGCTGCCTCCAAAGCTATCACCAATTCCGATCTCGTCTCTAAAGCAGCTTTATCCTTCTCCATAAGAGCGATCAAAAGCTCGATGTTGAATCGCCTGATATTCAAAACTATCTTCAACAGATATGGTTGACCCCAGAAAACATCCACCACATTAGAAACCAACAATGTTGTTGAGAAGCCACCCAATTCTTCGAACTAGAAATCACGTTTCGATGTGGTCATAAAGTTGAAGATTTGAGCAGCCAATCCTATGGCTACTTCCAGAGGCTTGCATGAATGTTCCGCCCTCTGCATTATGCATGAATAGTTAATCTCTGTCAAATCCTTCAGAACTTGAAAACACATCACAAAGAATTTAATTGATCCGATGACAGTGCTTTCAAATCGAACAACAATGCAACACTTTAATTTTCAAACGAAAGGCAAAGAATTGAATACAATATTTTACCTGCGTTGCTAGTGCACTGATTTCCCTAAATTAAATGCAATCTACCTTTGCGTGTGCAAGCAGATTTCGAAGAATCCTTGCTACATGAATACCTCGCATTGTGTCCAAGGAAAACCAGATACTTTAATGTGGTAAAGATATTTAACTTCTTGTAAAAAAAGAATATATAGGAACAACACGTCCAATATACCAAGTGGAATCTCACCTATCCAACCCAAGAAGTTGAATCAGAGACTGAGGTTGAGACTGATGACCCTATATCTGACTGCAATTTAGTAAGCTTCTCATATATGGAAGTTCAAAAACTAAATCCCCACCAATTTTCCTCTGGGTATTATGATAATTGTCACTCACACACAAACAGTGAAAGTGCTCAAAAATTAGCAATCCAAATCATATACAAATAAAATTCAAATATGTATCCAACCTCACAACATGACTTTATCTTTTCCATCGTGTCATATTATTCTACTTCTCATTATTGTAATGTATAAAGTGACCTCTAAGTCAATTGCTATGCAACGAAGTTATTTTGCATCGATCCATAAGAAACAACTGATAAAAGCGTGCATGGAGTTGGAAAACAACTTTTCATGGGAGTAGCTATGAGACAACATCTCAAATTTCATAATCGAGCTATCATCACCATTTCCATCAACATATTATTGATTTGGGAAATTTTCATTGATGCCGGGGCGATTCTCAAAATCGCCCCATGTGCCCATTCCTGCATGCAATCCAGGCGTGGGCACATGGGGCGATTCTGAGAATCACCCCGCCAATCGGTGATTCTTAGAATTTCCCCAGCATTAATGAAAATCACCCCAAACAATAATATGTTGATGGAAACTCTCACACACAAATAGTGAAAGTGCTCAAAAATTAGCAATCCAAGTCATATACAAATAAAATTCAAATATATATCCAACCTCACAGCATGACTTTATCTTTTCCATTATGTCATATTATTCTATGTCTTATTATTGTAATGTACAGAGTGACCTCTAAGTCAATTTCTATGCAGCGAAGTTATTTTGCATCAATCCATAAGAAACAACTGATAAAAGCGTGCATGGAGTTGGAAAACAACTTTTCGTGGGAGGAGCTATGAGACAACATCTCAAATTTCATAATCGAGCTATCATCACCATTTCCATGAACATATTATTGTTTGGGGTGATTTTCATTAATGCTGGGGCAATTTTGAGAATCGGTGGGTGCCCAACAATTCTTAGAATCACCCCATGTGCCCACGCCTACATGCAATCCAAGCGTGGGCACATGGGGCGATTCTGATAATTGCCCTGCCACACGGCGATTCTCAGAATCGCCCTAGCATCAATGAAAATCACCCCAAACAATGATATTCTATACCCTTCAAAGCCACCTCCAAAGTTGTCACCAATTCCGATCTCATCTCTAAAGCAGCTTTATCCTTCTCCATAAGAGCGATCAAAAGCTCAATGTTGAATCGCCTGATATTCATAACTATCTTCAATGGATATGGGTGACCCCAGAAAACATCCACTACTTTAGAAACCAATGATGTTGTTGAGAAGCCACCCAATTCTTCGAACTAGAAATCCCATTTCGATGTGGTCATAAAGTTGAAGATCTGAGCAGCCAATCATATAGATGCTTCTAGAGGCTGTTGGGTCCCTATAATACTAGTGATTACCCCATTACTATTGTAGTTACACCCCTTATTTATATTTTTGTGCCCATATTACCCCCATGTTGTTATTTCTGTGCCCCGTAGAATCCCTCTATTATTATTTTTGTGGCTTTATATTATTATTGTTAGGTCGGCTGGATTATATTGTGACTCCTTAGACTGCTATATATAGAAAGCAGGTTTTGTCATTTGTATCATCCAAGAATTGTTCATTTATGTAATGTAAAGGAGGTTGCCCCCTCGAAGAGGCTGAATTCTAAGGCGTTGATCTATCTTTTCTATCTTTTCTTTAGCTGGTTTCATAACATTTGGTATCAGAGCTTTGGATTCTAGGGTTTCACTGCTCCAAACAGGTCATCGTGGCATTTTCGCTATTAAATTTTTTCTGTGACGTTTCAGAAGTCGCAAAAAAAAACCCATTTGAGAAGGAATCACGCTAAACCTTGGGTCCAAATTTCAAAGCTTTTCGCGCAATATTTGCGGAGATATGATCTGAGGAAGTTGGTCTTTTTGCAGACTCTTGAATTACATTCAAAACAGGTGACCTGGGAAAAATCGTCATAACTTTCTCTCTAGGGATCAGATTGAAATTTCATAAGAAGGTACAGAAAGAGGACGGACTGTAGTTTCTTGTATGGGTGTTTCAGATCCAAAGGTTGAAACAGTGGTTCGTGACACGTCGTACAAGTTCTCTCTACTGAATTAGTCTAAAAGCAAGTCATTGTGGGAGATTTCACATAACTCTTCATTGGAGAATCCAATTTGGGTCAGACTTGTGGCATTGGAAAGAGGACGCAGAAGGCTACTAGAGGTCGCAATTTCAGAACTAGATGATCTGAAATTACAGAGATACATCAGATTCAATATCAGGCTTCTATAAAGTGAAAAAAGGTGTGTAGTTTTTATTTTTATTTTTGTGTAAGCTTGGTTTAACGGAATTCAAAGGGCATAGTAAAGCATTATTATCAGTAACTGATGCCCCAAGGGAAGAAAATGAAAACACCTAGTAAGGAACCTGAAAGCTCTAGCATGACTCATGAAGAAGAGGAAGAAATGCTACATGATATATCAAAATTACAAGAACAAGTGCAACAAATGTCACGCTCACAAAAGCTAACAGAAGCTAATATAAATGGCGTGGAATCTAAGATAAATGGCATGGAATCTAAGATAAAGGGCATGGAAGCTAATATGGATGATTCGAAGACAGATTTGAAGAGAGACATGGCAGATTTGAAGACAGACATGGCAGATTTGAAGACAGATTTGACAAATTTTCTACAAGAAATACTTACTAATGGTGAAAAGGTTGTAAAGGAAACTCATGATGTGAAAAAAAGAAATGTTAATCATGATTCCATAGACTCTAATTTTGGATCGAAGACCCACCATATTCCAAAAATCGATATGAGGAAGTTTGATGGCAAGGATCCCGCCACATGGATATTACAGATGGAGTAGTTCTTCGATCTCAATAATGTGCAAAACACACAAAAGGTACGCATGGAAACCGTATAGTTGGAACCAAATTAGTTTTTATGGTATCAATGGCTTTTCTCCCGTAAACAATTTATCAGTTGGGCAATTTTTACGGAAGAATTGATAGCACATTATGAAGATACAAAAAGAAACACTTTTTTTAGCCAATTGATAAGTCTCAAACAAAAGGGTTCAGTAATGGAGCACATTGAGAAGTTCCAAAAATTGAACATAAGGGTAAAAGATATTCCAGAGGAGCATAGGATTGATGTGTTCATAGGGTCTTTAAAGGATAATATCCAACATGATGTTCGCCTTTGGGAACCTGATTCATTAGAGAAGGCATTCAGGTTAGCAAGAAAATGGAAAGCAAAATTATGGCAACCAGGAAGCATACCACTCACAACTATAAAGACGGAAGTGTTGTTGCCCCCAGTCTTCCACAACCTATAAGGTTGACACCACAACAATTGGAAGAAAAAAGAGCAAAAGGGCTTTGTTACAGTTGTGATAGAAAATACACTAAAGGTCATAAGTGTGCTGAGAAGAAATTATTCTACATAGATTGTGAAGAGGAAGAAGAAAAGGAGCAAGAAAGGTCAAAAGAAGAAGGTATACTCTAGGAATAAAGCCTAGATGAAGAACAAATAAATCCAACCATATCTTGTAATGCATTGGTGGGAATTACCACTCCTCAAACCATCATGATAGAAGGACAAATCAAGAAGAAAAAGGTAATAGTGTTGATTGATTCAGGAAGCACCCACAATTTTATTCATTGTACGGTAGCAAAAGAATTTAATTGCTTCCTATATCCAGCACCAGAGTGTCAAGTGATGATTGCAAATGGAGGAACAATAAATTGCTTTGGAAGGTGCCATAATATCAAGCTATCCATGGGAGAATATGTATTGACTAGCCCAATGCTTTCCATTCCAATGGGAGGTGTTGATGTTGTACTAGGAGTCCAATGGCTACAATCCTTGGGTACAATAGCTTTTAATTTTCAAGAATTTTTCATCAAATTTTCTACGGAAGGAAAGGAAGTTGAATTAAGGGGTATTGCAGGGAAACCAGGAAAGATAATCAGCTCTAATGGTATGACAAAGCTTCTAAAAAAGGAGCAAAGAGGTGTAATTGCACAATTATGTTCGCTAGATGTTTCCACATCGGAATCATCTATTTCTCCAGATCTCCAAAAATTCTTGGACAATCATTCCAAGGTATTTGAGACTCCCAAAGGTCTCCCACCTATGCGTGATCATGATCATGCTATTCATCTGATTCCAGGAAGTGTTCCTCCAAACATCAGGCCATACAGATATCCCTATGTCCAAAAAAGTGAAATTGAACGTATGGTTACATAAATGCTAGAGGCTGGTATAATTAACCAAGTCAAAGTTCTTTCTCTGCTCCAGCAGTATTGGTGCACAAGAAGGATGGATCATGGCGCATGTGTCCGGATTATAGGGAGCTCAACAAGCTCACTATTAAAGATAAGTTCTCCATTCCTGTCATTGATGAATTACTAGATCAATTGCATGGATCAATTCACTTCACCAAGTTGGATCTTCGTTCGTGATATCATCAAATCAGAATGAAGATTGAATACATTCCGAAAATGGCATTTAGAACTCATGAGGGTCATTATGAATTTTTGGTCATGCCTTTTGGCCTTACCAATGCACCTTCAACATTTCAAGGTTTGATGAATTCAATTTTCAAACCATTCCTTAGAAAATTTGTGTTAGTATTTTTTGATGATATACTAATCTACAGCAAGTCTTGGAAGGATCATGTTGAACATGTTGACAGGGTGCTACAACTATTGGAGGAGAAACAATTATATGCAAAAAGATATAAATGTTTCTTTGGAGTCCAGGAGGTGGAATATTTGGGTCATATTGTATCTCATGAAGGAGTTAAGGTAGACCCTAGCAAAATTAAAGCCATTAAGGAATGGAAAATCCCCACATCCATAAAGCATCTGCGAGGATTTCTTGGGTTGACGGGGTATTATCGCAAGTTTGTTAAGAATTATGGGAGAATAGTAGCACCTCTAACAACATTATTGAAGAAAGAGGCATTTTCATGGACTCCGGAAGCAACAAAGGCCTTTGAACATCTTAAAGAGGCAATGTGCCAAGCACCGGTCTTAGCTACACCGGACTTCACAAAAACCTTTATTGTGGAATGTGATGCTTCAGGAAATGGAATTGGTGCTGTTCTAATGCAAGATGAAAGACCCATTGCTTTTGAAAGTCGTCCAATCAAGGGAAAGTTTTTAAGCAAAGCTATTTATGAGAAGGAATGTTGGCAATACTCCATGCACTTAAGAAATGGCAACCCTACCTAATGGGAAGACACTTCAAGGTAAAAATGGATCATGATAGCCTTAAATACTTTTTAGAACAAAGATTATCCTCTGAAGAGCAACAAAAGTGGGTCACAAAGATGTTGGGTTATGACTTTGAAATCATCTACAAAAAAGGGAAGCAAAATGTGGTGGCAGATGCACTCTCAAGAAAGGATGAGGATGTGGAAGCATTGTTGTGCACCATTTCTATTATCCAACCAGATTGGATAAACGAAGCAAGGGAGGAATGGAAGAATGATGAAGAAGTGTGGGCACTTATTCGAAAGCTACAACAAGATTCCAGTACGTCTGATACATTTAGCTAGTAAAATGATTCATTATGGTACAAAGATCACTTATACCTCTGTAAGAATTCCCAGCTAAAACAAAAGATTCTTATGGAATTGCACACTTCTCCCTTAGGAGGGCACTCAGGATTTTTAAGAACTTACCACAGGGTTAAGAAGGAATTTTTTTGGGATGGCCTTAAATCAGATATTCAAAAGTTTGTGGCAGAATGTTTGGTTTGCCAACAAAATAAAGTTGAAACAATTAAGACACCGGGTCTATTACAACCTTTATCCATTCCAAGCCAACGTTGGGAGGAGGTTTCAATGGATTTTATCACAGGTTTACCCAAGTCTGAGGGAAAGAGTGTCATCATGGTGGTAGTTGACAGACTTACCAAGTATGCACACTTTTGTGCATTATCACATCCATTTAAAGCTAGTACAGTTTCTACTGCATTTATGGAAACAATTCAAAAGCTACATGGAAACCCAAAGATTATTGTAAGTGACAGAGATCCCATTTTCACTGGAAATTTTTGGACAGAAATATTTTCTTGTCTTGGTACTCAGTTAGCTCATAGCTCATCTTATCATCCTCAATTTGATGGGCAAACTGAGATAGTAAACAAATGCTTGGAAGGATATCTTCGTTGCTTTGTATCTGATAAACAGGCACAATGGGTCAAATGGTTGCCTCTCGCTGAATGGTGGTATAACACTTCCTTCCATACAACAACAAAAATGACCCCATTAATGGCACTTTATGGGTATCAACCACCATCCATCACATCATATTTAAGAGAAAATTCTAAGGTTCAGGCAGTGGAACATCACATCGAACATCAACAACAAGTCCTCCAACTCTTAAAGGATAACCTCATGTTGGCACAAAATAGAATGAAACAACAGGCAGATCAACATCGTAGTGAAAGAAGTTTTGATGTAGGTGATTGGGTATTCCTACGGCTACAACCATATAAGCAAATGTCCCTAAAGCAAGCTAAGAAGGATAATAAATTATCACCAAAGTATTATGGTCCGTACAAGGTGTTGCAAAAGATTGGTACTATGGCATACAAATTGGAGCTTCCTGCAGCTTCTCGATTGCACCCAGTTTTCCATGTTTCATGTTTAAAGAAGGTTATAGGCGACAAGTTCCCAGTTCAAACAATATTGCCAGAACTTGATGAGGAAGGAAAAATTATATTGGAACCGGAAGCAGTCATAGAAACAAGAACTCGACAGCTACGAAATCGATCAATTTCAGAGTATCTTATCAAGTGGAAGAACTTATCCGCTGAATATTCCACATGGGAGGATGAGAATTTTATGCAAAAGTATCTAGAACTACTCAAGCGTTGAGGACACCACTTTTTTGAAGGAGAGGGGCATGTTGGGTCCCTATAATACTAGTGATTACCCCATTACTATTGTATTTATATCCCTTATTTATATTGATGTGCCCATATTACCCCCATGTTGTTATTTATGTGCCCCATAGAATCCCTCTATTGTTATTTTTGTGGCTTTATATTATTATTGTTAGGTCAGTTGGATTATATTGTGACTCCTTAGACTCCTATATATAGAAAGGAGGTTTTGTCATCTGTATCATCCAAGAATTGTTCATTTATGTAATGTAAAGGAGGTTTCCCCCTCGAAGAGGCTGAATTCTAAGGCGTTGATCTATCTTTTCTTGAGCTGGTTTCATAACAGAGGCTCACATGAATGTTCCTCCCTCTGCATTGTGCATGAATAGATAATATCTGTCACATCCTTTAGAACCTGAAAGCACATCAAAAAGAATTTAATTGATCCGATGAAATTGCTTTCAGATCGAACTGTAATGCAACACTTTAATTTTCAAATGAAAGGCAAAGAATTGAATACAATCTTCTACCTGCGTTGCCAGTGCATTGATTTCCCTAAATTCAATGCAATCTGCCTTTGCATGTGCAAGCATATTTCGAAGAATCCATGCTACATGAATACCCCACAAAGTGTCCAAGGAAAATGAGATACTTTAATGTGGTAAAGATATTTAACTTCTTGTAAAAAAAGAATATATAGGAACAACACGACCAGTATACCAAGTGGGATCTCACCTATCCAACCCAAGAAGTTGAATCGGAGACTAAGGTTGAGACTAATGACCCTATATCTAACTTCAATTTATTAAGATCCTCATATATGGAATTTCAAAAACTAAATCCCCACCAATTTTCCTCTGGGTATTATGATAATTCTCACTCTCACGCACAAATAGTGAAAGTGCTAAAAAATTAGCAATCCAAATCATACACAAATAAAATTCAAATATGTATCCAACCTCCCAGCATGACTTTATCTTTTGCATCGTGTCATATTATTCTATGTCTCATTATTGTAATGTACAGAGTGACCTCCAAGTCAATTGCTATGCAGCGAAGTTATTTTGCATCGATCCATAAGAAACAACTGATAAAAGCGTGCACGGAGTTGGAAAACAACTTTTCGTGGAAGGAGCTATGAGACAACATCTAAAATTTTATAATCGAGCTATCATCACCATTTCCATCAACATATTATTGTTTGGGGCGATTTTCATTGATGTTGGGGCGATTCTGAGAATCGTCGGGTGGCGAGGCGATTCTCAGAATCACCCCATGTGCCCACGCCTACATGCAATCTAGGCTTGGACACATGGGGAGATTCTGAGAATCACCCCATCACCCGGAAATTCTTAGAATCGCCCTAGCATCAACGAAAATCGCCCCAAACAATAATATGTTGATGGAAACTCTCACACACAAACAGTGAAAGTGCTCAATCCAAATCATATACAAATAAAATTCAAATATGTATCCAACCTCACAGCATGACTTTATCTTTTCCATTGTGTCATATTATTCTACATATTATTATTTTAATGTACAGAGTGACCTCCAAGTCAATTGCTATGCAGCGAAGTTATTTCGCATCGATCCATAAGAAACAACTGATAAAAGCGTGCATGGAGTTGGAAAACAACTTTTCGTGGGAGGAGCTATGAGACAACATCTCAAATTTCATAATTGAGCTATCATCACCATTTCCATCAACATATTATTGTTTGGGGCGCCATGTGCCCACGTTTGTATGAAAACTATAAAATTGTTGTATTGTAAAAAATATCATATTGGACAGTCCATTAAACATGCATAAGTAGATTCAACAAAGAAATCTTTAATTAAAACAATAGGATATGCCATAATGTCATGGTTATGCTATAACCAAAAGTTAGCTATCACAATAGGCATACTATAGCTAACACAACAAGATTTACCTTCTTCCCTTCATAAGCCTCTTTGTTCTTTGTAATCTCTTAATTTATCCAAATATGCCAAAAATAAGATTATCCATTATTTAAATTTGAATATTTGAAAGAGATCAATTGAGAAATATGCTTTAGAGTCCTTTAATCTCTTTTATGTTAAACAAAAATAAAAAGACCATACAACAGAAAAACATATTAATATTTATGTTACATTTTTGGATTTAAAGACTTTTGGAGTATGTCTCATAAGGTGTGGAGCTTATAAAATTACTAGATGATATCAAGGGAAAAACAATTTCCACCATAGTGCAAGGTTTAGAAGTTGAAGCCAACATATTACATCAAAAAAATGGTATTTGTTTCCACGAATGGTACTTCTTTTATGGTTGTTAATAAAACAAGATTTTATTAAAAAAAACTTGTGCCAAATGTAATAAGTGTTCATTGCATTGCTCATCAAGAAGACTTAGTAGCACTAAATGCTTTGAAAGGCATTAATGCTTAGTCATTGTTCATTACAAATTAGCAAGTAATGTAGATTAGGATTCAATACTAAAACAAAATAAATAAACAACTTGTTGCACTACCAGAAATCATGGAGCTTTGACACTTTAATATCTTCAAATTCTTGGACTTAGATGGTTATTTTGGGGAATTGTGGAAAAATTTATAGCATTATGTAATTTTTTTGGAAACTGAAACAAATTAATAACTGGGAAATCAACGTTAAATTTTGTGCTAAATTATGTAACCTTTAAACCTAACAAAATGAACGTTCAAATCAATTATTTTTAAATAGAATAAAATACAATTTTATACATTTAAGATTACACATATAGGCTTTATTAATGCATCAATTTTTAAAACACAACCTCCAAACCTAGGCTAGATTCTAGTTCATAATTACATTCCCATTGGAGATGCATAAAAGGAAATAGTTATGCTTGTATTCTCAAACATATTATCATAATTTGTAATCTTACAGGTGTGTTACATGTGTGTTATATATTGTGATCGTGAGTTATAATTGTGAGTTTCTAGATTACTATCTTTAGTTAATCAAATCCACTTTCGTAGAGCATGAATAGGCCTAATGGTTAAGAGCATGTGTTTCCTCCTAAGAGGTCACAGGTTCAAAAACCAGAAGGGTTTAGAGTAGGTATGCCTTCGTAGACAATAATCAAATCGTTTCATGGAGGTGGGTCTCTTGTCCCACAAACAAGGGGGTTTCATACACCAATTTGGTGTATGGCTTGGCTATGACCTTAAAATTGCATAATAATAATAATTATGATATAGATTATTAGAAATTCATAATCTATACGGGTGAAAGCATGGAGCTGGGTTACAATTTTTGGCAAGAGATGGCACGTTTGGGTGGAAAAAATGATTGCTCAATTGAGCCCTTTTTAAGCGCTCGATCGAGCCGTTTGAGCACTTAAACAATGTAACCCAATGTTATTTAGGAGCTCAATTTAGCCATGTATTTGTGGCAGTCAAATGAAGGAGATTGGGTTTTGGATTTATTTTCTGGCTCGGGTAAGTTTTATTAAATGGAATTGAATTTCAATATGTTATTTATTAATTTATATGTCATTGTACTAATATACTTCATTATTTCTTTTGTGCTTGATAATTTGGTACAACACTAACATGTTGCCTTCAAAAAGGAAGAAATTGCATTGCCATTGAAAAAGATCCAATACAATGCAATTTTATTTAGCAAAGAATTAATGCTCTTGAATTTATTCTAGATGCAATGAAAGAAATTGGGTTGAAGAAAGGGGACATTAGTGAATCACGTGTGGCGAAAAAGGCAAAGGAACCCCAACCACCAAAACACAGAATGATTGGAAAGGCATACATTGGGAGATTCGCAGACATCAAAGATCCATTAGAGGAGGAAAATGAGCAAAATGAAGCAGAAAATATTGTGGAAGAAGACATTGATGAAACTGCAGAGGACGAAAAGTTTGGATTACGTGACATTGTTGATTAAATTTAAGTCATGCTTGGAAATCAAGCTCATTTTTGGAAACTATTAATTAGTTATACTTGTAATGTGATTTTCGCATTCATTTTTATATTAATCATTATTTTTTGAAAAAAAAAATAGTGATTATTATTATTATTTGACATGAAGTTCATAAAAAAAAATTATTATTTAACCATTTTTAGTTAAAATTTTCCTATAAAAATTGTGATTTTGACATGTCATCTCTAGAAAAAAATTACAAAAAATTATCAAAACGTGTAGTTTTTTAGTTATATTTATGTTAAAAATGGTTTTTTTTTGTCAATTGTTAAAAATTATTGTTTTTTAGAGACAATTATTTGATTTGGATTGAAATATTAATTAACAATGTATAAATATGTAGAATATCGAAAATTCAAAATATCGACCTTCTTCTTTAAATATGCAAAACAATAAAAACCTCACTACAAAAAAAAATTAAAATAAAAACAAGAAAATATGAAGAAGAAGACCACTTCAAAAATTATTAAATTTAGAAAATAATTATTTACATTTCATACATTAGAAAATTTAAAGTCAAAAAATAGGTCTTTTAAAAAAATGGCTTGATGCAAAATTACCACTTTTTTAAATCAGCATGAAAATCACTACCATTCTAAAACGTAATGTACATAAAAAAAATTAAAGTGCCAAAAACTATGCTCTAAAAAAGACATGTGTGTTCTACATCACCCCTTTTCAAAATCGGGTCACTTTTTTGTTATCTCTACAAAATGGGTAATAGTATCAGTTCCCGTTTCAACCTTTACATTGTTTTTATTTCTATTACCCTTCTTATACTTTATTACCAGATGAAATTGTTGAAGAAAACCCATCCACCTGAAATGACGAGATTGCTACAACTTGGTTTGTGACTGAAGGTACTACAAGTGTTGATGATCTGTATGGATGATGGTCTCCTTGCCGATCAGGTAGTGCTTCCACTTTTTCACACTCTGGACCAAGGCATAAAGCTCCTTGTCATAAGTGGGATAGTTTATCACAGCTTAAGCAAACTTCTCAGAATGGTAATAAATCAACTTCTTTTGCTGCATCAGTACAACTCCCATGGCATAACCGTTGGCATTGATTTCGATCTCGAATGGCTGTTGAAGATCAAGTAAGGCTAAGACTGGCGCAGTGTTGATCTTTTCCTTCAATGTTTCGAAGGACTTCTGCTGTCTTCCTCCCCATTGGAAGGCCCATTTCACACTTTTCAAGGTGTGGAAAGGTGCTGCAATAATAGAGACATTAGCAATAAATCTCTTCCAATACTGGACTGCACCTAAAAAGCTGCGGACCTCAGTTACATTAGTAGGCTTAGGCCAATTTACAATTGCTTCAACTTTATAGGGATCAATTTTTAACTAACCATGACCAACAATATGACCTAGGTAACCCAAAGAGGTTTTCCCAAACTCATACTTTGAAAATTTTACAAAGAGTTTTTCTTTTCTCAGTACATCAAGCACCTTCTTTACATGACACACATGTTCAACCCAACTCTTACTAAAGACAACTATATCATCTAAATATACAAGAACAAATTCATCAATGAAAGGCAAAAAGAGATCATTCATGACCCTCATAAAAGTGGTTGGAGAGTTGAAAAGACCGAACGGCATCACCATCGATCCGAACAGCCCCTATTTGGTTTTGAAGGTGGTTTTCCACACATCTTGCTTTGCAATTCGAGCTTGGTGATAATCACTGCACAAATCCAATTTTGTGAAATAAACAACATTCTTTAATTGATCTAATAAGTCATCAATGCATGGAAGATGATAGCGATTTTTCATCGTAATTTTGTTTAGTGAGCGGTAATCCACGCACATCCTCCAGGTGTCGTCTTTCTTTGGCACTAAGAGTATCAATGAACCACACGAAGAGGTGCTCGGCCTGATGACCCCTTGGTCCAAGAATTCCTGCACTTGTTTCTTGATTTCCTCCATCTCAATAGTCGACATCCTGTACATGCCAATATTTGGCAAAGGAGCATCATGCTGCAAATGGATTTCATGTTGGATTTCCCTCTTCGGAGGTAATCCCTTCGGTTCCTAAAATGGCTCATCATAATTAGAAATTAATTCAGATAATTCCTGTGTATGTTTCTAATCACAGCCTTGGAAAGCATCAACGAATTCTGCCTCTTTTTCCCTTACGACCATAAGCATGCAACCCTTACTGGAATTCACCAGTATTTTCATTTGACCAGCGCTTACAAGGCTGACATTGATTTTATTTGGATGAGCCCTTACTATGTATTCTACCCCATCTTTTGTGATTTGGTATTTGTTTTCATGATGAAATACGACTACCTTTCTATCATACAGGTATGGGCTCTGTAACACCATGCCACAAATATCTAGTGGTATTACATCCAGTTCTACTTCGTCTACTAGCTTAGAAGCAATTACAAATTTGACCTTACACTGTTTGGTTACATTCAATTTTTCTTTATCATGTATCCATCCAAGCGAGTAAGGTTTCGGGTGTAGTTTTGTTTCTAAGCCAAGTTTCTTTACCAGGGATTCTGCAATTAATTTTGCTTGGGACCTAATATCAAACAAAGTTTCAACTTTAGTGTGATTTACAACAACTATGATATGAAACAGTTAAATTCTCTTTCGGTCATTAGGAAGGGACTCATTTATAGAACTGGTTCCTTCATGCGATTCAGAATTAACATGAGGTGTAAGAGTACCTTTTGTTCTTGCTGTTGTGATCAGCGCTTCATCTCCAGAATCCAATCCAAGGTCTTGCTATGTCGTTGCCACTATCTTCTGCTTCCCTTTTCCTCCATACTTCTTTGGACGCTTTTCTGGGTGCTATTTCCAACAGTGATCGTCATCGTGGCCTTCCTTTTTGCAATGATTTCAATATGGCCATTCTCCCTCTTTGGCTGTTGTCGTCTTCTTCTCCTTTCCTTTCCATTTTGCTTTCGATTTTCCATTAGGAGGTTTGAACGGTGGCTTTTTAGACTGATCATCCCTTTCATTTTTTCCCCTGTTCTTATTATGAATTTCCTTCACACTGGCTGAGTCAATAGTGGTTGGTTCAAGCAACAACAATGAATGCCAATATAGTTATGCAATGAGCCAATATACTTAGTTACAACTTCAGGTGTATCAAGTGCAATACCCAAATTCAGTGCTTGCTTTCTAAATTCCTCTGTAAAACTCTAAACATCCTGACCTTTGCCTTGCCTTAAATACTACCAATTCATTAATGCTTTTTGCTTGTATCTTAAGGGATAAAACTATTCCTTTAACACAAAAATAAAATTAGGCCATGAGGAAAAGAGTTTACGCACATTCTTACTGCTATGCATTCTGCTCTCCCACCCAACGAGAGAGGTGTTGCTCAGCCGTAGGGAGTCCAGCTGAATCTTTGCCTCATACTCCATGATCTGTTGAATCCTGCAGTAGACCTCAATCTGCCTAATCCAATTATTAAGCTTTTATGCATTACTTTCACCATTAAACATGGGAATATCAAATTTCACATCTAATTTAAAGAAATGTTTCTTAGATGTATCCTTTGAATTTATATGATTATGGTGGTGAGAGGAAGGAGAACCTTCACTCCTAGAAGGAGAAGGAGGGGGTTCTTCTCCACCATTCCCATGTGTTGAACCTTGTCCTTCTGGGTTTCTCTCTTCTGCTTTCTCCAGCCTTAAAACTAGTTGACTGATATTCTCTGCCATTGAATAGAAGGTCTTTCTGAAATTATGCTCCTCTTCAATATGAGCCTCGTCTTCCATGTTTCTCCTTCCATGTGCATGCCCTGCTTCAAGATCAAAATGTTCTAGTTCCCCTTCGCCTCTTTGGAGCCTATTTCTTGTTAGCATGAAAACATGAAATTCACATCTAAAAAGCCGTGCTTTGATATCACTTGATCCAAGATACTTTCGCTTATAGATGTATGAGAAGAATCACATGTAAAAATTGCATCTTAACACAGAATTTTAATGTACACACAAGAAAAGAAGAAGAAAACACATAAAAGCATGAGAAGAAGATACCAAGACTTGATAACGGAGTTCATCCAACTTGAACTATGTCTCCAGGCCCTGCTCTATCAACGGGGAGGCCTTCTTATATTAAATGGCATGAAAAGAGGAGAATACAATCATCAGTTGCATAAAAACAAGCTATACCTCCATTCTGGACAATGGATATGAAATGGAGACCTCAAATGGAGAGATGGGCAGCACCAATGTGTCTATGGTGTTGAGAGGGGCTGAAAACATCTCAAACTTGTCCAAAATAGACAAAATGCACTATCAGCCACCTGAAAGCTCTCCTACCTTGAACAACGTGTTGAAAATCCTCTCTCCTTGTCCTTTTTCCAATCATCGGGCTTTATATGTGTTATTTAGGACAAAGGCCACTTAGCAATCGGGGTTGTTTTGTTTACAATGGAAACCATTAGGTAGAAGGGTCGGTGGGCACAACAACCCTCTAAAATAGGCCTTTTTCATTCCAAGTGATAATACATGAAAAAACTTGAAAAACATTGAAAAAACATAAAGTTCGGACCTCAAAATTTATCAAATCGGACCTATAAATCCATCGGATCCGATCCCGATCGCAAATCACTATCACTGATGTCGTTAGCCTTGTCTATCAATAATCTCTAGTCACTGATCCCCGATCCGCCAATTGCCAATCGACCGATTTAATCGTGGCCGTTGATCTGACCCTTGATCGGATGGCTAAGATTGCATCACATGTCACTATCGCACTATTCACTGGTCCTGTCACAGGGAATCATCGATCGCCAATCACCGATCTGCCGATCGTCGATCCAGCAATTTAACCTTGGTCATTGATTTGTTTCTCGATCTGATGACTGAGATTTTCCGTCGTTGATTGAGATATTACAATTGCAATGGCTCATCAGTCCTTGTGTTTCACCAATCCAATCGCTCTTCGTTCAACGATTCTGACCATCCTGATATCGTCGATCGCTTGCTCCTGGCTTCGATTTAATTGAAGATAGCTAATCGGGGGTTCCACTGGTGCTCCTTAAGTCTGCCCCTTTGGACCCTCCGATCGCGATTTTGCCTTTTAAAGGCTTAAATCCATTTTTTAAGAAAAAATGCCTCATTTTCAAAGGAACTAAGGCAAACTCTTTCTCCCACAACTTCATCATCCAGACTCAGATTGGAGTGTCGTTCACACTGTTACAATTACGGTGACAAGCACTTCAATCTGATGTCAATATGCCTACTTTTTTGCCACTTTGTATTTGGAGTCTTTCCATGCCATTGTATCTGAAGATCCACCTGAATCATGTCATTATAGTTGACATGTTGTTATGTTTTCATCATGGTTTTCTTCTCAGCAGGTTCATCATTGTAAATAATGCATCAAGTTGAGTTATAAATCTCCATGCGAATTATGTTTTTCTTCTTATCAGTCTTGTTGGTTGTAGGTATCATTGAACAACAAGGATGATGTTCTCCCAAGGGGTAGGGTTCTATAACAACCCTAGTCAAAATTCCATGTAATAAAGTTAAAATAATAACCAAGGTCATGGGACACTTACTTGAAGCTGAATGTTGGGAAAAACATCCTAGTGTGGGTGTTCATTTGGTTTATTATGGGTAGCAAAATTGGAAAAGGCAAAGGATTTGGAAAATAATGAGGTAATATTTGGCATTTTATTTATGAAAATAATGGAAATTAGGAGAAAAAGAAGGTGAAAGGTTACAAGTTTCATGTGAGGAGTAAAATGACGGAAAATAAAGGAAAGTTGAAGAAAATAGAGGCCTCATTAATAAAAACACTGATGAGGATCAGTTTGCAGTTTTTTGTTGATCCATTTTTAGAGCTCTCTCTCATAATCTTGGACATTTACAACATTCTTGGAGGACTATAACATTGGATCAAGGAAAAAAAGGAAGGACAAAGAAGGAAAAGGGAAGCAAAGATTAAGTAGCTTCAATGATATTACTTGTGGGTATCGGTTTTCATGTGTGATTTCCTTGCTAGATGTGGCATGTATGGTACATGCATGTGTGTTATTGGTTCTCTTGCTCTCGTTGGCATGGGTTTTTGCAAGTGTGAAAATTTTCTTCAGCCTTGCCTTGTCATTTCCAGATAGCCATGATGTGGTGGGTTCTCTTGAATTTCGTTGAGACGAATTTCTGGATGGACTCGAAGCTAAGTGGGGTGGTCTCAGGATTATTCACAAGGCTTAGGAATCCTGGGATGAGATAAAAAGTAAAGCATGGTTTTGAACACCTCGATTGAGCCTAGGAATCCCTTGACTAGTAAATGGAGGGATACACAGTAAATCTCAGTGGTGAATACCCTTGATTAGACCTAGGAATCGCTTGGTCGGTAACAGTAGGATATACAGTAAAGCCCAGAGTGTGGTGACCTCGTAGGCGTAGGAATCCCTTGACCAACAATGGTGGAATACACGGTAAATCCTAGAGGGTGGTGAGCTCTTAGGCATAGGAATCCCTTGAGCAGTAATGGCAGGATACATGATAAAGCCAAGAGGTTGAGATAGACAAATTCCTCATAGTTTAGATGGAGATATTTGGAGGCATCCATGCTTGTTTAAGGCCTAGTGATTTGGTGGGGATTACGGTAAAGCCCAATTGTATTGATGAGAGTTCAAGCCTAGGAATCACTTTGTGGGATATACAATAAAACTCGAGGAAACCCCGATCGGTTTTGTTGTAAGTCCCACATTCATGCTAGGAATATGGCATGGGGCTGATTAGCTGAAGGAAATATTTGGTTAAGCCCAATCTATGGTCAGGTTGTTCATGGAAGTCCCAAACCTAGATGGCTTATGGATTCATTAATAAGAGCTTCTTCTCCTTGGTATTTTATATGTAAATGTACCAATTCATATGTGATTTTTATGGCTATTGTATCCTTCTTATTTCTATTTTTTATATGCTAGTTATGAGTATGTTTTATGACAGACTTGATGTATGACTCTCATCATATTTTGATTTTAAAATTAATGTATAATGAATATATGACCTAATAGATTATAATGAAGCTATTGTGATAAGGAAACAATGTTCTTTACCAATATCAGATAAGTATGAGATCCCTATGCTCATATTTGTTATTATGACCAGTAGATTACATCTTACTGACATGTTTGATGAAATGTCTGTCATGGATAGTAGGTTTTAGATCAATTAATTGCACCATTTATTACATTATCAACCCTATTCCATTGTTATTTATCATTTTTTAAAGTTCCATGAAGTTCTGGGTAGTGGCCTGAGACTTAGCCCTGAAAAGGTTGCTCAACATCTAGGGTCGCTAGCTCAAAACTAGCTGAAAAAGTCCACGGTCACTGGAATGCCTTGTTGTGGGAGTAGTTGGAAGGCTTTAGATGCCTACATGGTTTTTCATGGGAGTGACTCAGGGTATAGATTAGTAAAGTGAGAAGTTGTCTCAGGGGTTGGTCACCTAGAAGGGTTGGTTGGCTCCTGAAGGTTCTGTAGCATGCGTGGAAGGTCATAATGGTTTTATTTTATCAGTTCCACTTCCTTAACTGTACATGGGGATTTGAATCACATTGTAGTATCCTCTTGTCACATCTTTACCCCAATGGACCTTTAAACTTAGGTAAATGTTGGAGGAGGGTGTTACACTTTCAAAGCCAAAGTAGGTGCACAAAACCAATAATTGCATAACTATAAGATTTCATGCTTTAAAATAACTCATCACTCAACATTTAAAATGGATTCAAAGTGAAATAAACATGTCAGACTAAAGAGGAACAAACAAAATGAATAAACAGAGGAATGTAGTGAAACATCAAAATAACATCCTTTCCCAAATATCATAGATGTGAGGGATTTAGACTCAAAACTGCAATTCTATTACACTATTGAGGTACATGCTCAAGATGTAACTATGTTATTGATTCCATTATAGAACTTAAGAGCACTTATTTGCATGCCAGACAACCATGTCTGATCTCCTAGATTGATTATCATTCAAATTCTGAATGTTTATGTGACAATCTTAAGGTTTTAGCATCTCAAACTAGATTTCAATTTGGTATCTACTTCACCCTATTTGTGTATTTATTATTATATTGTGTTCTTTACTTGTCAAAATTATCTCCATATTTGTTGCTTCAACAACACAATTGAGATTGGCAAGTTTTTCCCTCTAACTTTAGGGATCCCTCATGAACTATTAAAGGTTTTATTATGTATCTATGGGTAGCTGAGATAAATATTTTACATGTCGAGGGAGGTAGAAAGGATAAAGCAATGCAAAGGCTGAGTCCATGCTCTAAGAGACAAACCCCAAGTGCATAGAGTATGGTTACCAAATGAAAACTCCCCGGGTCTTCCCATTACCCGTGCCTTTGGATATTTTTATCTCAAGGAAATTTCGTATTATCATTGTGCCTAAAATTACAAACAAACAAACAACTAACCAACAAAGATTAGTTTATTGCACTTGCAACTGATGGGGTAAAATATTCTCCCATGAAATATTTTTTCCAAAAAAGGGAAAAGGACTAGTTTCATCCCCATACTCTCTTTCTCATTCAACATATGCAAAGTTTAAAACTAAAAAATTGTCATTTTTCCATACATATTTTATAAATCTAGCAGTTTTGATTGTTGTTTTAGGTTTGAGAGATTTTTTTCCAATCAATAAGTTGTGAACATTGTTTCTTCAACATCTTCTTCCATTTATGCATTTCTTGGTTAAGCAATTGGCTAGTTCCCAATAGGCGCTACATTGGGCCTAGAACTGATCACTTGGGCCAAAAAGGTTGGCTCATCACTGTGAGTTTGGAATGCTCACACCTAACATGTTCGCACTGATTAATCAATCAATCACTAATTGAAAAGCATGGATGGTGTGATATTTCAGTTAGAAGGAAGCTAGAATTTATATAACTTGAGGAAAAATTTAAGATTTCATTAGTTTCATTTCTTAAATTATTTATTTCTTTTTTTTTATACTATTTTTTTGAAAACTATAATATCAAATCAAAGGAAAAACCCAGGAAGGGAGGGCTAGAGGCACACAATTCTAGTTGAAGCGTTTGCTACTTCTTATGGATAACACTCAAGGAGTTATAGGAAAACTTAAGTTTTCTTCTTTCTGGTATGGCCATAAGTTGTTGAGTACATTGGAAGATATACATAAAAATTGCATGCATGTATAAGTTTGTATCTACTTATATGTATCTGACTGTATTATGTCATAATTATAGGATGAGGCCTATATTTTGTCTCTAATCAAAAGAATTGTTAACCACTTTTATGCTTGTTTTCCCCTTTTATGAAAGAGGTATGATTTGGTCTTAGATTTGTAGCAACATGATGGAGAGCTTAATTGAATTGAATTATCTGGAATAGCAATTAGTATGTGAGTGTCATTTTATTTTCATTGAATGTTATTGGAATTGATTACTAAGAAAGTAGCTTCTATTTTATCTGTATTTTTGTTATGATGTTGAGGATTTGTTTATGTGTATGAATTGGTCAAGGTTAGAAAATTGTCTACACATTTCTTGTTAACTTCTGGTGAGCCACCTTGCTTCCATGTTCATTCTAAGCAATAGGGAGCTCGTGAAGGCATGCAAATCATAGTAAAGTAAACCTGAAACCGACATAAAGTCTTGAAAAGAGGCTGAAAATTATAGTAAAATGAATTGAACTCTAGACTTCAAATCATGATGTTATATGTGTAAATATTTGGAGATATCACACTACTAAATAATTTCTTTATAGACCTCCCATGTTATATATCTATGTTTTGATTGAAACATTTTGGCATATGTAAGTGCTTATGCTTCCAAAATAATTTAAATTAATAGACAAACATGAATATTGGTCAATTTTCAAAGCCCTTAGTCATTTATAACCTTCTTCGTGTTCATGACCTATCTAGAATTGTTTTCTTTCTTATACTGACTGGATTGTGGCAATTATTACATATTAATTATGGCTTTGACACCTTCATTTTAAACCATCACATGAAGTTCTATAATGATTTTAACTTGCCTCTCTCACAGATCATGAAACATAATTGTGAAGTTGTATGCTTGTCTTGCATTCTTCATCTTCATAGTTGGTTTTATAATGATTGTAACTTGGCTCTCCTTTAGGTCATGAAACTTAACTGTGAGGTAATGCTTATTGATCTTGCATAGACCAGTGGAAGGAATCCTTCTTTGTAAGGTCTATTAGGGGGCATATTATCTGCAATCATTCTATGGCTACTTAATCCCCCCCCTTGAGCATAGATTTTTCATTTGGGTTTTGTCTATAGATATTTTGCATAGAGATTGTAGGATATTGGTGGATTCCCAAAGGTAAGGTACTATTCTGAGCTACATGCATCAAGCTTGACAAGATGTCTGGGATAAATTTTGACAAGATGCATGGGATAGAATGCCTTATGCACTATATTCTTGACAAGATTCCTGGAATATAATGCCTTATGCAGTCAATAGAACTAGAGATAAAACCATGCCAAACTAAAGTGACCTAGGTGTCCACATCTCCTTGGGAAGTATGCCCTTCCTGGAAGTATAAAAAACCTTATGTAATGGAAACACTCCCTGCCTATTAATTATGCCTTTTTATTACCATATCTAGTCAAAGTGCTAGTTCTAGATCCTCAAGGTGCATATAAAGATACATATCAAGTTGAATAACCCATTTAAGAGCCTATTCCAAGGATGAAATTCAATGAGCCATTGGTTATTGTTGCTCTTGGTGGTGGCAAAAACAACTCTTGGAAGGTGGTTAGGATAACAACATATCCTAGAAGGTGCTTTGCTCCATTTGGGAACTGTATGGCTGGAAATTTGGTGATTGTGCCCTTTTTTCTTCAATTAGCATTGGTAGGGACTTGCTACTTCGTAACTCCCCTTGTTATACCTGCTACAGGCATGGTATTATGCATTTAGGTTTTTCTCTTCATAAAATAATGTGAGCCTTAAAAACATTTTCTAAGTTCTCTTTGTTTTACTGAAATATTATTATTATTTTTATGTTGATATAGTTTATAAAGTAATTTTCATCACATTCTTTTTATGTTCCAATTTTTTATAATTTTTCTTCTTTTAATATCTATTAAAGAATCGATTTTCATTTTTCATTGCACTTCAACATTTTTTTCAATCCTATTCCAAAATTAGTTTAAAAAGAACAATAAAATTGTAATATAATATCCCTTATCTAGATCTAAGATTTTCAATATAATGTGCTATATCCCTTCTTCTAGATATTGGATGTCACAATTTTCATTTTCTGGATCCAGAAAAGAATTTTATTTGCACTTTATAGAAGTTCTAGATATTTGGATCCCATACATACACATTTGTATCATCTTTAATTATGTCACATTGAAAATATTAGATGTGTTCAAATTCTGCTAATCTAAATCTAGGAAAATATTTTAAAATATATTTCAAGCATTAATGGATTCCAGATATTAGGATACCAAAATTTTCTGAAAATAATGAATTTATTAGGGGAATTTGGGGAAAAATGGACCTTAACATGAATAATGCCTAAAAAAATCAACTTTAAAACAACTAATACAATTCATGATGATCATGTCCTCCCTACGGTTAAATGTTTTGGAGGGGAAAAATGAAAACATTTTTAAACCATATTTTTAGCTTATCTCCTTATAGGTTCATTCAAATTTCAAGTATGAGAACTCGTTGGATTTGAAATTTGTTTCTGCATCTAACAAGTACCCACTTAACATACTTTTGAGTATATCCACACCAACAAACATTGAAATCATGTGAAAAAACATGTTTTAACACATTTTACATGTAATTCAATTTTTCTTGATGCGAGCCTACTCAAAAGTATCTAGAGTAGGTACTCATTAGATGCAAAATCAAATTCCTCACTTAATAAGTGCCCACACTTGAAATTTGAGTAAAAATACAAGGAGATAAGTCAAAATTACAATTAAAAAATTGAGTTTTCTTTCTTTCCCTTTAAAATCCCATAACTCTTATTTATTATTTTCCTTTGGAAGCTCATTTTAGACCTCAAAATTCCCCTAATTATTATATGCATATATCCAAATCTCACTAATCTTTTAACACAAATTCATCAAATTTTCTAGATTTCTAATATCTAGATCTAGTGTTCTTTTTTTTCTTAGATACAATATAATATGGATTTGTATTCTTCTATTTCATATATACTTTATAATTTAGATCTAACTCTTGATTTTATTACCACTAACTAGTTTTTCTAGATTCCATATTTCCAAATTCTCTCCAAATAGAAAAAGTGACATGTGTATTAAGAAAATGGGATTTATGCCTTTTGATCGTAATTTTAGGCTTCTCAATAGATCATTTTTTGACATTAATTACCATCCTTCAACCTCAAATAAAGAATTTAAAACTATTTTCAATTTCCAAAAAGTTGTGAATTTAATAATATTGAAGAAATAAGCGAGGATGATATGACATAGGTATTTAACATGACAGTATAAAATAGCATATATGTAATACTTTGATGTGGTATTCAAAATTATAATTCCTTTTTCCTTCTATTTTATTATGTCACACTTACCCAAATCCTAGATGCCTTCATCAATACATTATACTTTCTTCACAGGTAGGGTTAGATTATGCTTGTTGATGAGACATTGAAATATGACTATTTATATTTTCCAAATAACATAAACTATAGATCCAACATTTTTATTTTAATTTCTTATTTATATATTCCATTGGCGGATATATGAAATTTATTAAACATATTGGTAAATATAATAAAATTCAAATTTCTGTCAATTTATTTCATCACCCATTATTTATTAAAATTTACAACCAACATAGAGGTGACAATAGGGGGAGAGTTTGTTTTAAATTTTGAGTAAATCCAAGAAGTCAAGTACTCATGGGGACTTGACAAGAGGAAAAATAATCTAGCCAAAATTTATAGCCTCTTGCTTGGTCTCTAATAGGCTAAATAAAGGAATCTCTCCAAGTTAGAAATTCTAGGAGACTCTCTTCTCCACATCCAACATCTATAAAGAATATCTCTTACTAAGAATAATCATCTAAGTATTATCTTATGTATAATTATAAGTATCTTGGACTTATTCCCTTACAATTCTTACCAGCACATATTGACGAGTCAAAACAAAGAAGTTGATGTGCAAGTGAATCAGGCTTTTCTTCTAGAGGTACGTCAACTTGTTACTAATGTTTTGTTAGAATGGAAAGGTATTCCATGAAGTGTCTCCATTATGTTTCTATTCATCATTCCAATAATGCCTATGGGTATGACTATAAGAGTGAATTAATTCAACTATGCCCTCTAATGATCAATAAGACCTCTGCCCCACAAAACTTTGTTAGCTATATGAATGTGGTATTGATTGGTGTGCCTGTCACCATGGTTGAAGTGGATGGAAAAGGGAATTCAGACCACACACCCATGGTCCTTTCAACCCTTATATGTGGAAACTTCCCTCTTGAAACTATATTCTAGGTAGATATTTTCCCTCATTCATGATCGCTTAAATTCTCCAAGGTGGCAAAGTTTAATGTAATTCAATGTAGATGTGATCAATGTTTCATGTGAACCTATGAGACCTATGATTATAGCCATGAAGGGTGGAAATGGATTGATTATGTAGGCCCTGATAAGAATAGACCATAGTGAAGGTTGGTTCAATTTTTATTGGTGTGGAGAGGTTCATCGAGCTTAGGTAGGAACCAATCACAATATTGAACTAAAGAAAGGAATGTATATCCTATCCTATGTAGAGCCCAAACTCCATCATCTCCTCATCTCATTTGCAATACAAAATTCCTCCTTTTCCCTGGGTGGACTAGTGAATTTTAGTGCTCGGTTCAAAGAGGAGCTATGCATACTTCTTTGACTTGTCATGTAATTGTGTTGGCTACTGTGAGCTCCTCCAAGGTGGGGTTTCCATTCTCTCTAAATTATATGGGGCCTCTTTGCTAGTTCATGCTCTCCGAGCTCATCATCTTCTAGGAGTCATAGGTTATAGCATATGGTTGTGGCCTCATGGGAATATCCTCTTAACACTTGGCTTGGTGGTTGTCATAAGGTATCCCTATATATGTTCTGAAGTGATTTCAAGAGTTGTTTCCTGCTTGGTCATATTTTTCACTTTATGGTGGATCTCGTCCCTTTTGTACATATGTCAAGAATTATGAACCTTGAAAACCCTAGTCCTCCTCTTGCTCGACCTCCAGTTCTAGGCTCTCTTTTGATGTTCATCATCTTGGATCCTTCTCACCCTTTGAGTGTCAATTATGAGCCTATTAGACTCTTGCTTCAACCGGTTCACTACTACTGCTTCATTGGTCAGTTCCCCATGGAGCACATTTTGGACACTTTTGCCAATTCTTGATGCATTAGTGCTTGCCCTAAATGTTTGCATATCCTAGTCAATAATGATGCATATATCCTAGATCTCCAGGGGAAAATTCAACACTAGTCTAACACCGTCATATTTTTGGTTGAGTAATTTCAATGACTCAACACCCATGTAAACAGACATGAGGATGAAATCGAAGTCATACTTTGCTAATTGGAGGAATTACAAACTCATCAAAATGCCAATGAACAACACAACACTGCTAGTAGAACCTTTGGAATTCAGTGTGGTAAGATGTCTATTAATCCCTCTTATGAGTTATGATCACTTTTTATAAAGGTTTTTGGTTGTTCAAGCAATATTTCTTGGTTTTTATCTATTGTTTGGTCAGTAGAATGTATGATAATAGTAATTTCTTAGAGAAAATTTGTGGAACTTCTCTCTTGTTATTTTTTGAACTTGTAGCTTGGAACACATTGTAATCATGTTCTGAGTCTTTTGCTACATCCGAGCACATAATTAATATCAAATCTACTCATCGATGTCAAAATAATAATAATAATAATAATAATTTATGATTCACATTGAATTGGTTCACATTACATGCAAGTTAATTATGTTTAGATAAAATATTTCCAAAATCATTTTCCCACTACCCCTGGTTTTTTTATGAAAAGCTTTCTTTTGTTGCCCAAACTTTAAAAGAAAAAAATTACCTTGTGTGCATATTTGTGGCTCTACTAAAATGTGTATCATATTTCAGTGTAATTTTGTTTTTTAGGATGCATTAACCTTGGTAAGAGTTAATTTTTATTTTGAATACCATATTTACAATAGATTCATGTTTTTTGAGGTAATTTTGAAGTTTATAATTTATCTCATAATTGTTATATGAAAATAAAATATCTCAGAAGGGGAGTGGGAACAACAATAGGTTGAATACATGGAGGAGAAATAATTTGATGAAGAAGAGAACTTTATTTTATCCTTCTTTTTAGATATGAAACAAAATATGAAACTTAAAAGTTGCGTAGACTGGTGGTAGATTCATGAGTTAAAAATGGAAATCCTTTTAATGAAGATGACATTGATGCTAACACTTTTGAAGAATTAAGAAGTTAAATATTCACAGGGTTATTGCAAGACCATTCGTTGTACCCTATTATGATGTGGTACATTGGATAATATCTCATGTGGATATCAAATTTTGTAGTTATTGATTCAAATCATAGCATAATAGGATCATTTAGAAGTGATTTAGCTGAAATTTACAAACTTATCCCTCCTCATGTTTATCTAAAAAAATAATTTTTAAAGGAATCTAAGGCCACATAGTTAAAACTTCAAGAGTCAGAAGTGACTTATTTAATAAAAGAATAGTGGTATGATGATGCATCATTAAGACTAAAAAAAATAAACTTTTCCTTACTTAAAATTTCAATAGACACCATATATTGGCAACAACCATGTTTGTAGGTTGTAGGGAGAGAAGAATATTCAACATTTAATGTTGGGATGGGTTCCCCTGATGCACCAAATTTATGAAAAAGGTATAATTTTCAATTGGGCTCAAATTTTATTAGCTAATACAATAAGAAGTCATAAATTCCTCAAAATATACACTCAACTTTAGAATAAGGCTTTTTATGTCATCTTATTTGGTGGATGAAATATGTGTAAAAATTCATTGTCTCATGAAATGGAATTGGACAGCTTCCCAAGGGCCACTTGATATATATTGTTTTGTTCTCTCAATTCATAAATGTAAAGAAAATTTGTATGATTTCTGTGATAGATGCATGATCCATCTAAAAAAAAATATTTTCAACAAGCCGACCCCTAAGATCACTAAGGATAATAAGAAAGAAATTACTGAGATTAGAAATAGGTTTCCAAATGAAAATTTTCACTGCATTAGAATATATGGTTTTTCTATAGTTCCTCACATATTACTGAAGTTTTCTCATGATAGATTCATGTTAAGGGAAATTTCTTACCAAATTATAGCTATAAGAATTACGCATTCTCTAATTAGAAATTCTAAGAAACTATGGCCCTACTTTACCATAAATATAGGGATTTATACTCTTTTAAATCTTAAAAATCCAAGGAAGGAAGAAAATAGTTGGAATACATTTGGTTTTATTCCATAGAGTTTGAAGAGTGTGACCCTAAAGATATTTTTCATATTCTTTGCAAATTAATAAATTTTCAAAATGTTATTTTCCTAAGAAGTGTCCTCTTAATGAAGTTTTCCAAAATGAAGAGAATTATGAGGAAGTTCATTAAATATTTATTAATATTAAATATTCTTAAGAGAAAATTCAATTATTTGACTTCCAAAGTAAAAGTAAAAAATATTTCTTTGAGGAAAAGAAAAAATAATGGGATTTGATAGTAGTTTGGAAGAATAAGAAAGTGAATCATAGGGTAAATATGGTACTACCCAAGATGCATAAAAGGATAGTTAGAATACAGACAATCCATTTGAGGAGACACTAGACACTAAACTAGTGAAAGATCAAACAACCCATACATTACTAGAAAAAGAAGTCACACCAGTAGTAAAGATGGATAAGTAATATATAAAACAACCAAGAAACCTAGATGTAAATCCTTTTGAAAAGGAAAAAAACATAGAGAACAAAGTTACCAAATTAATGAGAATTATAGACTCAAAACAAGAATTCTAACCCAAAAAAACCATATTTGTATGCAAGAAAATATGAAAAAACACCACAAAATTGGAAAGTGGTCATGTTGCATTACCCTACTTTTTAGCCATGATTAAAAATAAAATATAATTACTACAAAATACATGAAAAAACACTCTGAAATGTGAAAGTGGTGATGCAACATCACCTTTTGTTTCTAATGGTGAAAATTCAACCATTTTTCAAACATGGAATTAAAGACCAAGTATCATGATTATGAAAGATATGAAAAAAATCTCTAAAAGGAAAAAGTGATGATGCAACACCCCCCATTTTTATGGAAAAAATTCAAACATCTTCAATTGTGGCAATAAAGACGAAATATCATGACTATGAAAGCTCTTAAAAATCGAAAGTTCAATTAGAGAGTGGTTCTATGAAGAGAAATTTATTCTTTTGGGTGAAAATTACAATTAATTTAAACCCTTAGCATAAGGCGAAGGAGAAATTATGAACACCATGACCAAGGATCTATTTTTTACTGTAGGTACCTTTGGGTTTAGTGCCCCTTAGCCAATGGAATGGTCATCAGATGGGGATTTTGTAGGCCGTGACTTTAGCCAAGAGGTAGCGATGGCCTTCGTCTCTCCTCTATCCCTTGTCAGGTGGCTAACAATGGTGGTTTTCACTGGAAAGTGTTGACTTAATGGAGACGCTTTTCTTAGCATGCACAATGGTGCTTTCGTTGGATATTTCTATGGTCTGGACATGGCATCCCACCGAGGGTTTCTTGAAATTTTGAGGTTTTTAGTGGATTTCATAAAAAATTATTGGCTTCATCCATGGCCCTACTTCTTTGTTCGAACTCAAAACTGCCTAGATCCTTATTGTTTTGACCATCTAGGATGAATGTGCATCGAGGTCTTCCCATTGTGTAGGTCATGGACTTGAGGAGTGATGAACACGCATGCATGAAACTTTCCTACAAAGTGTTTATTGAAACCCCTATTCAAACTCTTCACGAGTGGAGTGGGTTTGCCCACAAATATTTTGACATACCTCCCCAGCAAGTTTGGGCTCCCAAGTCTATCCTGAAGATCACAAGCTACTTACCTGAGATGGATCCTTCGTCTCTAGATTATGAATTCATTATTGGGGACTTGGATCTTCAAAAATTCCAAATTTTAATTAGGTTCTTGTTTAGAGAGTCTTGTTGCATCATGGTTAGAGAAACGAATGTTGTAGATTTGTTTGTGGACGTAATTCAAAAGTTGACAATAATCTCTATGGGAGTGATGAGGCTACTCCAAAAGGGGATACAATTGAAGATGGAAAAAGGCCTCAAAGATTATGGAATAAAGAAATATGCCACTATCTCATAGTTTGTAGGTCTAAAAGGAGGTGCCAATGGAGGTGTTGGTTACTCCACTTCAAAGCCCATGTCTTTCAAGGATGCCCTGAAGTAGGATTTGAGTTATTAGTCACACAAGGAGATTTCAAGGCAGGACTTGATAGTGGAACATTCTTTGGACACTCCAATGATAGAGGTGAATGAGATGATTAATAAGAAAAGGGAAACATATTTTAAAAGTTGGGCAATTATATATCATTTCAAGGGATTGTTTTCCCTTATCTTATGGTCTATGGGATTGGGTTCACCAGAACTGGTCCCATAATATACATTTGTTATTATGCTCTAAAGGTTTTTTCATGGTTTTCTTTTAAGACCCTAAAGACCAAAAAACAGTTTTAGACCAGGGTCCCTTGTTTTGCAGTAGAGTTGTCCTCTCGATTCAACCTTGGTTTCTAGAGTTTAATCCTCTTACCATGATGTCCTTCCATGTACCTATTTGGGTTAGGCTCCCAAAATTTCCTCTTCAATGGATCTAGCCAAAGATTCTAGAGGACATTAGTGACTCTATACAATGCTTTATCAAAGTAGATAGTGAAAGGTTGCCAAAAAGATTCGTAAGTCCCATCCACATGAGTGGAAGTGGACCTTAGTGAAGGTTTTCTACATAAAATTGTCCTTGAGTGGGGAAATATGTAGTATTCCCAACCAATGGACAATGAAAACACTGCGTTCAGTTGTAGAATTTGTCAAGAACATGGGAACCTTCAACATGCATGTTCCTCTCTAAAAGGGGTTGTCGTCACCGAAGAGCCAAAAAGAAGCAACCACAATTGGTGAGACCCAAAGGAAATAACAAGTGCAAAAAATTATGTAGGAGAAAAGAAGAACAACTCCCAACAAGGGAAGACATCTCTGAACATCTTAGCATCTTAGGACCCAAGTTAGCCCTCAATAGCACTGACACAATGCTCAATGGAGGTAAATACTTTAGGAAAGGAAATGGAGATAAATTCAACTATAACTCTGGCTGCAGTCTATGGGAAAAAGTGCAACCATGAATTTGATCAGTTATATAATGAGAAAGATATGTTGAATCCAATTGACGAGTGGCTGTGGTACTTTCTCATGAAAATGAGGAATCAACATTATCCTTACTTGTCACAGATGACTCTACATGGTGGACTGATGTTCATTGGAGAAAAGGGAAAAAAGAAAAATCCATGAATCAACTTAGTATTTGAATTCGGAGAAGTAGTAGATGTATTATGATGTATCTAATCTTCTAATGTAATTTGCATTTTTGAAAATCATAGAATTCAATTAAAAAAATAAATCTTAGTATAAGACAACTTGACTTATTTTTAATGAAACACTAAAAATGTAATATTCATAAAACTATGCTCCATAAATTATAATCAGTGTATACAAAATTATAAAAAATACCCTTTGCAAAAAATAAAAACAACTTTAACACAATTTTTTTAAATTAAAAATTAAAATTTTAAGAAAAATCTAATTAAATAATTTTAAAAAAAAATTAAACAACTCAATAAAAATGTATTAGAAACCAAATTTCAAGGAATTTAGAAAAAAAATATTACACAATTAAAAACAAAAAAATATTTAAATTAAAAAATTTATTTAAAAACAAAACTTCAAAAATTAATTTAAAAATCTATATCTAAATAAACTAAAGTTAAAAATATCAAATAAATAATTATAAAAAATTATTATAATATTTTTAAAATTAAAATAATAATTTTAAAAAATATTAAAATCTTATATTAGTTTTATTTTTTAATAGAACACAACAAAAAGACCAAACTTGTAAAAAAACCAATAATTTGAAAAAGCATTGAGATATAAAAATTAAAATTAAAAATAAAAAAATAATAATAATAATAATAAACAAAACGGAACAGAACAGAACAAAACAAAAATTTGAAAATATTAAGTTAAAAACAAACACCCAAAAGATTAAAAAAAAATCATTAAATGAAAAAGAAATATCTATAAATTAAATTAAATAATTAAAATCAAATATAAAAAAAGCAAATTAAAAAGATAAATAAATTAAATATTAAAAAATGAAATAAAATAAAATAAAAATATAAAATGATGATGATAATTAATGTTCATTAAAAAATAAATAAGAAATATTAATTTAAAAAAATCGAAATAATGAAATGTTTATTTATTATTTTATTTATTTATTTTAAATTTTTATTTTTTTAAATATATTTTTTTAATATTGTTAATGTTTGTTTTTAATTTGTATTTGGTGGTGGTGGTGGTGGTGGTGGTGGTGGTGGTGGTGGTGGTGGTCTTTTATTTTAAGAAAAAATATATAAAAATATATTTTTCAATTTTTTTAAGTAATAAATATATTTTAAATTGAATTCCTTTCCCAACCCCTGTGGGAAAAAAAATCGTTATTTACAATTTTTATCTTGTTTATGTTTTTAATATAAAATATTAAAAAATAATTAATTAATGATTGGAAAAAAAACATGGAATGCTATATTTTAGATTTCAAGCCAATTTTAGGTTTCAAGACTTTTTTATGTTTTGTTTATTTGTTTTTGTAGGGTGCTATTGGTCATGACAATAATGTTAACTAATTTATTATTTTACCTTTAAAAATAATAAAAATTTTAAATAAAAAAAAAAAAAAAGACATTAAGAAAAGGAAAAAGTAGAGAAACTCTAAACGCTGATTTATAAGGCTTTTCATAGTCATACTATATAGTTTTTAATGAAAAAATTGAAAATTATTTTAATTTAAACTTTAAAAATATGTAGTATTACATGACCACTTTTGCATTTTAGTGTATTTTTTCATGTCTTTCATTGTCATAATATTTTTTCTTTAACCTTATGACTGAAAAATGTTTGAATTTTAACCCTTAGAAAAAGAAGAGGCAATGTTGCATCATCAATTTTGCATTTTAGTGCAGTTTTTCATGTCTTTTGTAATCATAATATTTGGTTTTTAATACCATAGTTGAAAATCTTGAAATTTTAACTATGAAATGAAGAAAAGGTGATCTTGGATCACAATTTTTAAAAATAACATGAAAACCATGATTTGATGCAACCCCTATAAAAAAAGAGCTCGATAAAGTTTTTAATAAGTTGGTAACATTGTTAGAATTGTAGGCCTCGTTGTAAAAAAAATAACTATAATTGAGAAAAAGACTAGTCATACTCCTATAAAAAAATCCTCAAATTAATATTACACAAACACCAATTTTAATTACACGAGTAACCACTCTTGCTAAGATAATAATGCCTAGAATGCTTGACTTGGATCAATCAAATCCTGCAGAAGAAACTATACTCCCCTTTGGGTGATTATTCCTTCCAGCGTTCTAAGAAAGGGATATTCAAAGTAAGAAAGGAAAAGAGGAATAGCATTAGAAGAGGAGTCTTCTAAGCAATTTTTTTATTTAGAATGCCAGTGGAGAAGAAACACTAAAACATTCTTAGGAAAAAGATTGGGAATTAGGGACATTTTTTAATGGAATGCGTGGACTATAGATGAATTAGTAAACGAATTAGAAAAAAAAAAAAAATCTCAAATTGTTTTTGTTAAGAAAGATTGAAAATTTAGAGGTTTTCGAGGGAGGAGCAACAAAAATAACAAGTCAATCAACTCAAAGATCAAAACAACATACAATTGAAATTCATATAAAGTCTAAAGTCAACACCAACTTTATAGAAAAATTGAATAAAAAACATAGAAAAAAGAATATCCATAAATATTATTAAAAACCAAAATATTAAATACACCACTTGAAAACTTAATTAGTGAAAATATCTACTCTAAATATTTCAGAGAAAATCTCTCTCAATAAATGCCAAGTTGAAGAATATATAAGATGACTTTTATAGGAAATTGAGAGAAATTTAGCAATACCATAATGAATTTATCAAATTTTATTATAGGACAAAAATTATGATTGCCATAATTATTTCGATCAGATCAGACTATGGTAAGGAAAAATAAACACAATACCTAATAGAATCACAAAGTCAATTGGAAAAGAAAGGTCTCGATACCAAATATCATTAGATATTTAGACCATACACTTTCACAAACATCATTGAGTGGATTAAATAAGTAAGTCACTGATGCTCATATCTTTGGGATGTTGCAATGGATCCAATTGAAGATTTCCACATGCGAAATGTTGAAAATATAGAACAAGAATCTCCAAGCTACTTATGCATCGTTTACTTAGAGAAATAGAAATATGTCAATAAGCAAAAGATATGTCATATTACATATGGGAAAACAATGTGTTCAATGATTTCAAAACGATATCCATGAAATGTTGTCAGGCTACTTCAATTTTCTTTTAAAGATTTGGCAACAGGATTATAAAATTTATTAAAAGAATTTATCAGTTTGAGTTGAATCTACATAATATAGATCTATTACATTCTTTGAATATGATGGATATCCAATTATAATTACTAAGAAATATATGAAAAACACTTTGGAATAAAAAAGTAGTGATGCAACATCACTCTTTTTGTTTCTAAGGATGAAAAGTAAAACATTTTTCAACCATGGCATTCGAGGGAAAGTATCATGATTACGAAAGATATGAAAAAAGACTCTAAAATGTGAAAGTGGTGATGCAACATTACCCCACTTTTTTTATGGCAAAAATTCTAACATGCTTCAACTATGATAATAAAGATGAAATGTGAAAGTGGTGATGCAGCATTACCCCACATTTTTTATGGCAAAAATTCAAACATGCTTCAACTATGACAATAAAGATGAAATCTTGACTACGAAAGAACTTAAAAATCAACACCTAAATTATAGAGTGGTTCTATAAAGAGCACTTTATTTTTAAAGGTTAAAATTATAGTTCAATTAAAGTATTAGCATAAGAACATTCAACCCATTTTCAATATGGTACTAAAATTTCAATAGTATTCAAACTATGGTCTATAAAATCATCATTAATTTATAAAAAATTATAAAAAATGTGTTTTTTTTAAAAAAAGGGTGGTGGGATGGGGAGGGATTGTTTTGAATCTCAAGAGATGAAGAAGTAATGTTTACCTGGAGCATGGGTCACAAAACAAATAATCTCACAGATTTATATGGACTTCACCTTAGCCTAAAGCTAGCCAAAGATAAAGGGATCTCTTCCATAGTCACTATTGGAGATTTTCTACATAGAATTCAACACCTTTATTCAGTTTCTCTTCCAAAAAACAATCTTCTTTCCTCTCTCCTTCAAAGAATTAATGGCGATCTAGAGTCATTCTTGGACAAGACCCATTTCCACATTCTCCACAATCAAAATAAAGAAATTGATTCTCAAGTTATTCTTGCTTGTCAACTAGAAGAAGGGAAATGTATTGTTAATGGATCCTCGAGTTGGATAGTGATCCCATGATATATGTTAAAGATATTCCTAGTCTCAAATTTTCTATTAGAATAGTAAACTCAAATCAAATTAAACTCTATACCAAGGTGAATGGTATACTCCATCCTTCTAAGCCTTTTCCCTTGGTGATTAGTTCAAAGATAAACAAGCAAGTGGTGTTGTGCACAAGCCATATTAATTCAGGTTGTAGCCTTGGAGGATGAAATATATGGGGAAATTTATTCAATGCATGCAAAGCTAATGGATTCTAGATTCCATTTCTCTTTAACCTCTGCCTTTGTACCGATTTTGATGGAAGATCAATGGGGTAAATTTATGAGGATTAGAATGGCGTAAGCTCTGGAAGCATGGGATACCTCTAAGGGGATGGAGGCGTTCATGAAGGATGACCTCATGCTTGTTTCTGCGGAATTAGTTCGAAGGGATACATATCGATGTCTCTGGTATTCTCTATGTCTGGAGTTTTCCGTAGTTCTACATTTCATGTGTCATAATTCCCCTACAAGAGAGTTGGAAACTCACCTAACCCTCTATGCTTCCAAAGAATAGGTTCGGAGTTTATGTATTATTTGCTAGCTTTAGTTTCTTCCCCCCTATTGCAATCGACTCATATAATTCAACATTCAATAGTGCATAAGTCCCGAGAATTCTCCGGAATATCAATTGGGAAGTTCCAATTTTATCAGAAGTGATGTCCAATTCTGCCAAAACGGTTTCTCAGTTGCCTTGTCTGGTTTTAGTCAAAGCTCAAGTTGGCAGAGAGGGTTAGATGCTCAGTCTAGTGGATTTATTCCCAGAAGTGTTATCTGGGATTGTCTCACATAGGTATCTCTCAATTTGGGTTGTGGACATTATTGATAATGTGGTGTTCCTAGCATGGTCTTCCCAGCATGTGGTGTTTTTATGCAACTTTGACCACAAAAGCTTGATAGACAATTTTGCCCCTTGCAATCAATGCCTGCATCCTCATGTGGACAACCACGAAGAGATCGATGCCTTCGCCAATAGCTCAGTCAACAGTCAACCAAAATTCTATTTTCGACTGAGAAAATGAATGGGATCACTCAACTAGAAGATGAATGGGATAGGATTCAATATCAAATTGCAGACCTCTACAAGAAAAAAAAGCGCGACTAGCAGTACCCTTAGCGGACAAGATGTCTATCGATCCTCCTCCGTGAGCATGCAGAATATAAATGTTAGATGGTCAATTCTGTCGAACATACAATAGTAATAATTTTTGCATCTGACATGACTATAGTACCAGGATTGATGTAAAATTTGAATTTATTCTCATACTCTTCCTAAAAGATATGGACGATTGGAATAGAATGTAAATTTTCCCATACTGTTTTGCTGTGATCAGATGTATATTTTATTGAAAATTTTCTCATTTCTATTAATGTAAATTTTTTATTTTTTAAATTAAAAATTTTAATTAAAAAAGATCAAATTAAATAATACATGAAATTAAAAATAAACGGAATTTCGAAAAAAATAACACAATTAAAAAATAAAACAAAGGTATATTAAATTTTAAAAAATTAAATTAAAAATAAAAAATGATAATTAAAAAATTTATATAGAAAATAAAACAATTAATGATAAAATAATTAAAAAAACATGTCCAACAAGAATAAAATATTTTAAAAAATAAAATAACAATTCAAAAAATTTATATATTCAAGATTTTGTGATCCATAATGAATTAAGAAAAGTTTTTAGGTAGAAATTACATAAGAGAAATTTTTGGCTCACTCATTTCCAACCAACAAGTGTGGTTTATCATCAGGACCACATGAAGAGGCAGACCATGGCAAAGGCATAAATAGAAATGCCTCGACCAAAAATTTCTCTTATATAATTTCTACCGAAAAAATTTACTCAATCCAAAAAATATTAAAATATTATTATAAAACAATATTAAAATCTTATATTATTTTTTTTAATCAGAAAACAAGCCAAAAAGCCAAACTTGAAAAAAAAAAATGAAAAAAATATTTTAAAATAATAGTTAAAACTTTTTGAAAATATTAAAAAAAATAATAATAATTAAAAAATGTTAAAATCTTATATTAATTCAAATAAGTTAAAATATTGGTTAATTGTTTTTAAGTATTAAAAAATATAATAATAGGTAAAAAATATTAAAATTTTATATTAATCTTTTTTAATTACACTACAAATTCAAAAGGACCAAACTTGCAAAATAAAATGAAAAAAATAATTTAAAAAACCATTAAGATGGGAAAATGAAAAAATGACTTTAAAAATAAATATAAAATTAAAAATTCTGAGAAATGTAAACTAAAAAATTCTATAAAATTAAAAAAAATATTAAATGAAGAAAAAATTAAATAAAAATAAATCAAATTATTAAGTCTTATTAGCACAATTGGTTGAAGTTGGGCCTCGTTAACAAGGTGACCCAAAATCAAACCTCAGAGGGGTGGTTTGCCGTGTGTTAGGGGAAGAGACGTGCTAAAAAATCTTGTCAGCTTAGGGTTGGTGTGCCCACGCAGGGTGCGATCCTTCGCTGACTTCAATGGGTTAGATGCCCCTGCATCACGACTCCTCAAGCCATAGGTCAATCTTGAAGGATCATAACTTGACAAAATAGGGGCATAGAATAGACAATGATGGATTGTATTGTTAATTCACTTTGTGATGTGAAATTTATTGGTTCAAAAATCTGTGGGTAAAAATCTGGCCATGTTAAAGGCTAGTGTGGTCCAAACTGGATGTGATTCTATGGTGATTTTGATGACTTAAATACCCCTAAGTCATGATTTTTCAAACTACAATTCATGCATGATATAATCTCTAGAAAACTAAGACAACTTAACAAAAAAATTATACATAAATAAATAAATAAAATCAAACATTAAAAAACCTATAAAGAAAAAAAAAACAAAAACAAAAAACTAAATAAATTAAAAAACTCAAAACAATGAAATGTAACATGGTCATTTTGTTTTATTTTAATATTTTAATTTTTTTTTTATAAAGCTTTGATATTTTAAAATTTCGTTTGGAATATATATATATATATATATATATATATATATATATATATAGTGTTATATTCTATTTTTTAAGTAAGTTATATATATATATATATATATATATATATATATATATATATATATATATATATATATATATATATAATTGATTAATTAATATGTGTATGTATGTTATATTTTATTTTTTAATAAGTTATATATATATATATATATATATATATATATTAAATTTATTTTTTCATATTGATTTTTTTTCTTTATTTTGGTTATTATTTTCAATTTTTTCAAATAGAACCAATAATTTCACATCAAGGAATGCCTTAATATAGTAGTCGATCACCATATATCCAAGACCCTTTGGACTCATTTGATTTAATGTTAATTATTAAAAGGTAATCAATTAATAATTGGGGAAAAAATCATGCAATGCCATTTTTTTAATTAGAGACGGTTTTTTGTTATTATTATTATTTTCAAAGTGCCATTCATCAAGACCATAATTTTACCTAAAAAATAAAACAAAAAATTACACAAATTTCAAAAACACTTGAAAAATAAGCATTTTAAAAGAAATGTTGACAAATGTTAAATGTTGATTTGAAAGGATTTTCATAGTCATGATGTTTGATATTTGATGCCAAAGTTGAAAAATGTTTTAATCTAAACCTTGAAAAAATGGGTGATGTTCCATGACGACTCTTCCATTTCAGTGTGTTTTTTCATGTCTTTCATGGTCATGATATTCGTTCTTTCATGTCATGATTGAAAAATGTTTGAATTTTAACCCTAAAAAAAAAAGAGTGATGCTATATCATCACTTTTCATTTTTGTGTGATTTTGCTTGTCTTAGAAGGGAAAAAAACTAATGTTGTTTTTCTTGAAGAAATATTGAAAATCCAAAAATTTACCATATAGGAACAACAAAAATAACAAGTCAAAAAACCCAAAGATTAGAACAATATACAATTGGAATTCATATGGAATAGAAAATTTTCCATATAGAAGCATCAAAAATAACAAATCAATCAACTCAAGGATCAGAACAATATATAATTAGAATTCATATAAAGTAAACACCAACCAACGATAGAAAAATTGAATAAAAAACACACAAAAATTGTAACCATAAAGCCTATTAATAACCAAAATATTGAGAAAACAACTTTAACAAGTTAATTGGTGAAAATGACTATTGTGAGTATTTCAAAGAAAAATCTCTCTGAATAAATACCAATTTGAAAGATATATAAAATTATTTTTATAGGAAATTTATTGAAATTGAACAAAACCATAATTTTTTTCTCAAATTTCAGAATAGAGAAAATACTCATATTGAAGAAAAATATAATTCCCAAAATTCTCTTGATTGGATTAATCTCTAGTAGGAAAAAGAAATACAATACCTAGCATCATCCCAAATACAACTAGAAAAAACTTTCGTAAAAAAAAAAACACCATACCTAATAGCATCACAAAGACAACTAGAAAAGAAAGGTACCAATACCAAATATCATTAGATACTTGACCATACACTCGCATAAACTTAATGATTTGATTAAATAAGAAAGGTATTGATGCTCAAATATTTGGGATGTTGGAATGGATCTAATTGAAGATTTCAACATGCCAAATGTTGAATATCTAGCACAAGAATTGCCAAGTTAGTTATGCATCATTTGCTTAGAATAACATAGAAATGCCAACAAAGAAAAGATATCTCATATCACATTTAGGGACAACAATATGACCAATGATTTTATAGCAATGTCCCAAAATGTTGTAATTTTCTTTTGAAGATTCGTCGAGAGGATTAAAAAAATTATTAGAATAATTTATCTTTTTTAGTTAATCTTACATAATATAAATCCATCACCTACTTTGAATATGATGGGCATCAATGCTCAATGGGGAATGTGTTTTATAAAACATGGGAAATGTGTTTTATAAAACAACATGATTTAAATGAAATATAGTCTTCTTCCAATGTAAAAAAATAGAAAACAAAATGTCTCTACATTGCTCTCTATTTAAACCTTTGTCATCTGGTCTTGATGATGAATCACACTTGTTGATCCAAAATGCCTAGGCCAAAAATTTCTCTTATGTGATTTTTACCGAAAAAATTTTCTTAATTCAAAAAATATTAAAATATTATATATAAAGAATATCAAAATCTTATATTATTTCTTTTTTTAATAAAAAACAAGTCCAAAGGGCCAAACTTGGACAAAAAAATTGGAAAAAAATCATTTTAAAATAATAGTTAAAACTTTTCAAAAATATTAAAAAAAATAAAATAATAATTAAAAATGTTAAAATCTTATATTCATTCAAATAATTTAAAATAATGGTTAATTATTTTTAAGTATTAAAAAAATATAATAATAAGTAAAAAATGCTAAAAAAAAACTTATATTAATCCTTTTTAATTACCACACAAATTCAAAATGACCAAACTTGGACAATAAAATGAAAAAAATAATTTAAAAAACCATTCAAAAACAATATTAAAAAAAATATAAAATTAAAAATTTTGAGAAATATAAACTAGAGAATTTCATAAAATTAAAAAAAGAAAAAATTATTATATAAAGAAAAAATAAAATAAAAATAAATCAAATTATCAAGTCTTATTAGCACAATTGGTTGAGGTTGGGTCTTGTTAACAAGGTGACCCAAAATCAAACCTCATAGGGGTGGTTGTGTCGTGTGTTAGGGGGGAAGAGATGTGCCAAAAAAACTTGTTAGCTTAGGGTTGGTATGGCCCAGGCAGGGTGCGATCCCTAGGTGACTTTGACGGATTAAATGCCCTTGCATCACGACTCCTCAAGCCATAGGTCAATCTTGAAGGATCATAAATTGACAAAAAAATCCTTACAGGGGCATAGAATAGACAATGATGGGTTGTATTGTTAATTCACTTTGTGATGTGAAATTCATCGGTTCAAAAATCTGTGGGTAAGAATCCAGCCATGTTAAGGGCTGGTGTGGTCGAGACTGGGTGTGATTCTCTAGTGATTTTAATGGCTTAAATGCCCCTAGGTCATGATTTTTCAAACTATAATTCAAGCCTAATATAATCTCTGGAAAACTAAAACAACTTAATAAATAAAATTAGACATAAATAAATAAATAAAATCACACATTAAAAAAACTATAAATAAAAAACAAAAAACTATAAATAAAAAACAAAAAACAAAAGCCCAAATAAATTAAAAAACTCAAAACAATGAAATGTAACATGGCCAACTCAAAACAATGAAATGTAACATGGCCAACTCAAAACAATGAAATGTAACATGGCCATTTTATTTTATTTAAATATTTTTTTTGATATAGAGCTTTGGTATTTTAAAGTTTCACTTGGAATATATATATATATATATATATATATATATATAAAATTAATTATTTAATGTTATATATATATATATATATATATATATATATATATATATATATATATATATATATAATTTTATTTTAGTTTTAAATTTATGTTTTCATATTGAGTTTTTTTTCTTTATTTTGGTTATTATTTTCAATTTTACAATATTTTTTAATAGAACTGATGATTTCACATCAAGGAATGCCTTAATAGAGTAGTCGATCACCATATATCCAAGACCTTGTGGACTGATTTGTTTTAATGTTAATTATTAAAAAATAATCAATTAATAACTGGGGAAAAAATCATGTAATGCCATTTTTTTTAATTAGAGACGGTTTTTTATTATTATATTATTTTGGAAGTGCCACTCATCAAGACCATATTTTAACCTAAAAGATAAAACAAAAAATTACACAAATTTCAAAAACACTTGAAAAATAAGCATTCTAAAAGAAAGGTTGACAAACTTTAAATGTTGATTTGAAAGGATTTTCATAGTCATGATGTTTGGTATTTGATGCCACAGTTGAAAAATGTTTTAATCTAAACCCTGAAAAATGGGTGATGTTCCATGACGACTTTTTCTTTTCAGTGTGTTTTTTCATGTCTTTCATGGTCATGATTGAAAAATGTTTGAATTTTAACCCTAAAAGAAAAAAAAAGTGATGCTATATCATCACTTTTTCATTTTAGTGTGATTTTCCATGTCTTAGAAGAGAAAAAAACTCATGTTGTTTTTCTTGAAGAAATATTGAAAATTCAAAAATTTCCCATATAGAAACAACAAAAATAACAAGTCAAAAAACTCAAAGATTAGAACAATATACAATTGGAATTCATATAGAATAGAAAATCTTCCATATAGGAGCAACAAAAATAACAAGTCAATCAACTCAAAGATCAAAACAATATACAATTAGAATTCATATAAAGTCAACACCAACCAACGATAGAAAAATTGAATAAAAACACACACAAAAATTGTAACCATAAAACCTATTAATAACCAAAATATTGAGCAAACAACTTTAACAAGTTAATTAGTGAAAAGGACTATTGTGAGTATTTCAAAGAAAAATCCCCCTCAATAAATACCAATTTGAAAGATATATAAAAATATTTTTATAGGAATTTTATTGAAATTGAACAAACTCATAATTTTTTTCTCAAATTTCAGCATAGAGAAAATACTCATATTGAAGAAAAAGATAATTCCCAAAATTCTCTTGATTGGATTAACCTCTGGTAGAAAAAATAAATACAATACCTAATATCATCACAAATACAACTAGAAAAAACTTTGGTAGAAAAAAGAAACACAATACCTAATAGCATCACAATGATAACTAGAAAAGAAAGGTATCAATACCAAATATCATTAGATACTTGACCATACACTTGCATAAACCTAATGAGCTGATTAAATAAGAAAGTTATTGATGCTTAGATATTTGGGAGGTTGCAATGGATCTAATTGAAGATTTCAACATGCCAAATGTTGAATATCTAGCACAAGAATTGCCAAGTAAGTTATGCATCATTTGCTTAGAATAACATAGAGATGCCAACAAAAAAAAAATATGTCATATCACATTTAGGGACAACAATATGGCCAATGATTTTATAGAAACATACCAAAATGTTCTAAGGCCATTTCAATTTTCTTTTGAAGATTCATCGAGAGGATTAAAAGAATTATTAGAAGAATTTATTTGTTTTAGTTAAGTTTACATAAAATCAATTGAATGTTATCACTTCCAATCACCCATATATTGATGATTAGACTAAAGATCTTGATAAGTGTTTGGAAGCATATTTGAGCTACTTTAATTCAAAATGTCAATCCCAATGGGTTTGGTCATTACGAGTAATGTGATGGTGATAGATTTCAACATATTATGGTGTCACCTAAATGACTCCCTTTGAGGTTTTCGATGGCCAAAATCCCTCATCAATACTATCCTAATTATGTAGAGTTGCTAAGTTACAAGAGGTTAACAAAACTCTCAGAACTTAGGCCTAAAATCTCAAGGATAATATGGTCATGGCTCAAACATGAACGAAGAAGTAGGATGATCAACATCATTCCAAATTCCATTTTGAAAAAGAGAATTAAGGTCTCCTTTGTTTGCAGTCTTAGAAGCAAGCCTTTCTCCAAGACAACCACCACTAGAAGGTTTTACAACCGCTATATTGTCCTAAAATATATTTGGTTATTGATAAATTATAACTTTCAATCCACTCTAAAATTCATCCAATATTTCCAGCCTTCTACTTACAGAAAGTGGTGTAATCTAATTTTTATATTCAAACTAGACTTCTACAACTGGATCGTGAAGGTTACATTTGGCAAAAAATAAAATATCATATTTACTAACACACTATAGAGGAGGTCCTAATATAGTGGGAGAATACACCATGGATGGATACCATGTGGAACCTATATATATCTTTTATAAAATCTCTTTCCTTAAGGACAATGTTGCTTTTTAAGGCGAGGGCATGATAGGTTCCTACCCTAACCCCCTTAGTAGATAGGTAGTTTTCTATATATGGAGGACATATCTAGTAAATAAGGCACATGCAGTAATGTGAAAGAAGTAATTGTAAGAAAGTTTAGGAGAAGCTTCTTCTCACTAGAAATGTCATTCTCTAGAATGTTACTAGGATGTATATGAAATTTTTTAAGCAAATAGAAGAAATGCAAATATATGTCTTGTAGAATATATTATAATTAGAGTCTTCTTCTTCAAGGTTTCCCCCTTGAAGAGGTAAGTGAGCATTTCTCTTGTCAATAAAGGTATACCATTTTGTGGTATTATGATTCTTTAATTTGGCTAATGTAGTTGAAATATATCATTTTTACAATAAACATACAAAAATTCTAGTATTTATGCTCTACATTTTCCTATTTTGTCATAAAGAACATCGTAATTTGATTGAATCATTAACAGATCTTAAGCGTTTCTACTTTTTCTAACATTATAAAGTTAGGATTTTACTATTTAGTAGAGAAAATAAAGGTTTTGTCGGTTGTTTGTGTGTGCAAAATTTCACAAAGAAACATTTGTCACTTGAAATTCCTTGTCCTCCTACTACATAATGCAATGTGGAAGTAATTGAAGACCTTGTAGCTACTCACAAGTTCTATTTTATCTCTCTTTCTCTCTATGTTAAAACCCTAGAATGATGAAGTTCTAAGAATGATTTTTTTTTTTGAGAGATTCAAAACCTCTAACCCTTCTCCCTCTGTTTTCCCCTTCCCCCGTCCGCCCCATTTTCTATTCCTCTCTCCCCTGAAGCCTAGGTTTTAGTTGTAATCTAGTGCTAAGAATGATTTATTTCTGAAAGAGGGTAAACACCTTAAAGTGACTATGTGGTTCTTTGTATCCCTCTCTCAACCCTAGTTCTAGTTCCAATCATGTGTTAAAAATGATTGCTTCTTGAAAGAGGGTAAATGCTTTGGAGTAGCTTGGAAGTTATTTTCTATTTCTCATTTTTGAGACCCTAATTCTAGTTGCAATAAGGTTTATCTATAGTTAATAATTGAATGATAATTATCTTTGCTTGTTAAAATATGGTAGACACATTGGAGTGACTCACAAATCCATTCTTTTATTTCTCTCTCCCCTAAAGTCCTAGCTTAACTAAAATCAAATGCTAAACATGGTTATTTATTGAACATCTCAAATGACCCATAAATTCTCTACTTTCTCTCTTAAATCCCTAGTTTGAGTTGTAATCAAATACCAAGAATTATTGTTAGTTACAATAGAATAAATTAAAACTTTTCCTTTAAGTAATTCAATCTACCAATAAAATCTATTTAAACCTCTCATTTTTAATATTTATACATTTTTATTAAAATTTATATATGGATAAAAATCAACATTCACAATCAATTCAAAAATAATACATATAAAATAGCAAAATCTATTCCACAAAATTACAAAAATAAACATATCCAACTATTATTTCAAATACATACCAACCACCTTCTCCATATGCATACTCACATACCTTTCGAAGACTATGATATAAAATTTTGAAAGTGATTGTAATTATTATGATGTTCCATGTATAACTCTATAGTACTAACCAGTTATTTTCATGCGTTATGAACTTACTGGCGTATCAAGAAATTAATTGACATTTAGTTTTATGTTCTTCATTTTTCATTTCACAATTCACCACATTCTAAAGTTTCCCTTCACTAGTTCAAAATATAAGCTAGTATTGTAAGGGCAAGCACATACTTACCTAAAGCAACATACAAGTTTTAAGAATATGCTTAACTAAATCAAAACAAAGCAGCGGTTAGTACGAGATTGAAGGCACAATTGATTAGCATATCATGGCCTGCATCATTTTACTTAACCTTTACTCATTATTTCTTTCATGCCGATTAATTCATTCCTTAAAACGTTAATGATGGTTTCTTTTCATGCGGATTAGTTCATTCCTTAAAACTTTAATGAATCATGGCTTGGCCATTACTCGAGTTCCAGAAGTTTTAAAACATGCAATAATGCAATCAAGAGGGTAACAAGCTTTACCTACTACCTACGTATCATAAATTAATATGCATTTCGATTATTGGACCTTCTCTTCATCCTGATTTCTTTTTATATTATAAGAATACTCTATTTTTGTTCATTATAAAATGGACACTACAACTAATTGTACACACTGGTTGTTATAACTAAAATTTTGTCGGGAAAATAAACCATATTGGTTGGTTAGAAAAGTCTCCGCCAAAATCTTTTAATGTGATTTCTTCCAATTCAACTAATTCTGAATAAAAGTTAATATCAACGTTGCATAATAATAATTAATAAAATAAAGATTGAGACCTCTGAAAGATGTAATGAGATAGTTAAATGTTTTGTTTAAATTAGCAATGTCTTATTCCCAAGTCAATAAAAACAGTAATGTGTTCGCAGGGGATTTGTATGGCCTACTATTGGCCTAATGTGTATAATCAATGCTTTACTGCACTCGTATTTTATCCCACATCCCTCACGGTCTTAATAACAAGTCATACACAGCGGCAAACAGTGATTCAGTCGACTTAGAACGTTCCATTCGCTGAAACTCTTAGCTATTCTAATCAAAATAGCCCACCTGCAAATTACTGTGCCCAGCGTTTGAAGAATCTCCTGAGGTAGAGTAGGGTAGGTTTGTGACGTCGATGTAGGTCATATTTGTACTAATTAAAAGAAGAAACAGGACAAATCTGTCAACATATTTACTGTCCTTGTCGTAATTCAGATCGAGTTATCCGAAAACCCCACGGTTTAAAATAATGTAAAAATTATTTGTCAACCTATTTATTGTCCTTTGTCGTAATTCAGATCGAGTTATCCGAAAACCTGACGGTTTAAAATAATTTAAAAATACTGTTGTCCGTAGGCCCGTCATGCATGAGTGCTCAGGGATGGATCTGGGGTCCAGTTGTCTCGAGATTGTTAGGTTTGTGTTACCATCTACATGTTCCCAGATCTTGTTAGGTAACCCGGGCTCGGGTAGACACCATACAGTGTCTCCTCTCAAACCTAGTTCTAATCAAGTGCGGTGAATGATTGCTTGGAGGGTAGACACCATAAAGTGTCTCTCTCCCTCAAACCTAGTTCTAATCAAGTGCTGAGAATGATTGCTTCGAGGGTAAATTACGTAAGAAGTTATTTTCCATTTTTATATTTAGGAACCCGGTTCTAATTTTAATAATGTTAGCTCTAACTGTAATAAAATGATACTCCTGTTTTTCTCTCTCTCCCCTAAAACCCTAAATTTTTTTGTTAAATGGAACACCTCAAATGACACATAGATTATCTTGTCTCTCTATTGAAACCCTATTTTAGTTGTAATCAATTACTAGTAATTATGGTTTGAAAAGGGATACATTAGGGTTTTTAATTTAATTAATCCAATCTACTAACCAATCTATTATTAAAATTATTTATACATAAGATTTATATATTATGAAAAAACAATATTTATTATCAATTTGAAATAATATATAAAAAAAATTATAAAATAAAAGTTTCTCAAAAATATTACAAAATAACTTTATCTTATTATAGAGTTTGAGTGAGTTTACTAGTTAAGAGCATATGTTCAAAACCAGAAGGAATAGAGTATGTATGACTTAGTAGATTTAGCAGTCAAAATAGCTAAAAAGAAATAAGTCCCTTATCCTACAAACAAAAGAATTCATACACCAATTTAATAAATTCATACACCAATTTAATGTATAACCTGAGAATGACCTTAAAATTGAATAATAATAATTATTATTATTTTAAACTACTTACCAACCACCTTTTTCATCTCGATACTCACATATTATGATATAAAAATTTGGAAGTGATTTTAGTTATCATAGTGTTGCATGTTTTAGAAGTCAGTGTAGTTATTATAACCAAGTTATTTTCATGAGCTATGAACTTACTTGCATAAGAAGAAATTAATTGGAAGTTAGCATTACGTTTTTCATTATTCATTTCACAATTGAACACATTCTGAAGTTTCCCTTGACTCGTTCATAATATAAGCTAGTTTTGTAAGCAAGCACATAGGGACCTAAAGCAAAAGATTGAAAAAGATGTTATTATGGTGTTCCATATAAAGGATTTCTAACCAAGTTATTTTCATGAGCTATGAACTTACTTGCATAAGAAAAAATTAATTGGAAGTCTATAGCCTTATGTTTGTCATTATTCATTTCACAATTGAACACATTATGAAGTTTCCCTTGACCCGTTCATAACTTAAGTTTAAGAACCTGTTGTAAGGAAACAAAACAAAGCGGTGGTTAGCACAAGATTGAAGGCACAATTGATTACCATATCATGGCCTCCATCATTTCACTTAGACTCTACTCATTATTGCCTTCTCTGCTCAATAGTTTTTATTCCTTTGTAAAGTTAATTAATCATGGATTGACCACTACTTTGGAGTTCCAGAAGTTTTAAAACACGCAGTACTGCAATCATTAGGGTAACAACCTTCCCTTATTGCCCATGTATGATAATTTAATATACATTTCAATGATTGGACCTTCTCTTCATCTTGATTTAATTATGTATTACAAGAATACCCTATTCTTGTTCATGACAAAATGGGCATTACAATTAAGTCTAAGTTACAGTGACTGTTTGGCCTTACATAATAATAATTATAAGAAGAATTCCGTTACCTTTCTAAGATATTTAATCAGATACCTACATGTTTTGTTTAAATGGCAATGTCTTATTCCCAAGTCAAACACAACAGTAATGTTGCGTTTGCAGGGGATTTGTATGTCCTATTATTCGCCTATTGTGTACAATCAACGCTTTACTGCACTCGTATTTTATCCCACATTCGTTACGGTCTTAATCACAAGTCATACACTGCGGTAAACAGTGATTTTGTCGACTTCAATTAGATATTGTCATTAAAAAAAACTCACCTACAAATTACTGCCCAGTTTGAAGAATCTTCGCCTACAAATTACTGCCCAGTTTGAAGAATCTGCCAGGGTAGGGTAGGGCAGGGTTGTGACGTCGATGTAGGTCATACTTGTATTAATTAAAAGGAGTAACCAGACAAATCTTCGACATATTTTTGTCCTTGTCGTAATTCAGATCGAGTTATCCGAAAACTTTGAGGTTTTTAAATAATGTAAAAGTAGTGTTGTCCCCAGGCACGCCATGCATGCGGGATTAGGGTTGGATTTGAGCTTCGGTGTCCCCGCGCTTATTAGGTTTCAAATAGCTGGCTAGGTTTGATCTTGTTAGGTAACCGGGGTTCGGGCTTGACAGACGAAGAGTGTTAAAGGTCAGGGTGTGGTTTGGCTTTATTGGAGAGCAAGCTTTCGTTAGCGTTTTCTTTGCAGTTGCCGCGACAGTTGAGGGAACCCTTTGTTTTAAATTTTTAGTGGTGAATTTAGTTGATTCTCGTTTGAGAAGGGTGGAATTTTCTTGTGTTTTGTGTGGGGTGCAGATTGGTTGGCGTAGTTAGCTACTATTCTTTTCCATTGAAATTGCTTTGAAGGCATGTGAAAGGAATTTTTTTTTCCAGGAAGCAAAAGTATTTTTTCATTACAGATAAAGAAAGTACATATGCATTTTTTTTTTCATTTACAACATGTTGATTCAAAGGTTATTATATATGTCTGCCGTCATTATCTAAAAATCTTATTATATATGTCTTCCGTCATTATCTAAAAATATGTTTTCTATACTGCTTCTATTTGTCTTATACATCAAAAAAATAATTCTATACTGCTTCTATTTCTCTTATACATCAAAAAAAAAAATTCTATACTGCTTCTATTTGTCTTATACATCAAAAAAAAAAAAGTATTTAGCTCTTTGAGGCAAAATACTTAGTATAAATAACATGTTATCATATTCCAAAAAAAACATAGATATCTCATTTGGTACTGAAAACAAAATTTGTCCCATTAGAGCATGATGTGGCTAACCCATGTAAGTTGTCATAACCAAAAGATTGGTACCAGATCAACCTCGGAATCACACTACATCCTTCCAACCTTTTACAGTGTGTCTGCCTCACTATTTTATTCTCTTTAGATGTGTGATATGCAGATCCTTCAGAAGTCACTAATCATCACCATGATCCTTTCTTGCGACTTGAAAAGGAGTCGTCTCCCATTTATAGCTTTCATTAGCCCACTCTATAACGGTCTTGGAGTCTCCATGGACTACTATTTCCTCTAAACCAGTCCATTTGCCGAAAAAGAGGACGCCCCATTATGCGAGAAGTCCTGCCCTTGTATTTGATCCTATACCATGATTCCAATGAAAACTAATGAAAACTAAAACTATGCTTAGGATCAAGATGTATAGCCATGTTGTTGCGCAAGTTCCAAAAATGTGGCCCCGTGCCATTAGGAAAACTGCCCAGAGATCCCTAGGGCGTCCAATGGATTTTGGAACCTAGATTACCTGAGATTCAAATTCTTTATAATATTTCGAAATCCTAGTGCTGGTCATGATGACATCCGGCAGAACTTGCTCGAAAATAAATGCATCCCTTGCCTGCCAAATACCCCAAAGGACGAAGAAGGGCAAAGACCTTTGTTTTTTGTCATCCACGATCTACTACTCAAGACATAATCCAATGTCAGTCCCTCCCCAATCTGCGTCAAAGGATTTTCGCTACGAACGATGGATGAAAGGTGCTAATTCGTAGGAAAATTTTATGTTTGTCTAGTCAATTTGCTGGAAATTGTATCAAATATTTAGTGATTCAAACTGTTGTAGGTATTTGTTAAATTACAAAAGAATCCATACATGAAACAGTTCAGTTAAAAGAATCCATATATGAAACAATTCATTTAAATTTAACTTAATGCAAGTAATAAAGTAAACTAAAGCTAAGTGTGTTTTATTTTATGTTAATATGCATATACATTACATGCAAATGTTAAAATTCAAAGCTAAGTGTGTTTTATGCCATGTTAATGTGCATGTACATCAACACCCTCTTAAGCATAACTTAGGTGAGTATGATGCAAAATGGATGGGTCGTTGTAACAAAGCCATTTTAGGTACCCATGTACAATGCATGAAAGATGAAAGAGTGAAAACCCAATGGGAAAAAAACCCTCCTCAAAACACAATGCAAAAGTAAAAGAAAATGCATTTGTGTCCTTACCCCCAAGATGATCCCATTGAAAATGAAACTTCTGCTTAGTGAAAGTCTTGGTGACGATGTGAACAGTCTCCTCAGAACTCCGATAGTATTGCACATCGATGATCCCATGATGAATCAATCCTCTCATCTAGTGCATGTGGATCTCAATATGTTTGGTCCATTGTCGTTGCATTGGATCTCTACAAAACTTCAATGTTCGATTGTAGCACCATATGACAATCGGATGATGGACAATGATACCAAGCTAGGTAAGGAAATGTTCCAACCAAATGGCCTAAATGGTGACATTGAATACTCCTCTATAATTGACCTCTACTAATGATAAAACAATGGCAGTCTCTTCTTGCTTGACCAACAAACGAGGTCGTATCCCAAACTAAGTGCATAGTCGAAAGTGGATTCCTTCTCTACAAATGGATCTAGAGGAACATGTTTTCTTTCCGAAAGTAGAGGTATCAACTCCCATGTTTGGATCATTGAATGATTCTCCTTATCCATCGTTGCAAGCCAATATAGATTCCCTGCAACTTCATGATGCATTCCACAATCAGATGCATGTACCATATATGCATGTATGGGCATGCTTATCTCTAGGGATGCATTTATGTGGATGCATGGTGTTATAGATGCATCCTTGGATACATGCATGAGCATGCATGGCTCTGCAGTTGAAAGTGCATGTGGGGCATCATCAAATTGAGACCTCGTCATATTTGCATCATCAACATCTTCAATACTAAAGGAATCAAAGTCATCTTCTCTGTTTTCGAAAGCAATGTCTCCATCTATAAGAGAGTCTTCATCACCAACAGAGGAAGATATTTCCTCATGTGCGACATCTTCATTATTGGACAAGATAAAATTCTCATTTGCAATAGCTTCATAAACAATAGAAGAAGCATATTCTTCGTGTGCAACACTATCTTGAGAATATTTGTCCACGTTGTTAAAGAAGTCTTCACGAGTTTCATGACTTCAATGATATAAGGAGCTCTCCGTCTCAAAATGGTGTTCATCTAGATCATCTTCATCACCATATAATCCTTTCAATGTAGTCCAGATTTCATGTGACAATTTGATATCTATGATCCAATAAAGAATATCATAAGACACAACTAGATGCAATCTTCCATAAGCCATGTCAGATCTATTAAGCGAATCAAACTTCTCATCCTTTAACATTGGTTCTGTCTCAATTCCCATGACTATCTGGTACAAGCATTTTCTCCTAAGATGAAGCAAAATCATCAGCTTTCATTCATAGTAATTGTACGGAGTGAGAATGGTGGAAGTTGTGAATTCCATTCTTTCACAAAGTCAATTCTCTAGCAACTTTTGGCACTTTCAATTTGTGGAATATTCTTGCACTTTCAATCTCCGAGCAATTTTCAATGCTTTGATCTTCAAACCTGCAAAAAATTGTTCATGCACCTTCTCTAAGCCTCTCTTCATTGTAATACCATGTTAAATTTTTAGAACCCACACAGGTAAGGACCTAGTTAGAGAATAATTTCATAAACATCCAAGAATTGAGAAAAATTGGAAGAGAGAATGAATTATGTATATTCAATAGTGATGATAAATCAATACATAAAGCACCTAAAATGAGCTCAAATGCATGCAAGCACTAAAGCTAACTAAAGCTAAGTGTGCTTTTTGTTATGTTATGTTAATGTGCATGTACACCACATCCAAACATTAAGGCTAACAAAAGCTAAGTGTGTTTTATACTATGTTAATGTGCATGTACACCAATAGCATTTGTGATTTTCAAACTTTGAAACTTTTCCTTGGAATTTGCATTTCGAAAACATAGATAGTTTTCTAAACCCTAGTGGATAGACAAATCTTCAAAGCAATGTCATACTTATCTAAGTTCTCTTCATTCTATTTCCAACATTATCATTTACGTATGTGTGGAATAACAATGCACTGTAGCATCAAAGTTTTGTTTCACATCTCTATTCGTATGAAATAATTCACAATTAAGGCTCTTCTAGCAATTTTTGTCAACATTTTGTAAATTGTTGTAGTTTTACTACTGAAGTAAATGCTTATAATTCTAAAAAAATTAAATAAGTGGTGAGTAGGACTACATCATATAGTACATTGTCACAGTTATTGCATTGTATAACTGCTTATGAGTAAATGAGTTGATTGAAGCCCCTATGTCAAGTCATTGGCCCTATGTCATGAGGCATAGGTTCAGTTCTCCTTGGGTCCATCAAGGTTAGCCTCCTAGAAATAAAGTCTATTGGGCAGTAACTTAGATCCATCTCGATCATTCTGAGGAAAAAAAACTATTACATCATATGAACAGGTATATCAAAACTTGTAGGTGAACTGAAAAGGTCTGCTTTTGAGGTTTGAGGAGTTACCAAGATCGAGTTTAATTGTTGACACATGTTTATGTTAGTGAGTGGTTTTTTTAGAAGGTCTCTAAATATCAAACACACAATCAAGATTTTAGATACATAGGTCATTTATGATTGTCCAAAATATTTAAAAAAATAAATAGAGATCCAAACTTTAAATAAAGAGAAGAGAAGAATTTTACCCATTTTTACGAAATTTTATCAATTTTTGTAAATCACTTATATCAAAACCAACCAATAACATTGTAGTTAATCCTTGAATACAACGTTCCTAAGCGATGAAAAAATGAGATATACTTATAATTACACTTAATTCTTATCTTTGCATATTGAAAATAAAGAGATTGATAAATTAATAGTATTATTAATAGAAATATAATATTTTCAAGTGATAAAGGCCTAACCTTAAAATAAGCTTGAGCAATAAAGGCAACTCAAGCCCATTAATAAATATTGTGATTTCGTAGTCTAGGTAGTATAATAAAGAGTCATCTAACGAGGCAAAGGAATTGCCCGGACAACCAAAAGTGGTCGGAATCTGGGCAAAGTAATTTCAAAAAATCTCGTAGAGGCAGTGTTTGAATCATGTTTTTTATGGTGGAAATGGATTCAGCACCATCAAAAACGTTTAGGACACCTAAAATTTTGAAGTTTAACAACTATAACTTGGATTTACAAAAATCCTTGCGAGATTTTCTCTAAATACGACAAGAATTTCCATAACTTTCCGAGCAACTTCTTCACCTTGTTAGACTATGCGGTATAATAATGTTTTTATATAATTCCAATATTTTATTATGAGCGATAATTTACTAAATATTACCATACTTATATCTTAATTAAAATATTATTTACTAATATAATGAGGTTTTTAATTTGTAAATAATATATTATATATATATACTATTTTATTACAATTTTTTTCCAACATATGCCATTAAAAATATGCTTAATTTTTTATAATATCTTAACGATGTATGTTCAAGTTTATTCATTTAACTATACAATACAATATATAGATTAAAATACCATCAACGAATTTATTTATTTCTTATTTATTTAATGTTTAAATATATATATATATATATATATATATATATATATATATATATAGATAGATAGATATATATATATATATATGGATTGAAATACCATATCTCTTATCAAACGAGCTTACAAAAAGATACAAAAGATAGATCAACGCCTTAGAAATAAGCCTCTTCAAGGGGACAACCTCCTTTACATTACACAAATGAACAATTCTTAGATTATACAAATGACAAGACCTCCTTCTATATATAGGAGTCTAAGGGGTCATAATATAATCAGAGCCGACATAACAATAATAATGTAAGGGCAAAATAATAACAATAGTGCGCTTCTATGGGGCGCAATAATAATAATATGGGGACTATGTGGGCACAATAATATAATAAGGGGGTTGTACTAATAACAATAAGGGGTTACACTAGTAGTATAGGGACCTAACATGCCCCTCTCCTTCAAAAGGTGTTGTCCTCAATGCTTGAGTAGTTCTTGATGCTTGTGTATAAATTCTTGTCCTCCCATGTGGAATCTTCAGTGGGTAAGTTCTTCCACTTAATGAGATACTCTGAAATTGATCTATTTCGTAGCTTCCAATTTCTCGATTTTGTGACTGCTTCAAGTTCCAATATGATTTTTCCTTCCTTGTCAAGTTCTCACAATACTATTTGAATTGGGATCTTCTACAACTTTTGAATTCTAGGGTTTCGCAGGATCCTTGGAGGATAAACACGCACAAAAGAGGAAAATTTTTTATGGAGTGATGGAGCAATCAGAGATGATAAAAAAAAATACCTTCTATTAATGAAGTAATATCATTAACTAAGGAAAATTTTGATACCCTAGTAGAAGAGGATCATGTTCTTATTACCCTCGTTCACAATTGGGCAATGAAATATTTGGGTGAACTTTCAAATGGTCAAAAAAGGATTTACACCCAGGCATATTTGCATTGGAAGAATAAGAGTGGTACGAATAAATTGGGGGGAAATTTATCATGACCTGTGCATGAGATAAAGGGAGAAGGTAAATAACAATTGGCTAAGGATTCTAAACTGGAAGGTAGGAAAACAAACTAAGAATCGATCAAAATCATTAGTGAGGAACTCATCAATTTGGGACAAGCAACGATGATATCAGTTTTTTTCACCCTCTCAATAATTAGTTCGATGAATATCATCACTCAAAACATTCGAGGTTTAAATAGTAAGGGTAAACAATGTTACTTGTGTGTTCGGATTAAGTCTGAGAAGCCTGCACTACTGATTTTATGGGAAATTAAGGTGTCAATGACTAAATTGATATAAATAGGTGCCCGTTGTTGGAAGGGGAGTGAAGCTATGGGTATTGATGCTAAAGGGAGTTCAGGTGGATTAATAGCTTTTTCAAACTCAATGGAAGCCATTTTTCAAGATTAGAAGGCTAGCCCTTCCATTTCGATAGGGTGTTTTCATTATGTTGGCTCCAAAGACATAGTGAGCTTTACAACAGTGTATGGACCTCATGTGGTGGGGGGGAAATTGGTATTTCTAGAGGATATAGAGGCTCATCGAAGTATAATTAAAGACTCTCTTTGGATTCTTGGAGGGGATTTTAACTTAATATGAATCTAAATGAAAAAAAGGAGGGATTCACAATTTAGATTCAAAATCAACCTCATTTGTAGGATTATTAGAGAAGTTATAGTTTGTAGATGTGTCAACCATTAACAGTATTTTCACATGGAACAATCAACGAGGAGGAAAACATCAAGTGGTAAGTCATTTTGATTGCTTCTTAGTTTCAGAGTCATTGTTGGATAAAGATCTCTTTCTTGAAGCATCTACTCTTCCTTATCTAGGGTCTAAAAATTGTTTTGCTAGATTGAAAATAGACCTTAAGGAAGCCCCAAGGAATAAGACGTTTAACTTTGAAGGGTTTTGTCTTTGGGCACCAGATTTTATGGAGAAAGCAAAACTATGGTAGGAGGATATTTTTGTCAAAGGTAAGAATATGATGCATACCTTTCAACTAAAACTTAAAGAACTAAAAGCTAAGATAAAATTTCAGAACAAAAAATATTTTGGAAATGTTTTTTAGGAGAAGCAAATTTTGGAATGTGAGATGCATGATCTCCAATAGTGTATGATTTGAGAAAGACAAACCACTAAGTTGGTGTGGGAAGAATGGGTTACTCTAACAAAGTTAGAGTAGTGTAGGAAATAGGAAGAAACTCTTTGGATACAAAAATATTGATTTCAGTGGCTCAAAGAAGAGGAAAAGAAATCAAAATTTTTCCACAAATCAATGATATAGCGTAGGCATAATAATATAATTTTTTCATTACTTGGGAGGGATGGTTTGTGAAAAATTGAACATTAGGAAATTGAAGAGGATTTGATTACATGTAATTAGGAAGTTCTCTCATATCCTTTTCATAATCAACAAAGAATCATCAATAAAGTAACAGGTAGCATTCCAAAACAAATTAGTAAGGAGAAAAAATTTTCTTTGATGATATTGATTTCATTTCAAGAAGTGAAGGAAATAATTATGTCCATACCTTGTAATAAGGGGGTTTACATCAAACTTCTTTAAGGCCTATTGGTCCTTTTTGGGTCAAGGGATTCATGAGATAGTAGAGAAATCTAGAAAATACTAGTCAATGTGGGGAGGGCTTAATGCTAAGTTCATCTCATTAGTTCCTAAACATGGAAAGTCTAATGATATTAGTGGTTTTAGACTAATCACCCTGTGTAATGTTATATATAAATTCATAGTTACAATAATAGTTAATTGCTTGAAACCACTTCTTAAGGACCTTATTTCTCCATAACAAACTGGTTTTGTGGAAGGTTGACAGATTTCAGATGGTATGACAATAGTTCATGAGATTATCCACTCTCTGAAGACTCTGAAGAAACCGAGTATGATGATTAAACTTGATTTGTTTGAAGCCTATGACACGATTAGCTGGGATTACATGTTATAGGTTCTAGAAGCTTTTGAATTTTCTTGGCATTGGATTTCTTAGATGTGGCCTCTTATGTCAACTACTTTTTATTCAATTCTAATTAATGGTTCTTTGTCTTCTACTTTTAATTCATCTTGTGGATTACGTTAGGGAGATCCATTATTGTCATTTCTGCTCATATTGGCTATGGAAGGGCTTGGAATATTTTTTCATAATTCATCTTCTAAAGGATCCCTAAAAGGTATGGGGCTATTTGGTGAATATCTTCTAGTCACTCACCAATAGTTTGTAGATGACATATGTCTATTTGGTTAACCCACACTCAAAGAAGTGGAGATCCACTCGTTTCTTTCGATCTTTATGAAGACTTCAGGTACTATTATTAACTATGACAAGACTAATATTTTCTTTTTTAACTACAAGGAGTTAGTTTAGGTTCATTTAGCTCGTTTACTTGAATTCCATGGAGATTTACTTCCTTCTAAGTATTTATGTGTTCCTTTAGTGATAAATCCTAAAAGAATCTCGTGATGGAAAGTTCTTCTCTTGAAACTTACAAACATGAACAACAATTGGACATTTTGAGCCCTTAATTTTGTAGGTAGATTGATTCTAACCAAATCAATTCTTTAGGCTCTTCTAGTTTACTAGATGTTTGTTATGTTTGGGTCGAAAGAAGTTTGGAATAGTTTCACTTCAAAGTGGCACGAATTTCTCTAGTGAGGATCAAATAAATAAAAAAGGTGGTCTTTAGTGGCATGGAGACACATGTTAAGCCAAAGTTAGTAAGAGGTCTGAATTTACGAGACCCTAGAATATTAAGTATTTCATTTGGAGAAAATATTTGGTGGCAATGGATGATAGGGGAAATGAATTGTGGAAGAAAATTTGGATAAGGAAGTATGCTCCTTATATTTTTCAAGAAGAAAGACTTTGATTTGATTACTATATTATGAGTTCTAGTATATGGTTATGGACACAGGAGAATCATGAAATTGTAAGAAAACAAGATTTTTCGGAATTCAAAGAAGGTAACTTGGCTCTGTTCTAGGATGATGCCTAGAAAAAATTACCAAGACTCATTGAGTGACAAAAATTCAGTTCTCTTAAGGTATTTACATTTAATTTGGATGCATGGAGAATTAATGACTTTTGGAAGCCATATTCGTATTATTCCATTTGGCATCAGTGGAAAGGGAAAGAAGATTGGCTAAGTTTGCCCTTGCATTTTCCTTGGGATAGCCTCCAACAAGAATTGTTGGAAAGGAAAATAAGAGTCTCACAGGATTTTGACATATTTCGTTAGGGCTTGCATTTTAGTGGGATGTTAGGCCCCTATACTACTAGTGTAACCTCTTATTGTTATTAGTACAACCCCCTTATTATATTGTTGTGCCCATGTAGTCCCCATATTGTTATTATTGTGCCCTTACATTATTATTGTTATGTTGGCTTTGATTATATTATGACCCCTTAGACTCCTATATATAGAAAGGATGTCTTGTCATTTGTATCATCCAAGAATTATTCATCTGTGTAATGTAAAGGAGGTTGCCCCCTCGAAGAGGCTTATTTCTAAGGCGTTCATCTATCTTTTCTATATTTTTGTGAGCTGGTTTCATAAAATTTGGTATCATAGCTTTGGATTCTAGGGTTTCACTGCTCCAAACAGGTCATTGTGGAATTTTCTCTATAACGTTTTCGTTACGCAACTTCAAAAGCTAAAACAAAAACCATTTGAGACGAAATCACGCTGAACCTAGGGTCTGAATTTTAGATCTTATCTCACTATATTGTCAGAGATATGATCTGAGGAATTTAGGGTTTGTGCAAGCTCCATAATGTCAACTAAAACAAGGCATCATGGGATTTTCGCTATAACTCTTTCACTACAAAGTTTCAGAAGCTAAAACAAAAACCCGTTTGAGACGAATCGGTTTGAACCTCGGCTCCGAATTTCAATTCCTGTCTCGCTACAGTTTCAGAGATATAGTCTGAGGAATGTAGGGTTTTTACAGACTCCCAAATTACATTCCAAATAGGTCACCTTGGGAAAATAGTCATAACTATCTTTCTGAACATCATATTGACATTTCATAAGAAGTTACAGAAAGAGGATGGACTGTATTTTATTTTTTATATTTTTCATATCCAAAGGTCAAAAAAGTGATACGTGGCACTTCATACAAGTTCGTTCTTCTAAAAGGGTATATAATCAGGTCAATCTTGAGAGATTGTGCATAACTCTTTCTTAGAGAATCCAAATTTGATCAGACTAGTGGAATTGGAAAGAGGACACAAAGAGCTACTGTAGGAAGATATTTTAGAACTGGAAGATCTGAAATTATAGAGTTATAGTCGTTTCGAGATCGAGCTCCTAAAATCAAGAAAAGGTGATATGAGGAAGTCTGATGGCAAGGATCCGATAAATTGGATACTACATATGGAACAGTATTTTGATCTATATGAGGTGCAACTGCTACAAAAGGTACATATTGCACCTTCATATTTAGGACCGGATCAATTTTTATAGTATAAAGGGCTTTGTTCTCGTAAACCACTTGTTACGTGGTTAATTTTCACAGAGGAAATGATAGAACATTATGAGGATACGAAGAGAAGCACCTTCTTTAGCCAATTGATAAATCTCAAACAAAATTGTTCAATGGCAGAGCACATTGAGGACTTTCAAAAATTGAATATAAGGGTAAATGATATTCCAGAGAAGAAAAGGATTGATGTCTTCATAGGCACTTTAAAGGATAACATTCAAGATGAGGTTCGTCTTTGGGAACCTGATTTATTGGAGAAGGCATTCAGGTGGGCAAGAAAAATTGAAAGCGAAATTATGGAAACAAGGAATCCCACCACTCACGAATATAATTATGGACATTTTTCTTCTCTTAGCCTTCCAAAACCTACAAGGTTTACACCACAACAATTGGAAGAAAAAAGAGAAAAGGGCTTTGTTACAATTGTGATAGAAAATGCACTAAAGGTCATAAGTGTGCTGAGAAGAAATAATTTTACATAGAGTATGAAGAGGAGGAAGAAAAGGATCAAGAAACATCAAAAGAAGAGGATATACACCGAGACCTAACCCCAAAGAAAGAAGAAATGAATCTGACCATATCTTGTAAAGCATTGGAAAGAATTACCGCTACTTAAACTCTCAAGATAGAAGGACATATCAAGAAGAAAAAGGTTCAAGAAGTAAAAGATCACATCAAGAAAGAAGAAATGAATCCAACCATATCTTGTAATTCATTGGACGGAATTACAACTCCTAAAACTATCAAGATAGAAGGGCATATCAAGAAGAAAAATGTTCAAGAAGTGAAAGATCACATCGAGCATCAAGAAATGAATCTGACAATATCTTGTATAGCATTCGAAGAAATTACCACTCCTCAAACTCTCAATATAGAAGGACATATCGAGAAGAAAAAGGTTCAAGCAGTGAAATATCACATCGAGCATCAACAACAAGTTCTCCAACATTTAAACGATAACACCACTTTGGTGCAAAATCGAATGAAACAACAGGTAGATCAACATCGCAGTGAAATTATTTTTGATATAGGTGATTGGGTATTTTTAAGGCTACATCCCAAGCAAGATATTTATGAGAAGGAAATGTTGGAAATATTACATGCACTTGAGAAATGGTGACCTTACCCAATGAGAAGACACTTCAAGGTAAAAATGGATCATGATAGTCTTAAATAATTTTTAGAACAAATATTATCTTTAGAAGAATAGAAAAAATGGGTCACAAATATGTTGGCTTATGACTTTGACATCATCTACAGAAAAGGGAAGAAAATTTTTGTTGCAGATGCACTCTCAAGAAAGGATGAGGATGTGGTAGCATTGTTTTGTGCTATTATCCAACCAGATTGGATAAAAGAAGCAAGGGATGAATGGAAGAAGGACAAAGAAGTGTTGTCACTCATTCAAAAGTTGTAGAATGTCCCAATTCAAACAATATTTCCAGAACTTGAAGAGGAAGGCAAAATCATATTGGAACATGGATTAGTCATAGAAACAAGAACCTGACAGCTACAAAATTGATCAATTTCAGAGTATCTCACCAAGTGGAAGAACTTGTTGGAAATAATACTGAGAGGGGGGGTGAATCAGTATTATCAAGCAATTTACCAAATCTTCCTTATTTGATCTTTTGAATTATTCTTGCATATCAGTACCATAAAATAATGAGCATGAATAAAGAAAATAGACAGTCACACCAAAGAACACAAGATGTAAGGTGGAAACCCAATGCGGGAGAAAACCACCTGCTGCAATATGTCTCTATCTTCTTTCAAGAAATTCTTTTTACAATGATTTTGTACTGGTGCAGTCCTTTACCAGCACGCAGGCTGCAACCTGCAGAGAGCTACAACTCTCTCTCGTTTTCCAGTCTCTCCTGGAAGGGAGCTACAACCCCCTACTTCTTTTCATGAAGAATCAAATGATCAACAAGTATACAACAGATACAGTCCACTACAGATATCAGATCAGTAATTACAGAAATAACCCAGAACACCTTATGAACAAAAATATACAGTCAACAGATCATCTTAAGACAGGGACGCATATTTTCTTTCTGTGACCTGCGACTGGACGCAGTCTACCTTCCACTGTTCTGCGTGCCGACGCACTGTTCCTCTATGCTTTGCTGCGACCGGCGCACCCAGAAACACTATCGCGCCGCGTCTTTTGCTTCAGAGACGCACCCAATAACACAGTCGCGCCGCGTCCTTTGCCTCAGAGACGCACCTGAGCCTTTACTGTACTGCGTCCCGGCGCACTTTCCCTTCACTGAACCTGCGTCCCTTCAGATATAAAAGATATGAGGACTTCAGAACCAACCCAATCACTCAGATCCACAGATCTGATCATACGCCATAGAGATCACAGTCCATTAGAAGATTCGCCTTCATAGATCTGGACTAGATCTCACCAAAAGATATTCAACCAAGATGATACTTAATCCAAATGAACTCCTTTGCTTTATATAGGCAAGCTTCTCCCCAAAATATGGAACAAAACCACGAGCCGACACCATAGAAACACAAAACCGTCGGCTAGATACCACACAAGAAACCCCCACATGCTTTTCTCTGCCTTGAAATGTGTGCACTGGGCGGACGCACCTCCTGAACAGCTGGCCTGCGTCCCTGGACGCGGGTTCTGTATGGTATACCTGCGGGGACGCACTTGCTGAACATATTTCCTGCGTCCTTCTTGATTTATCACCTGAATGGGTTTGCCATCAAGGACAACACCTGAATCATAATGCCAACAATCTCCCCCTTTGGACTTGATGGCAACCACATAATCTTCAGCTTCATTCTCCCCCTTTGACATCAAGGGCAAAGGGTATGCTCCCCCTATGCTCATGCATCTCCAGATCTGTAACCAGAAATCCATCATGAAGGAGATAGAGACATATTGCAGCTATTTCCAAGATCTCCTTCTCCATAATGCCAACAATGCATTATGTGCTCCCCCTGAGCCTATACCACCAATAGGAAGATGATCAACAGTAAGATGATGCATCAACAACCCCCAGCTTTTGCCTGAGGTATTCAAAAGTGTCCCTGGGCAATGGTTTGGTGAAAATATCAGCAACTTGTTCCTTAGAAGGAACATACTCCAACTTGACCTTCTGTTCAAGTACTTGTTCCCGGAGAAAATGGTACTTGATTGGTATGTGCTTGGTTTTTGAATGCATAACCGGATTCTTTGAGATGCTGATTGCACTTGTGTTGTCACATAAGATAGGGATTGGAGGAGTACAAGTGATTTGATAATCCTGCAAATTCTGCATCATCCAAAGAAGTTGGGTGCAACAAGATGCAGCAGCAACATATTCTGCTTCAGCTGTAGACAAGGCAATTGAACTCTGTTTCTTGCTGAACCAAGAGACCAGCCTGGGACCCATAAAGAACGCACCACCACTTGTGCTTTTCCTGTCATCCACACTTCCGGCCCAATCTGCATCTGTATAGGCATGAAGAGTAAGATCTGTATCTCTAGGATACCATAAGCCATAATTTTGAGTCCCTTGAAGATATTTGAAAATTCTCTTCACTGCTTGAAGATGAGTCTCCTTCGGATTTGCCTGAAATCTTCCAACTATTCCAACTGCATGCATGATGTCTGGTCGGGTACCTGTCAAATATAGTAAACTTCCAATCATAGATCTGTAGGTTGGTTGATGTACTGCTGCAGATTCATCATTTGCACTGAGACTACATCCTGTGACCATGGGTGTACATACTGGTTTTGCATCTTCCATGCCATATTTCTTCAAAATCTGCTTGAGATACTTGGTTTGAGATAAAAAGATTCCTCCTTCCTTCTGTTGGATTTGCAAACCAAGGAAATATGTCAGTTCTCCTAGCAAGGACATTTCAAATTCTTTCTGCATGACTGAGGCAAAGCTTTGACTCATAGCTTCTTCATTACTGCCAAAAATAATGTCATCAACATACACAACAAGTATTAGCAATTTGTCATTTTCGACTTTTATATACAGATTGCTATCTGCTGAACCTTTTAAGAAACCTTGTTGATGAAGATATTTGTCCAACCGGTAGTACCAAGCCCTTGGAGCTTGTTTGAGACCATAGAGAGCCTTTTTCAATCGGCATACAAGATTTGGATCATTTCCAAGAATGAACCCATCTGGCTGTTCAATGTACACTTCTTCTTCCAAGTCTCCATTCAAAAAGGTTGATTTCACATCCATTTGAAATACTTTGAAGTTCTGAAAACTTGAGAGAGCAAGGAACATTCGGATGGCCTCAAGTCTTGCAACAGGAGCAAAAGTTTCTTCAAAGTCTATTCCTTCTTGCTGCGCATACCCTTTACAAACGAGTCTGGCTTTGTTTCTAATTACTTCTCCATTTTCATTCAATTTATTTTTGAAGACCCATTTTGTTCCAATAACATTCTTATCTTTTGGTCTAGGAACCAGCTCCCAAGTGTTGTTCTTTTCGATTTGCTCAAGTTCTTCATCCATTGCTTTCACCCAACATTCATCTTTGCATGCCTCTTTCACATTTTGTGGTTCGGTGGAGGAAAGTAATGCCAAATAGCTTGAAGCTTCTGCAACTGTTCTTCTAGTTTGTATACCTGCTTCCTTTTGTCCCATGATCTGAGATTCTGGATGGTTCTTCTGAACATATCTGGATGGAGTCTTTTCTTCTATTCTTGTCCGTTCTTCTGCTTCTTCGTGAGGTTCTTCTTGAGATTCTTCTTGAGGTTCTTCTTCTTCATCATTCTGTCTTTGAGGGTAGCTCTCATCTTCTTCGATGTCTTCACGATGTATTTGCCTAGGAATATATCCCTTTTCATCAACCACTACATCAATGCTGTCAACAATTCTGCCAAGTCTTTTATTGTAGCATTTGTATGCTTTGCTATGTGGAGAATAGCCAAGAAGAATGCCTTCATCTGCTCTAGGATCAAGTTTGCCAAGCTGCTCTTCAGTATTCTTGATATAGCATTTGCTCCCAAATATTTTGAAGTGCTTTACCGAAGGAGTTTTACCACTCCAGAGCTCATGAGGGGTTTGAGTGCTGTTCACCCGGACATTTGTCTTGTTGAGAATAATAACCGCAGTATGTGCAGCCTCACCCCAGAAGGTTGCGGGGGTTCCTGATTCATCAAGCATAGCACGAGCCATTTGTTGGATTGTTCTGTTCATTCTTTCAACAACTCCATTTTGCTGAGGCGTTCTAGCTGTAGAGAATTCTCTCCTTATCCCATGTTCATCACAGAAATCGAAAAATTCATTTGAAGTAAATTCCCCACCTCTGTCAGATCTGAGGCACTTAATTTTGTGACCTGATTCATTTTCAGCCAAGGCTTTGAAGGTTTTGAATTTTTCGAATGCTTCATCTTTGTGCTTCATAAGTCCTAACCAAACAAACCTGGAGAAATCGTCAATAAATAATATCAAGTATTCCTCTCCTCTAGGTGTTCTTTTTCTGAATGGTCCACATACATCTGTATGTACTAGCTCAAGAGGCATGCTGGCTGATCCTTCTTTCTCTGGAAAGTTAGTTCTGGTTTGTTTTCCAAACTGACATGATCTGCATATGGTGTTGTCAGGAATTTTGATATCTGGAAGATCGCGAACTGCCTGATATTTGCAAGCTTTCCTTATTTGTGAGAAGCTTAGATGTCCCAACCTTCGATGCCATAACCAGTGCTCTTCATTCTTGCTTAGATAGCATTGTTGTTGTCCTTCATCAAATATGTATAGATTATTTGGAGTTCTCTTTCCTTTGAGAACTGTTTTACCTGTATCAAGATCACGAACAAGGCATCCATTTGATCTGAATATAACCTCGGTTCTTTGATCACACATCTGGCTGACACTTAGTAGATTATGCTTCAATCCATCAACAAACAAAACATTTCCAGCCTTAACATCTTCTTTTAAAGGAGCAATACCTTTTCCTTTTATAGTTGCAGGAGTATCATTTCCAAAAGAGACTTTCTTTCCCTTTTCTAAATTAGAATAAGACTCAAGTTTTTCTTTATCACCTGTCATATGCTTCGAACATCCACTGTCAATGTACCATAGATTTTCTTGTCCTTCTGCATAAAATGCTATCCCACATCTTTCTGTTTGAGGTTCCTTTATTCTCCATGTTTTGGCGCCTGAGGCTTGTTCCTTTTTCTGCTCTTGTACCTTTCTTTCCGGAAACCTGCTTCTGCATTCAAAGTCTTTATGTCCAAAATTATTGCAAATAGAACATTCAACTTCATTTTCAAGAGCTGAAAAGTTGTTATAGGTCCTTTTTGTAATCCCTGTCATACTTCTTTGTTTTTGAGCTTCTCTAGTCATGATTGTTTTATACGCAACACATTGAGCTGCTTTGTGACCAAAGTTATGGCAAGAAAAGCATTGTCCATTGAAGAAGCTTCTGCGATTATTGGATCTACCAGCCAACTGATTGTAATTTCTATTTTCATCTATTCTTGAACCAAATTGAGAAGATTTTACCTGTGGCTGGTTGTGGCTTTTGTTCACCCTTAAGCTGGATTGCCCCTGATAGTTTCTGCTTGACATTTGTCCCTGCTTTACCTGATGATCTTCCTTGTGCTCTTGCTCATTTCTTCTTGCTGCATCAAGATAACTTTTTGAAGTGGATGCTTGAGAAGTTTCTCCATTATAGCCCAAACCTGTCTTATTTAGTGGAGACCGCTGCACACTGATAATCTCATCCAAAGTTTCAGATCCTTTGACAAACTTGAGATTAATAGTTTTTGTTTTCTCAATTTCTTTTCTAAGACCAACAATTTCACCTTCTAATTTTTCAAGATGTTTTTCCTTTTCATCAATTTGGAATTGTAGAGTATCAATAATCATGTTCTTTTCTTCTATGCATCTCTTGAGTCTAGTAATTTCATCATAAAGGTTATCCACATCTACAGCATCCTCATAATCATCATCTTCAAATGCCATTAACAACCTATATGTATTACCTTGTTCATCTTCATCACTGTTTGATAAGCCATCACTATCTTCATGGGTGTAGTAGCTTTTCTTATTTGCGCTTTGTTTCTTGTTCCATCTAACTGGTTCCTTTCCTTTATCCTTATAAGAGCATTTTGCAGCATAATGACCTACTCTTCCACAAGCAAAGCATTTGAAAGGTAGCTTACCTCTGAACCTTCCAGAACCTCTTTGAAGATTTCTGACAAAATTTGATTCTTCTTCCTCTTCTTCTGGATCATGGCTTGCTTCATAGTAATCTTCTTTGCCTGATGCTTTAAAAGCAGCCTCCCTTCTGTCTGATGGTCCTCCCTTTCTCATTTCATAAGCAGTTAGAATTCCATGTAGCTGAGACATAGTAAGAACACGGAGATTTTCTTTTTCTTCTATTGCAGATACTTTGGATTCAAACTTGGGGGATAATGATCTTAGAATCTTTTGAACTACTAGAGACTCCTTTACTTCTTCACCCAAATTTTTCATACAATTTACAATCTCATCTACCCGAAGAAAATAATTAGCCACACTTTCATCATTATACATCTTGAGAGTCTCATATTGAATTCTGAGAGTTTGAAGTTTGGCTTGTTTTACCTGTTCATCTCCTTCATAGCTTGTGATCATTTTGTCCCATATTTCTTTTGCTGATTTGAAGTGCATTACCTTCATGAATTATGTTTGGGATATACTTCCTAATAGAGTACTGACTGCTTTTGCATTTGTTTCATACTTCTTTTTCTCAGCTGGATCTGTAGGAGTAGCTGAAGGAAAAGCATAGCCTGTTTCTACAATGTCCCAAACTTCAGTACCAAGAGATTGAAGATATGCAGTAACTCTTACCTTCCAATAATTGAAGTTTGTCCCATCAAAAACTGGTGGCCTGATTGATGCTTCTCTCTCGTAGTTGCTCATGATGAACGATCTACCTTCAAGCGATCAAGCTTTTCTGAAGGACCGGCTCTGATACCAATTGTTGGAAATAATACTGAGAGGGGGGGTGAATCAGTATTATCAAGCAATTTACCAAATCTTCCTTATTTGATCTTTTGAATTATTCTTGCATATCAGTACCATAAAATAATGAGCATGAATAAAGAAAATAGACAGTCACACCAAAGAACACAAGATGTAAGGTGGAAACCCAATGCGGGAGAAAACCACCTGCTGCAATATATCTCTATCTTCTTTCAAGAAATTCTTTTTACAATGATTTTGTACTGGTGCAGTCCTTTACCAGCACGCAGGCTGCAACCTGCAGAGAGCTACAACTCTCTCTCGTTTTCCAGTCTCTCCTGGAAGGGAGCTACAACCCCCTACTTCTTTTCATGAAGAATCAAATGATCAACAAGTATACAACAGATACAGTCCACTATAGATATCAGATCAGTAATTACAGAAATAACCCAGAACACCTTATGAACAAAAATATACAGTCAACAGATCATCTTAAGACAGGGACGCATATTTTCTTTCTGTGACCTGCGACTGGACGCAGTCTACCTTCCACTGTTCTGCGTGCCGACGCACTGTTCCTCTATGCTTTGCTGCGACCGGTGCACCCAGAAACACTATCGCGCTGCGTCTTTTGCTTCAGAGACGCACCCAATAACACAGTCGCGCCGCGTCCTTTGCCTCAGAGACGCACCTGAGCCTTTACTGTACTGCGTCCCGGCGCACTTTCCCTTCACTGAACCTACGTCCCTTCAGATATAAAAGATATGAGGACTTCAGAACCAACCCAATCACTCAGATCCACAGATCTGATCATACGCCATAGAGATCACAGTCCATTAGAAGATTCGCCTTCATAGATCTGGACTAGATCTCACCAAAAGATATTCAACCAAGATGATACTTAATCCAAATGAACTCCTTTGCTTTATATAGGCAAGCTTCTCCCCAAAATATGGAACAAAACCACGAGCCGACACCATAGAAACACAAAACCGTCGGCTAGATACCACACAAGAAACCCCCACATGCTTTTCTCTGCCTTGAAATGTGTGCACTGGGCGGACGCACCTCCTGAACAGCTGGCCTGCATCCCTGGACGCGGGTTCTGTATGGTATACCTGCGGGGACGCACTTGCTGAACATATTTCCTGCGTCCTTCTTGATTTATCACCTGAATGGGTTTGCCATCAAGGACAACACCTGAATCATAATGCCAACAGAACTTACCCACTGAAGACTCCACATGGGAGGACAAGAATTTTATACAGAAGCATCAATAACTACTCAAGCATTGAGGACAACACTTTTTGAAGGAGAGGGGCATGTTAGGTCCCTATACCACCACTGTAACCCCTTATTATTATTAGTACAACCCCTTTATTATATTGTTGTGCCCATGTAGTCCCCATATTGTTATTATTGTGCCCTTACATTATTATTGTTATGTTGGCTCTAATTATATTATGACCCTTAGACTCCTATATATAGAAAGGAGGTCTTGTCATTTGTATCATCCAAGAATTGTCCATCTGTGTAATGTAAAGGAGGTTGCCCCCTCGAAGAGGCTTATTTCTAAGGCGTTCAACGCTACGTTCATCTATCTTTTCTATATTTTTTTGAGTTGGTTTCATAACATGGGATGTTCATATTAAAATAATTTTATTCCTTTCTAGTTAATCATCCTAGTTTGGAAAAAGATAAAATCTAGAGAAATATTGGGTCTAGAATTCATTGGTCGGAAATTTCATTATTTCTTTGGTTGGCAGGAAGGCGCGAGATTCTTACTTGGGACTGCATTGAGAAGAAGGTTTTTACGAGGTCATATCTTTGATTCCTTTGTGATTTGGATGGAGATACAATGGTTCATTTACTAGTTTTCTACTCTTTTCCTAAAGAAGTATGGTCTTTTTTGTATTTCATCTTTGGTATTGACACTGTGATAAGTGATAATTTGGTTGAATTGATTGGGTAGTGGAACTTGTTTATGTTTAAAAACCTTATAGTTAATAGAGCTTGGATCTAAGTGAAATGCTTCATTCTCTGGAAATTGTGGAAGGAAAGGAATGATAGGATTTTTCAAGATAAAAGGAGAAAGGCAGGCACAATTAAAGATGATATTGTTAGAAATATTCAAGAAACCAACCTTGCTAACTCTTGTTCTAGAGATTACTAGAAGGCCAACAATAATGAGGCTGAGATTCACTAGAAAATACATCTAAATCAACCTATGAGCTCCAAGAGGATCCATAAAGTTGAATTTTGATGCTGCATCAAAGGGTAACCCTGGCATGACTGGAATTGGAGTTGTTTTTAGAGATTGTAACTCATCAGCATTGCATATGTTTACTCAAAGTGGTTAGTAATAATTTGGAATATTTTTTGTCTTTAGATAAGGGTATCCAAATAGCTCTTCGTGAGAGATTTCATTTACTGCAAATTAATGGGGAGATGCAAGTTGCAATTCAATGTCTTTAAACACTCCTAACTGGGAAATCCCCTTGGCAAATTGTGAAAAGTTGGAGATTGGAAGGTGTAGTGGAAATTATAAGCATGATACTTTCTCGACTTGAATATGTCATAGTCCATAATTCTAGGAGAAAGGGTAATAAGGTTGCAGACTTTTTGGTGAATATAAGTTGTAAATATCATCTTCTTGATCTAGATGTGAATTGGCCTCTTTACATTTTGGAGGAAGGCTTTGAACCTCTCAAGGGTTTATTGGAGGAAGATAAGCTCAACCCCAATGGGGGTGCGATCTTGGCTTTGGATGGTGTCCCATCCCACCAAGTGTTTATTTTTCATAATGAAGTGGCATGAAGTTGTTAAGGTTCATGGGAAGTTTAACGGGTGTTTTTACTTCTTTAAATCCTCTGTTCAAATGGTGAATTTGTAGATGTACAAGGTATGTGTGAGAGGAGGAGAGGTTTTCTCCTCATCCTCCCTTATATTTCTGAACCTCATTTTCTTTCATTTGAGTTGTTACCTTCAAGAGGATCTTGGAAGCTTATGTTGTCAGCTAGTATGTCTCAAGTTTAGTCTCTACATTTAAATTAGTATGTTCTTTTTTATCAAATTTGTCATTTTGTCTTTTCTGGATAGGTGTTATGATATTGGAAAGTTTGATGTGTTATCACAATTGTCTACTCTCTTAAAGTTTTTTTCTCCTCCGCTTTGTTGACTTTAGTATTCACAAACGCTACTTATTTGGTATACTTGTATTTTTTCCTATGGTACTTACGTTCACAAAGTTGTTAGGTTTGGGTCTATGTCCTTGCTTTTTTTACTCTCTGTTTTATTTTACTTAGAGAATGGTTTTATGGGTCTGGTGTTTCTTGACAACTTTACAGTGAACTCCCATTTCTATTTTGATCTTCTCACATTCTTGGAGGTAGTTACGGTGAACTCCCCACCACCTTGCCAGTGTCTCTTGTTTTGCAACATTTAGTAGAGGTACTTTGTGCTCTTCAAGAATAGTTGCATAAATCTTGTTGATAAATGAATTGACTGAATCCATACCATTAAAAATAGGGAATTATTGTACCTCGGTTCCAACCCAATTGATCCGATGAATTATGGCGCAATGTCTAGTGTTGATTTCATATCCACCCTACTACCAATCATCCCATTCAACTTTTGAACTAACCTTCGAACTCTTAATGCTCTGCCATCTGATAGACCCTTCAGTCATTGGGTTAATGTAGTCCTCCCTTCTTCCTTTTGTTAGTCTATACAATCGATCCAACAATCCTGGTTCTTCCCTTTCATTTGTTGGTTCTGTGAATCTTGGTCTCTGATAAGGGTATAGAGGTTGAATCAACCTAACCCCTTCTACCTCAAAACTCATCAGTTCCTTCTTCAAATCACATATGGTGCAGTTCTCAAAGGCCCAGTCTATCCCGAGCAACACTAGGTAGGGGTCCTTGCCCACCATGATGTCTATCACTTCAAAGTCTGCATGGGTCTTCACCCCCGCTACATCAACTTCCATGTCTTCCAGTCACCCAATTAGGAAGATACAATATTGATTCACCATACGCAACTGGATTGGTGAAAACATCAACTGAGGTTTTCCTAGGGCTTCCCATGTTTTTCTTGGAAAAATGTTGACATCTAAGCCTAGATCCAACATAGTGTCCTTAATCTAGAACCCTATAATCTGAGCATCAATCCAGAACTCTCTTCCTGTTCTATTATTTTTCCTCCATACCCTCCTAGAGTTTCTTTCAGGTAGGTTGGTGGAGATGAATCCTCCCTCAACTGCCTCGTCTAGGATGGCCACTTTCACACTTTTGTGCAACTGCCCCAATATTTAGTCATCATTCACAATTTGCAAAAATAATCTGAACCATTCTTCAATGGGTCAGACATCAGATTATTGTAGGCCTCGGATATTAGCTTTAAGAGATCCTGGCTGCTCCTTCTATGGCCCTCCACCTCATGTCATATTGTTGAAAACTTTTGTGTCTTCCTTGTAATACTTCTTCTACTGCTTAGGATCATATGAGCGCTTTGGGGAGGCCGGTCTTATAATTTTGGGTTGTTTTGTGGCTCCCTAGTGAACTCCAATATTTTAACCTCCATGTGTGACTATATTGATATTCGAGAGGGGGGTCACCTTTGGTAACCTTGGCTCCTTATTAATTAATTTTTCTCCCCTCTCACGGTTTCACTCTTGCCATCTTACAATCAGTTCTAGATGGCGCTTTGTTGCATGCGCGTTGACCCTCCATTGAGAGCACCATGGTCTTCTTGGTAGTGGGAAATATTTTACAAAATGCCCTTCCTGATCATAGTTATAACAACGAATTGGGCCTCTGCCTTGTCCTTCCTCTTCTTTCTCCTCCTCCTCCTCACCCTCGAGGAGTCTTGTTGACTCGGAAGGTCGATTGATCTAATCGATTATCTAGAGCATCCAATGCCTTACACTAATCAGCATGGTGAGTTGTTAAAGTACATAATTCACAATAATTTTTATTTGGAATGTTGGAGTATTTTTGAAATATCGGGCACAGACAAGGGGGGTGCCCATATCCCCTGCATACCTCATAGTACTGCAGTTGGTTGTGCCATGTGTATAAACCTTGCAACCCTAGTTGTGAAATTTCGGCTACAGGTGTAGAGCCAGATGGTCCTACTGGTGTAGACATGGTATTTATGCCTTGCAACCTTAGGCATTCTATATCAACATGACCTTCCATTAAGAAGGTTGTACACCATACATTTGGTCGCGTTGGACGAACTGGTTGCGTGTCCTTAAACTTCTCTATCAGATTTGTAATTTAATGTTGTATACCTAAAATGGACAGATCATGAGGTGTTTCTCCCCCTCGATACTCATTTAGGTATCATGTCATAGCTTCAATCTGAGTTTCTTGCTCTAGAGCATCTTGTAGTGTATCAATTTTTTGTTGCATCAATGGCGTGCGGGTGAGAGGCAATAGTTCTTTAATAAACCAATCCCTTTGATGACTTCGATCTATCGGGTAGATTAGTTTACCAATTGTATCCTTAAATCTTTGCATTAGCTCCCAGGTGGTCTCTCCCTCCTACTTCTCCATTTCCCATAGTTCTGACAACCCTTATTGATTAGTCTGGGGAAGTTTAAATTCTTGTAAAAATTCTCTTTTAACATCATCCACAGTTCGATTCTGGTGTAACTCTGACCACTTTATGAACCATCACAAAGCCCTTTCTCTGAGAGTGGTCTGGAATTCAATTAACTTCACATCATTTGGTGTCTAGAGGTCCCTCCAAATGACATCGCACAGATACCAATGTTGTTCTACATCATCATTCCCTTTTCTAGATAACTCGAGATAGCTAATGAATGATCCCACCATTTTTGACAAAGCCTTTGCTAGGATTACAGATCCCCACAACCCAGGCTGTAATGATCCTTGCAAACTCGTACCACTACTACTAGTTACACTGCTATTAGCACTAGCTTTGTAAGTAGCATGCACACTGTGAACTCTTATAGTTTAGATTAACTTAGATAGGAATTTGTCAGGATTATGATAGAGTACTAGGGGAAGGTTAGTGGAGACACTACCTGAGATTCAATGAGGAAAATCGTTGATTCCTTTGGATGCATCATCTTCAGCAAATAGTCTCCTTATAGTAAAGTGCATGTCATCATTCAGGCTTTCCTTCGAGCCTAGGTGGCCCATTCCATCCAACATTTCCATTTCTACTAGTGGGGGTGGATCGATGTCACCTTATGGATCCACAGTTGTTATGGCCATCTTTTCCCTTCCCATTGGACTTTCTTCCACATTTTCTTCCTCTTCCAGATATCTTAACACTGCTCCTACTTCGTGAAAATCCTTCAATTGCCTTTTAATAACATACATATCCCTTTCCTGTCATTTCTCAGCTATCCATGCTCTCCCTTGCACTCTTATATCCCTATCCTTTCGAAAGTCATCTATGTCCATTCTTATGACATTCTCATAGTTCCTCACTTAGTAGCATCCCTCCATTTATGTCGTTCCCCCAATACTAGGTTTTTAAGTAGCCATGCTTGGGTTCTGGAACACCAACAATCCCTCTTCCACCATTAGAACCTTACTCCATAGGGTATCCTCCTTTGGCAACTTCCCTCCCAACCTTGATCGGTATACGGCTTCAAATTTTCAAAAATACTGATGACTTTCTATTGCAAACTCAATAATGTACCCCTCCATAATGGTTTGTACCTAGAAATATACTACTCTCGTGAGATTTGTATCAAGGAAGTGTAGCTCAGTAAGGTTTTCTTAAGTCAAGGTGTAATGAGATGGATTTTCTCCATTGGACTTTCCTTTTACTTACAATCTCCGCAACCAGTTGTAAATTTCTTCTGGAAACTTGCACCAAAAGATGTTGAATTGATCACTATCTAATTTCGAGTACAGGATTTCCTCTCTCAGCTTCCCAATACTTCGTCAGTAGAGTTTAGCTTGCTGAGAGACAAACTGGTCCACTTGCTCATTCCACCAATTTTGCAGTTCTTTCTTAAAGATCCTCAATACCATATTCCAAACCCCCTTTTGAAATTTCAGAGTCCTAGTAACGGAATCATCTGTTGGCGCAAAAATAACAACAATTTTGAGACCCTAGGTTCGGGAACAAGGGCCATTAAGGCTCTGCTATAGTCTAGCACAACACTAGCATTTTTACCTTACCCAAAATGGCTAAGGATTCTCACCCATGGCATGTCATGACCTTAGTTAGATGGGAGTTGGAATCTAGTACTAGTAAGAATCATATCAGATAATCAAGAAACAAAGAACACTAAATCCATCTACAAGGAAGATTGATCGCAATAAGACATATCTTTTGTAAAAGAGATATTACTTAAATATACACATACATAAAAAATTTAAAGAACCAAATTAACATGCAACTAACACATGATGGTCCCAATAGCAATCTTCATCATTAATATGAGTAGAAAATGCATTACATCAGGCTCAAGGCCTCTTTTCCAACATACAGAAACTCTAGACAGAATAATACATAAGCATATGAAATAACAGATGCAGAGTGACTCTCCTATATCGGCAACAATAACCATTCATGGTTCTCCTTTCTTCCTTTTGACTTTTTCTTCCTTCTCTCTACGCACCAACTTGGACTACTAGTTCCTTCTTAGGCTCTCTGCCTTCTCCCTTGCTCAGTTGTTTCCATTCCTCGGTTGTCTTTGCTCCTTTCCCACTCAATTGTGTTTTCTCATTCCCGTCATCCCTCTGCAACTTCCAGTCTTCCGTGAGTTCCTTCCTTGTTCCTGGTTGCTATTCCCACATCTCTCCAATGGCCACTTCCATCACTTGTCGCCAACCTTTTGACTCATCGCCAAAACTTCTTAATTCCTCCAAAAATGAAGGCCCCAACAAATTTCCAACAATGTATTTCTTAAGAAGTATTTATTTAATATGAAGATGTTAGAATGTGGGTCACTCATCATTTAAATTTATTTAACATAGTCACTAGTCATTTAAGCTTTGTAGGAGTAAAATTCGACTATGAGGTTATGGATCTTGTTATTTTTTGTTCATTATGGAAATATGGAATGGCTTGCTCAGAGTTGTGAGTAATTTTGTATCTATTTCAAACACTTTAAATTTTGATGATATTGTTGGTCTTATCCTTAGCAAGGAAATGTGATGGAAAAGCATAGGTGAGACATTAGGTAATACTTTGACTATAGAGAAGAAGGGAAGACAAGGGGAGCTTGGAATGATCCCAGTGAATATGGAAATTTAAGAAGTGCAGATCCAAATCTAGAGGAAGGTTAGAATGTCGATATTGTGGGAAGAAAGGACATAAGAAAAAATACTATTCGTCTCTAAAAGACATTAGAAAAAACGAGATGGACAACAAGAGAATATTAAGGAAGAAAATGTAGCAAGTAATGTGTTACAAGATTCTTTAATCCTTTCAGTATATAACATTTTTTATTCTTGGGTGATGAACTTATGGGTTTCATTTCATGACACACCCCATAGGAAATATTTTTAAGATTATGTTCAAGATGATTTTCGATATATTTTAACTGGGTGACGATGAACTATGATTTTTTTTGGAAAGGATAAGTGTTGGGTTGTGTTATATTCTTTCCATTACTAGCCCTCGTAATTAACTGGGGGGTTAGGAAGGGGGTGGAGCCCCCCCTTCGTTGTGCCAATTGTGTAGCAGGGGGAGTCACAAGGGGTTTGAGGGGTGCAAACCCTATGTTAGGTTGGGCAGACTTACCCACGGTTTTGTGCATGATTTTCACACATGGTTTTCGACGGGATGGTTTTCGGTCCATGGTTTTGGATGCGATGGTTTTTCGGTCCATGGTATTGGATGCTTTGGCATGTATAAATATGTATTGTAAAATTGAAAGGAACATGATAAAAAATCAAGCTGGTAGTCCTGGTTTTGGGACTTGGGGGAAAATCTTTGTGTATATGTGTTTTATGTGTTATGCTCTCGCATTGTTTATTTTCTGTGTTTTAGAATTTGTATGTAGGTAATTTATGTATGGGGTTAAAACCTACATTTGGTATCAGAGCTATTTTGGCTTCAAGGGGACACCTTTGTTGTTGAGGGGTTTTGCTCGAGCCTGTGGTAGACCCTGTTCAGTGGGAGATCTGGGCGATTGATTCTGGTGGTGAAAGAAGATGGTGAGCAATGGAAAGATAGATATCAGGAAATTTAATTGTTAGAGTTTTGAGTTGTGGAAACTCAAGATGGAGGATCTATTGGTGGATAAAGATCAGTGAATCATGCTAGATCTAGGTACTAAACCAACGGGAGTGTCTGATGAAGAATGGAAGAAGTTGGATTGGAAGGAAATGAGCACAATATGATTGTGTGTCTCAGATTCAGTATTGCTAAATGTATCAGGGGAAGCTATGGTGAAGGATTTGTGGGATAAGTTAGGGACTTTGTACCAATCTAAGTCTCTGGTGAATAAACTATTCCTACGGAAAAAGCTGTATAACCTGAGGATGAAAGATGGAGACTTGGTGACAGAGCATTTGAATGCATTTAATACTATGGTAATTCAATTATCGTCTTTTGATTGCAAAATTTCAGATGAAGATAAGTGCATTAGTTTGTTGTGTTCTCTACCAGATTTGTGGGATAGTCTGGTTATTGCAATAAGTAGCAATGCAATTGCCTTGCAGTTTGATGAAATAGTCTCATCCTTGCTGACAAAGGAGATGAGACGGAAAAATATGGAGAGCTAGAATGGTGATGCCTTGTCTATACAAGGACGGTTCCAGAACAGAAACAAAAATAAGTCATCGAGTGGGATATCTAAAGCTAGAGGGAGATCTAAATCTCTAGGAAAACCTGTAAAGGTGTTGTGTTTGAAATGCAGAAAGGAAGGGCACTACAAAAGGGACTGTAAATCTAAAGCTCCTAAAAAAGGAAAGGGATCTAATGACGCTCCTTCAGCAGAGGCGAAAACCACCTCAGATGAAGGTGGGGATGTGTACTTGGCTTCTTCAAGTACACATATAGATCATGAGGCATGGTTGATTAACTCAGGTGCATCCTTTCACTTCACTCCCCATAAAGAGTGGTTCTGCGAGTATGAGAAATATGATGGTGGTGATGTCTTCTTAGGGGATGATAGGAAGGATAGAATCGTTGGTCGTGGAAAATTAAAGTTGAAGTTGCAAGGTGGAAGGGTTAGAACACTTCCGGGTGTTCTGCATATTCCTACATTGGCCAGAAATTTGATTTCTATAAGCAAGCTGGATGATGCAGGTGTAAAAATAGTGTTCGATAAGAACACCTGCAAGATGGTTCGGGGAGCACTAGTATTGATGCGAGGAGTTCGGATTGGAACTCTGTACAAGCTGCAAGGTAGCACTGTTGTTGATGGGAGCAACAGTTCCGTGGTTCCTGAAAGTGGAGCAGAAAAGTTTCTAGAGAGAAGACCATCTTGGCATCAAAGGCTCAGACATATTGGAGAGAAGGGCCTTCGAATACTTCATGGTAATGGTATGGTAGAAGGTATGGGTAATAGATCTCTAGATTTTGATTTCTGTGAAAATTGTGTATATGGGAAGCAGAATTGGGTGAGTTTCCCCTCTGGTGGTAAGAGGGCGAAACAGATATTAGAGCTTCTGCAGAGTGATGTGTTTGGACTTGTGAAGGTTCCATCATTGGGTAAGTCTGTGTACTATGTATCATTTATAGATGACTTCTCAAGAAATACATGGATATATTTCCTTCAGAAGAAATCTGAAGTCTTTGACAGGTTTAAAGAATTTAAGGCTCTGATGGAAAACCAGACAGAGAAGAAGATAAAAGTGTTGAGGACAGATAATGGTGGAGAGTTTTGCAGTAAAGAATTTGAAGAATTCTATAAGAAGTGTGGTATAGCACGACAGAAGACTACTCCATATACACCTCAACAAAATAGAGTTGCAGAAAGAATGAACAAGACATTGATGGAAAGGGCAAGAAGCATGCTCAGTGGTGCTAGATTAGAACAGGAATTCTGGGCAGAGGTGGTGGAGGCAGCATGTTACCTGGTCAATAGATCACCTTCATCAGTGTTGGAGGATAAGACTCCACAAGAGGTATGGACTGGTAAGAAACCCTCTCTTTCACATCTGAGGGTATTTGGATGTGATGCATATGTACATGTTCCAAAGGAGAAACACACTAAGTTGGATAGTAAATCTGAAAAGTGCATCTTTATTGGCTATAAGGATGGTTTAAAGGGTTATAAGCTTTGGAACCCAGTAACAAGGAAGTTTGTGTATAGCCGAGATGTGGTGTTCAGAGAGGTGAAAGAGGTTATTAAACATGAAGTCCAACAAAAGGAACCTAAGAAGATAGAGTTTGAGCTAAAGGAGGAAGAATCAGACTCTACTGCAGAGGAGGAATTAGAAGATGAAGAAGCACAAACTCCGGGTGTGAGAAGATCAGTTCAAGAAAGAAGGCAGCCAGAAAGGTATAGTCCATCTTCTTTCTATTCAAATTTTTCTTTATCTATTACTGATGATGATCCCAGAACTATGAAGGAAGTAGTAGATTCAAAGGATGGAAAACTCTAGAAAGAGGCCATGGTTGATAAAATGGCATCTTTGCACAAAAATGAGGCTTGGGATCTATTGGAGTTGCCGGCCGGAAGGAAACCCATTGGCAGCAAATGGGTGTTCAAGAAGAAGACAAATGTAGAAGGAACGGTGGAGAAATACAAAGCTCGGTTGGTAGCAAAAGGTTATTCCCAAGTGCCAGGAATTGATTTTGGTGATATTTTTTCTCTTGTTGCCATGGTAGATTCTATTAGATTACTTTTATTTGTTGCTGCTGCTTTTTATTTTGAGGTAGAACAGATGGATGTGAAGACAACATTTCTTCATGGGGATATGAAAGAGGAAATCTACATGAAGCAACCTGAAGGCTTTGCGGTGAAAGGTAAGAAAGAACTGGTATGCAAGTTAAAGAAGCTTCTGTATGGGTTAAAACAATCACTAAGGATGTGGTATCAGAAATTTGATACATTTATACGGGGACTTGGCTTCACTAGAAGCAAAGCAGATCACTGTGTGTATTTTAAGTTAATTGGTGACCATGTTATTTATCTTGTCTTGTATGTGGATGATATGTTGCTGGTTGGAAATGAGAAAGAAATTATCCAGGATTTGAAGACCCAATTGTCCTCCAAATTAGACATGAAAGATCTTGGTGCTACAAACTATATTTTGGGCATGGAAATTAAAAGAGATCGGACAAAGAGGAAGCTCTAGTTAAACAAGAGGAATTATGTCGAGACAATATTGTAGAGGTTTAATATACAGGATAGTAAATTGGTGGAGGTTCCTATTCCTGTAGGTGTAAAGTTATCTGCTGAACAGTGTCCCAAGACACAAGAAGAGGAAGAGGACATGTCTCATGTTCCATATGCAAGTGCAGTTGGTAGCCTGATGTATGCGATGGTCTGTACTAGACCAAACATTGCACATGCAGTGGGAGTATTAAGCAGGTTTATGTCAAAATCACAGAAGGAGCATTGGACAGCAGTGAAGCTGGTTTTCAGTTATTTGCGTGGCACTAGTGATTATGGTTTATGCTACCAAGGAAGACCAGGATTAGACAGAGTGTTGGATATTCATGGCTTTGTTGATGCAAACTGGGCTAGAGATCTAGATCAGAGAATATCTACAAGTGGGTATGTGTTTAACCTATTTGGAGGTGCAGTCAGTTGGATGAGTAAGAAACAATCTATAGTGGCACTATCAACTACAGAGGCAGAATACATGGCAGCCACTCATGCAAGTAAGTAAGCAATTTGGTTGTAGAGAGTGTGTTCAAGTATGGGGTTAGTATAGGAAGATATAAGGATAGACTGTGACAGCCAAAGTGCAATTTTCTTGGCAAAGAACCCTGCTTACCATTCAAAGAAAAGCACATTAATGTTCAATATCACTTTGAGAGGGATATGATAGAAGACGAAAAGGTGTTGTTGGTAAAGGTGGACACTTTGAAGAATACTGCACATGCATTGACAAAATCTGTGAGCTCTGAGAAGTTCTCTTGGTGTAGAGAAACAATGGGCATTGCAGGGTTGGATAAATGACTAAGCTCTCTTGTGGCCCCCTGTGAAAAGAAAACAACAAGTGGGAGAATGTTGGTTTGTGTTATATTCTTTCCACGACTAGCCCACGTAGTTAACCGGGGGGTTAGGAGGGGGGCGGAGCCCCCCTTTATTGCACCAATTGTGTAGCAGGGGGAGTCATAGGGGGTTTGAGGGGTGCAAATAACCCCACTTTATGGGGTCTAGGGCAGCGGCCCGAAAAATTTTGGTTTTGGACCCTATGTTAGGTTGGGCGGACTTACCTATGGTTTTGTGCATGATTTTCGCACATGGTTTTGGATGCGATGGTTTTCGGTCCATGGTTTTGGATGCGATGGTTTTTCGATCTATGGTATTGGATGCTTCGGCATGTATAAATATGTATTGTAACATTGAAAGGAACATAATGAAAAATTAAGCTGGTAGTCCTGGTTTTGGGACCTAGGGGAAAATCTCTGTATATATTTGTTTTATGTGTTATGCTCTTGCATTGTTTATTTTCTATGTTTTAGAATTCGTATGCAGGTAATTTCTGTATGGGGTTAAAACCTACAATAAGGTATGAATAGAATAAAAAATTGGAAATCAATGTTTTTTTAAAGAGGTAATACACTTTCCTAATTTAAGAAGAATTATAGTTTCAACAAGGAAGTTGGGAAGTGAAGGTTGAACAATTACATTCACAAGAAATCCATGTATGGTCAATAGAGGATCTATGATAATAGCAAAAGAAGGGAATGTAGGTAAAATTGTCTTTATGTACTAGTAATGTTAACCTTTTTATTGCTTTAGCTTCTATAGGAATCGATATAACATTGTGGCATCCTATGCTCAAGCACATGAGTAAGAAGAGGATTCAGATTCTCCACTAAAGGAAATGATTGCCGTATTGGAAGAAAGTTGATTTAGACTTCTATGAGAATTTTTTTTATGGAACACATAAAAGAGTTAGATTTCTCAAAGTTGGGAAGGGAAATAAGAGCGAAAAGTTAGAGCTTGTGCATACAAATATATGGGGACTGTGCTCGGGTATCATCTATTTGTGTCTCTTACTATTATGCTACTTATATTGATGATGCAACTAGGAAAGTTGTTAGGTCCCTATAATACTAATGATTCCCCCATTACTATTGTCGTTGTATCCCTTATTGTTAGTGTTGTGCCCCTATTGTCCCCATATTGTTATTATTGTGCCCCATAGAAGCCCACTATTGTTATTTTTGTGCCCTTATATTATTATTGTTAGGTCGGCTTTGGTTATATTGTGACCCTTTAAATTCCTATATATAGAAAGGAGGTTTTGTCATTTGAATCATACAAGAATTGTTCACTTGTGTAATGTAAAGGAGGTTTCCCCCTCTAAGAGGCTAGTTTCTAAGTCATTGATCTATCTTTTCTATCTTTTTATGAGCTGGTTTCATAACATTTGGTATCAGAGCTTTGGATTCTAGGGTTTCGCTGCTCCATACAGGTCATCGTCGAATTTTAGCTATAAATTTTTCGCTACGAAGTTTCAAAAGCTAAAAAATAAAACACTTTTGAGAAGAAATCGGCCTGAACCTCACGTCCGAATTTCAGATATTTTCTCGCTATAGTTTTGGAGCTATGATCTGAGGAAGTTAGGGTTTTTCCAAGATCCATAATTTCATCTCAAACAAGTCACCGTGGAAGTTTCCCTATAATTTTTGCTCTACGAAGGTTCAGACTCGGACGTTAAAACCGATTTGACCTGAAATCTTGATGAAGCTCGGGTCCGAATTTTAGATCTTGTCTTGCTATAATTTTTAGATATAACTTGAGGAAGTTATGGTTTTTGCAAACTCCTAAATTGCATTCTAAATAGGTGATCATGGGAAAATCATCATAACTTTCTCTCTAAACATCAAATTGAAATTTCATAAGAAGCTACAGAAAAAGAACAGACTGTAATTTTTTGTGTATTGTTTTTAGGTTTGAAAGTCGAAACAATAACACGTGGCACTTCATACAAGTTCGCTCTACTAAAAAAGTATATAAGCAGGTCATCTTGGGAGGTGGGGTATAACTCTTTCTTAGAGAATCCAATTTCGATCAGACTGGTGGCATTAGAAAGAGGGCACAGAGGGATACTTCAGGTCGCAATTTCAAACCTTGGAGATTCGAAACTACAGACTTATAGCCGTTCAATATGGAGCTCCTAGAAAGTGAAAAAATGTGTGTAGTTTTTTTAAATTTTTGCATAAGTTTGGTTTGAAAAATTATTTTGAAGGAATTCAAAGGGCATAGTGAAGCATTATTATCAGTAATTGATGCCCCGAAGAAAGAAAATGGAAACACCTAGTAAGCAACCTAAAAGATCTAGCATGACTCATGAAGAAGAGGAAGAAATGCAACATGATATATCAAAATTACGAGAACAAGTGCAACAAATTTCACTTGCACAAAAAGTGATAGAAGCTAAGATGGATGGTTTAAAGAAAGACGTAGAAGCTAAGATGTATGGTGTGGAAGCTAATATGGATGGTTTAAAGAAATGCGTAGAAGCCAAGATGGATGGTTTAAAGAAAGGCATAAAAGCTAAGATGGATGGTTTAAAGAAAGGCATAGAAGCTAATATGGATGGTGTGGAAGCTAAGATGGATGATTTAAAGAATGGCATGGAAGTTAAGATGGAAGATTTGACAAAAATTCTACAAGAAATGCTTACTAATGGCGAAAAAGTAGTAAAGAAAACTCATGATGAGAACAAAATAAATTTTAATCATGATTTCATAGACTCTAATGTTGGATAGAAGAACCACCATGTTCCAAAGATCAATATGAGGAAGTTTGATGGCAAGGATCCTGCAACATGGATACTACAAATGGAACAATTTTTCGATCTCCATAATGTCCAAAACACACAAAAGGTACGCATTGAAACTTTATATTTGGAACCAAATCAGTTTGTATGGTATCAATGGCTTTGCTCTCGTAAAAAAATTGTCACTTGGACTATTTTTATAGATGAAATGATAGAACATTATGAGGATACAAAAAGAAACACTTTTTTTAGCCAATTGATAAATCTCAAACAAAAGGGTTCAATGGTGGAACACATTGAGGACTTCCAAAAATTGAATATAAGGGTAAAAGATATTCTAGAGGAGCATAGGATTGATGTGTTCATAGGGACTTTAAAGGATAACATCCAACATGAGGTTCGCCTTTGGGAACCTGATTCATTGGAAAAGGCATTAAGGTTGGCAAGAAAAATGGAAAGAAAAATTATGGCAACAAGGAAGCCTACCACTCACAATCATAAAGATGGAATTGTTGTTGCCCCCAACCATCCACAACCTACAATATTGACACCACAACAATTGGAAGAAAAAATAAAAAAGGGGCTTTGTTACAGTGGTGATAGCAAATACACTAAAGTTCATAAGTGTGCTGAGAAGAAATTATTTTACATAGATTGTGAAGAGGAGAATGGAAGGAATGAGAAACGTCAAAAGAAGAGGATATACACCAGGAACAAACCCTAGAGAAAGAAGAAATGAATCTGACCATATATTGTAATGCATTGGCTAGAATTACCACTCCACAAACTATCAAGATAGAAGGGCATATCAAGAAGAAAAAGGTAATAATGTTGATTGATTCAGGCAATACCCATAATTTTATTCATTGTAAGATAGCCAAGGAATTGAATTGCTTCCTATATCCAGCACCAGAGTGTCAAGTGATTGTTGCAAGTGGAGGAACCATAACTTGCTCAGGAAAGTGCCATAATATCAAGCTATCCATGGGAGAATATGTATTGAATAGCCCAATGCTTTCCATTCCAATGGTTGGTGTTGATGTTGTACTAGGAGTCCAATGGCTACAATCCTTGGGTACAATAGCTTTTATTTTTCAAGAACTTTTCATGAAATTTTCTTCAGAAGGAATGGAAGTTGAATTCAAGGGTATCACAGGGAAATTGGGAAGGATAATCAGCTCTAATGGAATGACAAAGCTTCTAAAGAAAGAAAAACAAGGTGTAATTGTAGAATTATGTTCACTAGGGGTTCCCACATCGAAATCATCTATTTCTCCAAATCTCCAAAAAGTCTTGGACAATCATTCCAAGGTATTTGAGACTCCCAAAGTCCCCCCACCTATTCGTGATCTTGATCATGCTATTCATTTGATTCCAGGAATTTTTCCTCCAAACATCAGGCATTACAAATATCCCTATGCCCAAAAGAGTGAAATTGAACATATGGTTGCAGAAATGCTAGAGGCTGGTATAATTCAACCTAGTTAAAGTTCTTTCTCTACTCTAGTAGTATTGGTTCACAATAAGGATGGATCATGGCGCATGTGTCTAGATTATAGGGAGCTCAACGAGCTCACTACTAAATATAAATTGCCCATTCCTGTCATTTATGAATTATTGGATAAATTGCATGGATTAATTTACTTCACCAAGTTGGATCTTCGTTCATGATATCATCAAATTAGAATGAAGATTGAATACATTCCAAAAACAACATTTATAACTCATGAGGGTCATTATGAATTTTTGTTCATACCTTTTGGCCTTACCAATGCACCTTCTACATTTCAAGCTTTGATGAATTCCATTTTCAAAACCTGCCTTATAAAATTTGTGTTAGTATTTGTTGATGATATACTAATTTACAGTAAGTCTTGGAAGGATCATGTTCAACATGTTGAAAAGGTGCTCAAACTATTGGAGGAGAAACAATTATATGCAAAAAACTCCTAATGTTTCTTTGGAGTACAAGAGGTGGAATATCTGGATCATATTGTATCTCATGAAGGTGTTAAGGTAGACCCTAGCAAAATTAAAACCATTAAGGAATGGAAAATACCCACATCCATAAAGCATCTACGAGGATTTCTCAGGTTGACAGCATATTATCACAAGTTTGTTAAGAATTGTGGGAGAATAGTAGCACCTCTAACAACATTAATGAAGAAAGATGCATTTTCATGGACTCTAGAAGCAACGAAGGCCTTTGAACATCTTAAAGATGCAATGTGCCAAGCACATGTCTTAGCTACATTGGACTTCACAAAAACCTTTATTGTCGAATGTGATGCCTCGGGAAATGGAATTGGTGACGTTTTAATGCAAGAAGAAAGACCCATTACTTTCGAAAGTCATCCAACCAAAGGAAAGTATTTACACAAAGCTATTTATGAGAAGGAAATGTTGGCAATACTACATGCACTTAAGAAATGGCAACCCTACCTAATGGGAAGACACTTCAAGGTAAAAATAGATCATGATAGTCTTAAATAAAAATATTATCTTCAGAAGAATAGCAAAAATGGGTCACAAAGATGTTGGGTTATGACTTTGAAATCATCTAGAAAAACGGGAAGAAAAATGTTGTGGCAGATGCACTCTCAAGAAAGGATGAGGACGTGGAAGCATTTCTTTGCGCCATTTCTATTATCCAACCAGCTTGGATAAATGAAGCAAGGGATGAATGGAAGAATGATGAAGAACTGTGGGCACTCATTCAAAATTTACAACAAGATCCCAGTACATCTGATACATTTAGCTAGAAAAATGATTTGTTATGCTACAAAGATCAGTTATACCTATGTAAGAATTCCCAACTCAAACAAAAGATTCTTAGAGAATCGCACAACTCTACCTTAGGAGGGCATTCTGGATTTCTAAAAGCTTACCACACAATTAAGAAGGAAGTTTTTTGGGATGGCCTTAAATCAGATATTCAAAAGTTTGCGGTGGAACTTTGGTTTCCCAACAAAATAAAGTTGAAACAATTAAGATCCCATGTCTATTACAACCTTTATCCATTCCAAGCCAACGTTGGGAGGAGGTTTCAATGGATTTTATCATAGGTTTACCCAAGTCCAAAGGAAAGAGTGTTATCATGGTGGTAGTTGACAGACATACCAAGTATGCACACTTTTGTGCATTATCTCATCCATTTAAAGCGAGTACAGTTTCTACTGCATTTATGGAAACAATTCAAAAGCTACATGGAAACTCAAAGATTATTGTAAGTGACAGAGATCCCATTTTCACTGGGATTTTTTGGACAAAATTATTTTCTTGTCTTGGTACTCAGTTAGCTCAAAGATCATCTTATCAGCCTCAATTTGATGGGCAAACTGAGATAGTAAACAAATGTTTGGAAGGATATCTTTGTTGCTTTGTATCTGATAAATAGACACAATGGGTCAAATGGTTGCCTTTGGCTGAATGGTGGTATAACACTTCCTTCCATAACAAAAATGACCCCATTTATGGCACTTTATGGATATCATCCACCATCCATCACATCATATTTAAGAGAAAATTCGAAGGTTCAAGAAGTGGAAGATCACATCAAGCTTCAACAACAAGTTCTCCAACTCTTAAAGGATAACCTCACCTTGGCACAGAATATAATGAAACAGCAAATAGATCAACATCGCAGCGAAATAAGTTTTGATGTAGGTGATTGGGTATTCCTACGGCTACAACCATATAAACAAATGTCCCTCAAGCAAGATAAGAAGGATAAGAAATTATCACCAAATTATTATGGTCTGTACAAGGTGTTGCAAAAGATAGGTACTATGGCATACAAATTGAAGCTTCCTGCAACTTCCCGAGTGCACCCAGTTTTCCATGTGTCATGCTTAAAGAAGGTTATAGGTGACAAGCTCCCAGTTCAAACAATATTGCCAAAACTTGATGAGGAAGGAAAAATCATATTGGTACCTGAAGCAGTCAAAGAAACAAGAACTTGACAACTACAAAATTGATCAATTTCAAAGTATCTCATCAAGTGGAAGAACTTACCTATTGAAGATTCCACATGGGAGGGTGAGAATTTTATACAAAAGCATCCAGAACTACTTAGGCGTTGAAGGAGAGGGGCATGTTAGGTCCCTATAATACTAGTGATTCCCCCATTACTATTGTCATTGTATCCCTTATTGTTATTGTTGTGCCCCTATTGTCCCCATATTATTATTATTGTGCCCCATAGAAGCCCACTACTGTTATTTTTTTACCCTTATTTCACTATTGTTAGGTCGGCTTTGGTTATATTGTGACCCCTTAGACTCCTATATATAGAAAGGAGGCTCTGTCATTTGAAGCATCCAAGAATTGTTCATTTGTGTAATGTAAATGAGGTTTCCCCCTTGAAGAGGCTGGTTTCTAAGTCGTTGATCTATCTTTTCTATCTTTTTGTAAGTTCTTTTCACAACAAAAGTTTTGGTTTGTTGGATTAGAAACAAATTTGATGAATTTGATATTTGTAAGAAATCGAAAGCATTGGTTGAGAATCAAACAAGAAATAAATTAAGTGTCTCAAATCAGATAATGGAGGAATATATTGTAGCAAGGAATTTGATATTTATTGTTCATACCATGGTATTTATAGCGAGAAGATAGTTCTAGGAGCACCACAAGAAAATTATTTGTTAGAAAAGATGAATAGGACAATCATGGAGTGCACAAGGAGTATGAGATTTCATGCAATATTTCCCTTACATTTTTTGGAAAATGTTGTCAATATTATTGTTTACTTAATCAATAAAAGGCCTTCAATTTCCTTGGATGGTGGCATTCCATAAGATTCATGGACAGGTAAAAGGGTAAACTTATCATTTCTCAATAGTTTTGGTTATGAAGCGTTTTTCCATAGTGATAGAGAAAATAGAAAAAAATATTGAGGAAAAATCCAAGATGTGTACTTTTATTGGATATGGAATTACTAATTTTGGATATTTCTTATGGGATTATGAAAATCATAAAGTCATTAGGAGTAGAGATGTAGTATTCAATGAGAAGCTCGCGTACAAAGATTAGTTGCGAAGAAAGAAACAAGAAAATGAAGTTGTGGAGAAAGAAATAAGAAAAGGAAAACACAAAATACATTTTTCTTGATGAAATCACAAAAAAAAAACTAAATGTGCTCCAAAAATCAAGATGTTCAACAATAATAGTAGCAACAAGTACCTCAAACTCCTACATGTTATTTTAAAAGATAAACCAGACTAAGTAGACCCCTTGAACGATGCTCTCCTTCATTATATTATGTATGTTTGATTGATTCTAGTCAACTAGAAATATATGAAGAAGCAATGCATGTAGAACCTAGAAAGAAATGGGAGAAAGGTATGAAAGAAGAGATGGAATCTTTGGTACATAACCAGACTAGGGACATGGTCATGTTTCCTATAAGTAAAAGAGAATTTCATAATAGATTCATTTACATTTTAAAGGAAGAAGATGGAGGAAGAAAGATGTACAAGGCTAGACTTGTTGTAAAGGGGTTGTCAAAATGAATTCAACTAGAACTATTTCATGAATAGTGGAAATATAAGGTTTGCATCTCGAGTAGTTAGATGTAAATATATATTTTCTTAATGGGGACATAGAGGAATATATTTATATGCAACATCCATGGGGATATGAGGTCAAAGGGAAGGAAAACTTAGTATCCAGATTGAAGAAGAGCTTGTACAATTTAAAGGAAACTCAAAGGCAATGATAATTGAAGTTTGATAGGTTTATGATAGAACAAGGTTATATTAGATGAGGCTAGCCACTGTGCTTATTTTAAGAGGCTAGACAATGGAAAATATATTATCTTGTTATTGTATGTAGATTATATGCTTGTTGCAGGGCCTAACATGAATGGTATAAATGTGCCCAAAAGAAAATTAACTAATTCATTTGCTATGAAGGATTTGGGTGCTACAAATAAAATCATTGGTACGATAATAATAAGAGATAAGAAAAAACATAAATTAGCATTTTCTCATAATGAGTGCATAGAAAATGTGTTTAGAAGATTTAAAATGAAAGATACAGAACGAGTTAATAAACCTTTGGTTACCCATTTCAATTGACTAAGAATATGTGTCCCAATACACAAAAGGATATAGACTACATGTCTAAGGTTCCATATTCATTAGTAGCTAGTGGCCTGATGTATGTGATGGTGTGCATAGGGTTGAACATTGCACATGCAGTGGGATTTGTGAGCAGCTATACGAACTCTAGGTAAAGAGCTTTCGAATGAACTAAAGTGGATTCTTAGGTATTTTAGAGGTATTAATGATCAGGAACTATGCTTTGTAGGTTCAATCACTATTCTGCAAGAATATGTTGACTTAGATATGGAAAGTGATATAGATAGCATGAAGAGAACCACAAGGTATGTTTTTGCTATAGATGGAATGATAGTAAGTCAGATTAAAATATTTGAAAGGGTTGTTGTACTTTCAAAAATAGAAGTAGAGTATGTTACTGCTATAGAGGCCAGTAAATAGATGATTTGGTTAGAGAGGTTCATGGAAGAAATGGGAAAGAAACAGTAGAATAACATTTTATATAGTGATATAAAAAATTCCGTTCATCTTGAAAATAACTCAACCTTTCATTCTAATACTAAGCATATATAACTAACATGCCATTTCATACAATTAATTTTGAAAGAGGGACAACTGAAGTTGGAAAAGATAGATACTAGCCAAAACCATGTAGACATGTTAAAGAAGGAAGTAACCAAGGATAATTTGGGTTTCCACTTAGTTTATTTAGTCTTTAAGCATGAATAAAGATGAGAAACTAGCTATGTCCAAAGTTGATTCATATTCTAGCAAATGCAATAACAGTGGAATTGTTATAATATGTCTCCAAGTAGGAGATTATTATTTGTGGATCCTGATTATCTTCCTAATTTATAAGCCTTGTATTTAGCCATGTTTGGATCCTAATTCCTGATGGAGGGGGGGATTTCCCCTACTATTTTTTTCCATATGATCCAAAGGGGAATAAACAATTCTTGAGAGCCCCCCTAGTGAGGGTTTATGGGAAGTGCCCTCAACGATAATTTTTTTGGAAAAAGTACCTTTTAAAATATTGTAGTTTCATATTCAATTTGAACCATTCATCATTAGTCACAGATCTAGTCATAAATGTTATATGAGGGTTTTTTCCCTATAAGGAAACCTTATTTTTATGATTGAATTTCATTGTAGTTGTGTATTAGTGAGACAACATTGTAATTGAGAGGGAGGAGAGTATGAGAGATAGAACAGGAGGTTTTAGAAGGCGTGCTACAAGTTGTAATCCCTTTACTTTTTTGTATGGAATAAAAGGAAGGAATAATGATCCTTGTTCATGTGGTCTCAGTGAAATTCCCAAGGGTTGAGGTTGGAGATGGTTTTCTCCTGCAACTCTTGATAGGTGGGTGGAGACAGGAAAATTCCTTTGGGTATGGTGAAGAAATTATGAGGCATCCTAGCTTGTATTGATTTTGGTGATTTATGGACCTAGTATTAGGTGAAATCATTGTGACTTGAGGGTGGAGGTGGTTTCCTATGGATTCCCTGTTTGGTTTTGTTTTGGTTTATCCCATGTAATCCCAAATTTAGGCTTGGAATATGGCATGGGGGTGATTGGGTTGGAAGAAAGATTTGGTTTAGCCCAATCTATGGTTGGGTGGTACATGGAAGTCCCTGACTTAGTTGGCACTATGCATAGGTTATTATGTTTTCTTCTTTAATGAGATCAATGAGCATAAGTTTCATTTAATGTGTGTATTATGTGACTCGTTTATCATGGTTCCATTCTTTTTTGAGTGCATATAGCAGGAATTACTCTCGTTATTGATCTTGTTCATGATTTGATAGGTTCACGGATATTTTATATGGATGCATGAGCTAATTTGTGTTTTATTGTAGCTAGTATGAGAGGGAAGCAAGCTTTATTGATGAATTTATGATAAAACTAATGAAAACAATGAACAACCATTCATGACTTATAGGTATCATGTTCATAATATTTTAGGAATTATGGTATGTAGAAGATGACCTCCCTCTAATGCATCTTTAAACAAATCATGTTGACATTTCTACCATAACGTATTTTCTATTAGGTTTCAAAAGCTGAAAAATCATCTTCATTGAGGGGAAATCTCATTGATAATGTGGTAAAAAATTCAGGATATTGATTCACTATAGTTTAGGAGATATGAGTAGAGGAAGTCAAGCCTCTTGAATGCTCCTAAAATGAGGCCTCAAACATGTCATGTTGGAACTTTTGTTATAACTTTTATTTTGGGCGGTCTCAGGAGCTAAAAATTGTCCACATTGAGGGTAAATCCAGTTGATATTGTGGTAAAAAATTTAGATGTTGGGTCGCTATACTTTACGATATATGACCAGTGGAAGTCGAGCTTCATGAAAGCTCCTAAAATTGTACACCAAATAGGATGGTGTTGGTATTTTTGTTACAACTTTTCATATATGAGGTTTTAGAAGCTAAAACTTGAACTATAGTGAGGGAAACTCCCACTGATCATCTAGTTTAGTTCCCATAACTTATACTACTACAATTTAGGAGATAGGCACTAAATCATTCTCTATATTAGTTGCATGCAAATTGTTTGATGAAATGCTTAAATGGTTCAATGTTTCATTGCATATAAACTATTTAATGAAATTACCCAAAGAATATGTTGTATTGTGGATGGATAACATTGTTAATATTGCAGTAGCTTATCTATTTCTACTTGCATGTAAGAAATTTGAGAAGTTACATGCAAGGAAATGGAAACGTAACATGATTATGTTGCATGTTTTCAATTAGTATGTTACAAACAGAATAAGTGCAATGTTTTTGATTTAATCTCATACAAAAATTTTGACAAAAGGTATACAAGAGAAATGCTACTCAATTATTTGAATACAAAAATATTTGAAGAAGCATTTACTTGCAAGGTTCTTTACAAAATGTATGAGAAACAAAAATCAAGTTTTGGTAAGTTATATCCCATTTCCGTAATTGCATCTTGCAAGTTAGGTCATGCATATTAACTCTCAACTCATATTTAGCAAGGTAAGTATGTTGAAATGGGTAAATGTGGGGTGGGGTGTTACAAATTCTATGTATACAACCATAGTACTCAATCAAGTAGACTTAGTTAATACCTTTGTCTTGGAATGTGTTTCTTTTAGTAAGGGCATAAAAGTAGTACTTATGCAAGAGGGAGGACCATTGGCCTTTAATAGCAAACAAATATATGAGAGGAATTTGGGAAAATGAAAACGTGAAAATTAAATTATAACTATATTGCATGTTGTGGATATCTAGTGTTCATACTTGCTCAATAAAAGTTTGAAAATTAAAAAAAAAAATCAGCCTAGCCTAAAATACTTATTAGAGTAGTAGATTTCATCCCTCAAGAATAAAAAAATGAGTCACCAAAATAGTGGGATATGATTATGAGATAATTTGTAAGAAGGGAAAGGAGAATGTAGTAGCATATATTCTCTCCTAAAGTATGAATAAGAAGAATATATCCTTTCACTCTCCTTCATATTTAGTAAATGTTTAAATGGCATTCACAAAGAATGGTTAATAGATCCCAAGTTCACTTGCTTGACCCAACAACTTCAAACTGTGCCCCATGAATATTAGGCTACACTTGGAAAAATTAAGAGATTCATTATAAAGGGAATTTATATTTGAACAAGAAATTCACCTTTAAATCGACAATGTTATCTAAACTTTGCCCCTATCCAATGGTAGGTCATTATAGCTTTCATAAAACATATGAAAGGATCAAATGTTCATTTTTTGGGAAGGAATGAAGAAGGATGTCCACACCTTTGTGGACGATTGTGACCGTTTCCAGTGACAAAAGGAAGAAATGGTGAAAACCCCAAGTGAACTAGAAACTTTACCCATTCTGCTAGCTATATAAATTGACATTTCCATGGATTTCATTTTGAAGGAACCCAAATATGGAAATAAATCCATCATCATGGTTGTGGCTTATCACCTTTCCAAATATCTTCATTTTTTTCCTCTAGAACACTCCTTTCAATCCTCCATGGTCACTCAATTATTCATGGATAATAGCTTTAAACTCTATGGAATTTTACAATCTATTATGATGAACCATTACCCCACTTTCACTAGAAATTTATGGTAAGATTAGTTTTAGTTCTAGGAAACTCAATTGAATCTTAATGCTACCTATCACCCCTATATCATTGGTCATACTAAATTTATCAATAAGTGTTTGGAAGAATATTTGAGATTCCCAATGGCGATCCGTAGCAGGATGGTGGTAGAATTTAACATATCATGGTGTCATTCAAATGAATCCCTTTAAGGTCTTCCATTTCCAAAATTCCTCATCGGCACTATCCTACTTACGTGAAGTTCCTAACGTAGAAGAGATTAACAACACCCTCACAAATTAGGTTGAAACTTAACATTCTCTCTAATTTCATTTTGAAGGGGATTAGGTGTTCCTTTGTCTAAATCCTTAGAAGTAGACCTCCCTCAAAGAAAACCACCACTAGAAGGTTGCTCCAAAGTTTTATAGCCCCTATAATGCCCTCAAATGTATTAGGCTATTCACAAATTTGATATTTCAAGCCACTCTAAATTTATCCAATATTTCATGTCTCCTACTTAAAAAAAGTTGTTGAATCTAATTGTTGTGTTCAAACTAGACTTTGAGAACTAGATGACGAATGTTACATTTGGTTGCATCCCGAGATCATCCTAAACAAAATAAAGTTTGATTTTTCCTAACACATTATTGAAGAGGTCCTAATATAATGGAAGAAAATGCCATCTAATAATGCCACATAGAACCAATAGAGATCCTTCAAAATTTCCCTCATCTCCATCCTTGAGGAGAATGTTTATTTTTAAGTGGGAGGGCATGATAGTTTTGTACCCTAAACTCTGCAATAAATAAATAGTTTTCTACGTATAAAGGCCATCTTTGGTAGATAAGGCCCATGTAATAGTGTGAAAGAAATAATTGTAAGAAATCTTACTACAAGTTTTTTTTTACTAGAAAGTTTATTCTTTAGGATGTTCGTAGGGGGTAGATAGAAGTATATAACAAAATAGACTCAATGTAATGATATGTCTTGTGAAATATATTGTAATAGGAATATGCTAAATTAGAGATTATCCCCTTAAAGATGAAAGTGAAAAATGATCTCATCAATAAAGGTAAATCCAAACATCTCTCTCTCTCTCTTTCTCTCCACACACACAGACACCGTACTTCTAGTTCAAGTGCTTCTCTCTGACCCACCTCCCCCCACACACACACCCTACTTCTAGTTCTAATCAAGTGCTAAGAAAGATTGCTTCTTGAAAGAGGGTAGATGCCTTGGAGTAACTGAAAGTTTTTTTCTATTTCTCTATTTTGAAAGCATAGTTCTAGTTGAAATAAGTGTTAAGCATGATTATTTATTGAACACTTTAGATGACTCATGGATTGTCTTCTCTCTCTTGTGACCCTAGTTTTAATTGTAATCAAGAATCAATAATCATTTTTGGTTGAAAGGGTGTAAATTAAGACTTTTAATTTACATAAACTAATCTACTATTAAAATCTGCTTATTATTTATACATCTCTTTATTAAAGTTGATTATATATAATGAGTTAAAACTTATGATATTGAAACCATTATTCACAACTATTTTATATATATATATATATATATATATATATATATATATATATAATTTTATAATAATAAATGATACATTAAGTTAAAAATTTTATATCATTTGAACCAACATCCACAACTAATTTAGGTTAATACATGAGAAGATATATAATTTTACAACAATAAAAACTCTTACCCAACTTCACAAAATAACCATATCCAATTACTATTTTAAACCACGTAACGACTACCTTTTCATGTTCATGGTCACATACCTTTCAAAGACTATCCTATAAGATTTTGAAGGTGATTGTAGTTGTTGTGATGTTCCATGTAGAGCTTTATGTTACTACCAAGCTATTTTCATGAGTTATATACTTACGTGCATAAGAAGAAATTAATTGACATTTAGTTTACGTTAGTCATTCATTCACAATCGACCACATTGCAATGTTTCCCTTCACCCGTTCGAAAGGTAAGCTAGTTTTCGTCATTATTCATTCACAATTGACCACGTTGCAAACTTTCCTTTCACCAGTTGGAGAGATAAGCTAGTTGCGCAAGCAAGCAAATAGGTACCTAAAGCAACATACAAGTTTAAGAACATGTTTTAACAAAAACAAAACAAAGCAGCGGTTGGTACAAGATTGAAGGCATGATTGATTACCATATTATGGCCTCCATCATTTCACTTAAACTTTACTCTTTATTTCCTTGTCTGCTCAATATTTATTGCTTTGTAACGTTAATTAATCATGCTTTGACCATTACTTGGAGTTTCATAAGTTTTAAAACATGCAATACTGCAATAATTAGGGTAACAAACTTCACTTATTGCCATGATTGGAGCTTCTCTTCGTCTTATTTTAATTATGTATTAATGGAATACCATATTCTTGTTAATGACAAAATGGACATTACAACTAAGTCTAAGTTACAGTGACTGTTTGGCCTTCTATTATTATAAAAAAAAATCTGGTTACCTTTCTAAGATAATTAATCAGATAGTTACATGTTTTGTTTAAATGGGCAATGTCTTGTTCCCGAGTCAAACAAATCAGTAATGCTGTCTTTGCAGGGGATTCGTATGTGTACAATCAAACGCTTTACTGCACTCGTATGTTATTGTACATTCCTCGCGGTCTTAATCACAAGTCAACAGTGATTCAGTCGACTTTATTGTCATAAAAAAAGCTCACCTAGAAATTACTGCCCAGTTTGAAGAATCTCCCGAGGTAGAGTAGCGTAGGGTTGTGACGTCGATGTAGGTCAAACTCGTATTAATTAAAAAGAGTAATCCGACAAATCTGTCAACGTATTCAGATCGAGTTATCCGAAAACCTGAGCGATTAAAATAATGTTGTCGCCAGGCCCGTCATGCATGCGGGCTTAGGGTTGGATGTGGGTTCCGGTGGTCTCGAGATTGTTAGGTTTCAAATACCAGGCTAGGTTTGTGTTAATCTACATGTCGCTTATCTGGTTAGGTAACCGGGGTTCGGGTTTGACAGAGGAAGAGTGTTAAAGGTCAGGGTCGGGAGGGAAGCGATTAAACCAAGGTGAGTTAGTTGGAATCATTGGAAAGGCGGTTTGGGTTTGATTGGAGATCAAGCTTTCCTTCGCGTTTTCCTTGCAGTTGCTGCGACAGTTGAAGGTAACCCATTACGTCGGGCTGGCACACCGCGGGAAGTGTTTAAAATGTAGTGGAATCTATGGATAAGGATGACTAAGCTATTTTGAATCAAACCCTACTGCGAAATTTGCTGGGAAACGAACAACTGCAGATCGACGATTGGGGGAGTTTAAATTTTTAGTGGTGGATTTCGTCAATTTTGTGAATAGTTTAATAAGGATTGAAATTGATTCTGACCAAGTGAGTCATTTAAAAAGAAATAGGTTGGTGACGTTTCGTGAAGGCGGAATTTTGTTGTGTTTCGTGCTTTGAGGTTCACATTTGTTGGCGTCGTTAGCTACTCTTCTTTTCCATTGAAATTGCTGTAAAGGCACGTCAAAGGATTTTGGCTCTGGGAACGATGAGGTAGAGCTGGAAGGGACTAATTCCTGTGAAATTTTTATGTTTTTCGAATCGATTTGATGGGAATTGTACCAAATATTTAGTGCTTCGAACTGCTATAGGTATTTGTGCTTTTGAAACTTTGAGACTTTTCCTTGGAAGTTGCATTTACAAAACATAAACAGTTTTGTAAAAGGCAGTGGATGGAGAAATCTTCGGAGTCTTATCTTTAACTCCTCTTCATTCCATTTCCAGCGCGATCATTTACCTCTTCGTGGAAAAACAATGCGCTGTGGAATCAGCGTTCGGTTGGATATCTCTGTTTGTATGCAATACTTCGCGGAGAGGCTATTCTTGCTTATCTTGCCCACGTTCTGTAAATGGTTGTACACCAGTTAGTTTTAATGCATTCCCAAAGCGAATGGTTGCGATTCCAACAAATATAAACACGTATTATGTCGTAGCATGCATTGTAATTAGTGTATTAAATCGTAGCATGCATTGTAATTGGTTACATTAATTATTAAGGGGTATATTAGTTATGAAAGGGAATATATTACATTAATTAGGAAGGGGTATATTAGTTATGAAAAGGGGTATATTACTTGGTTTAGTTTGGCTTGTGGGGTTTTAATTTTAAATCGTAGATTTTGGGAATATTTGGGAATTTAAAAAAAGTTATGTTTTAATATAAATTTTAGAAATATTCTGGAATCAATTGCCTACTCTCAATCAGATTTCAAATATTCTCTGCCATAATCTAATTAAGTTCTATTCTAAATCAGATTTCAAATATTCTATGCCATAATCTAATTAAGTTCAACATCAAGGAGGGGTTGAGAGTGATATTATGTATGAGGAATAAAACTTGTTGCATAAAGTGTTGTAGTTTGAATAAGTCTAACACAATTGCGGTGATCACAAGTGGGCAGATGGTTCTTCCAAGGGGTAGTTTAAGGAAAAATTCATTTTCCTTAGATTTTTGAGTTTTTAAGAGGTTTTAAGGTTAAGTGTAGCTAGATGGTCTCCTTATATTAGTTAGGGGTTTTTAGAAAGGTGGCCAAACTCCAATATAGGAGCAAGATCTTATATTTATATTTTTGAAAGGTACTACTTTTTAAATGGCACCTTATAAGTTATTGATAATAGGCTAAAAGATTTAGGCCAAGGCAACCTTGAGATCAAACCTACTAATAGAGGGGGAGTAAAGGAAGATTTTTTAAAATTTTGCAAGTCATGTATATCAAGCCTAACAAGTAACAATACAATTAATGCAAGTACAACATTTAGAGACAATTACAATTTATTCTTAGGTTTACATATTGAAGATGAAGAGGTTTACAATCAAGTTAATCATAACTAGAAGCCATTCTATCTCCTACGATTTGATGTGATTATGACTCCCAATGTTAAAGAAATTACTAACTCAAGCTTAGTGAGGGAGGGTAAGGTGGTGAATCCTTATGGAGATCTACTATGTGGTCGAAAGGGTGAAGCTATAGTGCAATCCTCCTATCTCCATGTTAAGTCTTATACATACCTGAAATATAAATGTAGAAGGGTATTGAAGGCTCGCAAAATGTGGTTGTGGTAGATAGCAAAGATGTGGGCCTTGCAATGCTACCTATTCTTTTAGAAAGGGTGTTGGTGGTGAGATTCTTCAAGAAACTTACCAATTTGGCGTCTTTTACACGTTGGTTAGAAACAAACTAGAGCCTATTTCTAGGATACTCACGAGATTTTCACATACTAACTCAAGGTTGGTTTCGTCTAGTATTTTGTTATGGGAAAGAGGTTTCAAGTATTCTAAACCAAGATTGGTCGTGGGAGAAATCAAGTTTGGTATTGCAAAACTTGCATTTGTGTTTTGGCATAGTTAAAGAGCCAATGTCCACTCAAAGAGTATCAACCATCCTCCTTTTTTTTCCCATGATTTTATAGTCAAAAGAAGTTTTGGAAGCGAGAACAAAACTAGAATATTTTTTGAGTTAGAAGAGAATTGCCTAACAAAAATTAATCATTGATATGTGTGGATTAATGTTGAAGTTGATTTTCTGGGTGGCATGGTGGAGGAGGTTGAGCTAGCATTTCGTGGACAAAAATGGATGTATATTATGAATTATTAGTGGATTTCATTCTAATGTTGTGCTTGCAAGCACGTAGGCCACTTCTTAGATCAATGCGACAAGAACCCTTGAGGGTTGGAGTTACAAAAAAAAAAGATGAGATCAAAAAATTATTTTGCAGGCTATTAAGGTTTCAACTTAGGATGAAAAGAGTTTGGTTTCATGTCTAGTGACAAAGTGTTGGCTTCTCTTTCCACTTCTCAACCTACTTCACCCATTGGCACTACCCTAGATAATGCTCTTCCGCCCCCTATAAACCTGACTTACCTTGCCTCCCACCTCGATTCTCAACCTACTCCCCCCTAGTCTATTGTGCCTTATTCATAATCCCCTATTTTCAAGTCAAGTTCATCTTTGTGCCCAAAAGTAGATCGAACTTAGATGGTAAAGGAGATTTGTTGTTAAAAAGGTGGGTAATATAAAGGATTATGAGATTCGATCACAATGAAATCGTCCTATTATGATATTTCGAAAGGTGGATTGGTGGATGATGCCTCTTCAATAGGACATGTTGGAAGAAAGTATTCCTATCTAAGGATCAAAAAAGAGAAAAAGATAACATAAAACTAGGTAGACAAAATACGAGGTCCTTGGAGCAAGAAAAGCCCCTCTAGGGGTTCAAAAATCATATCACTAAAAGTAAGGGGATTTGGAGCTCCCTTCAAAATATTGTCCCTCAAGAGGCTCTTGAGAGCCCAAATCCTAATAGTGTTCTCTTGTAAGAAACAATGACATAAAGATAAAAAAATATCAGTCTATTATTGAACTAAGGTTACAAATTTGGTCTTTTTGTTCTCTCGATTCAGATGACTTGTCTGGAGGATTAATATTTGCTTAGAAGCCTTCTTTGAAGGTAATTTCTTCCATTTCCCAAAATAATGTTATATCAATGGAACTAGAAATCATAGAGTTTGATATGGTTTGGAAGGTTTTAAAGGTTTATGGTCCATACATGGATAGGAAGTATTTTTGGGATGACATGCTTGTCTCTACTATCATGCCTCAATCTCCTTCCATCCTGAGAGGTGACCTAAATTTCACTTCTTCCATAAGTGAATTCTAGGGGAACAATCTGAGATCAGACGCTTTGGAAGCTTATTTCATTCATTATTTTGAATCTCTCCATCTTGTTGATGTAAATCCCATCAAATTGGCTCCTCGATCATGGAACCTTTGATCCCATAAGGAGGTTATCTCAAAAAGACTCAAAAGGTTTTTCATATTTGAATCCATAATGTCCACCAATATACTTCTTAAATCATGGATGAATTTAGGCCATATATTGAACCATTAGCCAATTCTCCTCAAAATTGAGGCTGACAAGGATAATGCCCCTCTACCATTCAAATTCAATTTCTCTTGGTTAAAATAAAATGATTTCATTAAGTTAGTTGAATACAAATGGACTCACATTAAAGATGACGATTATATCCCACATATGAAATAGTTCTCCCAAAATATTAATTTTTAACGAGGAAAATGAAAAATGGGAGAAAAAAATTGAGAGAGAAACAAGAGGCTTCTCTAAAATAAGATCCACTTTCATTCAAATATTTCAAGTGTCCTTTCATAGGAAAATCTTCAATCCTTAAGATTACTAGTAAATAGAAGTTTCCAAAAGAGAATTGTTGTCTCAGTAAGAGGAATTATGGAGACTATAAGGTAGAGCATACAGATTGAAGAGGGGGATAATAACACCGAATTCTTCCATCAATTTGCACAATTTAGGAAAATATTAATTCTATATGGGAAGTTGAAGATAGAGAAGGGAATATGGTGATTTCCTTCAAAGGGAAAGCAAAAGCAGGTGTCTATTACTTCAAAAATATATTTGCAGAATCTCCAAGTTACCTTATTCTCAAAAATTTGGATGTGTCTAATTTTCTCCCTTGGGTTATTTTAGATTAAATGAATCAAGTTCTAAATATGGAAGTAATTGAATCAAAGGTATTTAGGGCTTTATCGTCCATGAAAAAATGTAAGTTTCATGGGCCCAATGGATATATTTTTGAATTCTACTTGGGATTTTATGACCTATTAAAATAATATGTCCTTAAGGTGATGAGAGAGTCTCAACATGTTGGTTGCATGTGCATTTCCTTAAATCTGAAATTTATATGCCTCATTCCAAAATGGCAAGATGCTCACTCTTTCAAATATCATTGCCCTATATCATGCTGCAATGTTATCTACACGTTAGTCACAAAAATCATTTCAATGATATTAAAGCCCATTACAAATTCTATCACCTCAAAAAAATAGTTTAGTTCTTTCAGAATATATGGATTCATGATGTGGCAGCCCTAGCCCAGGAATCTTTACATTCAATAAAAACTTGGAAAATCCCTACCATAGCATTAAAGACAAACTTATCTAAGGCCTATGATTGGGTATGCTATACTTTTATCATATTATGTCTCACTTAGTTGGGCATGAGTCTAGAAACTATTAACTGGATTATGGGATGTATATCTTTGGCCAATTTTGTAGTTGTTGTAAACATGCACCCTTATACCTTTTTCAAGGAAACAAGAGGACTTAGACAAGGCTATCCATTGATGCCTCTTCTTTTTCTTCTAGTTGCATAAGCTATGAGTAAGTTGATACAACATGTTATATCTGCAGATGATTTGAGGGGTTCCAAGATCTCCAATCTGGTGAGCATTTTGAATATTTTATTCATTGGTGATATACCTATTTTTCTTGCAACTTCGTGTTCTAATATTTCACATATGAAAAGAATACTCTCTCGATTTGAGCTAGTCATAGGCAAGAAAGTTAATGAAAGGAAATCTATTACTACCTTATATAATTTGTCTGCTCGTGTTAAGACTTTTCATGATTGATCTTTCTCTTCTCATTATAAATATTTGCAAGAAAGCCTCAAATATTTTGGCTTCTTCATTAAGCCTAATGCATACAAGGTGATGGATTAGCTTTGTCTTACTAAGAAGTTTGAGGTTAGAATCTCATTTTGGGTGAACATAATTATATCTAAGTGAAGTCGATTAGTCGTGGTCACAATAGATGCTCAACAGCATCTTGATTTACTGAACCTTGATCGATGTTATCCCAAAACGCTTCCTTGAAAAATTCGTAAACTCATATTTATATTCTTGTTGGTCGGAAATAAATCCTTGAAAGGCGTCCCTTTGGTCAAATGGACAACCTTTGCAAAGCCCAAACTTTTAGGAGGTGGAGGCTTGAAAATATATAGATCTTTTAGCTAGTCTCTAGCATCAAAAAAATTGAGGGACCTTTCGAACAACAAATTCTTATGGCGTAGGGCCATGAGGGACAAATATCTTGCTGGAAAATAAATAATTAGTTGGATTCAGGATCAAAGGAATTATATTTCAATATCCTCCATTATTTGGAAGGCATTGGTTAATGCATTCCCCATTGTTGGTAGTTGGATAGCATGGAATATTGTGTTATGAATATAATAATTGATAACTAATAGTTAATAATGATTAGTGTACTGAAGAGGCATGTCTTAAAGGACATGACCATTCATGAAGGGGCACCAACCTAAGTATATAAGAAGGTCCTCATTTGTAGCATAACAAATCTCATATCTCCTGTACATTCAACTTTTCTTATATAAATATATTACTCGTCATTCTTATATTCCAGACATTTTGAATATTCTTTTGTGTATACGAACCCTATATGAATGTTGCAGCTCATTTGAAAAAAAATAGAAGTGAACATTATATAATCAACTCAACATCAATACCTAAAGTAATGAGGAAACTCCCACATGCATGATAAGGGAAAATCAAATCACAAGAACTCCCTATCAACATCCAAATCAAAAGAGCAGAAATTTCAATCAAACAGCATATATGTGTCACTGAGAACAAAAACAGCATACTTTTTGTTCCGAAGACTACTGATGTCAACATAGTTTAGTCTTATGATAAAAAATCATTCAAAGTATCTAGTAACCGTAAGGTTCCACAGAAGATTGATTTAGGATGGTAATATCTCTTCTCAGTACGAAATTTTTTCTATCACTCAGAGGGTCTTATCATCTTTTGTTATCAAAGATGACAAAAAGAAGAATTCTGGAGGATGTGAATAAATTACAAGACAAAGAAACAAATGGCGTGCCTTGGCATCAATAAGCTTTGGGGAAAAATATTTTCTGAAGAGTATGGAAATGTTATGAATATAATAACTAATATCTAATAGTTAATATTGATTAGTATATTGAAGAGGCATGTCTTAAAGGACATGATCGTTCATAAATGGGCACCTTCCTAGGTATATAATAAGGTCCTCATTTGTGGATTCAACATTCAACATTTCTCTTATCTCTTGTACATTCAACATTTCTTATATAAATATATTACTCGTCCTAATGGACATTCTTATACTCTAGATATTTTGAATATTTTGTTCTGTATAAGAACCCTGTTTGTTATAAATTGATAATGGGAAAAATATTAAAGTAGGACTAGATCCATGGGTAGGCAGTGGAGAGAATTATATTCTCACAAGGAACTATAGCTTCTCTTCATGAAACTGGTGTTTTTTCCTTAGTATATGCTCATGCTTAGCAAGCCCAGGAATGGGGCAGACGTGGTTGTAAATCAACTATGGACTTAGGACTCTCATAGGAGGAAGCCCAGGAATGCAAATCATATTTGTTCTACTCATCTCATCCATGATTCATTTATCTATTGAATATGAAGATTGCTAATTTGGTAAAAAAATACAACTTCTGGAGGGTTTACACCAACGTTAGGATATGAGGCACAAGTTGAAGCCTCTTTTAGTGGTGAAATTTGTTGGTGGTGAAAATATCTTTGGAAACACAATGGCCCAGTAAAATGCAAGTTGGCCTTATGGGTAGGTCTCAACAATAAAATACTTACGTGGGACAATGAAATGAAGAAGGGATGGATTGGACCTAGTAAGTGTTTTTTGCAAATCTAAGGAGGAAACCATAAATCACTTATTTATTACATGCCCTTTCTTTTTTCAATTATGATCTTTGGAAAAATCCACTTTTACTTCTTTTGTTACTTCTTGGGATAAAAATACTCTGAGTGGGTGTGTCCTAAATTGGGTCTTAGATCAATCTATTATTTAGTTCCCAGTTATCCCTTCTTATTTTGTTCATTCTAACTAGTGAGCCCAAGATTTAGTTGTTTTCCAAGACAAACTGATACAAGTTGAGGTTGTTATGTGGACTATTGATTCCACTTGCAAAGCATTCAAAATGAAGCAAAAATGAAAATCACTAGAATTCTAGTCATGCCATCTCTCATTTTGAAGCTTGATCACCTAATGTCTCTAGAAGGATTTTTCCCAATCTCTCTATGTAATTTCATTTACAAGGCTGTGGCTAAAATCATTGTTATGTAATTAAATTCCATTCTCTCAAGATCCATCTCAAGCAAACAATTCAATTTTTTTGAGGGAAGACATATCCATGAGGAAATTAGGGTCACTCAAGAAGGATTGCACAGCCTAAAAATCTCAAACTCAATTGGGATTGTAATCAATATCAACCTAGCAAAATCCTTCGACTATGTTAATTAGATATATCTCAAGCTCGTTCTAACCCATTTGGGGTTTTGTCCTCAATTCATCAAATGAAACATGAGCATATAAAGAATATTTCATTTGGATTTTTAGTAAATTGTGTTGCATCCCCTTTCTTCCATATCCAGAGAGGCCTTAGGCATGGTTGTCCCCTCTCCTTGCTATTGTTTTTGTTGGTTGTTGAGGGTCTCAACCGTCTAATGGTTGATTCAAAGCATGTGGGGGATCTATAGGGCTCCTCGGTGGCACGCGATTTATATTTAACACACCTTGTATTTATAGATAATATAATCATCTTTCGCAATGACTCACTCAGAGAGGTGAGAAAGTTGGTGGACATATTAAGATTATTTGGAAGGACACGGGGATGGAAATAAACAACATAAAATCCACTCATTCAGTGATCAACCTCACTGAAGATGAGACACAACACCTTGATAAAACTTTTCCCTTTGTTATTACTCCATTAGAATCATACCTAAAATACTTGGGTTTCATTCTCAAGCCAAATTCTTATTTTAAAGAAGATTGGTTATGACTCATAGTAAAAATTGAGAGGAGGTTGAAATGTTGGTCTTACCACTGGTTGCCGCAAGAAAGACAGTTAGTTTTGATCAAATATTAAGAATATATTAGAATCTATCTAGAAAAAAGTTAAAGAATTTTCTTTAAGTTCCTATGCTTAGGGAAATAGGACCACGACATTATCACATGGGTTAAGTAGCAAAAACTAGCAAAGACAAATCTCCTGGGATGTTGGGGTCTCAAGAATATTTTTGGTCCAGTTTGATATTGGTGTCTACCCACCTATTCCACCTAGACCTCTGGTCGGTTTCATCTATTTCCTTTTTTATTGCAGAATTTACTATTTTTAGCATTTTTTCGGGTCATGAACTTTCAGAGCAGTTTTGACCCCCCCCCCCCCCCCCCCCCCATATGGTGTTTTTTTGAGGTCTACAATAGTCTCATAGTCATAGGAAAGGGCCTATCGCAAATCAAGTAGTACTCAGAGAGATCTTTCCAACAAGGTATTGTACGTGCCAAACAGAGATAATATGACCAAGTTACGACCCCCGAAAGTTAACTGCCCAACTAACCCCAACAAGGCCCACAAACCTTTGGCATTCCATCTCCTAGGGTTAGGGTTTTGGTTGTTTAGGGTTTTCCCTTATTTTTAAATAATAAATAGGCCTTTGAGCCTCATTATAACACAATTGAGAGGCATGTAGTCACCACATGTCTTCTAAGAGATAAGCTACCATCGCCCAAGCTAGTTTATTTCCATTATGTTTGTAAGTTTGTTTCAGTATTTGATCTTAATCAAATGGTGTTATTTTTGTTGCATCTCTATATTTATGGTTATATCTATAATTTATTGTGTTTTTGTTTAAGTTCGAATCAGTGGTGTCAGAGTGATATTCTCTTTCTTTGTTTTTCTTTGTATGTCCCCAACTAGGTTGGGATATAAGGAGTTAGGGCTTGAATTGGTCGAACCTTTGCAATACCATCCCCACAAACCCTGAAGGCCTCCAATGGCAAAAGAGAAGAAAGAAAAGTGGGCATGAGATCCTTTCAAAATATTTCTCAAAGAAGCCCTCGAGTGATAGAGGAACACGATGATGGACAAATTTGCCTAGATCGTTCAGCAGCTACCCAAAGGAGACACATATCCTTCCAGCATCCATTCTAGAAGTGCCACACCCTTCAAGGTATAATTTAACTTTGACATCCTCATATTTGAATGTTAGATAGATGTGAACGCCACAGATAAATGGTTAAATCCTCTAGAAGCATATTTTTTTATTGATGATTTTTCCAACCAGGAAAAGATTACTTTCGCACTTCTCAAAGTCACCCCCCACATCAAGGATTGGTGGAAAACCTACTATGATAAGAAGGAAGAAAGTACACCCTCATTAATTTCATCCACACCCATTTGGAATTCATTCTGAGACACCATAAAGGAGTAGTACTACCCTGTCACGAGCTATGAGGATAAATACATAAAGTGGACCACGCTGCGCCAGGGAAAATACCAAGACGTGTCGAAGTTTACCAATGTTTTTATACCCTTCACACGAAGTTAGGTATCAAGGATTCTGAGCGACACTTGGTACTCAAGTACTGTAGTTTTATACACAAGTACATTGGGGACGAGATGGAGTTCCTGGACATCTCCTCACTCAGCACGACGTACCGATACACTATCAATATTGAGTAGAAGTTTAAATAGAAGAAGCAAGACTTTGGATCTATGAATCTAAAGCAGGGGAAAGGCACCCCAAAACCATAGAGCAAAGGACAAAGCCATGGTGGGGAAACCCAAGACAACCCACCGAAGCCGCAAGAAAATAACAACACCACGAAGAAAAATAAGGACACGGGAAAGTGGTATGAGTTCCATAAGAGCTCCACGCGCAACACAAGTGAGTGTTGGACCAAGCAGACACTGGTAGCCGAACTAAAGGCTTTTAAATCAAACGCATGTTCTGATTCTAAGTCAAACCCTGACAAGGGGAAAGACAAAGGGAAGCAGATCATTGATGCAGAGCCTAGTGCCACTGTGGCCACCACCAAGATCTAGAAGAATGAGCCTGAAGATCCATAGGAGAGGGAAAGCCTCTTCCACTCACAGATGTGGGTGAAGGGTTATCCGCTTTAATTCATTGTCGACAGCAAGAGACAAAAGAACCTCATTTTAGCATAAGTTGTGAAGTGGTCGGGCCTACTAACTACATCACATCCGCAGTCGTACACCATCGGGTGGCTTCACTAAGGACGAGATCTCTACGTCAACCTACACTGTCCCCTCCCCTACGACATCAAGCCCTTCATGGAAGAGGTACTATGTGATGTTTCTCCTCTTGAATTTTATGATGTATTATTAGGACAACCATACTTGTGGAAGTGGCATGTTATATATGATTCTAGACCTTGCTCTGTGATTATTACTTTGGGTAATAAGTTGTACAGGATACCGGAGGTAGCCCTGCCTACCGCCATCTCTTTGATCACTGCAAATCAGTGTAGTAAGATCGTTTCACAGACTAGGAAATTTTGTTTTCCCTATGATTCGCCCTCAGGGAAAGAAGAATATTATGGCCATGGCTTCCAAACAAGGCTCCTCTGCACAATAGCAGCAGATGGAAAAGTTCGTGGAGTGTAGGGAAATTTTCGCCTCACTAACAGGGGTACCTCTACATTGTAAGGTCAAGAATTTCATCGATCTGACCCGAGATGCACCACTACCCAATTGGACAATCTATCGACACTCTGTTCTGGAGAACGATGAGATCAAGAGGTAGATTCAAGGGCTATTGCAGAAAGTGCACATCAGGCCAAGCTCATCACCCTGTGGGAGCCTGATTGTATTGGTAGAGCAGAAGGACATGACCTCGAGACTCTAAATTGACTATCGAGCACTAAACAAGATCATTGATCTGAATAGGTACCCAATCCCATGGATTGATGACCTTCTGGACTAGCTCAAGGGGGCAAAATATTTCGGCAATATTGACTTGAAGTTAGGGTATCAATAGGTACCTATTGAGCCCTCTGATGTGTGGAAGACTTCCTTCAAATCCAAGGATGGAATTTTCGAATGGTTGGTCATGCCTTTTGAGTTGAAGAATTCCCCCACAACCTTCATGAGATTGATGGATGACATCTTGCGACCCTTCACCAATGAATTCATGGTGGTGCATTTAGATGACATCTTAATCTTCAACCAGGGTTAGGAAGAGCACCTCCACCATATTTGACAGGTCCTCGAAACTCTGAGACAACAGAAGTTGTGTGCCAATTTGGAGAAATGCAATTTTGGCATGACCTAGGTTCAATATCTCGGGTACATTATCGATGAGCAGGGTGTGCATGTGGACCCTATGAAGATACAATTCATTCAACATTGACCAACTACAACCACTCTAATAGATATTTGTATCTTTCTGGGTCTCACCAATTTCTACCACAGGTTCGTGTTGGGATTCTCTCATATCACTTAGCCTTTAGGTCAAGTCACCAAGGGTGAAGTGAAAGCAATGTTCTTTTGGTCTAAAACCAAACAACATGCTTTTTCTGAGTTGAAGCATTGCCTCTTCTTTGCACTAGTTCTCACATTACCAGACCTACAACAACCATTTGAGATTGAGACATATGCCTCTGACTATGCTATTGGTGTAGTTCTTACTCAGCAGAGGCATCGAGTGGCTTACCATAGTGAGACACTTTTAGACACAGTCCAAAAGTATCCCACCTATGACAAAGAAATTTATTCCATTGTACAGTCATGCCACCAATGGAAGCATTTTTGGGGAAGGAAACGGTCATCCACACAGACCACTGACCCCTACAATTCATACAAAAACAAGGGAATTTGCAGAATGATTGCCATCAGAAATGGTCCACATACCTGCAATAGTTCCATTTGAACATTAAGTACAAGAAGGGCAGAACCAATATTTTTGCAGACTACCTCAACCAACAACCATTCATGGCGATGATCACTATGCTCGAATCCTATGGGCACGAGACTTTGGGGTGACCACACCTTTATAAGATTGATCCAGAATTTGGCAACACATACCAGAAACTCCTAGAAGGTAAGAAAGTTTCAAATTTTCCCCTCCACGATGCATTATTATGCCACCTGGGATACATATGTGTACCTTCAAGCGAATGTTCCCTAATGCTTTAAGAGGCTCACTACAGTCGGGTCACTAAACATTTCAAAGTAGAGAAAATATTGGCAGTACTGCAGGAGTAATTTTATTGGTCAAAACTTCATCACGATGTTCGGAAGTACATTAGATCCTACACTGTCTGCACCATTTCCAAACCAACCATCAAGAAGCAAGGCCTATCTACTCCTCTGCCTGCTCCTAGTCGACATTGGGAATCCATCTCCGTGGGTTACATGTCAGGGCTTCCTTCTACTAAGGTTGGCAATGTCTGTGTATTCGTAGTCATCGTGGCATGCAAGAAGAGTATCACAGCAGAGGCCACTACTAAGCTCTTATGTGAGCGAGTGTGGGTACACTTTAGAATCCCACAGTCCATTGTCTCATATTGGGACAGCATATTCCTAAGTGAATTTTGGTCAAGTCTCTATTCAATGTTGGATACCAAACTTATTAACTCCACGACATTCCACACCCAAACAGATGGCCAAACAGAGGTTGTCAATAGGATGATCATACATATTCTGTGCATGTACAACTCGAAGCATCCACGCACATGGGATGAAAGCGTCTCCTATGTCTAGCACAACTACAACAGAGCTCTCCATAGCTCAATGGGCTACAACCCCTTTCAGGTAGGGTTGGGATTTCAACCATTATGTCCCATTGATGTGGTCATACCATTTGCAGCTAATCAGACAAATTCGGCTCACATCCAGTCTGAAGCTGACATGGCTAACAGCTTTATTGAGTGCATTCAACACATCCATCAGCAGGTCCATGACATATTGGATAGAGCTAATGATAAGTACAAGCAGCTCCATGATCAGCATCGGGTGTCGCACTAGTTCAAGGTGGGTGACAAATTTTGGCTACATTTGTAGAAGGAGCACCTCGTTGGACCCCGTGGCAAGCTTTTCCCACTCCGATATGGGTCATACACTAGCGCCAAGGTTGTAGGGGACAATTCCTTCGAGCTCAACATTCCATCGTTCCTTGGCTTTCACCCAGTGTTCAATGTAGACCGCATTAGGCCATACTTTCCACCATTGTTGGACACATTCGACATTGCAGAACAACTCACACCAACAGAGCTAAACTCAGACTGCATGGAACAAGCCACAACTGATCAGATCATGGACATGCATATCAAGATCACTCGCCAAAAAAGGATTCAATTATATTGAGTTGTCGAAGCAGACCAACCCCTTCACCAAGGCAAGTGGGGTTCACTAGGGACCATGTTCAACATAAATTTCCTCACCTCATGGAGGCTCTACACGCAATGGGGACCATCCAGGTGGATATTTGTGGCCACCTGCCTATACAACCTAGACCCCCAATCAGTTTCATCTGTTTCCTTGTTTATTGTATCATTTACTATTTTTAGCAGTTTTTCAGGTCATGAACTTTCGGAGCAGTTTTGACCCCCTAAATGGCATTTTTTTGAGGTCCAGAGTAATCCCATTTCCATAAGCAAGGGCATGTTGCAAATCCTATAGTACTCAGAGAGATATTTCCAACAAGGTATCGAACACGCCAAATGGAGATAATATGACCAAGTTACGACACCAAGAAGTTGGTTTCCCAACTAACCCCAACGAGGCCCACAAACTCTTGGTGTTCCATCTCCTAGGGTTAGGGTTTTGGTATTTTAGGGTTTTTCATTTTTCTTCAATAATAAATAGGCCCTTGAGCCTCATTGTAACACAGTTCAGAGTCATGTAGCCGCCACATGTATTCTCAGAGATAAGCTACCATCACCCGAGCTAGTTTATTTCCATTTTTTGTAAGCTTGTTTCAATATTTGATATTAATGAAATGAAGTGTTATTTTTGTTGCATCTCTGTATTTGTGGTTATATCTGTAATTTGTTGCAACCTGTTTAAGTTCTAATCAATTTTTCTCTTCCAAAAATATTTGGATACAAAATGTGGTTGGCATCTTATCTCTTCAAATAATTTATCGACTTCAATTGTATATTAGAAATATATCACCCCCAACTCTCAGGAAGATTGGTTTGGGAGGGTTGAGAAGTCAAGAAAAAACATGTTTGTGGTTTAGTAGGAAGTCTTAAATTTTGTTGACCTCATAATAAAAGGTATTTCCTGGAAAGTGGGTAGGGAGGATAGAGTGAGAATAGAGATGGAGCCTTGGTTGGGTTGTGGTCAAATTCAGATCCTCCCCCCACCCCTCATCAATCTTCTATGATATAGGAGAGTCGCTAGACTATTTCATATAGCAGACGAGGCTTCCATGCCTATATGGAAGCAATGGTGATGCTTTGTTGATGCTTTGGGTGTGGAAGGTGACTACAGTGTTCTGAATGAATATATGAATTCCTTATAATTAGGTCATATTTGACTGATGGACAAAGACAACAAACTAGTTTCGAATATATTTCCTTTTGGTACATATACCCAAAAGTTGGCTTATATTTCTCTTCTGGAAATCACATAAGGTGTTAATATTAAATGGTGGTGGAAAAATCTATGAAAATCCAATTATCCAACAAAAGACAAATCATTCATGTGGTGTCTGGTGGAAAAAAGGTCCCAACATGGGACATCTACATAAAATATTTATGCCGGGTCCTAGTTGGTGTGCCCTATGTGAGAATGAGGAGGAGTTTGATTCCCATGTCTTTATCACTCTTCCTTTCTTCAAACAAGTATGGTTTATCTGCAAAAGAGTTGTAGGGCACTCGGGTATATGGGAAGTTGAGGGCCTCAAGAGGGATTGGGGAGGTTGGATGGAAAAACCCTCAAGTTAGTCTTTCAAATATGTACCCCTAATCAATCTCTAGGGTGTGTGGTTAGTGTGGAAAAATCTACCAAGAAATTTCCTCCATTTATGATCATGTGGTTGTTGAAGCTCTGGTTGTGTTGGTTCATTTCCTTTAAGAAAAATCTATTGTGCCCCCTATAATCATTATTGCAGATAATATTGATCATTCTTCACCATGTTCATTTTTTAACAGAGCATCTAAAAATTCAGGACACCTCAGTGGCAATGGCTTTACTGTTTTCCTCTCTAACACAAATTTCTTCCAAGTCAAGATGGGTTTTGGTCCAAGTTCAAATAATATGGTTGAACTTTTAGCTTGTAAAAACTTGTTGTTTTCTTTAAAAAAGGAATGCTCCCAAATTCAAGTTTATGGTGACACGATGGTTATTGTGAACTAGCTAAACAACACACAAGCATGAAGGAATATTACTTTACAACCCATACTGGAGGAAACTCTCAGACTAAAAAGCAATCTTAATTTGTTCTCATATTCTCATATTTACAAGAAATAGAATCCCTTAGTTGGTCGCCTTTCAAAACAAGGTTTACATATGGCACTTGGCACATGGGAAGGAAAGGAACACAAAAGTTGCATTGACAATATCAATATCTACCACAACCCTTTCCAAGGCCTATTTACTAGGATAGAAAGCACATGATATTAAAATATTTTGAACCATGTGACTTCCCTTGGTTAACTTTCTATTTTACATGATATTATTGTTGGGTTGTGTTATATTCTTTCCACAACTAGCCCATGCGCTGGGGGGTCACAGGGGATGAGAACCCCCCTTGTACATTGCTCGGGGCACTACTGAGGGGTCATAGGGGGGTGGCTACCCCCCGTGTCGAGGGGTATGCAAGAGGGCGGTAACCCCCCTGCACAAGGTCAGGGGTAGTGCCCCAAGAAACTTTTTTTGGACCCTATATTAGATGGGCGGACCTACCTATGGTTTTGTGCATGGATTTCACACATGGTTTTGGGCATGATGGTTTACTGTCGATGGTATTTTGTAGATCCGGTCAAGGGAAATACAGTTATGTTCTTATCCAAGGTTAATGAATTGGAGTTTACGGATGCTTCGGCATGTATATATGTGTATTGTAACATTGAAAGGAATATAATGAAAAATCAATCTAGTAGTCCCGGTTTTGGGATCCAGGGGAAAATATATGTGTATATTTGTTTTATGTTTTATTCTCTCGCCATTGTTTATTTTTTGTTTTTAGAATTCATATGCAGGTAATTTTGGTACAGGGTTAAAACCTACATTTGGTATCAGAGTTGTTTTGGCTTCAAGGGGATGACTTTGCTGCTGAGGGGTTTTTGATCGAGAAATTTAAGAAGATGGCAAGAGTTTTGAGTTGTTGAAACTCAAGATGGAGGATCTGCTGGTGGATAAAGATCAGTGGATCGCGGTAGATCCAAGTACCAAACCAACATTCATATCAGTTGAAGACTGGGCGAAGTTGGATCGGAAGGCAAAGATCACAATATGATTTTGTGTCTCAAATTCAGTATTGCTAAATGTATCAGGGAAAGCTTCAACGAAGGCTTTGTGGGACAAGTTAGGGACTTTGTACCAATCTAAGTCTCTAGTGAATAAACTGTTCCTACGAAAAAATCTATATAACTCGAGGATAAAATATGGAGACTCGATGACAAAGCATCTGAACGCCTTTAATACTGTGGTATGCTAGTTATTATTTGTTGATATTAAAATTTCAAATGAAGATAAGTGAATTAGTTTGTTGTGTTCTCTACCAGATTCGTGGGATAGTCTGGTTGTTGCAATAGGTAGCAATGCAACTGCCTTGCAATTTGATGAAACAGTCTTATCCTTATTATCGAAAGAGATGAGATAGAAAAATATGGAGGGCCAGAATGGTGATGCCTTGTCTATATGATGACAATCCCAAAACAGAAACAAAAATAATTCCTCGAGTGGGAGATCTAAATCTAGAGGGAGATCTAAATCTCTATGAAAGCCTATAAAGGTGTGCTAGAAATATGGAAAGGAAGGGCACTACAAAATGGACTGTAAATTTAAAGCTCCTAAGAAAGGAAAGGGGTCTGATGATGCTCCTTGCGTAGAGGCGAAAACCACCTCAGATCAAGGTGGGGATGTGTACTTGGCTTCTTCTTCAAGTACACATGTAGATCATGAGGCATGGTTGAATGACTCAAGTGCATCCTTTCACTTCACTGCCCATAGAGAGTGGCTCTGTGAGTATGAGAAATGTGATGGTGGTTATGTCTTCTTAGGGGATGGCAGGAAGGCTAGAATCATTGGCCGCAAAAAAGTCAAGTTGAAGTTGCAAGGTGGAAGGATTAGAACACTTTCGGGTGTTCTGCATATTCTTGCATTGGCCAAAAATCATATTTCTATAAGCAAGTTGGATGATGCAGGTGTAAAAACAGTGTTCGAGAAAGATACGTGCGAGATGATTCGGGGAGCACTGGTATTGATGTGGTGAGTTCGGATTGGAACTTTGTAAAAGCTTCAATGTACCATTGTTATTGATGGGTGCAACAGTTAAGTGGTTGTTGAAAGTGGAGCAGAAAATCTAGTGGTATCTAAGAAAAGACCATGTTATGGCATCAAAGGCTTGGACATATTGGAGAGAATGACCTTCGAATACTTCATGGTAATGATGTGGTAGAAGGTATGTCTAATAGCTCTCTGGATTTTGATTTCTGTGAAAATTGTGTATATGGGAAGCAAAATCAGGTGAGTTTCCCCTCTGGTGGTAAGAGGGCGAAACATATATTAGAGCTTGTGCACAGTGATGTGTTTGGACTTGTGAAGGTTCCATCACTGGGTAAGTCTATGTACTGTGCATCATTTATAGATGACTTCTCAAGGAGTACATGGCTATATTTCCTTAAGAAGAAATCTGAAGTCTTTGACAGATTTAAAGAATTTAAGGCTCTGGTGGAAAACCAGACAAAGAAGAAGATAAAGGTGAAGAGGACAGATAACAGTGAAGATTTTTGCAAGAAGGAATTTGAAGAGTTCTGTAAGAAGTGTGGTATAGCAAGGCAGAAGACTACTCCATACACACCTGAGAAAAATGGAGTTGCAGAAAGAATGAAAAAGACATTGATGGAAATGGTATGAAGCATGCTCAGTGGTGTAAGGTTAGGACATAAATTTTGGGCAAAGGCATTGGAGACTTCATGTTACCTAGTCAATAGATGACCTTCATCAGCGTTGGAAGATAAGACTCCACAAGAGGTATGGACCGGTAAGAAACCTTCTCTTTCACATTTGAGGGCATTTGGATGTGATGCATATGTACATGTTCCAAAGGAGAAAAGAACAAAGTTGGATAGTAAATCTGAAAAGTGCATCTTTACTGGGTATAAGGATGGTTTAAAAGGTTACAAGTTTTGGAACCTAGAAACAAGGAAGGTTGTGTACAGCCAAGATATGGTGTTTAAAGAGGTGAAAGATGTTATTAAACATGAATTCCTACCAAAGGAACCTGAGAAGATAGAGTTTGAGCTAAAGTAAGAAGAATCAGACTCTACATCAGAAGAGGAATTAGAAGATGAAGAGCGACAAACTCCGGTTGTGAGAAAATTAGTTCGAGAAAGAAGGCAGTGAGAAAGGTATAGTCCATCTACTTTCTGTTCAATTTTTTCTTTATCTATTACTGATGATGATCCCAGAACTGTGAGGGAAGCAGTAGATTTAGAGGATGGAAAACTCTGAAAGAGACCATGGTTAATGGAATGGCATCTATGCACAAAAATGAGGCTTGGGATTTGGTGGAGTTTCCGACTAGAAGGAAACCCATTGGCAACAAATGAGTGTTTAAGAAGAAGATGAATGCAGAAGGAAAGGTGGAGAAATACAAAGCTCAGTTGGTAACAAAAGGTTATTCCCATGTGTCGGTAATTGATTTTGGTGATATTTTTTCTCCTGTTGCCAAGATAGCTTCTATTAGATTACTTTTATCTGTTGCTACTTCTTTTGATTTTGATGTAGAACAGATGGATGTGAAGACAAAATTTCTTCATTGGGATTTGGAAGAAGAGATCTACATGAAGCAACCTAAAGACTTTGCAGTGAAGGGTAAGAAAGAATTGGTATGCAAGTTAAAAAAGTCTTTGTATGGGTTAAAACAGTCACCAAGGATGTGGTATCAAAAATTTGATACATTTATAGGGGGACTTGGCTTCACCAGAAGCAAAACAGATCACTGTGTATATTTTAAATTAATTGGTGACCATGTCATTTATTCGATCTTGTATGTGGATGATATGTTGTTGGTTGGAAATGATAAAGAAATTATCCAGGGTTTGAAGACCCAATTGTCCTCCAAATTCGACATGAAAGATCTTGGTGTTGCAAACTATATTTTGGACATGGAAATTAAACGAGATCGGGAAAAGAGGAAGCTCTGGTTAAACCAGAGGAAGTATGTTGGGACAATACTACAGAGGTTTAATATGCAAGATAGTAGACCGCTGAAGGTTCCTATTCCTGTAGGTGTAAAGTTATCTGCTGAAGAGTGTCCCGAGATACAAAAAGAGTAAGAGGACATGTCTCATGTTCCATATGCAAGTGCAATCAGTAGCCTGATGTATGCAATGGTCTATACTAGACCAGACATTGCACATGCAGTGTGAGTATTGAGCAGAGGTTTATGTCAAAACCAGGGAAGGAGCATTGGAAAACAGTGAAGCGGGTTTTCAGGTATTTGTGTGGCACTAGTGATTATGATTTGTGCTACTAAGGAAGACCAGCATTGGATAGAGTTTTGGACATTTGTGGCTTTGTTGATGCAAACTGGGCTCGAGATCTGGATCAGAGAAGATCTACAAAAAGGTATTGCTGGTAAAGGTGGACACTTTGAAGAATACTACAAATGCATTGACAAATTCTATGAGCACTAAGAAGTTCTCTTGGTGTAGAGAAACAATGGGTGTTGCAAGGATGGATCAATGACTAAGCTCTCCTATGGGCCCCTGTGGAAAGAAAGTAACAAGTGGGAGAATGTTGGGTTGTGTTATATTCTTTCCACAACTACCCCATGAGCGGGGGGGTATGTAGGGGGGTGGTTACCCCCTTTCATAGGGTCCAGGGCAGCCCCCAGGAAAAAAAAATTGGATCCTATATTAGGTGGGTGGACCTACCTATGGTTTTGTGCTTGGATTTCGCACATGGTTTTGGGCAAGATGGTTTACTATCCATGGTATTTTGTAAACCCGGTCAAGGGAACTATGGTTATGTTCTAATCAAGGTTTAATGGATTGGAATTTATGGATGCTTCGACATGTATATATATGTATTGTAACATTGAAAGGAATATAATGAAAATCAATCTGGTAATCTTGGTTTTGGGTTCCAGAGGAAAATTTGTGTGTATATATGTTTTATGTTTTATGTTTTAGGTTTTATTCTCTCGTCATTGTTTATTTTCTATTTTTAGAATTCGTATGCAAGTAATTTCTGTACGGCGTTAAAACCTACAATTATATGGAAATGTGTGGATGCTACTACAAACATCTTTATTTTTCTTCAACAAATCTGATCATTACACGGACAACAAATGTGGGTTGTTTTACCTATTTTTTGATAATTTTTTATGTTTCTTTTTTAGCACCATCTTTTTGTATGGTTCTATGAGCATAGCATACACGTTTATATGTTAACCTCTTTGAATCTCTATAGCAAGCACAAACATGTGCTTCTACAAAATGTAACTTTATCATTTCCAAAATGAATAAAATTACAGTTTTTTTCTTTGGAGAAAAAAAGTTGTTGTGTGTATCCATTCAGAAAGAAACATTTTTCACTAGAAACCCTAGTTCTAGTTGTGATCAAGTGCTAAGAATTATTGAGTGCTAATAATAATTATTTGTTGAAAGAAGATAAACACCTTGGAGCAACTTACAATATCTCTTCTATCTCTAAAACCCTAAAGCCTTTGTTCTAGTTGTAATCAAAGTGCTAAAAATGGTTGCTTGTTGAAAGAGGGTAGACACCTCTCTCTCATATATATAGACCCCTAGTTCTAGTTCTAATCAAGTGCTAAGAAAGATTGCTTCTTGAAAGAGGGTAGATTCCTTGGAGTAACTTAGAAGTTTTTTTCTATTTCTCTATTTGAAACCATAGTTCTAGTTGAAATCAAGTGCTAACCATGATTATTTATTAAATACCTTAGATTATTCATATATTATCTTCTATCTCTCTCTTGAAACCCTAGTTCTAATTGTAATGAAATTCCAATAGTCATTGTTAGTTGAAAGGGTGTAGATTAAGACTTTTAATTTACATAACCTATTCTAATTGTAAAATCTATTTAAACATCGCTTTAAAATCTATTTAAACATCTCTTTATTAAAGTTACTTATAGAAAATGATTTAAGACTTATGATTTAAGACTTATATTATTGAAACCAATATTCACAATAAATTTTAAAAATATATATAATATAAAATCTACAATGAATTAAGACTTTTATGTTTTATAATCAATATTCAAAACCAATTTAAAATAATACATAAGAAAATATAAAATTTTATAATAATAAAAGCTATTACACAGCGTGACAAAATAATCATATCCAAATACTATTTCAAACTACATACCAACTACTTTTTCTTGTCCATGCTCACCTACCTTTCAAAGACTGACCTGTAAAACAATTAATTGAAATTTAGTCTTACGTTCATCATTATTCATTCACAATTGACCACATTGCAAAGTTTCCCTTCACCCGTTCTAAAGATAAGCTAGTTTTGTAAGCAAACAGATAGGTACCTAAAGCAACATACATGCTTAATAACAGGCTTTAACAAAAACAAAACAAAGCAGCGGTTGGTATTTCCGCTGCTTTCATTGCCTCCATCATTTCACTTAAACTTCACTCGATTATTTCCTCCTCTGTTCAAGTTACAGTTCCAGTTCGAAGTTTTAAAACATCAATCCTGCGATGATTAGGGTAACAAGGTTCACTTATTGCCCGTGTATGATGAATTAGTATGCTTTGGACCTTCTCCTGGTCTCCATTTAATTTTATATTATAAGAAATACCATGTTCTTGTTAATGACAAAATGGGCATTACAGCTAACTCTAAGTTAGAGTTACTGTTGGCCTTACATAATAATAACTATTAAGAAAATCGGGTTACCTTCTAAGATGTGTAATCAGATAGTTACATGTTTTGGCCTTACATAATAATTATAAAAAAAATCCGGTTACCTTTCGAAGATATTTAATCAGATAGTTACATGTTTTGTTTAACTGGGCAATCTCTTATTCCCAAGTCAAACAAAGCAGTAATCTTGCCTTTGCAGGGAGTTTGTATGGCCTACTCTTCGTCTAATGTGTACAATCAACGATTTACTGCACTCGTATTTTATCCCACATCCCTCTCGGTCTTAATCACAAGTCATACACAGCGGTAAACAGAGATTCAGTCGACTACTTCTTAGGTATTCTCATAAAAAAAGCTCAACTACAAATTACTGCCCAGTTTGAAGAAAGAGTAGGGTAGGGTTGTGACGTTGATGTAGGTCATACTTGTATTAATTAAAAGGAATAATGGACAAATCTGTCAACATATTCAGATGGAGTTATCCTAAAACCTAAGGGATTAAAATAATGTAAAAATAGTTTTGTCTCTAGGCCTGTCATGCATGAGGGCTCAGGGTTGGATTTGGGCTTCGGTGGCCTCGAGATTGTTAGGTTTCTGTTACAACCTACATGTTCCCTGATCTTGTCAGGTAACCGGGGTTCGGGCTGACCGACGGAGAGACGGAAAGTGTTAAAGTTCAGGGTGGGGAGGAAAGCAATTAACAAAAGGAGAGTTAGTTGGAATCACTGGAAAGGCGGTTTGGCTTTATTGGAGATGAAGCTTCCATCGCGTTTTTTCTGCAGTTGCTGCCACAGTTGAAGGTAACCCTTTACGCCTTGCTGGCACACCGCCTGAAGTGTTTAAAATGTAGTGGAATCTATGGATAATGATGACAATTCAGCTATTTTGAATCAAACTCTACAGCCAAATTTGCAAGGAAACGAACAACTGCAGATCGACGATAGGGGGAGTTTAAATTTGTGGATTTCGTCAATTTTGTGAATTGTTTAATAAGGATGGAAATTGATTCTAAGCAAGTGAGTAATTTAAAAAGAAATAGGTCGGTGACGTTTCGTGAAGGCGGAATTTTGTTGTGTTTCGTGCTTTGAGATGCGGATTTGTTGACGTCGTTAGCTACTCTTCTTTTCCATTGAAATTGCTGTAAAGGCACGTCAAAGGATTTTCGCTCTACAAACGATGACGTAGAGCTGGAAGGGACTAATTCCTGTTAAATTTTTATGTTTGTTGAATCGATTTGCCGGGAATTGTACCAAATATTTAGTGCTTCGAAGTGCTGTAGGTATTTGTGCTTTTGAAACTTTGAGACTTTGCCTTGGAAGTTGCATTTGGAAAACATAGACGGTTTTGTAAAAGCTAGTGGAAGTAGAAATTTTCGGAGCAATGTCGTGCTTATCCTTAACTCCTCTTCATTCCATTTCCAGCGCGATCGTTTGCCTCTTTGTGGAAGAACAATGCGGTGTGGAGTCAGCGGTCGGTTGCATATCTCTGTTTGTGTGCAATACCTGGCGGAGATGCTATTATTGCTGATCTTGGCCACGTTCTGTAAATGGTTGTACACCAGTTAGTTTTAATGCATTCCCAAAGCGAATGCTTGCGATTCTAACAAATATAAGGACGTATCATACATTGTAATTAGTGTATGATGTCGTAGCATGCATTGTAATTAGTAGCCTTCATTGTAATAAGCGTATGATGTTGTAGCATGTATTGGAATTAGTTATATTCATTACGAAGCATATATCATTAGGTGTGTTTTAGCATATACTATTATGTGTATTTTATTTGGTTTAGTTGGTTTGGAGCTAAAATTTTAAAATCTAAGATTTTAAGAATATTTTAGAATTTAAAGAGAATTATTTACTTTGGAATATTTTTCAATTTAAAATTGAATATTTCAATATAAATTGTGGAAATGTTTTGGAAACTGAAGCCAAGTCCATTCCCTATCGTTAATCAGATTTCCAAACATATACAGCAATAATATATTTAAGCTCAACATTTAGGGTTGAGAGTGCCATTACTAAAAACTAAAAACTGTTGCATAAAGTGTAGAGATTTGACAAAGTCATAAAATTTAGAGGTTTGACAAAGTCATAAAGTGTAGAGGTTTAACAAAGTCTCACACAATTGTAGTTATCACAAGGGGAAAATGGTTCTTCCAGCATCTACATTGAAGCTAATTAGAAAATAAATGAAAATAGCTATATATTTACTTTCTCTTATTTTACAAATATTTGTTCAATAATACACCTTTGCTTATATTTTATTTTTTTCATCCAATATAAAGTGGGAAATAATGAAAGATTTTTTTATCCAATATAAAGTAGGCAATAATGAAATATTTTATATCAATTGTTACAAGTATTTTAAAAACCATATATATTGTTTATAAAGCAATGAAAGATTTTATGTCAATTGTTATAAGGATTTTTAAAACAATATATATTGTTTATAAAGCAATAAATGTTTTAAAACAATATATATTGTTTATAAAGTAATAAATGTTATGGTAAGTTTATTAAAAATTATATATGAATAAAAAATTTATTTTCCTTAGATTTTTGAGTTTTTAAGAGGTTTTAAGGTTAAGTGTAAGTAGGTGGTCTCCTTATATTAATTAGGGGTTTTTAGAAGGTGGCCAAACTCTAATATAGGAGTAAGATTTTATATTTATATTTATTGAAATGTATGATATTTTAAGTGGCATTTTTATAATTGTCTAAAAGATTTAGGGCAAGACAAATGTGGAGGTTAAATCAATGAATAGAGAAGGAGAAAAAGAAGAAGTTTATAAGCCCAAAAAGTAGCATTACAACTAATGCAAGTACAACATCCCCAAGTGACAATTACATTTATTCATATGTTTCCATATTGAAGATGAAGAGGTTGACAATCATGTTAATCATAATTAAAAGCCACTCGATCTCCCACAATCTAATGCGATTTTTTCTCCCAATGTTAGAGAAATTATTGACTCAAGCTTAGCGAAGGAGGGTAAGGATCCTTATGGAGATCTATGGCATGGTCGAAAGGGTGAACAATGAAATCTTCATGTCTTCATGCTAAATCTTATACAAACCCAAAATCTAAACGTAGAAGGGTACTAAAGGATTGAAAATTTACAGCCATGGTAGTTGGCAAAGATGTGGGCCTTGCAAAGATAGATGTTCTTTTAGAAAGTGCACTAGTGAGGAGATTCTTTGGGAAGCTTATCAATTCGATGTATTTTAGACATTAGTTGGAAACAAATTGGTGCTTGCTTCCAGGATACTCATCGAATTTTCACATATTAATTTGAGGTTGGTTTGTGTGGTATTTTGTTCTCAGAAAGCAGTTTCAAGTATTCTGAGCCAAGATTCGTCGTGGGGGAAATCATGTTTGGTATTGCAAAAATGTCATTTGGATTTTGACTCAGTTAGAGAGTTAATGTCCACTCAAAGAGTATGAGACATTTTCCTTGGTTTTCCCATGATGTTCTAGTCAAAATAAGTTATAGAAGCTATCGAGAACAAAACTAGAAGATTTGTTGAGTTAGAAGAGAATTATGCAACAAAAATTGATTGTCAATGTGCATAGATGAATGTGAACGTTGATTTTCGTGATGGTCTAGTGGAGGAGGTTAAGCTCATATTTTGCGGATAGAAATGGACACATATTGCCTATTATTAGCGAATTCCATTCATTTTCTATGCTTCCAAGCAGGTAGGCCACCTCTTAGATCAATGTGATAGGAACCATTAAGGGTTAGGGTTACAAAAAAATATGGGTTTAAAAATCTCTTTCACAAGATATTAAGGTTTCGCCGAAGGAGGAAAAGAGCTTGGTTTCGTGTCTAGCAACAAAAGCAAATGTTGACACTTCCCCATTGGCACCAACACCTATAGGTATGAAGTTTCAGACCTCTCCTTATATGAACATAATTGATTCTGTTTTGTTAATGGTGGATGTTGCAGTATTGGATGATGTACAAAACATGGTTTATCTCTCCACTTTTGTACCTACTTCGACCACTAGCACTACCCTCGATAATGCTCCCCCTTCCCATACATCCCTGACTTTCCTCCCACAACAATTCTCAATCTGCCTCCCCCCTCTCTGTTGTGCCTTATTAGGAATCCACTACTTTTGGGTTCTCTTCATGTCCAAAAGTGAATTGAGCTAACAAGGCAAAGGAAATTTGTTCTAATAAGGTGGGCAATATAAAGGATTACGAGCTTCGATCAAAAATCAAATCTTCCTATGATGATATTTTGAAAGGTGGGTTGGTCGATGATACCCCTTCAGTAGGACATGTTGAAATAAAGTATTTCTTATCTAAGGCTCAAAAAAGAGAAAAGGATAACATAAAACTAAGTAGAAAAAATATAATTATAAAGGTTCTTGGAGCAAAAAAGGCCCCTTTAGGGGTTCAAAAATCCTATCACTAAAGGTATGGGATTTTGGGGCTCACACCCCCCAGAGAAAGTGGCCCTCAATAGGCTCTTAAAAGCCCACAATCCTAACATTGTTCTCTTGTAAGAGATAATGATATCAAGATAAAAAGCCCAGTCTATTATTGAACCAAGGTTAAAAATTTGATCTTTTTGTTCTCTCAATTCAGATGGCTTATCTCGAGGATTGATCTATGCTCGGAAGCCTTATTTGAAGGAAATTTCTCCCACTTCCAAAAAAAATGCTATATTAATGGAACTAGAAATGAGAGAGTTCAATATGGTTTGGAAGGTTTTTAATTTTTATGGTCCATACATGAAGAGACGGTATTTTTGGGATGACATGCTAGTCTCTACTACCATGCCTCACTCTCCTTTCATCCTCAGAAGTGACCTGAATTTCACTTCTTCCATAAGTGAATTATAAGAGAACAACCCAAGGTTGGACCCTTTGGAAGATTATTTCATTCATAATTTCAATTCCCTCCATCTAGTTGATGTAAAGCCCATCAAATTGGCTCCTACCTAAAATAATATCCAATCCCATGAGGTAGTCTCAAAAAGACTCAATAGGTTTTTCATATTTGAATCCATAATTTCCACCATTCTACTTTTTAATCAAGGGTGGATATAGGTGGAATATTAGACCATTGTCCAATTCTCCTCAAAATTGAGGCGGGTAAGGATAAGCCCCCTGCACTATTCAACTTCAATTGTTCTTAGTTAAAAGAATATGATTTCATTAAGTTAATTGAAGACAATTGGGCTCACCTTAAAGATGATGAGTATATCCCATATATGCAACAATTCTCCCAAAATCTTAAGTTTTTAAAGAGGAAAATGAAAAATTGGAGCAAATATTTTAAAGAGAAACAAGAGGCTTCTCTAAAAGAAGTTGAATCTAAAATAAGATCCCTTTTTCATTCAAATACTTAAGGTTTCCTTTCAGAGGAAGAGCTTGAATCCTTAAGATCACTAGAAGTTTCCAAAAGAGAATTGTTGGCTTAGGAAGAGGAGTTATGGTGATTGAAAAGCATAGCCATATGGATTGAAGAGGGGGACAATAACACCACATTCTTCCATAAATTTGTGAACTTTAGGGGAAATATCAATTGTATATGGAAAAATATAAGATAGAGAAGGGAATATGGTGATTTCCTTCAAAGGAAAAGTGAAACTAGGTGTCTATTACTCCAAAAATCTATTTGCAAAATATCCAAGATGCACTATTCTCGAAACTTTGGATGTGTTGAAGTTGTTCCCTTAGGCTATTTCAGATGGAATGAATGAAGTTCTAAATTTGGAAGTAACTGAATCGAAGGTCTTGGGGGATTTATCCTCCATGAGAAAACGTAAGAGTCCTCGACCCAACGAATATAAAGTTGAATTCTACTTCATATTTTATGACCTATTAAAAGAAGACATCATCAAGGTGATGAGAGAGTCTCAACATATCAGTTGCATGCATGGTTCCTTAAATTTAATACTTATATGTATCATTCCAAAAAGTAGGATACTCACTCATTCAAAGATTATTACCCTATATCATGCAATAATGTTATCTACAAGTTCGTCACAAAAATCATTTCAATTAGATTAAATCCCATTTTAAGTTCTATCATCTCATAAATGTAGTTCATTTCCTTTAGATTAGACAGATCGTGATGTGGTGGCCCTAGCCTAGGAGTCTTTACATTCAATAAAAAATCAAAAAATACCTGTCATAGCATTGAAGATAGACTTATCCAAGGCCTATGATTGGGTAAGTTGTACTTTTATTAGACTATGTCTCATTCAGTTAGGCATGGTCTAGAAACTATTAACTAGATTATGTGATGTATATCTTCAGCCTATTTTGAAGTTCTCGTAAATGGACACCCTTCTACTTTTTCAAGGCAAGAAAAGGACTCGTACAAGGATATATGTTATTTCCTCTCCTTTCTCTTCTAGTTGCAGAAGAAGTGGGTAAGCTTATACAACATGCTACACTTCAAATGACCTGAGAGGTGTTAAGATATCCAATCGTGTGACCATTTTGCATCTTTTATTCATTAATTATATACCTATTTTTCTTGTAGCTTCATGTTTTAATATTTCACATATAAAAAGAATACTCTCTAGATTTGAATTAGTCATGGGCATGAAAAATAATGAAAGGAAATCTACTACTACCTCATGTAATTTGTCTGCTCCTATTAATACTTTTCTTGGTCAATCTTTCTCTTTTCATTAAAAATATTTGCAAGAAAGCCTCAAATATTTGGGCTTCTTCCTTAATCCCAATGCATACAAGATGGTGGATTGGCTTTGAGTTTTTAATAAGATTGAGGCTAAAATATCAATCTAGGTGAATAGACTTCTATCTAAGGGAAGTCAATTAATATTGTCCACAATCGGTGCTCAAAAGCACCTTGATTTACTAGACTTGAATTTTTGTTATCTCAAAAAATATCTTTCAAAAAATTTGTAAAATCGGCTTTAGATTCTTGTGGGCTAGAAAAATATTCACGAAAGGTATCCCTTTGGTCAAAGAGACATCCATTACAAAGCCAAAACTTTTAGGAGGTTGAGGCTTGAAAAATATAGGTTTTTTTAACCAGTTTCTAGTGTCAAAAAGTCTAAAGTTCCGTTTGAAAAACAAATCCCTATGGGGTAGGGACAAATATTTTAACGAAAAATAAATAATTGATTAGAGTCAGTATCCAAGGAAGTTTGTTTCAAAAAACTTCATTGTTTGGAAGGAATTGGTTGATTCATTTCCCATTATTGGTAGTTGGATAGAATGGAATATTGAGAATGTGACAATATTAGAGTAGGACTAGATCCATGGGCATGCACTGGTACTATAGCTTCTCTTCGTGAAGCTGGTGTTTCTTCCTTAGAAGATTCTCGTGATCAACAAGCCCAATAATCGGGGAAACATGGTTGGAAATAAGCTCTGGACTTAGGACTCTCAAATGAGGAATCCTAGGAATGGAAATCATACTTGTTTTTCTCATATCATCCATGATTCGTTTATCAAATGAAGATGAGGGTCGCTAATTTGGTAAAAAAATAAAACTTCTAGAGAGTTTACATCAACATTAGGATACTAGGCACAAGTTGAAGCCTCTTTTAGTGGTGAAATTTATTGGTGGTGGAAATATCTTTGGAAACACAACGGTCGAATAAAATGTAAGTTGGCGTTATGGCTGGTGGTGGTGGATTGTGTTAGAAATCTTGAGCAATACTGGGGGGGGGGGGGGTGAATCAATATTATGCTCTATGACCAACTTATACGTATTTTTAACTTTTCTTCACACAATTACTGAATCATGCATTAATTAACTAGAAACGCATTAGTAGATCATATTAACATATAAACATATGAGCAATTAAACATCAAACGACCATAAGAGAAACAATGCTCAATCATCAAACATAGGCACACAAGATATAAGGTGGAAACCTAAAGGGTAGAAACCATCGTCGACATATATTCTTCGTCGTCTTATTCTTATTAATAATTAAATCTTCTTTTACATACAATCATTGACCACCACTAGTGTGTAAGCCACAAACTATTGATCATGCGAGATGCTATTTGCTCCAGGACATTACCTATATGAAATTTGTAGGTCACCACCTATAGGAAGCCACCACTCCCTCGACTTTGTAGGGCACCACCTGCTAGAAGCCACCACTCCCAAGTTCTTAGGCCTCTACATGAATGATGTCGCTACACCCTAAATATGCAAGTTGCTACTTGCGTCACTGAAGGCCACAACCTTCAAGAACATATCATAGACTTCATTTCATTTATTTTTAAAATATAGCCCATACATACAATTAGCTCATCAACGACTAAATCAAACACATGGACATGTCATCTCCACACCTCAAAAAAATACATCATCTCACACAATAAAATCTACTTACACAAACTCTCTCAAACAACACGCTCATCAATCCTCACTCACCATACAATATACAACAACAACAATAAAATCCACAACCTCTATGACTATGCAACAATATTAATATATGTAGCATATGATTTCTACAACAATACATGACATTCTCATCTAATCATTCTTGCTATACACAGTTAGCATTCTAATCTGCAACACCAGTAGCTAGCAATATGATCTTTGATCTACAACTCTCTACTATAGCAACTACAACAATAACACTCCTCTCACCATTGTCTCTCAATGTTCTATAATACCTCTCTTTTACAATGGAACCAACTTATCCAACATGAAGTTATCTCCTATAAATAAAATATTTGAAGTGATCTAACAATAATAGCTCAAACATATGGAGAGACAAAACCTCATATTCATACTCTAGTATTTTTCTCCTTAACTTGATCCACCATCATCTTCATCAATGAGAGACTTATCTTTGACTCAAGCACCTTCTAGAATGTAGACCAACTCAAATCAACTCTAAACTATCAAATACTTTACGAAATTCTTATGGTATTTTATATGTGTGCACAGTTTGGGGATTTCTCTGTAAGGCTATATTCACTGGGACAGTATAGGAATCCCACAAAACATTATCACTAGGATAGTATGGGAGTCCTAGCAAATATAGCAAATTCTTCGTTTTGTGTACAATTGCTTCCTAGAGAAGATACCATAACTCATGAAAATCACCTCCTCTATGCCTAAAACTTTGCCAATTGTCTTCAATTCCTCTCGAACACCTATAGAGCCTCTACAAACATTAGACACACCTTATTAACACATCATCAAGCCTCTAATCATCATGTCAAAACCTCCAAACTTGTTGACATCAATGCCAACACAATTGACTCCACGATTTACTCCTTGGGTACACATCCTAGCTTGACATCAATGCCAACACCATGAGGCCAACATGCCCAACAAATTGGGTATGTGATCATATTGGCATCACTGTTCCCTCTCTTGAGCATATTTTACATAACATAAAAGATGAAATGAGTTCAGTGGAATGGTTCACATGCAAATATATCTATGGGTAACTCAATATGAAATATGACCAACTATCCAAGGAAGTTGTGCAGTCTCACCCCAATTTTCTTGATATCTATAAATTTGTGGATGGTCATGAGACAATAGCCATGGAGTTCCAAATCTAAAGGCTTAGACCTCTACGACTTATTTGGGTGTTTTTTTCCTATAACGATTATTAGTTTAGTCTCGATAAAAAATAAAAATAAATAATTTTAAAAGTTGATAGTTAATGAACATACATTGTTAGGTCCTTACAATGTATCTTTTCTATTGAAAATATAATTTTTTCTATTGAAAATATAATTTTTTAGTTTTTTTTTTTTAAAACATGTTAATAATAATTAACATTGTGACTAATGTAAGTACAACGTCCCAAGTTGATAAAGAAATGAGCCTTGCAAGAAGCTCAAGCAATGATAAAAAAGATTATTATCACGTTTGTATTTCAAAATGTTTGTTGGAGTGTAATTATATTTTCATATAACTTCAATATATTTTTAGCTCAAACTTATTATCACATTTGGTATGACAAAATTACCAAATACTGCAATAAATATATTTTGATAATATTATTGAGATAATGGGTTCATTTTTGGATCATTATCGATATCCTGTAAAAATCAACTAAAATGTAAAAGTAACATTTGCAAACCTTAAAAATATTGCATAATGAATTGTGGGTCATTCAACACTAGCTATCATTGATTGCAGTGTTTCTCTTATAATTTATTACACTCACATGCAATATTATATTTGGGCAGAAATTTTGACGGCAAAATCTCGCAGAATAGATAAAATTAGAAAAAGTATCGGAAGTTAAATGTATTTTTTATTTGGTTTCTAAAATCTTGATATCTGTCGAATATCTAACGAGATTTCGAGGGACCACGGACAGGATTGCGAGGATTCTAAGGAAGTATGATGTGCCCGCAACTTTTAGACCCCTCAATACTATCCGTGGCTCCCTCAGGTCTGTGAAAGACCCGATTGACCCTAAGAACATGAAGGGCGTCTATGTCATTCCCTGTTCCTGTGGGACCCCTTATATTGGTGAGACTGGTCGTTCTATCAATCAGCAGATTAGCGAGCATTCGGCTGACTTAAGACATGGTAGGACCAAGTCCTTAGCCCTGGCTGAGCATGCAGGGAAGACTATGCATCATATATGTATAGAGGAGGCTCAAGTCATTGCCAAAATTGCGCAGTTTCACCATCGCAAATTTAGAGAGGCCCTGGAGATTGAGAAAAGGCCGAACAATCTTAATAGGGATGATGGCTGGAAGATCAGCCGTTGCTGGGTCCCAGCCTTGTCTTCCTAGCCTCCTCATTTCCCCTCTATGTTAGGTCTTAGGGTTTCTGTCTTCCCCCTCCTTGAATTTTTCTTTTGGCAGATTTGTCCTATTATTCTGGAGTGTTTTATGAATTAGTTTCGGGCTAACTGGTGTATTATACCTTATAAGTAATATTATATTTACCTATTGACTTAGTTAAACTTTAAAAATTTTGAATTAATATTGATTATTTGACCATTAGGTTTAAAGGATTTATTATGATATACCATAATCATGGACTTTAACAACCCTAAATTATGATATTTACCTAATGTAACTAGATTATAGGGGTTATAATGTTTGTTTATTTATTTATTTGATTTTATTATTATTATTACTATTATTTTTATTATTTATTTATTTAATAACTTAATTATTAATTATCTTATTGTGTTTATAAACTATTACTAAATACTATTGTTTAGTAATTTAATAAACAATTACGAAATATTATTATTTGGTAATGGTCTTTTACTTTACTTTTATTTTTATTATTTTTATTTTCTATAACTTAATTCTATTATTATTATTATTATTATTATTAACAACTTAATTCTTCTTATTATTCTTATTCTCTTCCATCTTATTTGTTTATAAGGAATGGTCCCTTATGACCTTTAAAAATATTTTATAATTCTATTTTTATAAATAAATAATTTATTATTAATTTTAAAATTCTTTATTTATATATTTATATATTTATTTATTTATCTTACACCTAATATAACTAACTTTATATATTAAAAAAAAAAAAATTACCTACTAAGAATACCATTTATTTTTATTTTTTCATTAAATAAATAATTTATACTATTATATTTATTAATTTATAATTTTTCATTCTATTCAATTAATAGATAAAAAAATAATATATTATTAATTTATATTTCTTCATTTATATAATAAATAATTTATTATTATTTTATAATTCTTCATATATTTATTTCTTATCTTATACCTAATATAACTAATTTTATATATTTATATATAAATTTATATATAATTATTATTATATTATAATTTTTTTTATTTTTTTTTATACCTGATTTAACTAAATTTGACCTTGCTCCTTAAGTTAACTTTTTACCCAGGGAACCGTTGGTGTCTCTGCTCTAGCTATTTAAACAGGCTAAGCTGGATCTGTTTTTCAACTTGTCCTGACGATGAACCACACTAGTTGGTTCGAAACGCGTCGACAAAAGATTGATTATGTGATTTTGCCGAAGATTATCTAAACGAGATTTCTTTAACAGACAAATATTCAACGAAATGTCTTTTCGAGTGGATTATCCAACGTTTTTCCTATAATCCCGCCTATCGTCGAATATGCAACGGGGATTCTTTTACCGTCGGATAAGTGATGTTTTATCCAATATGAAAATGTGTTGTCCAATTTTCGACAAATAGAAAATAATTGTTGCATAACATTTAATTCCACCATTAATGATTTTTTCCATTAATAGTGTCTAATATGAGATCGCTCTACATTGAGTTTAACTAATTAAAATTAATATAACATTAATATTGTAATTATATATAATATTATTATAATTATGATTATATATAATATTATTAATATATATTAATATTAATATCAATAAAATATATATATTAATATTAATATTAAGATAATATGATAGGATTATAATATAAATTATATATATAAAGTTATTAAATATAAGAATATTATTATAATATATATAGGCCCTAACATTATATATATATATATATATATATATATATATATATATATATATATATATATATATTTGAAAGGTTGTAGGCTTCTTTTAGGGTTAATTTTTGAACAAAATCATCGTTGAAAGTTCGGTGACAAAAAATGTCACATAACATTCCTCAAGGAAACCAAGGATACATGGGATCGGCATCGAGGGCTTCTGAGGATCGAAAATGTTATTTCCCTTTTAGAAATTACAAGGGCTTGAGACCAAGGATAATTCTAATAAAATCAGCTAAAATGTATTGTAGAGACTATGGACATGTTGAAGACAGACATGAATATCATCCATTTGTAAGTTATTTATTATATATCTTTGTATTGTAGATTATTTTTGTAAATGTTTATATGTATATTGCATTTTAGATTGTATATCTTTGTACTATAAATCGTATTGTCTTTCTATTGTAAATGTTTCTTTAATACTATTTTGGGAGGTGTTTAACCTATGTTGTCATCTTGATGTAGACTAGGAATATTATTTGATTATTTTCGTTAGGGTCGATTAAGGGGTTAGGTAGAGTTAGGGGTTAATTAATTTATGGGCTTAGGGATAATGGGTTATTGTTTAAGGGTTTAGGGGTTAGGGATTAAGGGCTTAAGGGCTTAGGGGAATGGGGTTAAGGTGCTAGGGGGTTAATGTATGTTTAAGGGGTTAATTAAGATATATAGGATTTAGAGGTTAATCATGGGTGTTTATGGAGTATTATTAATAAGTTTTTAAATTATACTATGCAAAATATGACATTATAATGATGAATGCAAAATAAGGTCAATATGTTTATTGTTATGGCCTTGACATGGGTTATGACTATATATCTAAGAAAGTGTCTCACTTCCTGCATGTCAAGAAAAGTAACATCTTTCTTAGATTTTTTAAACATATTATTAAATATCTTGATAAATTGCACAAGCATCATCATTGATCAGTTGCCCTTGTTTCTTGGTTTCACCTAAGTTGTCTTTCTCTTTGTCTTTGTTGTCTTTTTTTTCCTTATATATTATATTTGTAAAAAAAAATTATATCGATGTTTCAATATTTGTTATATATACTCATTTACTTTATTGATTGTAATTGTATAGTATGGGCCCCCTAGGGCGTTGCTTGACAAGGAAGAGGTGGTTGTAGTACAAGCGTCTGTTTAAGAATATGGAGAAATTAATATTGAGGATCAAGCTAATGATCCCATGGAAGAAGATAATATTAATGTTGATAACATAGTTGAAGAAGATGGGACAAACAGATTGATCCAGGAGATATTTAATAATGTTGGAATGGATGATGATGACAACCAGTATGATGATCGTGATTTTGATTTACTTGTACTTGAGAGGTAAACCTCTTTATGAAGGATCAAAAACATTTCTTCTCTGTGTTGTATTGTTTTTGGTCAACTTAAAGGTGGTGAATGGTTTTTCAAACACATGTGTGACATAGCTCCTAAGGTATGTAATAAATTTTGTAACATTCAGTACTATATACATGATAAAGCAATTATTTTTTCTGTTGTTTTTAATGTTAGTACGTTGATCTACATCATTTCATTAATTTGTAAGACTTGGATGCAATATGTATGATTAATATTTTTTAGTACATTAACCAATACTACCTTTTTTATGTCGTATATTATTAGGTGAATTTATGTTACCACTATCAAATGTTTTACCTCGTACATACTAATATTTAAATGCCATTATGAAAGATATTGGAATGGAGTATCAAATTATTCATGCATGCCCTAATGATGATATTCTCTATTATGAATAATATGCATTGAAAGACAAATGCTCAAAATGTGATGAGAGTATATATCAAACCGATAAAGTAACAAAAAATGTGCTTCGCAAGGTTCTTGGTTATATTCCCATAATTTCACATCTGCGGCAATTATTAAGGTGCAAAAGCGTGCAAAAATTATGGATTACCATGCAACGTATAGAAATGAAGATGGTGTCCATCGAATGCTTGCAGATTAATCTGCATTTAAGAATATAGAGAAAAAGTGGCCAAAGTTTTAAATAGAACATCGTAATCTTAGGCTTTCATTAGTAGCTAACGGTGTCAATACATTTGGAGAGCCTTGACCTACTTACTCAGTGTGGCCCGTTTTTGTTATCAACATTAACATTCCTCTATGGAAGTCAATAAAGAGGGAGCACATAATGTTGAGAATGATTGTTCCAAGTATTAATTTGGTTCGAATAAATTTTTTTAGCACAATAACATCTCATTTGTCTTGTTTGTTTCATAATTATGTCCAATATTCTTTTGTTTACTCATGTTCAATTATTCCTTATAATTTTTTTTATTTACTCATATATGTAGTAATTTTGTATTGTAGGTTCAATCAATTAGGTAAGTACTAAGTCATAGATATGAATGTATATATCGAGCCTCTTATCGATTATTTAGTGGAGTTATGGAACGGTGTCACTATGTATGATATCTCTAGACCAATACTTGCACAAAGGGAATTTGAATTCCATGCATTTCTTGTATGGACAATTCATGATGCCCCAGGGCTAACACATTTATGTGGTATGTTATAACGTTACCATGTACTTTAATAGTGTTTAATTTTATGAAGTTTATTTCATGTATATTTTTTAAATAGTTCGACCTTCATTGTACATACTTAAAATAATTGATATAAAAATTATTTCGTTTCTTGTAGATCTTCAAACAAAGGGTAAATTTGTTTGTCCAGTTTGTGGTCCTAAATGAAATCTTGTCATTTAAGAAGATTAGGAAAGGAGGTGTTTTATGAGTATAGGCTCTTCCCTTCTAAGAACCATAGGTATTGAATTACCGAAAAACATATTTTCAATGGGAAAGAAGAGACTAGATTAAGACCACAAAGAATGACACTTTGTGCATGGAAGTTTCAATATACTAGAGTCTCTCAAGGTATGGATCGAATCATCTATGTATCATTATACATGATATGTTTGGATTATTTTATATTTTTATGGCATTTTCTTCACTGTACTAACTGGTAGGTCATATTGTTGTTATAATATCATTAACTATGATTCACGTTGTAGGTTGTTAAGGCATTAATAACAAGGAACCTCCATGAGGAATGAAAAGTTATCCCAAGAAATTCAATAGAATCCCCTACTATGAACACCTATAAATTGTTCATTTGTTTGATACAATGCACATTGGGAAGAATGTAACAAATACCTTATGGCGAATCTTAGATGGAAGGAGAGATAAAGAAAGAATTGTCAAGATTTTTAATGACATTAAGGAGGCCGACCATGCATTGAAAAGTGTGATTCATTCAAATAGCAATGGAGATGGCCAAAATATAAGCACCCTTCCATGGTTATTGACATAGCAGTGAAGCAGGCATGTTAAAGAGGTTATTGACAAAAAAAATTCCAACTGGATTTTCTTCAAACATAAAGAATATCCTAACAAAGAAAGGTGAATTTGATGGGATAAAAACTCATGACTGGCATGTGTTCATTAAGGTAACTATTTTTGTGTATATATTTTATACATTGGTGACCACAAATTTCGCATCAAAATTTTGGATGAAAAATGATGAAAACTTTTGATAGTGGGATAACTGCAGTATTTCAAGTTATCAATGTTTCCTCTAGAGAAGATAGACTTCCAGAACTCTCTGACAATCAATACAATGGATATTTGCATGATATACTTTAGTGTGACTTTGAATCCTTCAAAATAGTTGTATTTTATGTCAAATGGTTTAGGCTACGAATCTATGAACGTGACCCTAATAGAAATGTTATTGAGCATGCTAACAGATTCACCATGGTTGATACAAGGAATATTGAGCCATGATCAGAGCAATATGGTCTTGCAAGCCAATGTGAATAGGTATTTTACATAGACGTTCCAGGTAAAGCGGGTTTGTCATATGTTGTTAGATATGATCCCAGAGGAAGGCCTGTAAAGTATAATGTAGCAGAAGAAGATGAAATGGCAGAAGAAGATGATGTAGAGGAGCAGGGGGTTCATGCAGCATCAAAAGAAGATGTCAAATAAGTTCAAGGAATATATGTTAATTGAGACAATGTTAATTTGGATGAACTAGATGATATTGACGTTGTGTCAGACAAAGAACTTGAAGAAGTTGAACCAAATGTAGAAGAGCATGTTCCAAATGATGATATAGACGATGATGATGATGCCAATATGGCGAATCCTTTGCACATGAATTCTGAAGTGAATGATATAGATAATGATTAGTTGTATGAGGAAGAAGATTAATGATATCAAAATATTGAAAACTACGAGGTGTGTATTTATATGTTTTCAGTTGGTTTGTTCTCTTTCGTTCACCTTAAAAAAAAAAATCCTAGTTTTTATGTTTGAATGTTACTATGCTTCTTTCAAATATATTATAGTAGATAGATTGGGTATAGGGGAATTGAGAGTGAGGTGAGCGGGTAGGGGCCATATGAGCTTCCACCTTCATGTGTTTGGAATTGTTCAATAGAGAATATATTATTCTTGAAATGAAAAGAAACTCATTTAGGTGTATACCATCATTTCCAATTTTAGCTTTGGTTTGTTAAGCAGACATATCAGGCTAGTTAGGCGATAGGTGAACCAGGTGACACGGGGGTTGGAAGATGTGTGAAGTAAGGAAGGCCCGTGACTTCCCAGGAACTGAGTTCCCACCAATGGGTATCATAATGAGTTTTAGAAAATATACTAAATTGATGTTTAGGTGTTAAAAGTCAGTTTATAATTGATTGATTATTCAACATGGATGTACTAACAAATTATAATATTGTGTTGTCATTAATGAGCTAATGATTTGTGTTGATTGATTTTCATAGTAGGGTGAACGCCCACACCCTGGGCGCCCAACATGAAGGCGGGGCGCCCATGGGGTGTCGCATGTTGGGCATGCTAGGGCACCTGTGCAATGAGTTGGTGGGTCATCTAGACTTGGAAAAGGATGCCTACACAAAAGAAGTAAGGTCAAACCATGACTGCCCATGCCCACTCAAAGTGGCAAAAATACAAAGTACGAACCGAAGTGTGACCATGGGAATGTTGCATGCACAACATGGAGGCGAGTGCCCTGGGCGTGCCTGCACAAAGGTAGGGCACCCCGTCACCCACTTGCAAATGGGGTGTGCACAATGGGCTACACAATGAGAAAACTGAATGAGTGAAGTGAACTGATGGTGTTGTTTGCATAACAAGGGTGTGTCCCTTGGGCACACTTGGGTGCCCAAAAGTGACTTGCATGACATGGTAATGGGAAGAAGAGTTGGGCGCGTCGATTGGACTGGGTGAGTTAGGAAATGAGTGAACCAGGTGACATGACAATTGGAAATACATGTGAAATATGCAAGGAAAAGATATTCACATGAATGGCAGGGTGAATGTTCATGCCCTAGGCAGGCTTGCATGAAGGTGGGGCACCCATGGGGATGTCACATGTTGGGCATGCTAGGGTGCCCACCAGGTAGTCTCATCCATGCGATGAGTTGGTGGGTTAGACCGACTCCCACACAAAAGAATTAAGGTCGGCCCATGACTGCCAATGAACAAAGTTAGCACAAAGGGGTCTCATATTGATTTTTAAAAAACTGACGAAATTAAGGTCTAGGTGTTAAAAGATGGTTTATAATTTATTGATTATGCAGAATGGTACTAACAAATAATTATATTTTGTTTTTGTTGATGAGATCATGATTTGTGTTGAGTGATTTGCATAGTAGGGAGAACGCCAGCACTCTAGGTACACCCACACGAAGGTGGGGCATCCAGGCACCCCATGGTGGTGTCGCGTGTTGGGCTTCCCAGGATGCCCACCATGCAGGGGCGCCCATGCGACAAGTTGGTGGGTTGGCCTCAATTGGCAATGGGCACCCACACAAATTAAGAAGTAAGGTCAGCCCATGACTAGCAATGAACAGAATTACCAGAAGGGGGTCTCATAAAGATTTTTAGAAAATTGACTAAATTAATGTTTAGGTTTTAAAAGTTGGTTTATAATTTATTTATTATGCACCATGGTATTAAAAAATGATAATATCTTGTTCTCATTGATGAGCTAATGATTTTTGTTGATTGATTTACACAATAGGGGGAATGCCCACACCCACATGAAGCTGAGGCACCCGGGCACATATGGGGGCATTGCGTGTTGGGCACACCAGGACGCCTACCCCATAGGGGAGCCCATACGACGAGTTGTTGGGTCAGCCTAACTTGGCAAGGGGAACTTGCACAAATTAAGAAGTAAGGTCAGTTCATGACTTTCAATGAATAAAGCTACCACAAGGGGGTCTCATAATGATTTTTAGAAAATTGACTAAATTAATGTTTAGGTGATAAAAGATGGTTTATAATTGATTTATTATGTAGCATGGTACTAACAAATGATAATATTTTGATGTCATTTATGAGCTAAAGATTTTTTTCATTGATTTTCATAGCAAGGATAACGTTTGTGCCTTGGGTGTGCCGCACGAAAGTGGGGTGCCCGAGTGCCCATGGGGGTGTCACGTGTTGGGCACATTGGGACGCCCACCTAGAAGGGGCGCCAGTGTGATGATTTGGTGGGTCATCCTAACTTGGAAAATGGAGCCCTATAAAAGAAGTAATTTCTGCCCATGACTGCCAATGAACTGAGTTCCCACTAAGGGGTCTCATCATGATTTTTAGAAAATTGACTAAATTAATGTTTAGGTGTTAAAATTTAGTTTATAATTGATTGATTATGTAGCATGATACTAACAAATGCTAATGTTTTGTTTCCATTGATGAGCTAATGATTTGTGTTCATTGATTTGCACAACGGGGCAAACGCCTATGCCTTAGGTGCGCCCGCATGAAGGTAAGGTGCCAGGGCACCCATAGGGGCATCACATGTTGGGCACATCAGGATGCCCGCCCCACAGGGGCACTAGTGCGACGAGTTGGTGGGTTGGACCGACTTGGCAAGGGGCACCCACAAAAAAGAAGGTTGGCCCATGACTTCCAACGAACATAGTTACCATAATGGGGTCTCAGAATGAATTTTAGAAAATATTCTAAATTAATGTTTAGGTGTTAAAAGTCAATTTATAATTGATTGATTATGTAGCATGGTACTAACAAATGATAATGATTTTTTTCATTGATGAGCTAATTATTTTTCATGAGGGTTGTAGAAGTCTCTTGAGCTAGTCATGATCTAACTTGAGAATGGGGCCAACGTTGAAAGTTCTTCCATTTGTTCTCATATGCAATCAAATTTGACATGGTTATGGTATATGTATACATTGATGGTATGGGAGGGTTTTGAGACTCAGATATGACTCACAGAAAGAATTCGAAAATCAAACGACAAAATTTTAACATATATAAATGTCAAAGAGATGAAATTATTTATTACTATTTACTAGTTGCTGGCTTATAATGTACTTCATAGTCCAGAGGTTCAAAAAACTCCTTACCCTTCCATTTCAGAAAACTTATTACCCTTCATCGGCACCATCAACATCACCACATCATCATCATCATCATCATCATCTTTGTCATCTTAATCAACATTATCATTGTCATCATCGTCATTGTCATCATCGTCATCTTTTTCATCCACATCATCATTAAAATCATCATCGTCGTCATCTTCGTCGTTGTTGTCATCATCATCATCATCATCATCATCATCAACAACAACAACAATAACAACAATAACAACATCATCATCATCATCATCATCATCATCGTCATCATCATTATCATCATCATCATCATTATCATCGTCATCATCATTATCATCATCATCATTTTCAATATCATTTATATGAAAAGGAATGATGCCTCAATGAATCACACATAATTTATCATAAGTCTCTTATGCTCCTACTTCCAATCTTTAAGGATATGGGTCCCCATGAATGTAAAAATGATGACAGCTAGCTAGGAATGAATTATCATTGATGTCAAGCTTATTGTTACTTGTTGCGGGCCTACCTCTAAGTACTAATCTACCACTTTACATTTATCAATTAGTTGATATTACGCTTGAATTAATTGACCCCACAGAGACTTACCTATGAAAGGAGCCAATATTGAAATTTTTACAGTTTGTTCTTGCATGCATTGAAATTTGACATGGTTATAGTAGATACATGTGTTGATGGTATGGGAGGGCTTGAAGACTCATATACGACTCACAAAAAATTCAACAAACAAATGGTAAAATTATAACATAAATATCAAGGAGATGATATTATCCATCTAAAATATCCATGTTATTGGGTGCTTACCATGTTATAACTTTAGACCTATTGTTGGTTCATAACTAACCTATTCACAGTGGTTATATCCCTCCTAGATTTGAATTTTTATTTATAATGATCATATGTGTTGGTTCAACGAATTATCGATGGTTCTTGGGAACTATGCTTATGATATGTTAAATTGACTTGTGCATGTTTAGGATATTTGACCATGATAACAAATTGGCTTATAATGGTTTCCTTGTTACTTTATCTCCGAAAGCCTAATATACGTTGAAATAGTGGAAAATTTGTTATTAACTTGTTAATATCAAAGCATTGTAAATACTGAATTGGATTAATCTATGAGTTCAAATTCTTACTCCCTTAGCAAATGTCTTCTTTCTCCTTAACCCCACTAATCATGTATCACCCTTCATAGTGGACAAGTTGGACTGGACATCACATGTTCCATTCTTGTGGCCTAAGAAAGCCTCCCATTTGAAGGATGGGCACTACGATGACTTGGAAACAATAGTTTCATTGGTTGTCGTAGTTGATGTTACTGGAAATGAGGACATGGTTATATTTCATGGAAAACTCTTTTGTATACATTTAGAAATCAACAATGAAAATGGTTAACCATATAAACCCCTTTTTGAACCTACACTTGTGTGACGAATAACTTATTTCTCCTCAACCCACTCAGCAATAGCTTTCATTGTGGATAAGTTAGACTCAACATCATCGTGTTCCATTCTCATGGATTGTGAAATAATTATCCTATTCAAAGACAAGCACCAATATGACTTGAATGTAATGGTTGTTATGGTTGAAATTGCTTAGAAATTAGAATATGTTTTTTATTAGAAAAATTATTTCCATAAATATACAAACAAATTATGACAATTCTTAACTAATGGATCATGTTTTAGTTTTCCATGAACCCTCCAACAAAAATATCTTATATTCAAACAATGTATTTCCGCGATTTAATTTAATTTAATTTTATGTTATATTATTTTATAAATTGTTTATTTAATAAAATTTTGTTTAATTATATGTTAAAATTAAATATAATATATAATTTAATTTAATTTATGTTATATTATTTTATAAATTGTTAATTTAATATAATTATATGTTTATTTATGTTTAATTTAATATAATATAATTATATTAATTTAATTTAGTTTAGTTTAATGATATGTTTTATTCAATTTTATGTTATAATTTTATGTTATGTTTGGGTCCAATATATATAGCAAAGAAACCTCGCATACCTGGCATTGTTTGTATCATTTGCATTCTGACTCAAAGGGAAAAGAAACCCTGCATTGTTTGTATCATTTTCATTCCCCACATTATTTGTATCATTCGCATTCTGATCCATAGGACAAAGAAACCTTGCATTGTTTGTATCATTTGCATTCTGACTTAGAGGGAAAAGAAACCTTGCATTGTTTGTATCATTTTCATTTTGACTCAGGAGGGAAAAGAAACCTCACATTGTTTGTATCGTTTGCATTTCGACTCATGAGGGAAAAGAAATTCTGCATTGTTTACATCGATACGACTCGTGAGGGCACTAGGGCACACACCAAGGTTTATCTAATCACCATGGAACCATTGCAGACGTAGCCTTTCCGAGATCAGCACTGCATTCGTAGTCATGGCTAGCCAGTCCTCAACTTACTCGGTAAGCATATCTTTCTGCATTTTCTTTTTGGTATTTTGTCTTGGATGGATGAGAGTTGTGTTCTGATGGATGATAGTTGTGTTCTGCAATTAGGGTATCTATCTTCCCATACTTGATTTTGGTATCTGTCTTCCCATCCATCATCCCTCATGTTTCCATATCCCTTTGGTCTTTGTGTCATCAAGAACCTCGAGCTCCCCATGGTTGGTCGAGCAGCTCTACAACTTGCCCCTAAATCTCAATCTAAAGCTATAATTGTCTAACCTTTAAGCATGTCCCCCTTCTAAGGCTCTGTTTAAGATATGGGAAAGCATATTAAAGCTTACCATCCCATAATTGTTCCCTATCCAGAGAAAGCAAAGATATGGGAACTTTACAAGGATTAGTACCTTATTCACATCCCTCAACTCAACTAGTGTATCGTTCCACTTATTCCATAGAATTGATATGATTCTTTACATTCAGAGGATATGGGTTAACCCACCCTCTTGGGGGATGTGACTGACAAACTAGCACAGTTGATCTGCTTCCGCGGGTAACAGTTCACTTAATTATTGCATAATGGATAGTGGCGAATAAAAGACTAATCTTTTTAATTGGCTCTGATAGAAGCAAGGGCTAATCCATATTCTATACTTTGACAAAAATAGATGTGGTTCTCCACTAAGTAAATAATGTTCTATTTGGACCAATGTATGCCTTGTTTGGGCCATGGGTTGAATCGTTATTTAGACTACACATGTATGGAGTATTTGCTTTCTCCAGATCAATAGGCCAAGTCAAGAAGTAAGTTGTGATAAGTATTCTATTTATACCAATCAATAAGTGGAATATTTGCCCACCATTCAGCTATTCAAATATTCCCATCGAAAAGAATCTTTCCTACCCGTTGGGTTCTTTTATGAAAATGATAATGTGTTTTTACTTAACTAAGATATGATGGAAATGTTTCTTCTCACCTCCTTGGGATGTAAAAGTGTAGAATATGGAGACTTCAAGATGCTTCACATGTGTAGTCCTTCTTTCTTTGAGTAGAGGTAGGGTCCTTCTTGAATTTTTTGGTTAACCAACAGTGATGATTCAGGTGGGGCTTACCCTTCTCCTTACCAACATCACAAGGGGGTAGCCTTGTCAACTATCAAAGTATGTGGGTATTTTTTGGTAATCGAAGATTAAACACTATCAGATTATGTTGAGTTCTCAAGTTATAAAATGAGTTCATTCAACATTGGTTAGGATGAATAGGTTCTCAAGTTCTCAAATTTTAAAATATTACTTGAATATTTTAAACGCATATTACTTTCTTGTAACTCACTTGTACTATTATAATGTTCTTCTAGTTTTGGCAAGACACTTCTCAACATCCATAATGACACTCGCTAACTTTTTCTCTCATTTGATGGAGTGTTATAAGATTTTCAACCAAACATGTATTTGTCAAATCTATATTCCTCGAGTGACGGAAATTCAAGTAGGGTAGAATAAATTGACCAAACATCTACTATGTCATCTAGCAGGCAAAGATCAACTAGAGATGAAAAGATTAGAAGAAAATTCCATAGACATGTGCATTTTTTCTCGGTAAAGGGGGGTAATTTTCTTATGATAATGAGAGCATAAATGACAACGAGGTGCCCTTGAGGTACAAACATCTAGTAAAACAATGGGCACCCAAGGATCATCCTGAAATAAACATTGATTTTTCTGTCAGTGAAAAGATATACCACTTTTCCCCATCATCATTACATGGTTTGGGGTTATTTTCCATGGATGGCATATAGGTATGTTAGGAAGGATTAACTAAATTGACGGAGTATGTCGAACCCTGTTACAACTACAATGATTGGGTACGTTTAATCCAATATACCAAAAGTATGTGAAGATATGGAGTAGCCACAAATTATATACAACTAAAAGACAATGATGAAAATAAAGGTGAAACTATGTATATTGATGGGAGACCAAAAGTCGTAGAGAATATTGCAGGGTTTATAAATAGTACATGGCTCATGACCACAAATAAGCAACCCAATTGCATATTCTATGGACGTGAAGGAAACCGTGTATTCGTATGTGCCATTTAATTGATAGTTGCATGGGAGAGTTGCTCATTGATTGCAATTTGAATAGAATAGATACAAATATTACTATTATGGGGGCGGTATGTATTCAATTTACTCAACTTGTAAGAAATGTCTATTGTATGTGATGATTGTCATTTACTACAATATATTGTTAGACATATTGTAAGTCGAGGAAACATTTTAACAGTTCATGGTTAAAATATTGTGGCAGGATGATCAAGGTCAAAGGGCACCAACCTCATTGTAGGTAAACATCAATGTAGTTGTATGTAAAATAATATAAACACGAGATATATATACAAGTAGCATTTTATCCATTATAGAGCAAGTCAAAATCATATTTTTAGGCATCATATAACTAAATGAAATATTCAATATTCATATGACCAACTTGAGAAAATGCATTCCTTCAACCTTTTCAAAGTATTGTTTCTATACAATATGGAATATATATTGATCTTATCATAATGCCTCTTGCAAGAGCCTTCCAAGATTATGAAGTTTTCATAAATTTAGAACCTTTTATATTGGCCATGATATAACGTGAAGTTTCTATATAAATTTAGCCATATTTTAGTGGTGGTTTTCTTATTAATATAACTATGATTAATTGTGAATGAATTGCAAATTACACTTATTTGATAAACAGGGTGATAAGGGGAAAGCACCAGCCTTAGAGAAGTCCACAGATTCCTGTGAGGAAGAGGTTGTTGAAGAAGCAATTTTTATGTCTGTCGATCTAATCTAAAAAATAAAGAAGCTTCAAAAGAAAGCGAAAAAGAAAATTAATTCTTTAGTTCTGATTGAGCCTAAAAAATAAGAGATGAAAGGCGAAATCAGAGCCTTGGTGCAACAAGTTCATCGGTATGGGGTGAGAAACTCATTTAACCATCCCATTTATTTGTTTATGATTTATTTATCTCATCCTTTATTAAAAAACTATTTATTTTAAAGGAGTTTTTGGCAGATTACGATCCTCATGCTATGACTATGGGGGTTGGCGTTGGTAGCAATGTCGATACGCCACTTGTGAGTGAGTCACCAATCATTGAGACCGATACACCCGCTCAACCACCCACAACAAGATCTGCACCCCCTAAACAACATATGTCATGATCTACATATGATGTTGTGGATGCAGAGCATGATCTGATTTCACAATTTGAAGTGTGTTTTCCTAGATCTTCCTATGTTACTAGCACGAGAACACTATCGATCACATTTTTAGTATATGATGACAATGTTCCCATGAAAATAGAGAAACTTCTAGGTATTTATGAAGTGCTTTAAATATTAAGTACAATCTAATTGAAATTAATGTATAGTCTGTGATTATTTTAAACTAATGATAATATCATTTTGCAACAAAATGATGTATTCTATAGGTGTTTGTATGACATAACCTTAGAAATATTTGGGCCCACCATTTACACAAACTAGAAATCCCAATTCCCAAGTTAAAACATGAACTTATTAACAAGATTGTTCACATTTTCGATGAGGGTACCTTCAACAAATATGGAGTTAGCTCAAAGGAAGGCCTACATTTAAGATATTGCGAGACCCGTATAGGTCTCAATTGGAAAGGCCCAGGTTGCATGAGCACCCTCCATTGATTCCAGAGATGGAGTGGAGAGCACTCGTGGCATATGCACACAAGAAGGCACTTCGAAAAGCAAGGAAGACTCCACCCGGACCAGGAAGGTATGAGGCAATTTTAATTATGTAATTATGATGTTTTATCATTATTGCGACATCTAATTAAGTTTTCAATGTGTTAAATATAGGCTCCCATATACTTCCAAATCCATGATGGCTAGAATATACAAACATGGAAAACATCATCTTGGCGCATATGGTTACTTGAAACTGGTTGCAAAAATTGTAAGAATATAAAAACAAATTGCATCCAAATTATAATTTCTTAGCAATTTTAACTTAATATCATAGAAGAAAAAATTTCCATGTTCTCATGAAAAATTGCAGGGGTCTCAATTCAAAGAGGCTCCCATGAAGGATGACCTAAAGCTTTCTTTCAAGCATGACTATCAAGTCATGGTTGAACATAGGACAAGCTTGGCATCTTCACAGTCTTCCACCACCCAACCTAACACTTGATAAAATAAAAGCAACAAATAAAATTTATAAATTATTACTTGTGAAATTTATTGGTTATTATTTTTGGCCATAAAGTAATGTGCTTTATTGTAAAAAGCAAGCAAGTAATGTAGATACAACACATGAGCCTAGTAACAGTGGAGTATCTCATCTTGAGGCTAATGTTTAGCTCGGTACTAGGTATTTCATGTGTTATAAAAAAATTGTAATATGGAATACAACTAAAAATATTTAAATGGAAATGGGATATTTATTATAACCTTTCTTGTTTCTACACCAGAGCATTTACATGATGAGGCTAGAGAAGAGGAGGAACATATGGCCACATCTGAACGTATTATGCTTCCCTCCACTACCAAAGCAAGTAAATAACACTCTATTATGCCTTTTATTAACAAAACATTTGTAATAATAATAACTATAAATATGAATTTAACATTTCTTTCTTATTGCAGTTGATGGTCAACCACACTTGTAGCAGCATAGTCATAAGACTATTTTAGTAGGAAGACATATTACACTAGTGTTGACAGTGCTGGACACACAAACATTCAGAGGTTCACCCCAGTATGATGTCCCAACTAGACCTCACATCATTTGGTGTGGGAGACCCATCTGGTATGATGGCCCAGTTACCATTATCTTAAAGATTTGCCTCAACTCTTGCTTGTCATCACAAGAGAGTGGTCTGCTTTGTCTTCGAGAAGTGAGGTTCATGTGCCTGGTGATTGTAAGTGTTACTTGTGTCAATGGTTCTTTCACTATAGAGGGAGAGGGTGAGAGTGAGTCCTAAGTCGGTTTAGAGGAAGCCCCAACTCTGCTACGAACACACAACACAACAGGACGTGCACAACTTCTGGAGGAACAGTGCACACGAATGCAACAGTCACAACACACAATGGAAGATAACATGTGTTAGAGCCTAGATTTGCCTCAGGCTGAAAAGACAAGGTTCTAGGTCCACATCAAACCACGCTCAGCCTCATAGCTAGCCCTACGAGGACAGGAGAGGGCTCTCTCCGGGTCAATCTTAGCGAAAGATAATTGATGGGGCTTGAGATGACTGATTTAACAACTAATATTAGGCTATGTATGAAGTGCAAGGATTTGATTTGATTTTTTGAGGGTTTTTGTTGGAAAAAGGGAAAGGCAAATTTGGGTCTAGGGATGAGGCCTAGTTTTTGTAGGGTTTTGGTTGGGGCAAGGAAGGCAATCATTTTGATGCTTTGGATTGAATGAATGGATGGATCAGACTAGTGAGGGGCTAAGGAGGGCAAAAGGGTCTCAAGAGTCCTCCTCAAACAGACGAAAACATATAAAATTAAACAAAATTTCAAGGCAGAGCAGAGCAGTCCAATGAATTCTACCTCAATCTCTCATTTGTTTAATTTCAGAAGAAAAGAGAAGGGAAAATGATACACATAAACATCAGTGAAACTTACAATTACATGAAGAAACACACCATCAAAACACAGAGCCACAAGGATCCCAACAAGTGCTGCAAAACCCTAGTCTTTCCTTTGCCAAAATTGCATAAATGAAATGTACAATAGAGTGCCAAGCAATCCCCAGTATCCAACCTTCTACCAAAATCCAACCCCTACACTATGAAATTCATAAAATATATACATTTTCTCATCCTTGTACTAAGGGATTGAGCTCAACCATTTTCTTCAAAATAGAATTAGTTACATTAAACTTGGGCCGAATTTATGAAAATAGGTGCTGAAGATGAACTCGTATATCCTAAACCATAACACCTGTTACAAAAATGAAAGAGGTTTTTGTAGATAAGGTCGTGATGGAGAAAAAAACTCTCTCAAATTTGGGAAATTTGTTTCCCGTAGCTCGCAATATATTCCACAAAATCATCTCTAAAACATAAAATCATTAAAAATTTAATTCTGTGAACATGAGTTGTAAATATCTAGTCACATATCCCAACCCATAACACTTGTGAATAAACGGAAAGAGTTTTTTGTTATATGGCTCGTGCTTAACAAAAACATCCTTGGGTTTTTCAAAATTACTTTCCACCTGATGTAAAATGGTCCCGCACTAAAATGACTAAAACAGTAAAAAATATGAAAAAATTGCTTTGTTTTAATGTAGGCTCCAAATATCACTGTATATCTCCCACATAGTAGCACATGTGCATAAACTGAAGGAGGTTTTTGTTATTTGGTATGTGATGAACAAAATGTCTTTCACTTTTGAAAAATTCCTTACCATTATTTCAAAAACTGATTTTGTACTAAACTTGTCATTGTGTGTAGCAACTGACTTCAAAATATGCATAACCAATTCATTTTGATCATATCTTCTAATCCGGGAACCGGTTACAGGAGTGTGATATACCGTTGGAAGGACTTTTCCAAGTTTCTTCTGATGGAAACACTTGTGACATGTTTTGTGCTGAAAATCATGTGCAAAACATCTAACAAAACCAAACATAGTAAGAGCTCATGTTGATCCCTGGTGACAGGCTGCGAAGACTGGAACTAACATCGGCTCCAATGGGGATGATAGCTCCTTGGAGGTGCCAATAACAACAGATTTATGGAAAGTAGATAGTGCCTCTTCCATTGGGCATGGATGGTCAAACAACTGCAAACCCAAAACAACTCATACCAATCCAAAAACATATACATACTGCAACTTGTACATAAACAAATACCGTAAACTGAAATGCTGCCTTGGGCAGCTTATTTATGTACAAATCTAACCCACTTTGCTGCAAAATTGATAGATCAAGTAATGCTGTAATGCCATATCAACCAATCAAGTAACTGTGACAAGGATGCTGCTTGAAAGTGCTTCAACCAGGACACAAATGTAAATGTTAATAGCCATACATGCACATAACGAGTCTGGTTATGTAAAAGACAATTTGACTTATCATTCAAACTGAAAAAATACTTCATATATGCGACATTAGGATCAAAGAAATGAGACTCTGTTTTCTGCCCTAACTCCTCAACACAGACCTCCAACTGCAAATTGTCAATGCAAACATCTATGGGCAGCTCTATTGTTTCTTGTTTTGAAGGAGGGAGAGTTTATAAGAACTTTTTGGGATCTTGGAATTCATATGATTGGATCTGATCATTTAAATACTGAATCTCCTTCTCAAATTTTTCAACAACTAACTCAAAGAAACCAGCTTTAACATTAGGAGGAAACTTCGGAGATCTCAAACATTGAAGAACGGCAATGAAAAATGCTTCATTAATTTCAATATCCACTAACTTATCTCTAACTTCTTTGAAAGCTTCACAAAACACAGGGTCTGCCACATACCCTACCATTTTATTTTAGTGCATGAACAGATCAGTGAGCGCTGGAATCTCTGGATTGAGTTGGAGTTGCTAGGTGAATGTTTCAGCCTTCATATGTTTGATCGTTGTCCACCATCAACAATCAGATCTGAACTTGATACATGTACTGGGGTGATCATTTAGATCAGATGTTCAGCTTATAAGACTAGACTGGAGATTGACTGAAGAAGCTTTTATCTACTTGCGCTAATGCAAAGAAAAAGTGTTTCAAAGGCTACCTAGCTAATCTTCAGGCTCCGTCTGTAGTCTACAAAGCCAAATAATGAAATTAAACTTTCTTCCCCAGTATGGTCGCCACTATGTCAGAGCCTAGATTTTCCTCAGGCTAAAAAGACAAGGTTCTAGGTCCACATCAAACCACGCTCAGCCTCATAGCTAGCCCTACGAGGACAGGAGAGGGCTCTCTCCGAGTCAATCTCAGCGAAAGATAATCGATGGGGCTTGAGATGACTGATTTAACAACTGATATTAGGCTAGGTATGAATTGCAAGGATTTGATTTGATTTTTTGAGGGTTTTTGTTGGAAAAAGGGAAAGGCAAATTTGGGTCCGGGGATGAGGCCTAGTTTTTGTAGAGTTCTGATTGGGGCAAGGAAGGCAATCGTTTTGATGCTTTGGATTGAATGAATGGATGGATCAGACTGGTGAGGGGCTAAGGAGGGCAAGAGGGTCTCAAGAGTCCTCATCAAACAGATGAACATATAAAATTAAACAAAATTTCAAGGCAGAGCAAAGCAGTCCAATGAATTCTACCTCAATCTCTCATTTTTTTAATTTTAGAAGAAAAGAGAAGGGAAAATGATACACATAAACATCAGTGAAACTTACAATTACATGAAGAAACACACCATCAAAACACAGAGCCACAAGGATCCCAACAAGCGCTGCAAAACCCTAGTCTTTCCTTTGCCAAAATTGCAGAAATGAAATGTACAATAGAGTGCCAAGCAATCCCCAGTATCCAACCTTCTACCAAAATCCAACCCCTACACTATGAAATTCATAAAAGATATATATTTTCTCATCCTTGTACTAAGGGATTGAGCTCAACCATTTTCTTCAAAATAGAATTAGTTACATTAAACTTGGGCGGCATTTCTGAAAATAGGTGCTGAAGATGAACTCGTATCTCCTAAACCATAACACCTGTTACAAAAATGAAAGAGGTTTTTGTAGATAAGTTTGTTATGGAGAAAAACCACTCTCAAATTTTGGAAATGCATTTCCAGTAGCTCGCAATCTGTTCCACAAAATCATCTCTAAAACAGAAAATCATTAAAAATTTAATTCTGTGAAAATGAGTTGTAAAGATCTAGTCACATATCCCAATCCATAACACCTATGAATAAACTGAAAAAGGTTTTTGTTATATGGATTGTGCTTAACAAAAACCTCCTTTTTTTTTGCAAAATTACTTTCCATCTGATGTAAAATGGTCCCGCACTAAAATGACTAAAACAGTAAAAAATATGAAAAATTTGCTTTGTTTTAATGTAGGCTCCAAATATTACTGTATATCTCCCACATAGTAGCACCTGTGCATAAACTGAAGGAGGTTTTTGTTATTTGGTATGTTATGAACAAAAATTCTTTCACTTTTGAAAAATTCCTTACCATTATTTCAAAAACTGATTTTGTACTAAACTTGTCATTGTGTGCAGCAACTGACTTCAAAACATGCATAACCAGTTCATTTTGATCATATCTTCTAATCTGGGAGCCGGTTACAGGAGTATATTTTTCTGAGCTTCTTCTGATGGACACACTTGTGACATGTTTTGTGTTGAAAATCATGTGCAAAACATCTAACAAAACCAGACATAGTAAGAGCTCATGTTGATCCCTGGTGACAGGCTTCGAAGACTGGAACTAACAACATGTACAACGCTTAGTGGATGAGTCTGCACGAGTGCAACGGCTGTTACAACAAGTTTTGTGTGAAATGTTTGTTTGATGTCTAGGGAGGTAGCCACCAAGGGTGAGACAACGTTAACAGCATATACACCACATTTTCATTAATAGATTATGTATTACAACAAGTGAAATGAGTTCAAGTGTTCAACACAGGTTAAAGCAACATGCATTACAAGTGTTCAAGATTAGTCTTACAACAGTTACAATACATCTGTGAAAATGTGTTAGCCTGTTAGCAAGCTTCTGAATTAAGCGAAAGTTCCAAGACACATCGTTACACCATACATTACTAACCCTATAGGTGGGGCATTGGAGTCACTACTTACTCCTCAAAGAAAAGATTACAGACTCTATTTTCTATGTGCGAGGAGATGAGGTGAAAAGTCCTTTGCATGTACAAATGAGGGGGTATTTATAGCCAAGGGTGAGACTGACCCTTGTGGTTGTTTGACTACCCTCATGATTGTTTGAATTCCATGACTCTTTGACTTTACATGACTCTTTGTACAACAAGTGGGTCTCTTGAACTTCCACGTTACATTACATTGATAGACAATATGCTCCACAGTGGGGATGTGGACGACATGACTCATGACATGAATCGATATGATAGTGCTGGTACATTCATGCTGATGTTGGTGTGCATGTCAAGTTGCAGTGTTGCTGGGTGATGGATGTCCTCATGCTGTGTCACAGCTTTACCTCTGCATGCAAAAGTGCATGGGGTCTTTGATGGTCGTTGGTTCGCTTGATGTTGTTTTTCCATGTTGCTCCTTTCTTGTATGTTGGAAGGCATGATAGGTTCGTTTGTTCGCGAAAGGTGCATGTTCGTCCATTCATCCGTCCATGAGCACATCTTGCATGTTTTCTCATACGTTTGTCCACGAACACATCTTTGCATGATCATCTGTTCGCGAGAACTTCTCTTTGCATGCATCGTTTGTTCATCCATTGGTGAACCTGACCTTCTACATGTGCTCCCTTCATTCATCCCATTCGTCATCGCACCATGTTTGTTTGTGTACCTATTCCTGCATTCACTCATGACGAGGCGACATTAAATCCAAAAACCTCCTAGTCTACCATGATACATGATCATTTCCGATGTAGGTGACAGGGAGAGGAAATAAGCTTGCGAGGTAGGATGGAGGCTCTGGAAAATGCTAATGAAAACTGTGCAAGAATCACTGGGTGATGAAGATGGGAAATCCAAATCAACAGTGACTATCCATGAGTTCTAGCTCAGCTGGAGGGAAAAACTGCGCAGTTTTTTAGGGGAATATTCTGGGATGCAAGAAGGCTGGGCAGGAAAAATCTATGCAGTTTCCAAAACGAGCAAGTAATGGGAGCTTGGCAGCCAAAACTACATAATTCCTGGAGGGAACTAACAGTTGGTATTTGGGACACTCGCAGCAAAAACTACACAATTCCTGGATAGAACTGTCAGTTTGTTGTTGGGTCACTCGCAGCAGAAACTGTGCAATTCCTTAGGGGAACTGGCAGTTTGCTGCTGGGTCACTGGCATCAAAAACTATGCAATTCCTAAGGGGAACTCGCAGTCATCTATTGGAGCTTGGCAGCAAAAACTACACAATTCCTGGAGGGAACTGGAATTTTGTTGCCAGGCGTTGCTGGCAGGAAAAACTGCGCTCATGCTGGGAGGTTGGCCTGCTGATCACCTCTGCACAGTTTCTTAGCTAAGCAACTGCTGGGCGGCAGAGAGATTGCTCATGAAAACTGCGCAATTTTCTGGGTGAGCAGCTGGTCGACTGTCGGGAGGCCTGGCTGGAAAAACTGCGCAATTTTCTGGGTGAGCAGCTGGTCGACTGTTGGGAGGTCTGGCTGGAAAAACTGCGCAATTTTCTGAGGGAAACAAGGATGGGCACTGGGTGTGTGTCTGGCCTATTTTCATAATTTTCTCAACCAGCGGAGAGGGTAAGGTCTGCAACCTCTATGAAATTTTTGAGGAGAGTGAGTCCCGGGGTGGCTACCGGGTCAAACTCTTTGGTTGACCAGCATGAAGGCGGATTGATTTGCTTACGTGTAGCACAGCTTGAAATGATTTGCTTGGTGCTTCTGCGTTGTTCTAGGTAACAGTCGATCAAGTCGATAGTGAGGTGATGGTCTGGTTGTCGGAGGGGAGTCTCATCATCAGAACTTCAACAAAAATGACTAAGTGTGTGAATGAGTGAAATATGCATATGTGATCCTACAAACACACACTCACATGACTCGATGATAAGATGACTCAAATAATCCAAACACACATGTTCAACATGACTCACCGACGGTGCAAGCGACAAGCGTGACACTTGTGACTGATCGTTGGTCGACCATGACAACGCTTGCGCGACAGCGAGTGTGACTTCGTGTGTGAGTGTGATAGATGTTTTCATAGCGAACACAACATTTACACACGAAGCAAAAAACTTTAATATGACCAGAACATGGTCGCAAGCATGACTTTGACATCAACATGCAAAAGCTTAGGTGGAATGAACAAGTGAGGTGGGTGTGAATACTCACACGAGCTCACGGAGTGAACCCGAGTGTGTGAAATCATCAAGTGAAACTCTCAAGGGAGGCTCCAAAATTGCGTGCAGGCAAAAATTTTGTAGGGTGGTTGTAGCCGCTACAACACTTGGTGACACACTAATAGAACTCCAGCTTCTCTATTTTGGTTCATTGCTAGCACAGGGCCTTGGTCTTTCGAGGAGTATTGAATCATTGTGTGGGTTATCTCAGCTTCCCCACTTACCCCATGGACATACATGGTTCACCTTTTGCCAACTCAGTCAAACACAATCAAAATTTCAGCTTGATCACAGTGTTTCAAATTCAAGAAGGGTAGTTTAGCTCACAAGTTGAAGATTTTTCAGAGTATAAGTTTTCATCTCTGGTGTTGCTCCACTACCAGTAGGCCTGGACAGTACCCCGATGGAGTCACGCAAGAACTCACACATTGCTCCACTGACAGCGAGCCTGGTCAGTACCTCGGTGGAGTTGCATGCTTCACCTCTTTATGCAGGAAGCCTTTCTCTTCTTCTGCCTTTGTATTTTGTCAAGAGAACTGTGCATAGGCACTTATTTATTTTTGGGGAGGGAGAGGGATCCTAACTTATTGAGATTAGAAGAGGTTGTTCCTTCAGAGAAGCATGTAAGATCTCTGACATAGGTTTTCTTGTTTAGATTTCCCCTTCTTCGTTTATACTAGTTGGATGAGCTTGAACACATAGAGCAGAAGGTTGAGTACAGGCATGGGGCTTCCCAGTGTGGACATAGGTTAATGGTTGGGCCAAAACTTCCATTGCAAATAGCTCGTATTTTTCGTCAAAACTTCATCGACCGAAAGTTATAGCGAAGCACAAAGAATACGAACATAGAACTAGCCAAGTGATACAGTGTCACAAGTCTCTTTAGATTTCAACCACATATTCTATTCAAAAGCCAAAATGTAGTAGTTGGCAGCACTTATTTCTAGAAACAAAAATAGTAATATATCAAGAGAACAAAACAAACATAACCAAAAATAGTAAGCAGGACTAAGAAAGAAAACAAATATAGTAAGCAAAACAAAAAAGATGAAAACAACAAGCAACAAGAAAACTATGTAGATGGCACGGGGCGTGGCCCGACCTACTAAAAATAATGCTCGAGATCTTGGCTGTTGACAAGAAGGTTGTCAATCCTCTCGTCAAGTGATTGCAAATGATACATGTGTGGGCCAAGCTTCTCGTAGACCAGTATTAGGCTACCAGGTTCTGCTACTGAACATTGGTGGTATTCCAAAAGACCTTTAAGTGAAGACGACACCACTACTTCAGATACTGCGTGCAACATAGGCTCAGATGATGGCACGGGGTAGTTGTTTTTATTCCGGAAGTGGTTCAAGTTTCTGAAATCAATGCATAATCATATTTCCTCGGATTTCTTACGTGCAGAACTTAAATTAGAAACCCATGTATGATGACGAACTTTGTAAGTAATCCAAACATCCAAAATCTTAGTCAATTTTTCCTGTATAAGGAGTTCAAACAACATATGTGTTTTACCTGGCTTTTGCTACAATGGCTTGGATCCTCCTTTACCTGGAATCCCATGTTGGATTATTCGCATGTCATGTGTACTTGGGTCATCATCTTCCCATGTGGACACATCCCGGTACTATTTGATCAAGCAGTCAAAGACTTGCCGCTACTACAGTTTGAAGTTTTTACTGAGACTAACTATCTTCAGATCGTCCTTGGTTACCAGGTTGCTCTATTCATTCTTAGTGTTGCGCCAGTGGGTTTTTTGTTTACTGACCCTTGACAGGAGTTCTACAAATCATAGAGCTTGTTGAGAGAAACCAAACCCTCGGGGATGGGGTTTCCTTTCTTGCCCTCAATTACAGTTTTCAGGGGCTGCTCGTGCTCACCTTCATTAGTTGTTATGTCCTTGACATCATTAACACTGTTCGTGGGGTGCAGTACCACTTTGAGTGTGACCACATTGAGCTTGATGGTCCTTTGTAAGCCCAACATGAGTGCTTTGTACTCAGCAATGTCGTTTGTGCATTCGAACTTTAAGCAACTTAAAATCATGCATTTTCTATTGTTTTGGGTGACTGAGATATACCCAATCCTTAAGTCGTCATGTATCTTTGATTCGTCAAAATCCATGGCCCATGGCTTTTTTGTACACGGACTGTTTGACATGTTAGTATTGTTGCTACTAATGTTTCTACTGCTACTACTACTATTGGTACAATGCACTGTATAGGTTTCATTACCATCAATTGGGCAAGGAAGGAGTCCCATCTGTGTGTCTCGTGGGGTTGGAGTTGGCTGTGCAGAATAACACCCCAATGTTGTTTCTTGGAGGCAGTTGCCAAACATGAGTTCTGCGAAGGCCAATGGTTCATTCTCATCGCTAAGGGGGGTAACATTGTGCTTCATATACCTCTCGGATAATCCCCAGATTTGGTTGCATTTTCCCTTGTACGAAAGCCACATGTCGAACCAGTCTATAGCAAAATATCTATCCATCTTGTTAGACCAGTCTCTGCTAAGTAGTAGACCGTATGCTTCTGGTATGTCCACAAAAATTATGTTGATGCATTAGTGGATTCGACTATCATGAGATAGTCGGATGATCACATCTTGCAGTTCACCAATGGCTGGTACCGATGTTCGATCAATTTGGATGATTCGCGCAGATGTCTCGCTCCATTGTGCATTGATCTTCTTCGCAATGGAGAGTGGCATGACGTTGGCATCCGTGCCAGAATCAACCAAGCAATTGTGAAAATTTTAGTTAAAAATTTCAAAGGATAGCAGGAATGGAGGGAAACCTGAGTTTGCTTCTTCCATTCGGAGTGTGTTGAGCACAGTGGAAAGTAATCCGGGAGGTATGCTTGCTCCCTTGTTAGTAGAGGTTGCATTGTCCATTGCTTTTTGTCTCAATGAGTGTAGCAAGATGTCTCGTTGACTCTAGATCTTAGCTAACTCGAACAAACTGATGTTTGCCCGATTTTTCTTCATGTCATCAACAATGTTGTGGTCCAGAGGTGGTAGACTCATCGAGGTGTCTGGGATAGAACGAATGTTCGTGTCATCCGACGGAGTGCTTTGTAGCTTGCTGCTCATGGATGTACTCTTGTCCGCCACTGTCTTTCCAGACTTGTTTTGTGTTTTCTACTTTGGGGTGGCCGGTGGATCGTCCTTCCTCATCAATAGTCTCATATTTTCTTGTGCTTCCCCAAGTGTAAGGGGAGCCCCTTTACTCCTAATATTGTAACGATCATTTTTCTTTTGGGGCTACTTCTCGGTGATCGTTTTCGGCATTACTTGTGAGCACTGATATGCGTTCACCACATGCCCAAAACTTGATGGTTCATTAGGTGAAACCTCTTCGTCATCATCAGTGTCTTTCAGCTGCTCCTAGATACTACTTTCCACATCGAGTGTATGACTGCATACAGAGCTTGTGACTCGCTTCCAGTCCAAACAAGAGTTCTCAAGGTGATGTTCTTCGTGGAATGAAAAAAACTTGGGATCTGTGCACTTTTCGACCTAGAACACAGATTTCTACATAATTTTTGGAGTGAACTGGTTGTTGCTTGATGAGTTTCCTACCTATCTCTACCTAGGCGGATGGTTGCTTGCAAATGTGTTCATTTTTCGTTGTTTGGGATCGGACAATTCTGTAATCATGTTCTTTGCGAGGCATGTGAGGGTTTCAATATCAGTTGCTTCCTTGTCTCTACCCTTGCTCACCATCGCTTGGGACTTCCTGCTCGCATCTTTGGAGTCCTTTGTTGATTCGTCATCCTTGACGACTCCAATTGCATGCAGGTCTTTCTCAATAGCAATAGCCTCTTCACAGTTATCCAAAAGTGTTGGTTTCGCAGCTCGTTTAACGAACTGTGCAATGCTAGTCGGTAGTGCCGACGTGTAGTAATCAACAGTGATGGAGTCATGAGGTTTAATGTTTGCTGTGAACTTGTTCAATATGAGTGTAAACCTCTTATTGAAGCCTTTTACCTTTTCTTTTCCCTCCATCTTCAGGCTTCCTAATTCTTTGAGTAGCATGGTTGGGGTCTTGTCATCTGCAAACTTTTCAAGGAACATGCATTTGAATGCACCCTAGTTCTATATGGAGTTCAGTGGAAGGCTGTGATACGATGCAGATGCATGACCATCCAAGGCACATGGAAACAATCTACATGATACGTTGTCATACCGTACCTCAAGGGTCTGTAGTTGCAGGTAGAAGTTGTCCAAGTGATCTTCTACCTTCACCTTGTTGTAAGGGTTAAACTTGATGTTCATTCTTTTTTCTCACTTTGGCATCTTGTACAAGACGCTCGGGAGAGCCAATGGTCCCTGAGTCATCCATTCCAGATTTGGGTCAGCCATCTCTTCTTCTTCTTTGTCCTCCTCCTCTCTTTTAGAATCTGATGGTTCCGGCTCTTGGTCCTTTGGTTCATCTCTTCCTTTGCCTTGTCAATTGCTTTCCCCTCAACCTCCTTTACCGAACACTGATCCGAAGATCACAAGAGTGTCTTATTCACCTTGCCAGAAGACTAGAGGTTCCTCTCCACCTTCAATAGATTTTTCCATACCTTCAAGTGTGGCAAGGACTAATTCTTCCATTGATGATACAACAACACCTATCGGAGTGCCTTTTGGCTTACTTGATGTGTATGGAAGATGATGTATTCATGGGATCAGTCCGATTGCTTTTGCGAACTAGCGAGTGATGGGACAGACAAACGAAGGTGATGATATGGAATCTCTTGTTCATTCCTGGGAGTTGAGGAGTAACAAACTACAGATTCACGTGTAGGTGAGAGGGAGTGCGAGTTACTGCCTTGACCAAATGGTTTATGAATGAATGTGAGAGGAAATTTAGCCATATACAACTAGCTTCCCTCCTTCTAGCGCCATAAATGTTGACGGTGCTGGACCTACAAACATTCAGGGGATCACCCCGGTATGAAGTCCCAACTAGACCTCACATCATTTGGTGTGGGAGTCCCATCTGGTATGATGGCCCAGTTGCCATTATCTTAAACATTTGCCTGAACTCTTGCTTTTCATCATAAGTGAGTGGTCTAATTTGTCTTCGAGAAGTGAGGTTCGCATGCCTGGTGATTGTAAGTATTACTCGTGTCAATGGTTCTTTCACTGCAGAGGGAGAGGGTGAGAGTGAGTCCCAAGTTGGTTGCGAGGAAACCCAAACTCTGCTAGGAACACACAACATAACAGGATGTGCACAACTTCCGAAGGAACATTCCACACGGATGCGACAATCACAACACACAAGGGAATATAACACTTACAACACTCAACGGATGAGTCCACACAAGTGCAAGAGTTGCTACAACAAGTTTTATGTGAAAGGTCTGTTTGATGCCCGGGGAGGTAGCCACCACAGGCGAGACAATGCTAACAACATATACAACAAATTTTCATTAATAGATTATGTATTTCAACAAGTGAAATGAGTTCAAGTGTTCAACACAGGTTAAAGCAGCATGCATTACAAGTGTTCAAGATTATTCTTACAACAGTTACATGTGTGAAAACGTGTTGGCCTATTAGCAAGCTTTTGAATTAAGTGAAAGTTCCAAGACACATCGTTACACCATACATCACTAACCCCATGGGCGGGGCGTTGGAGCCACTACTTACTCCTCAAAGAAAATATTACAGACTCTCTTGGCTATGTGGGAGGAGCTGAGGTAAAAAGTCCTTTGCATGTACAAATGAGGGGGTATTTATATCCAATGGTGAAAGTGACCCTTGTGGTTGTTCTACTACCCTCATGACTATTTGACTTCCATGACTCTTCGACTTTACATGACTCTTTGTACAACAAGTGTGTCTCTTGGACTTACACGTTACATTAAATTGATAGATAGTATGGCCCACAGTGGGGATGTGGATGACATGACAGTGATGGTACAATCGTACTGCTGCTAGTGTGCATGTCAAACTACAGTGCTACTGGGTGATGGATGTCCTCATAGTGTGTCACAACTTTACCTCTGCATGGAAAAGTGTGCAGGGTCTTCGATGGTCATTGGTTCGCTTGATGTTGCTTTTGCACATTGCTCGTTGCTTGTATGTTGGAAGGCTTGACAGGTTCGTTTGTTCGCAAAAGGTGCATGTTTGTCTATTCATCCGACATGAGCACATCTTGCATGTTTACTCATCAGTCCATTTGCGAACACATCTTTGCATGGTCATTTGTTCGCAAGCACATCTCTTTGCATGCATCATTTGTTCATCTATTGGTGAACCTGTACTTCTGCATGTGCTCCCTTTTTTCATCCCATTCATCATCACGCCATGTTTGTTTGTGTACCTGTTCCTATAGTCACTCATGAAGAGATGACATCAAATCCAAAAACCTCCTAGTCTACCATGATACATGACAATTTCAGATGTAGGTGACCGGGAGAGGCAACAAGGCTGCAAGGTGGGATGGAGGCTATGGGCACTGCTGATGAAAACTACGCAAGGGTCACTGGGTGATGAAGATAGGCAATCCGAATTGATAGTGACTGTCTATGAGGTCTAGCTCAGATGGAGGGAAAAACTGTGAAGTTTTTAAGGGAACAGTTTGGGCTGCAGGAAGGTTAGGTAGGAAAAATCTGTGCAGTTTCTAGAATGAGTGGGCAGTGGGATCTTGGCATCCAAATATGTTGAATTCCTTGAGGGAACTGGCAGTTGGCTGTCGGGACACTGGCAGCAAAAACTGTGCAATTCCTAGAGAGAACTGTCAATTTTCTGTTGGGTCACTGGCAGCAGAAACTACACAATTCCTAAGGGGAACTGATAGTTTATTGCTAGGTCACTGGCAGCAAAAACTACGCAATTCCTGAGGGGAACTGGTAGTCAACTGCTGGAGCTTGGCAGTAAAAATTGTGTAATTCCTGGTGGGAGCTGGCAGTCTACTGCCAGGAGTTGCTACCGGGAAAAGCTACACTGATGCTGGGAGGCTGGCCTACTGATCAACTTTTCATAGTTTCTAAGCTGAGCAACTACTAGGCAGCAGAGAGCTTTCTCATGAAAATTACGCAAATTTCTGGGTGAGTAGCCGGTGGACTGTCAGGAGGCCTGGCTGGAAAAACTGCACAATTTTCTGAGGGAGACAGGGACGGGCATTGGGTGTGTGTCCAACCTGTATGCACAATTTTCTTAGCCAGCAGAGCAAGTAAGGTTGCAGCCTCTAAACAATTTTTTAGGAGAGTGAGTCTTGGGGTGGCTGCTGGGTCAAACTCTTTGATTGACTAGCATGAAGGCAGATTGATTTGCTTGTAGGAAGCGCAGCTTGAAATGATTTTCTTGGTGCTTCTACATTGTTCTGGGTAACATTCGATCAAGTCGATAGAGGGGTGATGGCCCAGCTATTAGAGGGGATTCCAGTTGTCAGAACTTCAGCAAAAATGACTAAGTGTGTGAAGGAGTGAAACATGCATATCTGATCTTGCAAACAAACACTCACATGACTCGACGACGAGACGACTCAAATCATCCAGACACACATGTTCAACATGATTGGTCGACGATTTAAGAGACAAGCGCGACACTTGTGATTGATCGTTGGTCGACTGTGTTGACGCTCAACGAATGTGAATCTTTGTGTGAGTGTGATAGATGTTTTCATAGCGAACACAACATGTACACATGAAACGAAGACATTGAGCATGACCAGAACATGGTCACAAGCATGACTTTGACATCAACATGTAAAATCTTAGGTGGAATGAACAAGCAAGGTGGGTGTGAAGACTCACACAAGCTCACAGAGCGAACCCGAGTGTGCGAGTCATCAAGTGGAACTCTCAAGGGAGGCTCCAAAATTGGGTGCAGGCCAAAATTTTGGAGGGTGGTTGTAGCCGCTACAACAACTAGAGACCACAACAACTCAAGGGAGTCAAGATCAAGACATCCTTGCTAACTACATATTAAAAAGGAGAAAGAAACCTGATAAAAAATGATTGCACTTTTTTATTTAGAGCCCATGTTTTTTTAGTGCCACATTTCTTACTAAGAGGTTGAATGCCTTATGGCATATGCACATGTAACTTTAAACTATCTTAATAAAAAGTTGTGATTTTTCCATTGCAAAAAATTAGAACGATTTTGTTTCATATTATGTAAACATATTTTTTGTGATAAAATTTATTGAGATAAAATATTTTGTGGATGTACGAATGAATGAATGATGACACCCTTAAAGGCATCATATATTTGTGATATTTCTTCATCCAACTCTAGTTTGAGGTTATGATTAAATTATAATGCAAGGAATTGTTTATAGAGGCTCAACCAAAACCCATGTAAATTGAATAAGGGGAAAAATCTAGAAGACACATTCTAATATTTTGTCTCATATAAACTTTGTGGATTTTAAACATCTTGGTATACAAGTCATTTTGAAATATGTACAACCCTTATGACTACTAGGCAAACCAAGGAAGCTTTCATAGGTTATAACACTAGTTTCCATAAGCTTTATAATTAGAATTACCATGCATTGAACTTGTTTCTAACATACCAACATTTGTTAAGTCAGCCACCCATTTTATTCTTTAGGGATGAGATACTTATAAAAATTTCCTAGTGAAGTATTTGAGTAACTCCAAATATGAGTTTGCGGGCTAATGGATTATTATAGTGCAACATACATGACCTTTAGGATTTTCCATCCACAATATTGTGTTACAATACTTCTAACATTCTTGTTAATAAAAGAGTTGATGCCTTCCTTTCCTTGAATAATATCTTTCTTCTCTTCTCCCTGAACTACTCCCTTAGTTGTGTTGCCTCAATCAAACTTCCAAAAGACTAGTTAAGGGTCTAATCCTCTAAGTTTCAGTGATTAAATTCTCCATCTTCATGTGCCCCTTTCAATTACATAATGGTTTCAACTTATGTGATAATTAACTCAAGTACCAATTTGAAAAGATCATGATCAATGAAAGACTGTAAGTTTCTCATTGAAATACACCATTAACTCACTTAGTACTACTAACTTGGCCTCCTAATCTACAACTAATACAAGTAAATTAAATTAACAAAAATATTATAGCCCATTGTCCAGTCACCTCATGATGATTCTCAACCAAATGATGCTCATTCCAATTTATCTAACTCATTAAATTGGATTTATTTATTGATCTAAAATGTTTCATCAAATTTAAATCTCGGAATGTTTATAGCTGAGGATGGTGGAATAAAATTATAAATTATACGTATTTGATAAACAAGTCGATAAGGGGAGGGCACCATCCTCAAAGCAGTCCACAGATGTTGTTGAGGAAGTGCTTACTGAAGTGCTTAGTGACCCTGATTGGTTTGTTGATGATGAGTTATGCATGTCTCGTGATCCAATTGTAACAATCAATAAACTTATGGTTAGAATGAATGAAGAACTTGCGTGTTTGATTCACATTAGAAAAAAAGTCATGATATTAAAGTTAGGATCAACATGTTCAACCAACATCTTCAAAAATATCAGGTAGTAGCCATATTTTAAAGTTATTCTTTTTATGTCATAAATTCAATTATAAATGTTTGTTTTTTAACTTTTACATTGTCTAATTGAAAAACCGTTTTGTTTCTTACATAGTATTTTTTGGCAGAGATAACACCACAGCATATAGACACTTCGAGCCATATTTTAATGGAAGAGAGTGTCATACATGAGGATCATGTACGAGAAGAGGAGCACAGGGCAGTCATTCCAATAGTGTTGACTAGTGCATGGGGTAAAGAAAACTCTAACGCTATTTTTATTAATGAATAATAACAAAAAATATCAATTTAACATTTATTTCTTGTTACAGATGACGATCCACCCTTCTTGCAGCATCCTCGACAATGTCATGAGTACACGACCAGGGCATCAAAAATAAAGAAAAAGAAAAAGAAATATTTGTACTAGTTGTATCATTAGAAACATCATGTACCATATTATGAAAATATATTTTTGTTGATAAAAAATTTTGAGATGAAGTATTTTGTGTCTATGATTAATGAATGATTGAATGTTTGTTATTTGAATGAATGAATGTTTTCTATTTGAATGAATGAGTGTTTTCTATTTTTTGGATTTATGAATTAATGAATGAATGTTTTCTATTTGTTTTTTTATGCATCTTAATGTCTTTTTTTCAACTATTTCCTTGATCCGAATCTTGGGGGGAGGCCCCCAAGATTTGAAAAATTGAAATTGCCAGAAGAAAAACAGTAGAATGCCCAATAAACAAAACCACGAAGAAATTTTTTTTTTAAATAGATAATAATTGTAAGGACTACATTGTGGTGGACAATCTGTCCTTTTACAAAATGTGACTTGTTACTTATAGTATTTTTCAGTTACAATACCACGGATCAATTCCATGGGTGAATGAATACCATGGGTGAATGTCACAATACCATGGGTCAATTCCATGAGTGGATGTCACAATAACAAGGCTCAATTCCATCAGTGAATGAATACCATGGGTGGATATCACTTACAATACCATGGGTGGATGCCGCTTACAATTCCATGGGTGGATGAATAACATGGGTGGACAAATACCATGGGTTGATGCCATTTTCCATTCGGATCATTCCTCCCTCCTTAAGAAGCAATAGTTCTCATTGCGCGAAGTTCCCTCCTGCGAAACCTTTGTTGAATATGAAGAGCCACTCAAGAGAAGGGTTTTATGTGGTTAACCCTTAACAATGATGAACAAAGATCCGAGGATAGAGATACCCTGTAATGCTTGTGACCAACTGTGATACTGACAGTGTGCGGCCTAGCAAATGGACTTTGATGAAGTGTGGGTTTGTGGATGACCCATAATCATGATGAACGAAGGTCCGAGGATAGAGATACCCTGTAATGCTTGTGACCAACTGTGATAATGACAGTTTGTGGCCTAGCAAATGGACTTCGATGAAGTGTGGATTTGTGGATGACCCATAACCATGAAAAACGAAGATCCGAGGATAGAGATACCCTATAATTCTTATGACCAACTATGATACTAATAATGTGCAGCCTAGAAAATGGACTTCGATGACAAAGATTTTGTGTGGTTGACCCATAATCGTGATGTTGGTTGTTGATGAAGTAGCAGGTGCCTACATATCCTGGGGTGGGAGGGCACGTCTCTAAATAACCCAAACCAAATGCTGCTATGCTGAAACTAGTGATTATGTAGCAGGTGCCTACTAAAGTGGGGTGGGATGGCACGTCTCCAATGGGAACTCACTCCGAATACTGCTCCAAAATTAAAATGGACATAACTTGGTCAATATAACTCAGAATATTTATTATAACCTATTTTTGGAAGCAGAAGGACCATTTTTCATCTTCCCATGTGTTGAAAATCCTTATCTGGACACTCTAGAATCTCATATTCACGCTGCAAATTTTCGCCATCACAAAAGTTCTGAAAAATAGTTGATTTTAAATCAGCAATATCTCCAACATCTGAACTCCGATTCGACCCATTTTTTTTTTTTGAAATTGGGTGATTTTTCAAGAGGAGTTCAGATCTACAATCCTTTTTCTGAAATTCTACACAAAAACTTCAAAAAATGATAGGAGAGTCGTCGTCCACCAGTTGTCGTCAGAAAAATAAAAAATAAATAAAAATAAAAATAAATAATAAATAATTAAATATATAAAAAGAAATAAATAAATATAAATTAAAAATTAAAAAAAAAAAATCTACAACATAGCTGATTTTAAATCAGCAATATCTCCCTCATCCAGACTCTAATTCGACCGAATTTTTTATTATTATTTTGGTATTTTTTCGTAAGGAATCTAGATCTATTATTTTAATTGTTTTTTGGTAAAAAAAAATCCTGCAAAAAATGAAAAAAGAAAAATTCTTCCTGCTTGGCCCAAGAAAGTGCTTTGTGGAGGTTGCAGCGCATACCTGAAGTTTGTTGAATATTGCTGCAAAAATTTGAAACTGAAATATGCATGAAACCCTCATTCTCATGGAATCATAACCTACTGTGATACCATTGATCCGGATCTTGGTGGAGGCCCTCAAGATCTAAAAGATTGAAATGGATCTTGGGGGGAGGCCCCCAAGATCTGAAAAATTGAAATTGCTAGAAGAAAAAGAGTAGAATGCCTAATAAACAAAACCACAAAGAATTTTTTTTTGAAAATAGGTAATAACTATAAGAACTACATTGTGGTGGAAAATTTGTCCTTTTATAAAATGCGACTTGTTACTTATAGTATTTTTCAGTTACAATACCACAAATCAATTCCATGGGTGAATGAATACCATGGGAGGATGTCACAATACCACGGGTCAATTCCATGGGTGACTGAATACCATGGGTGGATGTCACAACACCATGGCTCAATTCCATCGCTGAATGAATACCATGGGTGGATGTCACAATACCATGGGTGAATGAATACCATGGGTGGATGTCACTTACAATACCATGTGTGGTTTCCACTTACAATACCATGGGTAAATTCCATGGGTGCATGAATACCATGGGTTGATATCATTTTCCATTCAGATCATTCCTATATAGTCGATAGATTGGGTACTGGGGAATTGAGAGTGATGTGAGGGGGAGGAGGGTCTATGAGAGTTTCCAACTTCACTTGGTTGGCCTTATTCAGTAGAGAATAAATTAGGATATGGATAATCTTGGAGAAAAGCACCCTCGATCTAACATACCAACAACAGAGTTAATGTTGACTCTGATGTTGCTTCATCGAGTGGAGGGAGGTTTGCTCCAAGATTAAACTACTACAACAATTTATTATCAAAACCAAGAGGAGCTCATTTAGGTATTCGTGCACTCATGTCCTTTCAATTATTATTTATTCATGTAATTAAATGTAATATTTGGTCCAATTTAATCTAAGTTTCCCTCATTGGTCTCATGAATATATGTAGGACAACTAGTATCAATTTGGATGTTGAAGTGGAACAACTATCTGAAGCAAGTAGCTCAAAATGGTAAGTGTTTAGGTGAGACAACAAAATTTGTTTTATATTTGGGTTGTATGTCTTGGTTGAGTGGGAGTTACATAAAGGTTTATAAGAAATAAGAAACTTTCCAATGAAAAAAAATTCATGTAGTATTTGTCTTTCTTTGACCATTGTGTTTGTATTTGAGTGAAAGACCATAAACTATCATTTTTCATGAAGGACAGTAGGAGAAACTCTTACTTTATTAATTGGGCATAAGGAACTAGTATTTTTTCTTCTTTTTTATTAATTATTTATCTTATCTAACTTCTCCTCCTTCCTTTTTTTTGTAGGTACTTTCATTCACATATCTAGATTTGAAAGATTAGCTAGGGTTGGCGTCATATACGCAAAAAAAACTCATCGAAGTACTACTTAACTTTAGCCCACCAAGTGCTTGCCTACTGGGTGTGTGATTTAGTTTTGCATTGCATTTGGTTTCAAACAATTTTTTATTCTACATTGCAAATCTTCCAAGACCATAGATGTTGATAAAAACTAGGGAAAATAGAATAAAGGTTTCTTTTATAATGTTTTCTCTTGTTATATTAACAATTCTTGTGATATAATGTTAGCTCATCATCAGCATTATTATTTTGTGTTAATCATCAAGACAATTCTAATAAAGAATGTCACAATGCAAACAATATCGCTAGAAATAGACTCCACGGTAGGGCAAAACCTCTCCATAAGGAAAAAACCCAAAAACTTCTCTTATTATAGAAATTCAAGGAATAATTCCAAGACCTTTGTTTAAGACAACTCACCAATTGGTAGGTCAACCACCCAACCAATAATGCTTCTCTCTATAAATCATTATATTCCTCTTCTCTAGCTCGAAATATGAACAGGGATAGCTTTATTCCCATATGTGCGAGCTTAAAAAACAATGAATTGATGTACAAGCCAAACAAATAGACCCTTTTATTTTGCTAGTTATCCTTCTCCTCTTTCTCACTTTGAAATTACCTCAGACTTCTTGAAGGGATTGAATTACTTGTGTGACTCAAATGAGGTCGAATACCTCTCCTTTATATATCTTTTTGGTGGGGTTCAATTGCCTCTTGTGGGGACGACTTGATGGGTTTGCCAACCCATCAGTTGATAACTTCTAGATGAGATTTTACACTTATATTGACAATTCTTGTGATATAATGTTAGTTCATCATTATCATTATTATTTCTTGTTCATCATCAAGACAATGTTGGTCAAACTCTTCCAAAACAACTCGATCAAAGGAGAGAGGAACTCATCCTCTCTTGACAGTCAAACAACAGTGAAACAATCAACTTTAGAGTGGTCAAACTTGGTCAAATACAAGGTCAACCCTATGGTCAACCTACCACCTCAGGAATGAGGTCAAAAAAGGTCAAACCTACCTAGATTTTCTCGATTCTTGTTCCATTCAATGTGGATTATTCAAACAAAGTCAACCCTCAGAAATCATTGTCAAAATAGGTCAAATGAACCTCGGTCAAAGATGGTCAATGCTAGCTGAAACTAGAAGTCATCGTAGAGATAAAATGTCTAGTCAAACTCTCGCATGTATGAAGAGAATAGCTACCCTTGGAGGTCGAACCAATCAAAAGAGCAGAGAGAAATATGTGTGATATGAAGATGCTAAAATGAAGTACCCTTAACAATGTAAATTCAAAAAGATGTACCTTTCAATGGAGGTCAGCTCACTGATTTGCACAGGCTTGGACTGTGTATTTTTATGTGCCAATCTTGTCACAAAATCTACAAAAATATTCTTGTCTTCTTATGCCACTTACACAGGTCAACGAATTCTATCTTAATCAATGGTGACTATATATTTAAATATAATCCAAATGTGCCTTTAAGAGATTCAATCTATGTCTCTTTTGCTCAGAATTAAAATTGGAGGCTCGAATCCCTTTCAAGATGACTGATGCTTGAATTTATGTCCTTTTGAAGTGTGTTTATACCCATAACAAGAGGAGATCTAGACTTGTTTCATTATAAGATTAAATTACTTCTTCTAGATTTCCAATTAGGCCATTATCCCAACTTTGATTTGAGACCAATGAGAGAATTGATCCACACTTGCAATATGATAATATAAACAAGCAATGTGCTCAGAATTTCGATGTCTTGATGCACATGCATAAATTATGGTTTTTGGAATTCTTTCAACAAGACTTAAGCTCAAAACGAGGTCATCAATACCATTGATCTTGGATCTTTTTTATGTACAAGTGTATCCTCTTTCAATAGTGCTTCTGTTATGAAACCAGCTCACAAAAAGATAGAAAAGAGAGATCCACGCCTTAGAATTCAGCCTCTTCGAGGGGGCAACCTCCTTTACATTACATAAATGAACAATTATTGGATGATACAAATGACAAAACCTCCTTTCTATATATAGGAGTCTAAGGAGTCACAATATAATCCAGCCGACCTAACAATAATAATATAAAGCCACAAAAATAATAATAGAGGGATTCTATGGGGCACAGAAATAACAATATGGGGGTAATAGGGGCACAACAATATAAATAAGGGTATAACTACAATAGTAATGGGGTAATCACTAGTATTATAGGGATCCAACAGGGGCACAACAATATAAATAAGGGTATAACTACAATAGTAATGGGGTAATCACTAGTATTATAGGGACCCAACATGCCCCTCTCCTTCAAAAAAGTGTTGTCCTCAACGCTTGAGCAGTTCTGGATACTTCTGCATAAAATTCTCATCCTCCCATGTGGAATCTTCAGCGGATAAGTTCTTCCACTTGATAAGATACTCTGAAATTGATCGATTTCGTAGCTGTCGAGTTCTTGTTTCTGTCACTGCTTCCGGTTCCAATATAATTTTTCCTTCCTCGTCAAGTTCTGGCAATATTGTTTGAACTGGGAGCTTGTCGCCTATAACCTTCTTTAAACATGAAACATGGAAAACTGGGTGCAATCGAGAAGCTGCAGGAAGCTCCAATTTGTATGCCATAGTACCAATCTTTTCCAACACCTTGTACGGACCATAATACTTTGGTGATAATTTATTATCCTTCTTAGCTTGCTTTAGGGACATTTGCTTATATGGTTGTAGCCGTAGGAATACCCAATCACCTACATCAAAACTTCTTTCACTGCGATGTTGATCTGCTTGTTGTTTCATTCTATTTTGTGCCAACACGAGGTTATCCTTTAAGAGTTGGAGGACTTGTTGTTGATGTTCGATGTGATGTTCCACTGCCTGAACCTTAGAATTTTCTCTTAAATATGATGTGATTGATGGTGGTTGGTACCCATAAAGTGCCATAAATGGGGTCATTTTTGTTGTTGTATGGAAGGAAGTGTTATACCACCATTCAGCCAGAGGCAACCATTTGACCCATTGTGTCTGTTTATCAGATACAAAGCAACGAAGATATCCTTCCAAACATTTGTTTACTATCTCAGTTTGCCCATCAGATTGAGGATGATAAGATGAGCTATGAGCTAACTGAGTACCAAGACAAGAAAATAATTCTGTCCAAAAATTTCCAGTGAAAATGGGATCTCTGTCACTTACAATAATCTTTGGGTTTCCATGTAGCTTTTGAACTGTTTCCATAAATGCAGTAGAAACTGTACTGGCTTTAAATGGATGTGATAATGCACAAAAGTGTGCATACTTGGTAAGTCTGTCAACTACCACCATGATGACACTCTTTCCCTCAGACTTGGGTAAACCTGTGATAAAATCCATTGAAACCTCCTCCCAACGTTGGCTTGGAATGGATAAAGGTTGTAATAGACCCGGTGTCTTAATTGTTTCAACTTTATTTTGTTGGCAAACCAAACATTCCGCCACAAACTTTTGAATATCTGATTTAAGGCCATCCCAAAAAAATTCCTTCTTAACCCTGTGGTAAGTTTTTAAAAATCCTGAGTGCCCTCCTAAGGGAGAAGTGTGCAATTCCATAAGAATCTTTTGTTTTAGCTGGGAATTCTTACAGAGGTATAAGCGATCTTTGTACCATAACGAATCATTTTGCCAGCTAAATGTATCAGAAGTACTGGAATCTTGTTGTAGCTTTCGAATAAGTGCCCACACTTCTTCGTCATTCTTCCATTCCTCCTTTGCTTCGTTTATCCAATCTGGTTGGATAATAGAAATGGCACACAACAATGCTTCCACATCCTCATCCTTTCTTGAGAGTGCATCTGCCACCACATTTTGCTTCCCTTTTTTGTAGATGATTTCAAAGTCATAACCCAACATCTTTGTGACCCACTTTTGTTGCTCTTCAGAGGATAATCTTTGTTCTAAAAAGTATTTAAGGCTATCATGATCCGTTTTTACCTTGAAGTGTCTTCCCATTAGGTAGGGTCGCCATTTCTTAAGTGCATGGAGTATTGCCAACATTTCCTTCTCATAAATAGCTTTGCTTAAAAACTTTCCCTTGATTGGACGACTTTCAAAAGCAATGGGTCTTTCATCTTGCATTAGAACAGCACCAATTCCATTTCCTGAAGCATCACATTCCACAATAAAGGTTTTTGTGAAGTCCGGTGTAGCTAAGACCGGTGCTTGGCACATTGCCTCTTTAAGATGTTTAAAGGCCTTTGTTGCTTCCGGAGTCCATGAAAATGAATCTTTCTTCAATAATGTTGTTAGAGGTGCTGCTATTCTCCCATAATTCTTAACAAACTTGCGATAATACCCTGTCAACCCAAGAAATCCTCGCAGATGCTTTATGGATGTGGGGATTTTCCATTCCTTAATGGCTTTAATTTTGCTAGGGTCTACCTTAACTCCTTCATGAGATACAATATGACCCAAATATTCCACCTCCTGGACTCCAAAGAAACATTTGGATCTTTTTGCATATAATTGTTTCTCCTCCAATAGTTGTAGCACCTTGTCAACATGTTCAACATGATCCTTCCAAGACTTGCTGTAGATTAGTATATCATCAAAAAATACTAACACAAATTTTCTAAGGAATGGTTTGAAAATTGAATTCATCAAACCTTGAAATGTTGAAGGTGCATTGGTAAGGCCAAAAGGCATGACCAAAAATTCATAATGACCCTCATGAGTTCTAAATGCCGTTTTCGGAATGTCTTCAATCTTCATTCTGATTTGATGATATCCCGAACGAAGATCCAACTTGGTGAAGTAAATTGATCCATGCAATTCATCCAGTAATTCATCAATGACAGGAATGGGGAACTTATCTTTAATAGTGAGCTTGTTGAGCTCCCTATAATCTGGACACATGCGCCATGATCCATCCTTCTTGTGCACCAATACTACTGGAGCTGAGAAAGAACTTTGACTCGGTTGAATTATACCAGCCTCTAGCATTTCTGCAACCATACGTTCAATTTCACTTTTTTGGACATATGGATATCTGTACGGCCTGATGTTTGGAGGAACACTTCCTGGAATCAGATGAATAGCATGATCATGATCACGCATAGGTGGGAGACCTTTGGGAGTCTCAAATACCTTGGAATGATTGTCCAGGACTTTTTGGAGATCTGGAGAAATAGATGATTCCAATGTGGAAACATCTAGCGAACATAATTGTGCAATTACACCTCTTTGCTCCTTTTTTAGAAGCTTTGTCATGCCATTAGAGCTGATTATCTTTCCTGGTTTCCCTGCAATACCCCTTAATTCAACTTCCTTTCCTTCCACAGAAAATTTCATGAAAAATTCTTGAAAATTAAAAGCTATTGTACCCAAGGATTGTAGCCATTGGACTCCTAGTACAACATCAGCACCTCCCATTGGAATGGAAAGCATTGGGCTAGTCAATACATATTCTCCCATGGATAGCTTGATATTATGGCACTTTCCAGAACAATTTATTGTTCCTCCATTTGCAATCATCACTTGACACTCTGGTGCTGGATATAGGAAGCAATTCAATTCTTTTGCTACCCTACAATGAATAAAATTGTGGGTGCTTCCTGAATCAATCAACACTATTACCTTTTTCTTCTTGATTTGTCCTTCTATCTTGATGGTTTGAGGAGTGGTAATTCCCGCCAATGCATTACAAGATATGGTCGGATTTATTTGTTCTTCATCTAGGCTTTGTTCCTGGAATATATCCTCTTCTTTTGACCTTTCTTGCTCCTTTTCTTCTTCCTCTTCACAATCTATGTAGAATAATTTCTTCTCAGCACACTTATGACCTTTTGTGTATTTGCTATCACAATTGTAACAAAGCCCTTTTGCTCTTTTTTCTTCCAATTGTTGTGGTGTCAACCTTGTAGGTTGTGGAAGACTATGGGCAACAACACTTCCGTCTTTATAGTTGTGAATGGTATGCTTCCTAGTTGCCATAATTTTGCTTTCCATTTTTCTTGCTAACCTGAATGCCTTCTCTAATGAATCAGGTTCCCAAAGGTGCACATCATGTTGGATATTATCCTTTAAAGACCCTATGAACACATCAATCCTATGCTCCTCTGGAATATCTTTTACCCTTATGTTCAATTTTTGGAACTCCTCAATGTGCTCCATTATTGAACCCTTTTGTTTGAGACTTATCAATTGGCTAAAAAAAGTGTTGCTTTTTGTATCCTCATAATGTGCTATCAATTCTTCCGTAAAAATTGCCCAAGTGATAAATTGTTTACGAGAACAAAGCCATTGATACCATACAAACTGATTTGGTTCCAAATATAAAGTTGCCATACGTACCTTTTGTGTGTTTTGCACATTATTGAGATCGAAGAATTGCTCCATCTGTAATATCCATGTGGCGGGATCCTTGCCATCAAACTTCCTCATATCGATTTTTGGAACATGGTGATTCTTCGATCCAACATTAGCATCTATGGAATCATGATTAACATTTCTTTTGTTCTCATCATGAGTTTCCTTTACTACCTTTTCACCATTAGTGACCCTTTCTTGTAGCAACTTCTTCAATTCTTCCATATCTGTCTTCAAATCTGCCATGTCTCTCTTCAAATCTGTCTTCGAATCATCCATCTTAGCTTCCATTCCCTTTATCTTAGATTCCACGCCACTTATCTTAGCTTCTGTTAGCTTTTGTGAGCGTGACATTTGTTGCACTTGTTCTTGTAATTTTGATATATCATGTAGCATTTCTTCTTCTTCTTCATGAGTCATGCTAGAGCTTTCAGGTTCCTTACTAGGTGTTTGCATTTTCTTTCCTCGGGGCATCAGTTACCGATAATAATGCTTTACTATGCCCTTTGAATTCCGTTAAACCAAGCTTACACAAAAATTTAAAAAAAAACTACACACCTTTTTTCACTTTATAGAAGCCTGATATTGAATCTGATGTATCTCTGTAATTTCGGATCATCCAGTTCTGAAATTGCTACCTGCAGTAGCCTTCTGCGTCCTCTTTCCAATGCCACAAGTCTGAGCCAAATTGGATTCTCCAAGGAAGAGTTATGTGAAATCTCCCACAGTGACTTGCTTTTAGACTGGTTCAGTAGAGCGAACTTGTACGACGTACCACGAGTCACTGTTTCAACCTTTGAATCTAAAACACACATACAAGAAACTACAGTCCGTCCTATTTCTGTACCTTTTTACGAAATTTCAATCCGATCCTCAGAGAGAGAGTTATGACGATTTTCCCCAGGTCACCTGTTTTGAATGTAATTCAGGAGTCTGCAAAAAGGCCAACTTCCTCAGATCATATCTCCGAAAATCTCGTGCGAAAAGCTCTGAAATTCGGACCCAAGGTTCAGCGCCAATTCTTCTCAAATGGGTTTTTTTTGCGACTTCTGAAACGTCACAGAAAACAAGTTATAGCGAAAATGCCACGATGACCTGTTTGGAGCAGCGAAACCCTAGAATCCAAAGCTCTGATACCAAATGTTATGAAACCAGCTCACAAAAAGATAGAAAAGAGAGATCCACGCCTTAGAATTCAGCCTCTTCGAGGGGCCAACCTCCTTTACATTACATAAATGAACAATTATTGGATGATACAAATGACAAAACCTCCTTTCTATATATAGGAGTCTAAGGAGTCACAATATAATCCAGCCGACCTAACAATAATAATATAAAGCCACAAAAATAATAATAGAGGGATTCTATGGGGCACAGAAATAACAATATGGGGGTAATAGGGGCACAACAATATAAATAAGGGTATAACTACAATAGTAATGGGGTAATCACTAGTATTATAGGGATCCAACAGGGGCACAATAATATAAATAAGGGTATAACTACAATAGTAATGGGGTAATCACTAGTATTATAGGGACCCAACAGCTTCCAGCTCCCTTTGAAAAGGTGACAATGGAAAACCATTTAGGACTTCCAAAAGGGTCATGCACATGCCTTTCAACTTGAGATTATGAGCACTCAAAAATTGTCTAGAAAGAAGCATTGATAGATGAATTTAGGATCGTTTCATATGCAAGTGAAATTTATGTCTCAATCCTTTTGTAACAATATTAATGCTCAAAACGAAACTCCGTCTTGAATTTATATGCATAGATATAGAGAGAGGATCTCGATCCTATTGAAATCAGAAAGGATGACTTTCTTCTAGAATTTTCAATAAGGTTTTATGCCCAAATTAATTTAATAATACTGAAAACCTTTTGAGGAATATTTGACATATTTCCAAGATGATACAAAATAATCAAACATTAGGACGTCTTGTCTTCACTACAGTAGCATGTTATTTCAAAGACTTTAGATCTTGTAAAAGTAACTCATAAATTTTTTTAGTTTGCCAAGATGCTTGGCATTTCTTAAGCTCATCAAATAGCCTTTTGATCCATGAAGATCAGAGTACTTAAGCTCTCGCTCTTCTTGAGTAAGTTTGAGGTTATGTCACAAAGAAGAGGGCTGGTAGAATGAGCCCAGAACTTCACTTTCTTGTTTGATAGGTTCCGTCTAGGGAGATAAGGTCTTCTATCTATTCGGTAATAAAGAAAAGTTCTTATATCCCTTCAAAACCCCTTTCTCCTTTATGTGTATACTATCGACCTTATCTCTGCAATTAGGGCTAGTAATTATGCCCATATTTTTGTTCTTCTTGCCTTCACAATTTTGGACTAGGGAATTCAGTCTTCTTGAGATGAGATGGTGCCAAGTTGATCTTTTTTTTTTCCCTCACTTAAAAACACCAATCTACTACTATGTTGATAAATATAGGGCAGAGATTTAGGTTAAATATTAACTTGATTTCTCTTTAATCTTTGACACTTTCTTGATATTTATATCCTTCCATGGCTTTGGTTACAGGTCAATGTTATTGGTTGTTCATAGATTTATATCCCAATACAATCATCACAGATTCATAGGTTGATCCATCTTGGCTAGCATAGATAGGTCGGTAGATCATCACTTTGGTCCATACAGATAGAGATAGGCATGGTTAGGTTATAGACTTGTTATCCCACATGGAATTGATAGCCCTTGTTCATTAACCTTAAATACAAGGAGGGTGTAGAATACCATATACTCAATAAAATTGTGGTATAAGTCAATTAAATTTGTTAGGAACACCAAGCGCCTATAATCAGATTCACGTGTTAAACTAAACCTTTACATGATCCATGCCCATGATAAGTCAACCAGCTACTACTTTGTGTCCCTGTCCCACTCCATCATACACTACCGAACTCCTAATTTAGGTGCTAGCTACTCTTTCTTCAATGCCTAATCACAACAATTCATGATTACGATGACAATTTAAGTATATATGTGTGTAATGTCCATGATGGGATGTATGAATTGTCCTCCCCAAATTACTTGTCAATGATAATAACCTTGAATGGTTGGCATTGGTCTATCTCCTTATCCCAAAATGACCCAACAGATGAAAAATTACAATTTTTTTCATCACTTCACACTTTCTCATAGATCACCCTTTCTACTGATTATATGCATGAATTTATCGAAGGCCATCCCATCCACCTATCATATGATTGATTGTGATAGCAAGTGAATAAAGGATAATTAACAGATATTTGTTGACAAGATCCCTTACTTATAAATTGTCCTTTATTCACATATTCTCACAATCAATCATAAGCTACATAGAGGAGATGGCCTACCAGAAATTCATGCATATAATTTGTATAAGGGGTGATCTATGAGACAATTTGAAGTGATGATAGTAGACATGGTAAATTTTCATCTGCAGTGTCATTTTGAGATGGTGATGACAAACCAGTGCTAGCTCATTCATGGTCATAATTATTTATGGGCAATGTGTGGAGGACAATTCATATATCCCATCACGGACATTACACTCATATTTACTTGAATCTTCATCATAATAAAAAACTATTATGATTTGACAACTAATATATGTTAGAATTTTCTTAGACCAATATAGATTATAAAATGCAACAAATATATATATTAGTTACAATAAATATTGTAGAAAGTATTGGATGTGTAAGCATTGAAGCCTCCCATTGCACTGGCTAGTGCATATCCAATTATGTTCTTGATCTTGTTCAGCTTCAAAAAAAACTATAACAATTGTCTTTAAAACATTGCTAACAACTTCGTTGGTGATGATAGAATCACACGCCATTGATTTTCCATGCCCTTCAATCTAGTTCAAAGTTGTGGGTTTCTTGTCCGCAAAAAACATGCTAGAAACACTCACTAACATCCATGTCATGAAACTCATTTTTAAACTTATAATTTAATGATAATGCTATTTTTAACATTAATAAGTTAATAGTTTTTTATGTATATGTTGTGAGATTTTTTTGGGTTATGGCTAGTGTTTATGTGATGTTTCAAACTATCTTAACACAACATTATAAGTTATTTTTGAGTTATGGCCAATGTTTATGTGATGTTACAAATTATCTTATCACAGTGGCATGTGCCTAACCATTTGGTGATATTAAATATTCAAGCTTTACATATTGAGGATTTTTTTAGATAGTGAAGCATAGACAAAAAGGTTTGTTAATTTGAAATTGACCTTTTGGGTGTTGGGATTCTTTAACATTAATAATCCCTACATGATAAATTAATAATTTCCCCTCTACTAACTCTTTTATGGTATGAAGCCATAAAGCATACATCAAAAACTTTATTCAATTGAAGTTCATTATAGACTGTAGGCTTGCTTTAGCAAGTAGGTATGTGAGTTATGTGATATTATCCTCTCTCATTACAATATTATCATTGAAATACTTACGCTTCTACTCACGTTTATTAGGAACCTATGTGCTAATTATTGAAAGGTTAAAATGAGTCACTTCCCAAACTCTTAAATACAAAAGGAAGAGAGTATAAGTGTGGTATATCGTCTCTACACCTATAGGCGCTTGGTGTTCCTAACAAATTTAATTGACTTATACCACAATTTTATCAAGTATATGGTATTCTACACCCTTCTTGTATTTAAGGTTAATGAACAAGGGTTATCAATGTTCATTCAAAGAAAGAGAGAGCAGAGTATCCTCACCTTCCAACTAGGTTTTCTCCCAAAAGATTTTTCCAAGTCATCTCTTGGTGTTATTTTGGTCTGTGAGTGATTTTTTTTATCTGAGTTTGGTAGTGTATGATGGAGTGGGATAGGGACACAAAGTAGTAGCTGGTTGACTCATCATGGTCATGGATCATTGTTACACAAAAATATCGTCACCATGATTATTTGCAGTCAGTATGGGTCTATCATCACTTGTACTGTCCTCCTAAGCAAGTCTCAGACCTCAGCTCTTCAAGTCAAGCTTTGAAAATGAGAGAAAGACATTAAAAATCAATGAAACTCTAGTTCCGCACTTTCTCTCACTGTCACCTGCGGTCCCGCACCTTCTGTTTACAAAAATTGCAGACCTGCCCGCTCTGTCCCTAATGGTGTGGGTGTGGACCCCTGTGAAAGTCAAAAGGCGTAAGTTTTATCCTAAAAAACTCACTTTGGGTTAATTCTAGAGGATTCTAGAAGGAATTTTGACATGGATTGTTCGCTCTGAGGTGGTTCATGCATCGCAAAAGAGAAGGAGCTAATCCCTTGATGAGAGGAGCTATCCCTTTGAAGGAGGGATTTATCCCTTTGAAGGAGGACCTAGTAACCTCCCTCCATTGCACTATAAATTCAGGCATTGGGCTGGTTGCTGGAGAGGTTAGAAGCTGAACATTTTTTAGGGTAAATGCTGGTGAAATCAAGACTTCCTAGTTGAGCTTAAGAGGAGAGATCACGTACCTTTTTGGCTTCATTAGGGAGTGAGTGAAACTTGTCAAAGTAGAGGAGACTTCTTGCTGGACCCTGGGAGGAGCTTGTACAATGTCAAGGCACAGGTTGTAAAGTTCTTCTTCTTTTGAATTAATACAATCAAACTCATTTTTCTCAACAAGTATCTCATGTTATTTGTTTCATGAACTCCTTGACTTTCATGTTGAATATGTTTTATGATATTGGCTTTTCAGGTGTTATTTAATTTGTTTGCCTTGTTTGTGTTTGCAGATTCGCAACAAACGAGCTCATTTGGATCGAAGGAGCGAGGGCATCCACGAACTTGCGTTGGACCTAAGGTAGGCCCTAAAAACACTTGTTTGTCATTGTTTGTAAAAGCATATTTAGAGAAAGATAGTGTCTGGTTGGTTTGCTTGTCATTAGGTCTTCTTTAGATTCTAGGAAGGTCTATCTTGTCCGCAAGATCGACTTATTCCGTATGACAAAATGGCGACTCCACTGGGGACGTGATTGTTTTCCTTGTTTTTACTTTGACCTGAGAAACTGTGTTTTTGTTTCTGTTTTTGGCTTGTTGTGTGTAAAATTGGGTAGAGTTTGTAGATCCAGGGCTATTTTTCTTTTTTCATAGCTTTGGGAGAGGACCGCACCCTAGCCTTTTGACACAGTGCGTACCTATCCGCACCTTTGCTTTTAGCACAGAGCGGGACCGCACCTGTGTTAACTGTGGGCCTGTGGACCCTCTCAAAATTTTGAAAAACCTAAGATTTCCTCTATTAGTCAGCTTAGTTTTTGTTTAGAAATTGTTATCCACTGCCTAGACCTGCATATAACTTGTCAGAAGCTTTCCTTAGGTTGATTTCATTAGTGTTAGGGTTTTAGGTGAAATTCCTAGGAGTTTTGCTTGTTGGGCTTGTTTTTCATTTTGGTTGTGTAGTGGCTCTGAGCTTAGAAGTTGTAGGGACTTCAAATCACCTTGGTGTCTACCAGCCTTCTTATGAGTCTGACCATTTATGAAATCTCCCCTTGTTGAGGAATCCACTTTGAGTTTTCTCTTTACAAAACTTCGAAAAGCTTGTGTTTAAAAGTTTGGATTTTCATTTTCAAAAAGAAAACAAAATTTGTTTTTCTTGACTGATTTGTGATTCTGCATAAATTAGTCCTTAGCTTACATCTAGCTAAGTAAAACATCCTTAAAAAGGACATCTAGTAGGCTTTGACTTCAAATAGGTTTTTATAGTTTATAGATCTCAAAGTTAGTCATTTGCATAGTTTTGAGTGTTTTATAAAAAATAAAAAAAATCTCTTTTGGAAAAAGTTTGTTTTTGTAGTGGTTGAGTGCTTTGAAACGAAAAAGGGAATTTTTTGTGAAATAACTAGTTGGCTCGTTTTGAGTGCATTGGAAAGGACAAAAATTCTTCTTTTGATTTGTTTCTTAAGAAGGATTTGTGTTCACAAAGTATTTGCATTCTCAAACTCTTTCTTAGTTTAGAAGTTCATCGAAGAGAAAAGATTGTTTAAATCATCTTAGGTGCATTTTTAGTGATTTTGAGTCGAGTCTTCATACCACGAGTTTCATCTCCGCACCTTTTGACTTAAACAAAAACCAATAAAAAATAACGCTTAAAGTAAAATTCATCTAGTAACATTTTTATTTCTAGGGCTCTGATACACCAACTTAGCTTAGGCTAGTGTCTTGGAGTAGGAGAGTAATTAACTCTCTAAGACAGTAAAAACAAACAAGTAGCTATATCTTGTGGTAGGGAAGAAATCCAATTGTTGCATTTATGCTCTGGGAAAGCTCCTCTTAAAGGAGAAGCACGAGATCGTGTCCGAACCAATGTGGGAATCAATCCTTCCTCATTGGGAACGACGCCAGATATTCACGTATTAAAAACGGTAAACCTCGGATTAACCATTGTCGAGGAGCCTGGGGTCACTTGTTGGTAAACCTTGGATTATGTCAAGGAGCCTTCAAGGGGATTGAGCTTGTTACTCTGCCCTTTCATGCGTATCGGATCGTAGATTGTTCCCCCAGGTATATTTGTTTTAGTTGGTAACCTTAGTGGCCATATTCTTTAGGATTCTTCCTAAGGTGACAGTGGTGGGAAGATCCCACTGTACCTGGAGCAGACGTCGGCTAGACTCACTTGGATTTTCTGGGGGGTTCTCTTCACTCGAGACGGTTAAGTGGAGGAACTTGTGCCGGTCTATTAATTAAGCAGGTTGCCGGGGTAACTGTTCCAACCGCCATTTCTGTATTGAACTCTGCGACGTTGGATTTCATCACCAACTAGTGTTTTCAGTATGGAAAGTTACTGTTTATGTGTGTTTGATCTCCTAGATTCTTTAAGCGTGTGATTCAAATTTGTTTGGTTCTTTAGAGGATTTAGGTGGTTTTCATTGAGATTTTACTTTGTTTGCGTGTGAAGTAGTTAAAAGTTTTTAACCGTGGCTGAATTACCAAGGCAGTCCCGTAGACTTCAAGGCCAACCTCCTGAGTTTTTAACCGTGGCTGAATTACTGAGGAAGTCCCGTAGACTTCGGGGCCAACCTCCTGAGGAAGTCCCGAGCCAGCTTGAAGGCTTGAAAGTCCTCGTAACTCCTAGAGACAGTAGAGTTGGGTCACCTGAAGAAGGAGAATCTTCTTTGATAGTACATCATGATTTTCAAACATTAGCGGCAGATTATAATCCACAGTCAGTGTTTGTTTCCGAAGTGACTAGTAGCTTTTCATCTACTAGTGATATAGGTGAGGAACCTAAAATATCCGAGCTTGAAAGTGAATTTGCTGCTACTCCGACATCGGGGTTTGTTTCTCCAGCTTCTAGTGGTCCTGGTTCACCTAGGGTAGAAAGAGTAATCACCCAAGATCTTCCTTCTGGACTTATAGCTATTGAAGAACTTGCTACTCCGAAAGAAGAAGTAGGCATCCCTATCCCTGAAAATCAACCTGTTATTGAGCTAAGGGAGCGTGAATCAATTTTTTACAGTCCACCTAGGAGCAGTACTTGGTATCTTTCTTTGACTAATTTCTTAGAAAACCCAGGGTTAAGTTTTTCACCACCTCGTGTTCCTTATCACCCAACACCTAGAGGTTATTATCCTCTGTTAAATATGTCAAGACAGTCGTCCGTGTTTACTCAATCACCTGAATCCTTTTTGTATGGCGGTCCTTCTGTTCCCTCTGGGTATCAGTCACTTTCTGGTACTTTTTCGGGAGCATCTCCTCAACCCATTGAGCAGGGGTTATTAACTGGAAGCAATGGTACTAAGCCGTTGAGCGTAGAAGACATTCTCATGATGTCAGGTTCTATTCCCAATCCTCAACCTCAAGGTGGCTAGTTACCGCCTGGGGGGCAACCTCAAGGTACCCAATTTGCATCTGGGGGGCAACCTCAAGGACAGTACATACCTACGGGACAATACGTTCCTCAAGGTCAACCCCAGACTCAATATGTACCCCAAGGTCAACCCCAGTATCAATTTATACCTCAAGGTCCACCCCAGTATCAGTACGTGCCTCAAGGGTATCAACCCCAAGGTCAGTACTCGAACCAAGGTTTCCAACTACCCTCCGGTCAAATGTATGTGCAAGGAACGGGAAATGTACCTTTAAATTATCAATCCTACCCTCAACCCGGTTATGGTCCTCAATATTCTCAACCTGTTATGGGTCAGTACCCCGAAATGAATATAGTGTGGGATTCATCGCAAACTCAATAGGTGTTGCAGCCAAATGTACAGTTGTCATCTCAAACTGGACAACCCTTAGTTTCTGGTACACCCCAGCAACCAGTCTAGTCTAACATTCAAACTTCTGTACCTTCGGTAGTTTCTCATCCTGGGCCTAGTACGCCTCGTACTCCACCTCAAACGACTGCTACAACTGCCGCAACATCTGTTCAATCTACCCCACCTACTTCTGGAGTATCGACAGCTCTGGTTTCTACTGTTCCTGTATCTACTCCTCAAACATCTTTACCACCGTCTGGATCTACGATTCAAACTTCGGTTCAGATGCCTGTACGACAACCTGGTTCAAGTATGGTTGTCACAAGTCAACCACAATTTACTTATCAACCGTACCAGGGACAGTACCAATTCGGTCCTGCTGTGCAGCAGCCAATCTATCAGTATCAACCATACCCTAGGTACACTTATCAACAACCTCAACAACCCCAGTACGGTCCGGTTAATCCTGGTTTTCCGGGAGGATACAATATCCCAAACGCAATTCCTATTCCTAGTTATCCCGGATATCCTCCTCCTGGGGCTGGTCTCATGACCCAGAGTTTTAGGGATCCTAATCATCAGTTACCGTTTATCACAACTTTGGACTTGCCTGACTTGTCGCGCCTAACGAACGATCCCATTAATTATCTTCTGTTTTGGCCGCCAATGCCGAATAAGTTGCCCAGTGACATTCCTAAGTTCAAAGGTAAATCAGGAGAGGACCCGTCAAACCATGTGATGACTTACCACCTCTGGTGTGCGTCTAACTCCGTTTCAGATGATTCAATCCATCTTAGACTTTTCCAGCGCACTCTAATTGGTCTCGCGGCCAAGTGGTACATTGAGTTACCGCGAGGCACTTTTTATAATTTTAGTCAGTTAGCTACCTCGTTTTTAACTCATTTTCAGTTTCCAGTCCAATATGACAATGGCACGGAATTGTTAACTTCGTTAAAACAATCGACATCCACTTACATTTCAGATAATATTCATGAGTGGAGACGTCGACGGCGTTTAGTGAAGGTGTTTATTCCGGATCAGATCTTGGCCGAGTGGTTTGTAAAATCTTTGTTGCCAAAGATCACTGAAGATGTAGCTAAAGCCGGAGATGTTACTGAGGAGCAAGTAATTGCTCAAGCACAGTACCTTGACTTAGTCTATACTCAGTCAGGTACGTTACACGAGAAAATCCCTGATCTTCCCAAGCAAAATCAAATCATTGCAGCTCCTTCAGGATCTCATGCCACCGATGGTATGATTGGTACGGTTAACACTAAAAGTAAGAAGAAGTCTTCCAAGAATTCTTCTCCTATCATAACCTTGCCTGATTCCCCAACAAGAGATTCTTCTACAGAGATTTCCGCCGATATTCACGTTATAGAGTCATCTACAGCCAAATCAAAATCCGGTGGGAAGAAGAAAGGAAAGAAGAAGAATAAAACGGACAAAAATTCAAAGGAGAAACCTGAAAAATCGGAATCCAATGATGAAAAGTGCAAACCTCGTTATCCTTGTCTCATTTGTGACGATGAACATTTTACAAGAGACTGCCCTCATCGTGCAAAGGTTGCGAAGATTGTCAAAGGTTCCCAAACTCCTCTTGTTTTGAAGGATCCTTTTCCAGCTCAAGACAGTAAGATGATAGGTTCTTCCTCGAGTGCCAATGAAGAACCCATACTGATGATGTCCCATGTTAGGATTGCGACTCGATCGCAAGATTATGGTAGTAAAAGTCCTGTTGATGGTAAAGAAGCAGAATCTTCTCATTCTAATCCATCAACCTCAGCTCCCGGTTCCGATCCACTACAGATCGAGAAACCTAATCCAAACTTGGTAATCAAACCGCCCGCCAAGGGTATACTTCGAAAGTCATCTTTCAATCCACATGCGAGAGCGGCTCAGAACTATAACATTGTTGAGGATTTAGCTGTTTCACCCTTAGCAATGTCGGCTTTGGAAGTGCTGCAATCATGTCCAGCACAACGTAAATTACTTTTGTCGGCTATAGGAGCTGTTAATATTCAGGACTCGAACCTAATAATTTTCGATCTAGAAAATAGTACACCGCGTTTGCCTCATCAAATGGCTTTCCAGATTCCAGTGATAGTAAAAAACAGGCCTATTCATCGGACTGTAATTGATGAGGGAGCCTCAACGTGTATTATGTCGATACAGTGTTGGAGATCGCTTGGTTCTCCTTCGCTAAATCAATCCCTGACGATTCTAAAGGCCTTTGATGGCTGTGGGTTTCATCCTTTTGGCATTCTATAGGATTTTCATATAGGGGTTGAAGGAAAAACAGTTAGTCTAGATGTGGAGGTGGTTGATGCCCCTCTAGATTACAACCTTCTCTTGGGTCGAAGTTGGTCTTACGTTATGACAACGGTCGTCTCATCGGTCTTTCGGGTTATAAAGTTTCCTCATAATGGAAAGATCGTAACAATAGACCAACTGGCTTACTTTTCTTCCAACCCAGCCTCTTCTGAAAGTATTCAGCATGTCAGCAAAACGACTATCCCATATAGGGATGTTGGAGTAGGACTAGTTAAAGATGTCGGTTTACTGGGAACTTTTCCTTTTCCTCCGATCAATGCATCGTCTTCATTTGCAACCATTCATATGATCACATCAGACACCATTATTTATGATGATCCTTGGATCATTCCTTCTGAATCTGAGATAGACTTATTTGGTGCTGTCATGCCTTTGAGTCCATATGAAATTGCGTATGAGGCTGTGCAATTGTTTACCGACCCATCTTCAACCGAAATTGACTTCATGAATGTGGTCCATGAGGAATCACTTTTCACATCAACCTCGGATTTAATCACGTTTTCTGAACTTGTTCACTCTGACGAGCAAATTCGTGAAATCCTATGTGTAGATGATTTACCATGGAAAGATCTCCATCACAGATCTTCGTTTCTACCCGAGAATGATTGTTTTGAAAATGATTTCTCATCAATTTTTATGACTGAATATGTCAAGGAACCTCAGAATCCCATGAAACATCCTGATTCAGAGTTAAATTTGGGAAACATCTCTTGAACTATTCCTATTGACATTTCGGTTAAGCCTGGAATTGTTGAGAACATTCATATAGGTGCCTCGTGTACATATGACGAAATTTAGATATATAAGGCCCTATTTCAAGAATTTCACGACATGTTTGCCTGGTCCTATGAGGAAATGCCAGGAATTGATCCCGCGATTGTTGTTCATGAGATCAAGACTTACCCGGACTCTAAACTCGTCTGGCAACGTTTGCATCAGATTCACCCAAGAAAAGTTGCTGCCATTAAAGCAGAAGTTGAAAAATGACTCAAAGCAGGTTTCATTTATCCGATCCCGTTAACGGATTGGGTATCAAATATTGTTCCAGTTAACAAAAGGTAGGGAATAATAAGAATATGCATCGATTATAGGGACATTAATCGAGCCTGTCCAAAGCACAATTACCCAACTCCCTATATCGATCAAATTATTGATGATTGTGACGGCAGCGAAATATTCTCCTTCATGGATGGTTTTTCCAGATACAATCAAATCAATATTCTACCTGCCGATCAACCAAAAACGGCTTTCATTTGTCCATGGGGGACATTTTCTTATTGCAAGTTACCTTTTGGGCTCAAGAATGCTGGAGCAACTTTTCAAAGGGCCATGTCTTATGCGTTTCATGACATCAAGCACATTGTGCAACCGTATCTCGATGACTTGCCTGCTCATTCATTACATCAAGCTGATCACCTCGTCCATTTACGAGCAATCTTTATGAGGTGTAGGCATTATCGGATTTGGTTGAACCCACACAAATATGTTTTCTGTATAGAAACGGGTCGATTACTGGGGTTTGTAGTTTCGAAAGTCGGCATTCGCGTCAATCCCTCGAAGGTTGAAGCTATCGTCAAATTGCCTCCTCCTTCGAGTCTTCGCCGACTCCAAAGTTTGCAAGGGAAAGCAAATTTTTTACGACGATTCATTCCTAACTACACCGAAGTTACAAAGGGTTTTACCCGGCTGTTGAAACAGAATACTCCATTCTATTGGGATGAGATAGCTCAGAAATCTTTTGATGCACTTAAACACGCGTTGACCCATGCACCATTATTGCATCCTCCCAACTACAACCAGGATTACTTCTTGTATCTCGCCGCCTCTCATTCCACCATTGGAATGGTCTTAGTTCAGGAAGATGAATTAGGAACTGAACATGTGATATATTACCTTAGTCGAACTTTAAATCCAACTGAGCTAAAATACTCACATGTGGAGAAATTGGCATTGGCAGCTGTTCAAGATGTCCAACGTTTTCCCGTAAAACTACAGTAATTTCGGATTGCAACCCTATGATCTACATTTTGACCAAGCAATTGCTAGGGGGCAAGTACTCTAAATGGATTGTTATCCTGCAGGAGTTCGACTTGGAATTTGAGAAATCCAAGTCTAAGAAATCTTTAGTTTTTGTGGAGTTAATGTGTGATTTCTCGCGTGCTGACACGGAAACTGTGGCGGAGGAGCCCATTGTGGACGAATCCTTGTTTCTTATCAGTACTTTAGATCCGTGGTATGGGGATATCATCGTTTATCTCCAGACCCAATCCTTTTGGCCAGAAATTTCAAGATCAGAACGTCGGAAAATTCGATTCCAATCCCAGCAATTCAGGATAACGGATTATTCAGGCGAAATCTATCATTTTCAACGAAAAAACATTTAGAGTCACCTTTAAGCTCTTTTCTGACTCCTGAAACATGAAAAGATTGCCGAGTTTTTCTTTTAAACTCGTTAAAACGGAATTAAAAGATGGTCCACTTACAACTCTTTTCCGACCGTAAAAACATGAAAAGATTACCGGATTTTTGTCGTTTCAAATTCGATATTGGTTATAAAACGACGTGTCGTTGATCGCTTTTTTACTTTTTTGGATCAAGGGCACTAATGACGCAAAGTACTCCTTGGTCGTAAAAGATCAAGCAGTTCTCTCAAGTATTATTTTATACTTTTTCGGGCTTGGGAGACACAAACTTACGAAAAAGGTCAACCCTGGAGTTTTCTTAAGTTTTTTCAGACTCTCTAAAATTGAAAAATGTCGAGTTTCTCCTATACTGGACTCATTAAAATTTCCACAATAAAGGACCTGTTCAATTACAAACAGGAACGAACCACTCCTTCTTAGGGTTCAAATTTAAACTAAGTTGGACTCATCCGAAGGATGAGCTTATAATCAAGCAAATGTTATCCTCCTCAAGCTTGTCAAAACTAAAGAGGTACTTGCCAGAAATGGTGGGGGAAAAGAGAGAAAAATGAGCCTGTTTGTCATACTTTGTAACCACTCTTGAACACGACACTTTTATTCACCTGGGTTGGGAAATCCTTTGCCTAACAGTTGATCAAACCACATTGAAAGTCTTCATCTGGTTTGGAGTGAGGGCATCCACGAACTTGCGTTGGACCTAAGGTAGGCTCTAAAAACACTTGTTTGCCATTGTTTGTAAAAGCATATTTAGAGAAAGATAGTGTCTGGTTGGTTTGCTTGTCATTAGGTCTTCTTTAGATTCTAGGAAGGTCTATCTTGTCTGCAAGATCGACTTATTCCGTGTGACCATCATGTAAAGGTTTAGTTTAACACGTGAATCTGATTATAGGCGCTTGGTGTTCCTAACAAAGTTAATTGACTTATACCACAATTTTATCAAGTATATGGTATTCTACACCCTCCTTGTATTTAAGGTTAATGAACAAGGGTTATCAATGTTCATTCAAAGAAAGAGAGAGTAGAGTAGCCTCACCTTCCAACTAGGTTTTCTCGCAAAAGAGTTTTCCAAGTCATCTCTTGGTGTTATTTTGTTCTGTGAGTGATTTTTTTTTATCTATTCTCTATTTTCTACATTTAATATATTACACGCATAAGAAAAAAACAATAATTTAATAGATCTAGAAAATCTAAGGAAACATAACCTTCATAGCATATATTTTTAATTTCATTATGCTTTTATTAGATTTGTTGTGATAAATTATCCAATGGAATATACATGGATGTTTATAGATCATATTAGTATCATCACACGTTTCTTTGGGTATATTGTGGGGATTTGTAGGGGATCAAATTGGTTTAATCAAAAAGTCATAAAATCCCATCCATGGCTGATGATTTTAATTTTAGTAACACTTAAGATCCAACAAGGGATATATTCACAAGGCTAGAAAATAAGGTTACAAATATCAGCTATAATGTGAACCTAGTTATCGTGTCTCTAGAAAACAAGTTTGGAATTGGGGAAGTTGGAGGTTTCAACTTAGAGGTCAAATTAGAGTGAAAGTAGAGGGATTGGGGAGAACGAGAGAAGGAATCTAAGAAATCACATAAAAAATAACAAACTAGTTCGATCAACATGAACCATTCATAGTCCATGTTTAAGATGGAAGCAATTGTTGACATCAGTCCATATAAAGGTGAGATTGATGCTTTCAAATTAAATCATTGGTTGCAACAAGTAGAGGTTTATTTTAGTTTCCACTGCATAGAGGGGGGATATAAAATTCATTTTACTTTTTTCAAACTAGAGGTTATTTCCATGACTTTGTAGGAAATATACATGGAAACCCTGAGGCTAGAGGGGGATATCCCAGTAACTACGTAGGAGGATTTTAAAAGTTTCATAAAGTCCCAATCCTACCCTATCAGGTAGGTAAAGGACCAATAGATCTAATGGCATTATTTCAAGCAAAGATAGGGGTAGGGTGTATAGGAGTACATCATAGAATTCAAGATGATAGCAATAATGTTGAGAATCTCTTTGAAGAACTATAAGTACTCCTCAAGTAGTAGAAGAAGGATAGGAAGAAGAAAAATATCATGGCCACATATTCAAGAAATCAAGAGCAAAGTAGCTCATATGTGGATGGGAATATTTTCTACACATTAATGCAAAGGGGGGTGAATTTGATTAGCCTCAAAAAATAGGAAGGGAAGGAGATGACCAAACTCTTCCACATAAACATACAAGTCAAGAGGACAAAAATTGATGCCATTTGTTTGACTCAAGATCACAAGAAAAAATTGTTAAAGTAGAGTTGGTTAACAAACTAGAATTAGGGTATTGAGATCATCTAAGACCATATATTTTGGGATGGGTAAATAAGGATGCATAAATCAAGGTAACAAAATATTATAAAATCAAATTTGTTATTAGCGTTGATTTTCTTAATGATGTGGAAATGGATTTAGTTCCACTTGATGTATGTCGAGTGTTTTTTGCAAGTCCCTATATGTACAAGTGTGATGAAATATTCATGCAGAGAGCCAATTACTACCACCTCATCAAGGAAGTAAATCCTTCTCCATCAACACGAAAAATGGCAAGTCTAAAATTTCACTAGTATGTGTCAACCAAGCCAACAAACATATCACTTCTTGCAAGAAGTATAGAATTAGTTTGTATAAGAGACAATGAGAGCAAATGAATCCCTAGAGGAGTGCATTAAGGAATAAAGACAAAAATTGCAATATTTTCTAAAGGCATATATGGGAGTGTTACATGAGTATAAAGGGCCACCACCTAAGAGGGAAATGGAGCACGATATCCAGATGTTGTTAAACTCTCCATTGCCAAACATTGATTTGTATAGGTAGTATATTATAGAAGCAACTTGAGTGAAGAAGTAGTTTAAAACATTGTTGAATCAAGTTGTTATTAAACCAAGTAGCTCTCCATGCAAGTCACTCATCATAATTATACCAAAGAAGTATGGAAGTCGATGATTGTGCATTAATTACATGATGTTAAACAAAATTATGCTCAAAGAATAAGTATTCCCTACCAAGCATAGTTGATTTGGTTGATTATTCACAAGAAGCCAAATACTTCACCAAGGTGGACTTAAAATTAGGATATCGCTGGGCTTGAGTCTGAGAAGAAGATAACTAGAAAATTGCCTTCAAAATCAAACAATGTTTGTATGAGCGGTTATTCATGCCATTTAGTTTAAGCAATGCATTATCCAGGTTCATGAGATTAATGAATGATATATCGCATCGATATTCATTCATTTGTTTCTATGTATTTGGATGATATACTAGTATATAGTGCTACCTAGGATGAGAAAATATCACAATTAATGCAAGTGCTAAAGGAAAAAGATAAGCACCAACTACTAGAAAATATCATGAAATGTGAATATGCACAACAATATTTGGCATATTTAGGATATGTAATTGGTGGAGGACAGTTGAAGAAAGATATTTTCAAGATGGAGGCCATCATGAAGTGATCAATGCCTACTAATGTTTCTAAGGTAAATAGTTTTGTTGGGGAAACATAATTCTTGAGGAAGTTGATAGCCGCATTTTTAGTAGTAGTAGCACCACTCCATGCATAACAGTAAGTGGAAAGAATTTCCAATGTGGAAAGGGTAAATAGAAGGTCTTTGAGGAGTTAAATAAGAAAAACAAGTTAAACATTGGTTCTTGCATTATTGAACTTGCAACAACCCTTTGACGTGGAGTCGAATGTGAGTGGGCATGCTATGGGAGTGGTCTTGGTATAACGAGGAAGGATCATATGCTACCATTCTAAAGTATTTCATGGGAAAATTCTCAACTACCCTACTTATGACAAGGAGTTATATGCCTTGGTACAAGTTGTCAAAATTTTGAAATATATCTGATGGGAAAGGAGAGAGTAATCCACATAGATCGCTAGCCATTACAATACCTGCAATCCCAGAGTAAGTTACAAAAGACCAAGAATCAAAAGTGGATGGGGTTTTATCATCAGTTTCATTTAGTGATCAAGTACAATAAGGGTAGCAAGAACAAGTTGGATGGCATTCTTTCAATGCCACCCACATCAAATATCACAATGTTGGTAACTCTTATGCACATGGAATTGTTCACTAATGATGCACATAGAGAGGAATATATAAAGGATGAGGACATCAATGAGGGTTTTCAATAGTTGCAAATACGGAGTCAAGTGCATGGTGGTCATAGAAAAAATTACTATCATCTCCAGAATGGGTTACTCTATAGAATGGGCAAGTTATGTGTTCCTAAAGGTGAGCGGATACAATGAATGAGAGAGGCTCACACCTTTAATATTGAAGGTTATTTTAGTGTAGGGAAGACAGTGACTAGCTTACAAGTTATGTGTACTAGCCCAAGATGCAAGAAGATGTAGCTAGGTTCATAAGAAGATTTATACTTTGTTGTACCAACAAGCCTAGTAAATAGAAATGATGTTGATAGCGCCCCTTACCTGTACCCACTCATCTTTGAGGAAGAATTTCCATGGAATTTATGGGAGGTTTACCAACAACTAGGAAGGGACATGACTAGTTGTTCATGGTAGTTGACAAGTTCATCAAGATGTGTATTCTCACACCATATAAAAAGACCATTAGTAAAAAGAAGCAACAAACTTGTTCTTTGGACAAGTCTAGGTGCACTTTGGGATAACAAGAAGCATCATTTTACATAGGGACACAATATGGACACAAAGTTGAATAGGTCTACAACATTCCATCCACAGACGTATGGGAAAATAGAAATATTCAATAATACTTTGGTGCAACTTTTGAGGGCTCATAATCAATAGAATCCAAAGACTTCAAATGAAAATATGGTATGAATACAACACTCTATAACATAGCAACCCACACCTCTACTCGTAAGTCCCCATTTGAAACTTGTTTTGGATACTTTCCACCTTCAACTTTGGCTATAGCATATGGAAAACAAGGAGGAGCAAGGGAGGATCTCAAAAGGGATTATTTAGGGGTAGAGAAATTTGTGGAGAAGATCAAGAAGATCCATATGCGAGTATAAGAGACACGAAAGAAGTCACAAGAAAAGTACAAGGTTAGGAATGATTGACATAGATCAAAGAAGTTATTCAAGGTGGAAGACAAAGTATGGTTATAGTTGAACAAGGAGAGGCTTTAGCGTCCTAGTAAGAAAATCAAATCTTTTAGATATGGTCCCTTTGATATACTAGAAAATATATGAGATAACACATATCACCTTAGTCTACCCTAATACATGCACATTTACTTAGTAGTGAATGTGGAAAATATGAAATTATATGAGGCCTCTATGTTGGATCAAGAAGAGGAGAATATACTACCTTATATAGCGGATTTAGCTCTAGATTCTTAGGTACAGTTAAAGACAATACAATTTTGTATAGGAGGTCCAAAACTACAAGATAGGGGCAGCATGACCTTTGGTAGTTGATTTGAAAAGACAACTCCCACGAAATGCTAAATGGTACTTTAGGGAGAAGGTAAAGGAAAATTTTCCTCACCTCATTTAATAAAACCTTATGGGGATCAAAAGCCTTCAAAAATGGAAAGGTATGGTTTGGATTGGATCATTATATTAGTTTTCATCCATATTGATGCTTTCAATGTGTAAAAGGAAGAGAAATCAACTTACAAGAGCAGTTTTAGTAGTGGGGCCCAATTTAGATAATTGGAGTCAAAAAGTTATGGGGCCAGTATTAGATCTTAAGCGATGTTTTTTGGGGGTAAAACTTTATTAATTAAGTACAAACCCCTTGGCACTATTCTACACTTGAATACCATTCCAACGGTGAAAAAATCACATCAACTGGAGTTTGGCCACAAAATTTATGCCTAAATTTACCTATTGTGTTTAACCACCATAATTTGAGAGGATGTCATGTTAATCCCCATTACTCATGGAAAATGGGATAGCCATGTGGCTGCTATGAAGGATACTTTAGAAGGGTCAAGTTGTAACTCATATTAAGGATTGAATGGGTCAAATTTAACCCCTAGTTGGCTACTGGGTTGTGTTATAACTGCGCCACTCAGAGGAAAAGGGGTTCGATTTTATTCTAGTGTATTTTGTTCCATATCAAAGCAGAGAGTTGTAAGTAGATAGAGAGAGGGCAGAGTAGAGATGGCTTTTGTTGTATAACAACCCATGAGCCACAAGTCTAACTCCTTTGTATTTGCACCACTTCCATATAGAGAAAGAGAGAGTAGAGCATCCTCAGCTTCCACCCATGTTTTCTCCCAAAAGGGTTCCATAGGTCATACATTGGTGTTATTGTGGTTTGTGAATGATTATTTTATTTGTTCTCTATTTTCTACATTTTACATATTGCATGCATAAGTAGAACTTAGTAGTTTAATAAATCCAGAAAATCTAAGGAAAATTAACCCTAATAGTATAGATTTCATATTTCAATATATTTTTAATAGATCTATTATGACGAATTATCTAGCAGAATATCCATAATAGTTTACATAACACTATATTTTATGTATTGAAACTATATGTCGTCTCCATTGTAACACCTTTAGTCTTTAATCTCCCACAAATATTGTAACTGTAATTAATTATGTTAATGATACCTGTAGCAGAAAATAAATGTAAATGGGTCAAAAGACCCAGAATAATTGCAATATGCATTTTTTTTATATATATTTCCAATGATGAAGAAGAGAGTGGCTAATAGAGATCATAATTCATGAGGGGGGAAGTTGTAAGGGAGATTTCTTATTTGATATTTGAACCACCCAACTGCCAATAGTTATGGAAAGGAATGGGAGTGGTACTAACCTACTCCAACTGTATGGGCTACGTATTTAGCCTGGAGACTTTTGATTGACTAGCATCCTAAGGAGAAACCCAAAAGAAACTCTCATGCTCGAAGTGTGTGGGAAAAATAGAGAGGAGAGGAGAGGATAACAATGAGAAATGGAAGGAGGAAATATGTGTGAGAGACATAGAGAAGTGCATGCTAATGAACTAGTGGAATCTATGAGAAAAATACAAAACCACACACAGGGTTGAAAGTGTGACTATGATGGGGCATGATAGATAACCCCCTAAGTCATAGTAGATTTTTGTGGAGATTGTGAAATTACTTAATTGGACATGGAAAAGAATGTGAAAACCTTTAGACATAGCTAGAGGCCAAAGAATTTGTCTAGATAGTTGGCCTTAATGTAGCACATAAGGCATGGAGAAAAGGGAAGGACGAAGAGACTACGAGTTTAGTGAAAGTATCCTTATATCCGAAGGGAGAGTGGCCTTCATGTATTCTACCCTGAATTGAATCTATAGAACACTAAGATAAGCTTCCCCTTAAGGCATTTGATTTGGCTTATGGGTGGCCAATTCTAAGATATTCATAGTGTAGTTGGGCCTATCGTTGGGTGGAGAGTTGCTCTCCATTCTTCAACTTCCCGCAAGCTATAGTGAGTCAGATAAGTGTATAATTTTTTTTATTTTTATTTTTATTTTATTTTTATTTTTTTTGTTAATGAAATTGTACTTTTGTTCAATATTTTATGACTAATGATGAGATAGACTTTCATTTCAAGTTTGAATGGTTGAATGTTTCCTCAACAAGGAGATTGAATACAAATATATGAATGTAATTTGTTATTTTAACATGAGTAATGCCTGGAATGTCCATGTTTTGTAGTGAAGACTCTGTGAAAAAATGCTTCATAGAACATCTAAATTTATTAATTAGAGAAATTCATGAAGCTTGTGAATCTGTTGTAAAACAAAATTGGGACTTTTAGAGTGCTTTTAAATTAATGTATTGAGAGTATATTAATGGAGTGTCACAAATATGGAAATGATCATTTGTTCAAGCACAAGGATGTAACATGACATTTAAATATCTATGGACATTTTGGATTGTTTATCCATATTCTATTTCACCTAGATAGAACCCTAAATATTTTTAGGTTGAAACGTTTTAAGACCTCTCAAAATATTGGGCGAAGTTAATGCTTATTATGGTATGTTTGTTGGGAGAAGTTAAGGATTATTATGGTATGTCTGTGAAGGATGAATAATTCTCATGGCCATATGATTTTTTTATTATTTCTTTATTTTTTCTTTGATTTTTAGCTATGTGTGAAAGAATGGAGAAATAAACTTACACATGTATGATCACAAAACTAAATACGAAGTTAGATAACTAGGATTAGATTCACACCAATTATCTAAACGAAATAATTTATCAAATTTGAAGTATCCCAATTGGAAAGATATTAAATGGTAATTATGTCAAATTTAAATGCAGGCTTGTTAAGACATTCTCTTTATGGGTGGAAATCTTGTATTTTTCCCTATAATTTGGATGGACTAAAGTTACGCATTGTGTGAAAGAAGGCAATGTGTCCAAATGTAATCTTTCATGTTTTTACTTGGTAAGAATTGGTATGGAGTTTCCACTTATGAAATAAAGTTCTATTTTCTATCTTCCTATTAACAATATTTATTAATCCCATCAAGGAAAATGTATACTTATGCTTTTATGTTTATAAGGCTATGACCTCTTTGAAAAATCTCACTAAATCTAAAGTTGGTTGAATGTAGAAAAGTAAGGCAATGAGGAGAATGGGTGAGTGTTAAACCTTTCCATAACATGTTGGAGAAATTGACTAAGTATGGGTTGTGCAATTAAAGGATAGAAAACTTCGGCTGCAAATTAACATTGAAAAAACTTGACTAAGTATGGGTGATGCAAATTAAAGGATTTGAAATTTGGAGTGCAAAATAAATGATACAAAAGTGGAGAGGTAATGCTTGTGGAGGTTTGTCTGAATCGCAACATTGGAAAAATTGACTAACAACATTGGAAAAATGACTAAGCATAGGCTGTGAAAATTAAATGGATAGGAATTTTGGGTACAAATTAAATGATGCAAAAATGTGGAGGTGAGGGTAAATTCCATGCCAAAAAAATGATATTGAATTAATATTGTTTTGGGAAAGTGGTCCAGATATTTTGACTTGCACATACTTCTTCGTAAATAATAAATTTAATGATGGATGACCTAGGTAAAAAGGTAAAAATTTCCTTCATAAAAGAGTTATGTAATAAATATAAATAATTTAAGTTATAACCCTATGTTAGTAAACATGAAAGTGATTTATTGGCTAAAAATGTTTAGGGTAAAAAGGTAAGAATTTCCTTGGTTAAAAAGTTGCATAATAAATATAAATAACTTAATTTTAACCCTATGTAATAATTATAAAATTAATTTTATGGGACTGGGGAAATTACATGGCATGGCCATGTGGCCCTAGTGCTAGCACGACATACCTTTCCCAAGTCACAAGTGGCACTGGTTTCCATGTCATGTAACATGTGTCATATGTATGGGCATGTTGGTGTGGTGTTGTTATAAGAAGCTTATAAGGGCCATATATTGGTGTCCTCCACTCACAATAGGACAAACATTACATTATTGGAAAGCTCTCGAAAATGATGGCCTTAGAAGTGGGATTTGAAGTGAAAAAAACTGAAAAAATGTATAACCCCGCATCCTTAAGATGACTTATGGGGATGGGCGTGTTACATATGTAACGCCTTATAATGCTTTACTTGATACGAATATCATCTCCTAGATGAGAGTTACATGAAGTGGTTATTTATAAATTTCTTTTAGATATTCCCATGGTTAGCTCATAAAAATATATCAACAAATATAATATTTACAATGAGGTTATGCTCATTTGTGTGACGTATATTTTTGTATTTTTTAGTGATTTCGAAATATTTGTACTTGTCTTGTAGTTTTTGACCTCTTCTACAAAACCATATCCTTTGTTAACTCTACCTGCGCATCTAGTGTTAAATCCTCTCTAGAGAGTAGTACTTGCTCCCCTTCCTGATCTAACATGGAAGTCTCACAATGTTCTAGATTTTTGACATTCACTACCTAGTAGATGTGCATGTATCAAGGTAGACTTATTCAATAGGCATTATTTCCCAACTTTTGTAGTATATTAAAGGGACCAAATCACAGAGCTTTAATTTTCTTACGAGGACCCGATAGCCTATCCTTATTCAACTATAACCATACTTTGTCTCTTACCTTGACTAACTTATTTATTTTATGTTGATCATGCCCGGCGTTATACTTTTGTTGTGACTTACTCAATGTCTTGTATACTAGCATATGTATATGCTTGATCTTCTCTATAAATTCCTCAACTTTTAAAGCATCCCCTATGAGATCTTCCTTCACTCCTTGTTTCCCATATGCAATATCCAAAGGTGGTGGTAGAAAATATCCAAAACAAGTTTCAAATGGGGACTTACCAATAGAAGTGTGGGTTGCTCTATTATAAGAGTGTTATATGTGTGTGTGTGTGTGTGTGTGTGTGTGTGTGATTTTCATCTCAAAGTCTTTGAATGCCACTAAATCCACATAAATGAGTAATTTATGTTCTTTTCTCTTACTATGAAATGATGCAGGGGAATCTTGCATTATTAAAAATATATGTATTTATTTTCTCCTAAGTCTAAGAAGTGTCTAGAGAAAAAATCTGTAATAGAATTTGATTATATCTACTTATAATATAGTTAAGACAAGCTCATAAATTTGAGAGGATTCCCATCAACTTCTCCAAAACTATAGGAGAAGTATTATCTCTTGAACCATCAAGATGTTTCCTTCTTCAAGTGTAAATAGGGATGTAATTCATTTGTTTAGGAGGAAGGAAAAGTCTCAGCTTCTAATAATACATAAAAGTTTGATTTTTTTTTATTTTTTTCTTGGTTATTATTTTTTTTAATGATTTTTGAGTACATGTAGAGTCGACACCATTTTTTGGTATCAAACGGCAGAATAGTTTTTTAAGAAAGCTTGTGTGAAAAGCTATCAACATCTCTATAGATAAAATATGCTAAGCCTAGGTGTTGTGTAAGAGTCAATGCAATTAAGGATTATAGGCATTGCCATTGTTAGAACACCCAAGATCAATGGTGTATGAGAATTTTGTGGTTTATTGTTGTCGCCACTACTGAAGCCAAGAGAAAAAAAAACAGAGCCACTTGGAGGAATAACTATCTGTTGTAAGAGAGTGCAAATTAAAGCTATTGTAAGAGTGTGTGAAGTTGAGCATTGTCTATTGTGCTTGACCTTTTCAGTCCAGGTGTCATGCTACTTGGAGGAACTATGAAGTGAGCTTCCTATATCAAGGGCGAGCACAAAAAAGGAGGTGCAATCTTATTTTGGTGTGAGTTAAGAACCACAGTGACAACGTTTGCGACAATCAATGGTTTATGAAATGCGATTCAAATGTTTTTCACAGGCAACATGAGAATTTGGTTGTGGTAGAGGTCATCGTTTCCTCACTCATTTGTGTTCCATGACTATTTTATTTGTTGGACCTGCATGTGGAGTGAAAGTGCAAGTGCAACGATTGGGCTCAATGGAGAGAAGCATAATGGGCATACCAATGGAATTGTAGGTAGCTAACCAATGGAATTAGAGAGATTTGATTTATGCATAAGAGAGTGCATATGAATGTTTTGAATGATCTCCTCATCCATACCAATCACACATTATAATCTGAAATCTGTAATACAGTTCACAAGCATAGGGAGTTTCTTGGACCTACATCAGTTGGAAAGAAGTATAGAGGTCTCCAAGGAAGGGGCCATCTACATCACAAGGCTCATCCTCCTCAATTTACTTGATCTCTGTAGCATTATCAATAGATCATTGGATAGCATATATAATAGATTCACATTTAAAACTTATATAATCATTTTTCTGTGGTATAATGTTTTTTTATTATACACTTGGCGCTTTACTTTATCTCTAAAGGGGACAAAAATTTTTGAATATGCACACTTCTATTTTCTACAATTGAAACACGCAAGAAATTGAAATTTGTCAATCTTTTACAATTTCTAATTGGATCTGGCCTTTTGTATTGGAAAAAAAGATAAGAAGAAAATAAAAATGGCACATAGATACCTTGGAGCTATAGGAAGAGGAATAGGCTGAGGAAGATAGTAGTTAACCAAATCTCAATCGAAGAAGTAAGAAGCATACAAATAAGATTAGATGTGATGGAGATGAGACAAAAATGAGGATTTGACTTGAGTGACATCGATAACTATGAGGAGTCCTTAGAAGAAGAAGTTGATGTTGGAGAAGAAAATCATGCAGAAATAATGATTAATATTTTTTTATTTTGAGGAAAAACATGTTAATAGTTTTGAAACCAACGTTTCGGACTAGCTTAGTGAGTCCATCATCAGGGCAATGAGATTTGTTTTTGAGAAGAGAGAGCGTGAAAAATACGGAGCTTATTAATAGTTATTTGAAAAATATTGTTGTTGTCTTCATTAGTAGTCGGCTTAGAAATGGTAAATTAATTAATACTTATTTAATTAATTTATTTAGATGGGTATTTATTATATTTATTATATATTATTATTTATTTATTTAGTTATCATTTTATTATATTATTGTTTATTTATATATATATATATATATATAATTTATTATTTAAATTTCAAACAAAATAAATCTATTATTTATTTATTATTATTTTTATTATATTTATTATTTATTAATTTATTAATTTATTATAAATAAATAAAAATAAATTAATAAATACTTATTTATTTAGATAGGTATTTATTATATTTATTATATATTATTATTATTTATTTATTTAGTTATAATTATATTATATTATTGTTTATTTATATATATAATTTATTATTTAAATTTCAAATAAAATAAATCTATTATTTATGTATTATTATTTTTAATAAATACCTATTTATTTAGATAGGTATTTATTATATTTATTATATATTATTATTATTTATTTATTTAGTTATAATTTTATTATATTATTGTTTATTTATATATATATAATTTATTATTTAAATTTAAATAAAATAAATCTATTATTTATTTATTTATTATTATTATTATTATTTATTTATTTATTAATTTATTTTTATTTATTTATTATAAATAAATAAAAATAAATTAATAACTACCTATTTATTTAGATAGGTATTTATTAAATAGATAGGTATTTATTATATATTATTATTATTTATTTATTTAGTTATAATTTTATTATATTATTGTTTATTTATACATAATGTATTATTTAAATTTCAAATAAAATAAATCTATTATTTATTTATTATTATTTTTATTTTTATTATTATTATTATTATTATTATTTATTTATTTATTTATTTTTATTTATTTATTTATTTATTATTATTATTATTATTATTATTATTATCTATTATTTATTATTATTATTATTATTATTATTTATTTATTTTTATTTTATTTAATAGGGGTTTCCAGGTGTCACTTAACTTTAGTCCGTCGTCTCTATTCATATTATTGGAGGATTTTTCGATTTCAATTGCTTCTTTTACCCTTCTTTTTAAATAATGGTCTTCCTTATGAATTAATTTTGCTTGTTCCATGCAAATATAATGTGAGGAGGAACAAGCATGCTCAGCTAGCCCAGATTTTTCTGACCTATTTCTTGAAATGTCAATAATATGCTCTTTTAGCCTAATGCCAAAGGATCTCCCTGTTTCACCTATATATACATTGCCACAAGAGCAAGGAATTGAGTATACTCCTTTGTGATTTTTTGGGTCAATTAGGTCCTTGGCAGAATCTAGCATGTTTTTGATGGTATTAGGGGGTGTGAAGGCAACCATAATGTTATGCTTGGTGAGAATTCTAGCGATTTTGTCAATGGTTCCTTTAATATAGGGTAAGGAGATTCTAGGGTTTTCCAGAGTCTTCCTTTTTTGGGTATTGGTTGTGGATTCTTTGAATATCTTTTGGATAATGTTTTTCTGATAGCCATTGTTGATGAAGACCTTGTAGAGATGGTTAAGTTCTTCTTCTAAATGATCAAGGTCAGAGATTCTTGAAGCTCTGGTAGTTAGGGTTTTGATGACTCCTACTTTTTGCTTTGGATGGTGGTGGGAATTAGAGTGAAGATATTTGTCGGTGTGAGTTTGTTTTCTGAAGACCTGGTGGCTTAGTTTGCCATTTTTCTTGGTAAGGAGGACATCTAGGAAGGGGAGTTGGTTGTCTTTTTCAATCTCAATAGTGAATTTAATGTGTTCTAAGAGGCTGTTTAAGTGGGATAAGAATTCATTAAGTTTATCTAAACCATGTCTCCATTTAGCGAAAATATCATCTACATATCTTTTCCATTCATCAGGTGTAAAGGGGAAAGATTTAAGGGCCATTTGTTCAAAATGTTCCATATATAAATTGGCAATCAGAGGAGATAAAGGAGAACCCATGGCAACTCCATGAGTTTGCTCATAGATTTTACCTTTGAAGCTGAAGTATGAAGATTTTAGGCAAATGTCTACTAGTTCTACAGTTTCATGGTCTGTAATATTCTTTAAAACTTCTATGGCTTTATCTACAGGAATCATAGTGTAGAGAGACACTACGTCAAAGCTAACTAGGAGATCATTGTCACTGATTTCCAGGTTTTTAATCCATTCTATGAAAGAAGCAGAATCTTTGATATAAGAGGGAGTGTTACCTGATAAAGGTCTAAGCTTGTTTGCAAGGTATTTTGCTAACCAGTAAGTGGGTGATCCTATGGTGTTCACAATGGGTCTCAGAGGAATTCCAGATTTATGGATTTTGGGAACCCCATAAATTCTAGGGATGATGGCACTATTTGGTATTAATCTGTTCTTAATAGTAGAATCAAGAGAGGAGTTTTTGATTTTGTTACTAACTAAGCGGAGAATTTTGTTGCTGGGGTCCTTGTTAAGAATTCTATAGCAGCCACTCTTGTTAAGGTGTTCTTCCATCTTATTGTCATAATCTGTCCTATCCATAATAACAATGGCATTTCCTTTGTCTGCTTTTAAAACTATGATGTCCTTATTCTTCCTAATGTTTTTTAAAGCTATGGATTTTTCTTTGGAGATGTTGCTGGGAGGAGGTCTAGCATTTCTAAGAATTCTAGCCACGTCTTGTCTTATTTCTTCTGCAACATTTTGATTAGAGTTTCTGATGATGACCTCAATGTTACTAATGATATCATACACAGGTATTTTTGCTGGAGATAAAGCAAAATTCAGGCCTTTTTCTAGCAGCGTTTTCAAATTGTCATCTAATGCTAGATTTGAGAGGTTGATAACTGTTTCTTTTTTAGTATTATTTATCCTTTGCGCTGTCTGGCTGTTTATTTGCGTGAGAGTATCTTTAACCTGCGATTTGCGTGAGAGTATCTTTAACCTGCGATTGTGGGATTTAACACCAAATCAAAATTGAAAGTGCCTATGTATGAATGAAACTTAAATGTCGAAGAATTTATTGATTGGATCAAAACCATGGATAAATATTTTGACTACGAGAATTTAATCGAGTAGAAGAAGGTGAAATTTCCAATGACTGGATTGAAGGGACATGCCTCGCTATGGTGGGACAACATGCAAGAAAAGCTAAGGAACAAATGAAATAATAATATTACTAACTAGGATTGAATGGTGGTGAAATTAAAACGTAAATTTACACCCCAAGATTATCAACTAAATCTATTTAAACAAATGTAAAACCTAAAGAAAAATCAAGTATGTGAAAGATTATACAAAATAATTTTATAAGATAAGTGTAAGAGCTAGTCATATAGAATAAGGCATTGAAAAGGTAGCTAGATATAATACTAATTGTTTAAGATATCAAATCTAAGATGAGACGAGTATTTTGCCTCTAAGAACTGTTGAAGAAACATATCAGCTAGCTCTCAAGGTGGAAGGGAAATTGGCAAGGAAACAAAGTGAGAGAGGAAAGGAGAAAAGTACAATGGGAAGCATAGGATAGATGAGAAATTGAGGAATATTTCCAACCCACACAGAAAATGGAAGTAGTCCATATTAGCTAAAACAATCATCGAGAGAAGGATACTTCAGAGGGAGAAGACCCTATCAAAGAGGTAGAGGAAGATATTTTTTAGTTAGATATTACATATGCAACACGATTGGCCACAAATCAGTTGAATGTCCATAGAACACTTCCACAAATATATGAATCATCCACATTACTCAAATTGATACAGAAAGTGTGAAGTCTTACATGCATGAGAATGCACCTAAAGTTGGAAAATATCTAATGAAGAGAATTGTTTTGAAGCCTTCTAAGGATATTAAGGAGCCTTCAAAAAGAAAATCATTATTCAGAACCACCTGTAAGTCAAAAGGTAAATGTTGTAGAGCTGTTATTTATAATGGAAGTACTAACAATTTGGTGTCTACATAGATGGTGGAGATGTTAAACCTAAATAAATAGTGCATCGTACTCCATAGAAAGTGTCATGGTTACAAAAAGGACATCATATATTGGTAAATGAACAAATTGAAGTAGAGTTCTAAATTGGATGCTACAAAGATAAAGTACTTTTTGATGTTATGCCAATGGATGTATGTCATGCTCTATTAGGAAAACCTTAGCAATATGAAAAAACAACAATGCACGATGGAAGGAACAACACTTACACTTTTGAAAAGGATGGTGAGAAACACACAATGCTACCATTAAAGAATGAAGGTGCAGTAGCATAGATTAGTAATCAATTGCTAATGATGAGTGAGAATAAGTTTACAAAATTGAAAATTGAAGAGGAAACAGGATATACATTTCCTGATAAGACAGAACAGTTGTTATGGTAATTGATTTTCCTTTAGAAAATCATATTTTGTTAAATAAATATGATAATATGAAGGCTAATGAATTTTCCAATGAAGTGTTGATGAGAGCAGGGATAGATCATCTAGTGATATCCACCACAAGAGATAATTTTCAAAAAGGTATGGTGATGGAAGGAAGTAGTAAAGAAATTGTAACATTTGATCAACACGAAAATGAAGAGAAAAAGGTTGTCTTGAGAGGCAATGAGGGGTTTTTATATGAGAAACCTCAAATTGATATTAAAAATGATATGAGTGAGAAGGTTGTGGAAGATGAAATATTTGTGGGTTTGAGAAAGGATGAGCATGAAAAAGTGATACAGGTAAAATTCCATGCATATGAGGCACAAAATGCGATAATGGATTGTATATGTGTGGAAGAAAGGAAGAATAATAAGACAAATTTCTTTCAAGTTGTCCTGGCATTTATATACATGGTCATGATTTTGATGGTTGAGGATGGGCTTCAGAAGCATAATGAACAAATTATTTTCTTTAACATGTTTTCTTCATGTGCAGGTGAAATTAAAGAATATTGGAACATAATGAAGATAAAAGTTGAAGAAATAAGTTATGGAAATACTTTAATTTATGTAGACAATATTATTATGTTTTGAGCCTTGAGGGGTAGATCAATTGTTCGATTCCCTGATGTTAAATCACCTTTGTTATTAAGAGATCGCAGGTTAAATTTTCTCAAAACTCTCAAGGGCAAGATCCATAATTGAGCCACAGGAAGTGATCCCTTCTAGTGGATCTTCCATAAAAATATTTTGTGGTCACCGATCTCTTGGGTCTATGAACCACATATAAAAAAAAGGATAATTATATTTTGAAAAAAATCAAGAAGAAATAAAATTTCTAGATCAAAGCACTAGAGTACAATTGAGGTGAAAACAGGGTCTACATGCAACAAACAAACCTTAGGATCCACGAGGAAAATATTTGAAGAAAATAATTTATTTTACTAGTGCACTTGAATTTTTTCTAACTTCTAAGTAAAGGAAACAAAAATGAACCCCCAGGGATAGCTCAATTGATCGAGTTCTCATTGCTAAGTACCTTGCCAATTAGGAGGCCACGAGGTCAAATCTGCTCGACACCCTTGGGGTTAGGCCCGACCAGATAAGTCGGTGGGTAGATCCCTTCGGTGGATTTGCCCAAATTATTACCTGTGGATGAACTACAGTTGAAAAAGGAAACAACAATGAATAATTTATGGACAAGAGTCCATGAAAAAAATATTTCCCTTAGGAGTCTAATGAAGGACCATCTTGCATTATTAAAAATATATGTATTTATTTTTTCCTTGGTCTAAAAAGTGTATAGAAAACACTAGATCATGTGAAATTATAGAAAAAATATGTTATCAAAACTAATTGTACTTGTTTATAATATAGTTAATATAGGTTCTTAAGTTTGATAAGGTTTCCCTCAACTTCATCCAAATCTATAGGACATGAATTATCTATTGAACCATCAGGATGTTTCTTAACTCAAGTATAAGTAAGGATTTAATTCATTTGAGGAGGGGGCATGAAAGGTACCAACCTTTCATAATAAATAAAATTTTTAGTTTTTTTTTTTTGAGTGTGTGTAGAGTCTGCAGAATGAGACAATTGTGGTGGCTAAATAAAAGTGAATTGTTGTCCCTCCTTCACCTAGTTTGTTTGTTTTTTTTAACTCTAATAAAATATAATGTATATGTCTCACTTAGAAAGAATGAACATTCTTGTCTATATTCCTAAATTTATTAATTAGATACAACTAAATTATCGATTCAAATCCACTCTATTTTAGATTTTCTTTTTCAATAGGAATAGGGTTGGGGTTGTAACTTCTTCTTTGTTATGGACATACTTATATACCAAGAATCCTTAACTTTCACACCAATGTCAAACATTGTATTTATAATGATGATGTGAACTCCACTAGTGTTATAGTATGTAAAATAAAATATATTATATGTCTCACTCAGAATGAAAGAAGATTCATGTCTATATTCTTTGTTGAATAGACAAAAGTAAACTATTAATTATAACCCATCTTGATGACATTTTTTTCTTAACTACTAAGAGGGGAAATATATTCACATTACAATTACAATTACAATCAATCAAACATTATAATGATAAAACATATCCATTCATTATTATTAACTCCATTAACAAGAACAATAAATTATATGCTTTGGCTTATAATTTAATATTATATAATAACTTTAATAATACAATTAAAAAATTAAAATTATACAAAGTATTATGAAATATCATAATTAACCATTCAATATTATTCCTATTTACATAAATTTTAAAATGAAAAATAAAATTCTCATAATAATTATAGGATAACTTTACAATATTTCAAAAAAAATTAAAAAAATTATAATGAACTTATTTATATAATTAGTATGTGATTTATATTTATATAAAATTTAAGGAATTTTTAAATTATAAAAAAAAATTGATGTGTAAAAATAAGATAAAATAGTTTATAAGGGAAATTTTTAGTAGCGAAACTCAATTTGGAGAATTGGGGTTAAAAATCTTCTAGGCCAATTTCAGATCTTAAGTGATTTTTTTTTGGGGGTAAAACATTATTTCTTAAGAACACACCCCTCAATGTTATTCTACACTTGAATATCTTTTGAAGGGCGCAAAAATCGCATCAACTGGAGTTTGGACACAAAAGTTTTGTCTACTTAAAATTGACCTATCGTGTTTAACCACCATAATTTGAGACGATGCCATGTTCTTTCCAATTAATAATGGAAAAGGGGATAGCCACATGGGTGGTATGAATAAGACTCTAGAAGGTTCAAGTTCTAACTTACACTAAGCGTTGAATGGGTCAAATTAAACACGTAGTTGACTATCAAGTTGTGTTATAACTGGGCCACTAGGAGGTAAAGAGGTTCGATTTTATTCAAATGTAATTGGTTCTATACTAGAGTAGGGTAGATGTGAGTGGATGAAGAGAGGGAAAATAGAGAGTGATTGTGTTTTATAACAACCCATGAGCCACAAGTCTAACTCATTTGTATTTGCACAACTTCCATTCAAAGAAAGAGAGAGTAGAGTAGCCTAACCTTCAAACTACATTTTCTCTCAAAAGGGTTTCCTTGGTCATCTCTTGGTGTTATTGTGGTTTGTCAATGATTTTTTTATTTGTTCTCTATTTTCCACATTTTATATACTCATGCATTGGTAGAAAACAATAGTTTAATAAATCCAGAAAATCTAAGGAAAATTGACCCTCATAGTGTATATTTCAGATTTCAATATATTTTTAATAGATCTATTGTGATTAATTTTCTGGTGGAATACCCATACATATCACTATATTTTATGTATTGAAACTATATGTGGTCTCCATTGTAACACCTCCAGTGTTTAATCTCCCACAAATATGGTAATTGTAATTAATTATGTTAATGATACCTGTAGGGGAAAGTAAATGTAAATGGATCAAAAGACCCAAAATAATTGTAATGAGAATTTTCTTTATATATATTTCCAAAGGCTAAAGAAGAAAGTGGCTAATAGAGATCCTGACTCATGAGGGGGAAAGATGTAAGGGGGATTTCTGATCAGATATTTGTACCACCCAACTAACAGTAGTTATGGAAAGGAATGGGAGTGGTACTAAGCTACTCTAAGTGTATGGGCTACGTACCTAGTCTGGAGACTTCTAATTGATTAAAATCATAAGGAGGAACCTAAAATAAATTTGCATGTTGTGAGTGTGTGGGGAAAAATGGATAGGATAGTAAAGGATAACAATTAGCAATGGAAGGAGGAAGTGTGTGTGATATAGATAAAGAAGTGCATGCCAAAGAACTAATGGAATTTGTGAGAAAAATACGTAACCGCACATGGGGTTAAAAGTATGACTCCAATTGGGAGTGACAGAGAACCCTCTAAGTCATAGTAGACTTTTTTGGATTTTGTGAGATTACTTAATTGGATAGGGAAAACAATGCCAAAACCTTCAGGCTGAGCTAGAGGCCAAAAAAACTATTTGGATAATTGACCTTAATTTAATACATAAGGCATAGAGAAAAGGAAAGGACCTAAGGACTAGGATTTTAGTGAAGGTCTCCCTTTGTGTTGTGTAGGCCCATAGTAGCAATACTATGAAAGTTAATAGGCATAGGATCAGTAATTAAAATGTTAACCATTGATTTCTTGTACACAAAGGAGAGTGGAATTCATGCCTTCTAACCTTATTTGAATCTATAGAACCCTGAGAGAGGCTTCCTCATAAGGCATTTGATCTGGCTCAAGGGTGACCAATTACAAGAAATTAATAGTGTAGTTGTGCCTATGGTTGGGTGGAGAGTGGCTCTCCACTCTTCAGTTTCTCGCAAGCTATTGTGAACCAGAAAAGTGTATAAACTCTTTATGTTAATAGAATTATATTGTTGTTCAATATTTTATGACTAATGTTGAGATAGACTTTCATTTCAGGTGTGAATGGGTGAATGTTTCCTCTAGAAGGGGATTGAATATAAATATATGAATGAAATTTGTTCTTTTAACATGAATAATTCCTAGAATGTCCATGTATTGCAATGAAGACTCAGCCAAAATATCCTTCGTAGAACATCTAAATTAACTAATTAGAGAAATCACTCATTCATGAAACTTGTGAATATGTTGTAAAAACAACTTGGGATTTTTAGAGTTCTTTTAAAGTAATGTATTAAGAATATATAGTTGGGGTGTCAAGAATATGGAAATTTTCATTTATGCAAGCACAAGTATGTAATATGTCATTTAAATATTTATGGACATTTTGGATGGTTGATCCATATTCCATTTCACCCAGATAGAACCCTAAATATTACTAGGTTGAAATATCTCAAGGCCTCTCAAAATATTGGGAGAAGTTAATGCTTATTATGACATGTGTCTAAATGATTACTAATTCTCATGCCCATATGATTTCTTTAGTTTTATTTTCATTTCTAGCTATGTAGGAAAGAATGGAGAAATAAACTTACACATGTATGAATGCAAGACAAATCTAAAGCCTAAGGTAGATAATTAGGATTATATTCACATCAACTATATAAATGGAAGAATTGATCAAATTTGATGTATTCCAATTGGAAATATATTAAATGGTAGTTATGTCAAATTTTAAATGTGGGCATGTTAAGATATTCTCCTTCACTCAGACTTTTTACTTATAATTTTGGTGGACTAAAGTTATTCATTACATGAAAGAAGGCAATGTGTCCAAATATAAGTTTTCATGTTTTTACTTGGTAAGAATTGGTATGGATCTCCCACTTATGAAATAAACTTTATTTTCTCCTTTCCTATTAACAAGATTTATTAATCCCATTAAGGCAAATGTCTATTTATGTATTTATGTTTATAAGCATGTGTCCTCTTTGAAAAATGTCACTAACTCTAAAGCTTCTTGAATGTAGAAGAATAAGGAAATGAGGGGGGTGGGTAAGTATTAAACCTCTCCATAACATGTGATCGTTGGAAAAATTGACTAACTATGGATAGTGCAAATTAAAGGACACAAAACTTCAGGCACAAATTAACATTGAAAAATATTAACTAAGTATGGGTGATGCAAATTAAAGGACTTGAAATTTGGAGAGAAAAATTAAATGATGCATAAGTGCAAAGGTAATGCTTGTGGGAGGTTTGTCTGCATCAAATCATTGGAAAATTTGATTAAGCATGGGCATTGCAAATGAAATGGTTAGGAACTTTGGGTGAAAATTAAATGATGCACAAATATGGAGGTGGGGGTAAATTCCACCATTCCTCACAAGATGGGGGTGAAAAAAATATATTGAAATAATATTGTTTTTGGAAAGTCTTCTAAATATTTTGACTTCGACATACTTCTTCATAAATAATAAATTTTATGATGAATGGCCGGAAAATGTTTTGGTTAAAAAGGTACGAATTTCTTTGATAAAAGAGTTACATAATAAATATAAATAATTTAAGTTATAACCCCATGTTAATAAACATAAAAGTAATTTATTGGTTGAAAATGTTTTGGAGTAAAAAGGTAATAATTTCCTTGATAAAATATACCGATGAGGTAGACCAGTTGGTTTGAGTGTGTTTTAGTCTAAGCCAGGTCATAGGTTCAAACCTCATGTGAAGGGGTTGAGTATACAAGCTATTTTAAAATCAGCCTCGAGGTTTATCTCAATTGATCGAGTTCATGTTGCCAAAATTAGCTCGCAAATGGGAGGTCATGAGGACAATTCTCCTCGATGCCCTTGGGGTTAGGATCTACTAATAGTCTAACTAGATGTGATCCCTTTGATTCGATCAACCTAGATATTTCCTTGTAAAGAAATTATTCCTTTGGTAAAAGAGTTACGTAATAAATATCAATAATTTAAGCTATAACCCAATGTTAATAATTTTATGGGACTAGGGAAATGACATTTTGTCATATATATGGACATATTGGTATGGTGTTAGTATAAGAAGCTTCTAAGGGCCATATATTGGTGTCCTCGATTCACACTGGAACAAACCTTACATCGTTGGAAGGTTATTGAAAATGATGGCCTTAGAAATGGGATTTGAAGTGAGAAAAAAAAATAAAAACTTTATAATCCCACATCCTTAAGATGAATTACAAGGTTTGGTGTGTTACATCTATAAAGCCTTATAATTTTTTACTTGATACCAAAATCATCTCCTAGATGAGAGTTAGATCATGTGGTGATTTATAAATTTCCTTTAGGTATTCCCATGGTTAGCTCACAAAATTAGATCAACAACTACAATTATTACAAAGAGATTATTCTCATTTGTGTGACTAATATTTTTGTATTTTTTAGTGATATAACAAGATTTGTCCTTATCTTAAAGTTTTGGACCTCTTCTACAAAACCATATCCTCTGTTAACTCTATTTAAGCATATGGTTTTAAATCCTCTCTAGAGTGTAGTACTTTATCCTCATCTTGATATAGTATGGAAGGCTCACAGAGTTATATATTTTCCACATTAAATACCAAATATATGTGCATGTATTAGCATAGACTGAGTTGATAGGCATTATCTCCCAACTTTTGTAGTATATCAAAGGGACCATATCACATAGCATTGATTTTCTTGCCAAGACCCTATAGCCACTCCTTATTCAATTGTAACCATAGTTGTTTCCTATCATGAATATCCTCTTTGTTTTGTGTTGATCATGCATGGTATTTTACTTTTATTGTGACTTCTTCAATGTCTTGTACTTGCTTATGAATCTGCTTGATCTTCTCCACAAATTTCTCTACCCTTAAAGCATCCCTATGAGATCCTCCCTCACTCCTTCTTATAGCCCATGTGCAATATTCAAAGATGAAGGTGGAAAATATCCAAAACAAGTTTCAAATGGGGGCTTCACAATAGAAGTGTGGGTTGCTCTATTATAAGAGTGTTATATATATACCATAATTTCATCCCAAGTCTTTGGATGCTACTAAATCCACACAAATGAGAATTTTATGTTATTTTCTCTTACTATGAATGATGCAAGAGCATCTTGCATAGTTAAAAATATATGCATTTATTTTTTTATGAGTCTAAGAAGTGTCTAGAAAATACTAGATTATGTAAAATTTAAGAGAAAATATGTAATTGAAACTGATTGTATCTATTTAGAATATAGTTAATATAGGTTTCTAAGTTTGAGAGGATTCCCCTCAACTTACTCCAAATCTATAGAAAAGGAATTATCTCTTGAGCCATCAATACGTTTCCTTCCTCAAGTATAAATAGTGATGTAATTCATTTGTTTAGGAGGAAGGAAAGGTCTAAGCCTCTAATGATACATAAAAGTTTGAGTTTTTTTATTGTTTTTGAGTACATGTAGAGTCTACACTAGTTTTTGGTATCAGAGAGTATAATATTTTTTTATCTAGAATGGATCATTATATTGTTTGTCATCCATCTTGAGGCTTTTAGAGTGGAAAAAGTGGAGGAATCAGCTCTCAAGACCTTATTTACCGATGGGACCCAATTTGGAAAATTAGTCTAAAACCTTTCGGGAGAATTTTGAGACATCAAATGATGTGTTTTTGGGGTTAAAACTTTTCTACTTGGTGCAACACATTTCTTTCCTATTCTACACATAGATACCTTTCCAGTGATGAAAGAACCACTTCAATCAAAATTCGTATACGAAAATTATGACATTTAGAAGTTGAAATTCCTATTTTCACCGCCATAATTCGAGAGGATGCCAAGTCAAACCCAATTATTCATGAAAAAGGGGTTAGCCATGTGATTATAACGAATAATACTCTAGAATATTCTATATTGTAACTCTAGTTAAGGGTTGAGGTAGTCAAACCTAACCACTAGTAGGCTATCAGGATGTGTTATAACCATGCCACTAAGAGGAAAAGGGGTTACATTCTATTGAGTGAATTTATTCCATAATTGAGAAAAAATAGCCAAGAGGGGTAGGAGATAAAGCACACAAAGAGATTTTGTGCATTTTAGTAGCCCCCACAGGCCATAGACCATACTTATTTGTACTCGCAGACATTTTCTATTCAGAGAAAGAGAGCAGAGCGATCTCACCTTCCAACTGGGTTTTTCTCCCAAAAGGGTTTCCCAGGTCATGACTTAATGCGTGTGTGAGATTTTATTTTGTTGTTATTTATTCTCTACATAATTTTAATTTGCGTGCATACACTATTAACAATAATCTGCAGATCCATAAAGCTAAAAGAAAATAAAACTGTAATAGTGTCAAATTTCATATTTTAAATATAATTTTAATATATATGTTGTGACGAACTACCCAATATAATATCAACAATAGTTTACGGATCGTATTGGTATCAGAGAAATTTTCTTTGGTTATATTGAAAATATTTGCAAGGGATCTAGATCAGGTGGGCCAAAGGTTGTAAAATCCTAAGCATAACCAACAAATCTATGAATAAGGGCCTTGTGATCCTGCAGAGGGCAGGTTTTTTCGATTGGAACAACAAGTCGTAGATATAAATCGTAATGTAAATCTCCTCATGATGACCCTAAGCAATAAGCTTTGGATATTCAGAAAAGGTGGGGGTTACAATGCCAGGAAAAATCAGAGGAGGAATGAGGAGATTAGGAAGAAACAAAGAACCAGCTAAAGAAAGGACCTGAAAAAAATCAACCCAGTTCAAGTGTCGTGAATCAATCATAGTCCCTGTTCAAATGGAATTGAAGGTAGATATTAAGTTGTACCATGGCAAGAATGATGCTCTGCAGCTAAATCATTGGTTACAACAATTAGAAGTGTATTTTAGTGTTCATATTATAGAGGAGGAACAAGAAATTTCATTTGTGTGACTCAAATTAGAGGGCCATGCCTTAACTTAGTGGGAAAGACACATGGAGACCCTGAGTTTGGAGGTAGATCCTCCAGTGACTAAGTGGGAGGACTACAAAACCCTCATTAAGTCACAATTTTACCTTATTAGGTATGTATAATACCACTAGATCTGGCGGCCCTACTTTAGTAAAAAGTTGGGGAAAAGTGTGTAGGAGTATACCATAGACTTCAGAAAGATGGCCATAATGTTGGATATCTCCCCAAAGAACCCAGATGTACTCCTGAAGTATTTGGGGGGTCTACACCGCCATCTATGTGAGAAAGAGATGTTTCTCAAGCCCATAGAGATAGATAATGCTTGTGTATAGGCACGGTACCTGGAGAACATAGGCCTAAAGAAAGCGAAACCAAGTGGATCAAAGTAGAGGGATCAAAAAGGCTCTTTTAAGGAGGGGAAGGAGAAGAAAAAAGTGGGAAAAGATAAAAATATGATAGCCACAACGCATCAGTACAAAGATCCCAACAACCACTACAACATTAAGGACCATACAGAGGAGAAGTATTGGAAGTGGCATCTAGAGCTTAATCCGAAGAAAAAAAAAAGACAATAAGAAGAAGAATCTCATGGCCACTAATTTGAGCAACCAAGTTGAAATCAACTCGAATGTGGATGAGAAGATCATTTGTATGTCATTGCAAAAGGAGGTGAATCTGAGTACCCTTCAACAATAGGAAGAGAAAGAAATCACCAAACTCTTCGGTATAAAGATACAAGTCAAGAAGACCGTGATTGATGCTCTATTTGACTCGAGATCGTAGGTGAATCTCATTACAACAGAGCTAGTCAAGAAATTAGTATTGGAAGTTCGTGATCATCCAAGATCGTATCCACTAGGATGGGTAAATAACGATGCAGAACTGAAGGTAACGAAACAATACAAAATTATATTTTCAATCAATGTTGATTTTATTGATGAGGTAGAACTAGATGTGGTTCCCCTTGATCTATGTGGAGTCATGTTTGGGAGTGCCTATATGTACACGTCAGATGCAATATACATGCATAGAACCAACTAATATTGGCTCGTTAAGGACGAAAAATTGTTCACCATCAACTCGCACAAAGGAAAGCAAAAAATTTTGCTAGTAAGTGCCAACCCAGCCAATAAATTGATCAGTTCTGGAACAAGAAGTATGTTTTATTGTTTAAGAGAAATTCAGTTTCTATAAGTTAGTAAGAGGCAAGGCATCCTTGGAGGGGTTTACTAAGAAACATAAACAACAATTGGAAGAGTTTCTAAAAGCATACAGGGATGTGTTCAGGGAGCCTAAAGGGTTTCCACCTAAGAAACAAGTGGAGCATGAGATCTAGCTATTGCCGGACTCCCGATTGCCAAATATTGGGTTGTATGGATAGTTTGTTATAGAAGCAAGTGAGGTGAAAAAACAATTGCAACAACTATTGGAATATGATTTCATTCAACTGAGTACATCACCATGTGGGTCAACCATCATCATTGTGCCAAAGAAGGATGAGACTTGGTGGATGTGTATAAATTATAGGGTGTTGAACAAGATCACCCTCAAGAATAGGTACCCCCTGCTTAGGATAGAGGATCTATTGGATTAGCAACAAGCGAAATATTTCATCAAGATGGATTTAAAGTCTGGATATCATCAGGTTTAATTCAAGGATGAAGATACCTGGAAGATCGCCTTCAAAACCAGGAAAGGTTTGTATGAGTGGTTAGTCATTCCATTTGACCTAAGAAATTCACTAGCTATGTTTATGAGATTAATGAATGATCTACTACGCCCTTTTATAGATTCATTTGTTATTGTCTATTTGGGTGATATAATGGTATACAACGTTATCTAGGAGGAGCACATCCCACATTTAACACAAGTGTTGGAGACATTAAAGAAGCACCAACTACTAGCAAATCTAAAGAAATGAGAGTTTTCGCAATAGTATTTGGTGTATCTAGAGTATGTGATAGGTGGAGGAGAGCGGAAGATAGATCCTACGAATATGGAGGCAATCATGAAATGATCAATTCCTACTAGTATTTTTAGGTTAGGAGTTTCGTTGGGGTGACACAATACTTGAAGAAATTCATAACCTCGTTTTTAGTGGCAGCAACACCGTTTCACGCAATAACAATGTGGAAATAGTTTATAGTGGGGAAAGGGTCAGTAGAGGGCTTTCGAGGAGCTAAAGAAGAATATCAATCGAGCACCAATTTTTACATTAACAAACTTACATCAACCCTTTGAAGTGGATACAGAGGCGAGTAGGTATGTTAGGGAGTGGTATTGATGCAGGGAGGAAGGCTTGTATGCTATCATTTTGAAGTATTTCACTGGAAAGTTCTTAACTACCCTACCTATGACAAGGATTTTTATGCCTTGATATAAGCTATGAAGAAGTGGAAGCACTATATGATGGGAAAGGAGATAAGTAATCCACATAGATCACCAACTGCTACAGTATCTGCAATCCCACAATAAGCTACAAAATACTAGGTATTACAAGTGGATGGGGTTTCTATAGTAGTTTCATTTGGTGATCAAGTACAATAATGGAAGCACAAACAAGTTGGTCGGCATGCTCTTAAGGCCACCCACATCAAAGATTACAACTTTGTGAATTGTTATGCACATAGAGCTATTCACTGATGATGCATACAAAGAGGCATATTCAGAGGATGAGGACTACAAGGATGTGTTTTAGTAGTTGTAGAGTCAGAGTCATGCGCACAATGGTGACAACACCATTATCTACCATCTCTAGGATGGGTTACTCTACAGGTTGGAGAACCAATGTGTTTTTAAGTTGAGCATCTGTAGTTAATTAAAGAGGCTCATACCTCCAAGGTTACAGAGCACTTGGTGTAGGGAAGACTGTGGCCAACTTGTACAATTATGTGTATTGGCCCAAGACGAAAGAACATGTAGCTAAGTTCATAAGAGGATGTATGCTCAGTTTTACCATCAAGCATAGCACTAGGAAACATGGTCTATATCATTCCTTACTTGTACTCACTCATCCTATGTGTAAAAACCCCGATTAAAAATCCATGTAATAAAGTTAATAAATGAAAAATAAGACCAAGGTCATTGGACACGTATTCCAAGTTGAATTTTAGGCAAAAAAACATAGTGATGGGGATCACTTGTGATTAATAAATGGCTATGGAAATTGGCAAAGGAAATGGCTAAGGAAAATAGGCATTAAATGGCATTTTATCTATGAAATAATTGAAAATAGGAGTAAAGGAAGGTGAAAGGTCATAGAATTGCACGTGAGGAAATATGAAGGGAAAATAGAGGAAAATGAAGAAAATATAGGCCTTAATGATAAAAAGGCTTCAAGGATCAATTCACAACTTTTTGTCAGTGTGAGAAACCTTTTATTAGTTTTAGTTTGGAGCTCTCTTCTATTCTCTCTCTCATACTCTTGCACACTTAGAGTTTCTTGGAGCACTCTTAAAGGATTTTGGCATACTTTTAGATTTGGAGAAAGAAGGCAAAGGAAAAGCAAGAAAGCACAACAGGATAGAGGGATCAACAACTACAATGGATTTTCTTTGTAGATATCGAGTTTCATGTAATATTTCCTTGCTAGTTTTGGCATGTATGGTATATTCATATAGTTATTTGGTCATGATCTATCATTGGCATGGAGGATTGCCTGGATTGATAGTGGTTTTTCCTAGCCTTGCCATTTCCTAGATAACCATGGCATTGTGGGTTTTCCTATTTGTTTTATAGTTTGTTTTCATGTTCCTTATGGATGTGGGTTGAGTTATTAGTTCCTTGAGCCTTGGTTGGACAAACGCTCTGGAAGCCCTGTAACAACTTGGGTTGAGTTACTAGTCTTGGAAGCCTTGGTTGGAAAAATGCTCTAGAGCCCTTGGTGGGTTGGGTTACTAGTCCTAGAGCCTTGGTTGGAAAAATGCTCTAGAGCCCTGTCACAGTTGTGGGTTGAATTACTAGTCTTGGAGCTAGTTTGGAACAAATTCCTTGGAACCCTTGATAGCTTGGGTAGAGACCGATATGGTGATGGTTAGTGATGTCTGACCGTGAGGTGGAATCATTGTTTGAGAGTTGAGGTGTTTAACTCCTGGGGGTCTTGTAGTACCTGAGGAAGGTTAGTAGAGTTTTCGTCTATCGATTGCACTTCCTTAATTATACTTAGGAGGTTGAGTCATATCATAGTAACTCTTCGTCACATATTTACCCCTGTGGAATGATGAACTTGGGTAAGTGCGGGAGGAGGGTATTACACTTGGGAGAGAATTTTCATGGACTTTGTGTGAGGTTTACCAACAACCAGGAAGGGACATGACTTCATGTTTGTGGTAATTAATAGGTTCAACAAGATGTGTTGTTATGCCCTATAAAAACACCATCGGTGAGAAAGAAGAAGCAAACTTGTTCTTTGGGATACCAAGGAGAATCATTTCAGATAGGGAAACAATATTTCTCAGTGCATTATAGACTACATTGTGGGAGAATATGGACACAATGTTGAAGAGATATACAACATTCCATCCACAGAACTATGGTCAGACATAAGTAGTCAACAAGACTTTGGTGCAAATATTGAGGGGATAAAACCAGAAGCATTCAAATACTTGGGATGAAAATATGGTATATATACAAAATTTTTACAACAGAGTAGTCCACACTTCTACATGAAATTCACCATTTGAAACTTGTTTTGGATATTTGTCGCCTTCACCTTTGGACATTACTTATGGGCAACAAGGAGGACTGAAGGAATATCTACAAGAGACACTTTTAGGGCTAAAAATTTTATAAGGAAGATTAGGCAGATCCATATACAAGTACAAGAGACACTTCATAAGTCACAGGAGAATATAAGGGCAAGCATGATCAACATAGAATAGAGAAATCATTAAGGTGGGAGACATAACATGGCTACAATTGAACAAGGAGATGCTACAGGGGCTTGGTAAGAAAATCAAGGATCTGGGGTATGGTGCCTTCAAGATATAGGAAAATGTGGGTGATAATTCCCATCAAATTAGTTTACCACCATACATGCACATTTAAATAGTTGTGAATGTAGAGAATTTGAAACTCTATGAGCCTTACATGCTAGATCAGAAAGAGGAAAAATTCCTACCTTTTATGGAGGATTTGACACTAGTTTCTCAGGCAGAGTTGACAGAAGATACAATTTTACAGAAGAGGTCGAGAACTACAAGACAGGGGAAGTATAACCTTTGGAAAATTTTGGTTAAAAGACAACTTCTAGACAAAGCTAAATGGTACAGCCTAGAGAAGGTGGAGGAAAATTTTCCTCACCTCATTCAGTAGAAGCTTTTGGGGACCAAAAGCCTCCTAAAATTGTGAGGTGTGATATAGAATGTAATATTATATTGTTTTTCATCCATATCAATGCTTTCATAGTGGAAAAAGTGGAGGAATTAGCTCACAGGACCTTATTTATCGGCGATACCAATTTGGAAAATTGGAGTATGGAACCTTCTAGGAGCATTTTGAGGCATCAAAAAACATTTTTTTGGGGTAAAAATTTGTTGCTTTAGCATTGCACCTTTTCTTCCTATTCTACATGCAAAGACTTTTCCAACGACGCAAAAACCATGTCAATTGGAGTTTGTACGTGAAAGTTATGCCACTTAGAAGTTAACCTTCCTATTTTCATCACCATAATTTGAGAGGATGCCACATCATCCCCCATTATTCATGAAAAATGGGCTAGCCATGTGATTATGGTGAAGAATAATATAGAGGAATCTATATTGTAACTCTGGCTAATTGTTGAGGTAGTGAAACCTAACTAATAGTAGGCTATTGAGTTGTGTTATAACTGGGCCACTAGGAGGAAAAGGGGTTCCATTCTTTCGAGTGAATTTTTTCCATAGCGGAGAAAAAATAGCTAAGTGGGATAGAAGATAGAGCACACAGAGAGGATTTGTACATTTTAGTAGCCCATAGGACATACCTCTATGTATTCAAACATGTTTCTATTCAGAAAATAAAGCATAGTGACATCACCTTCGAGCTGAGTTTTCCTCCCAAAAGGGTTTTCTAGGTCATATCTTGTGTCACATGTTTGTGTGAGATTTTATTTCAATGTTCTCTATTTTTTGCATAATTTTAATTCGCATGCATACACTATTAACAATAATCTACATATCTAAAAAACTAAAAGGAAATAAAATTGTAATAGTGTAGAATTTCATATTTTAAACATAATTTTAATAGATCTATTGTGATGAACTATCCAGTGGAATATCCACGACAGTTTACAGATCATCTTTTTAAGAAATCTTGTGTGAAAAGTTGTCAACAACATTGTAGATAAAAGATGTTATGCTAGGTGTTGTGTAAAAGTCGATGCAATGAAGGATTATAGGAATTTCCATTATTAGAATGCCCAAGATCGATGGTGTATGGAATTTTTTTTGTTTATTGTTGTTTCCACTACTAAGAGAATGAGAAAAAGAAAAATGGAGCCACTAAGAGGATGAACTATCTATTGTAAGAGTGTGTGAAGTAGAGCATTGTCTTGACTGTGTTCGACATCTTCAATCCAGGTGTCGCACTACTTTGAGGAGCTCTGAAGTGAGCTTCATATATCAAGGAAAAGAACATAAAGGGAGGTGCAATCTCATTTTCATTTGAGTTAAGAAACACAATGACAATGTTTACAAAAATCAATGGTTTATGAAATCTAAGTCATATTACCTGAATCAAATGTTTTTCACAATCAACATGAGAATTTGGTTGTGGTAGAGGTAATCGTTATCTCACCCATTTGTGTTGAATGACTATTTGATTTGCTTGACCTAGGTGTGGAGTGATGTTATGAAAACAACTCACAAAAAGATAGAAAATATAGATGAACACCTTAGAATTTAGCCTCTTCGGGGGGAAAACTCCTTTACATTACACAATTGAGCAATTCTTCGATGATACAAATGAAAAGACTTCCTTTCTATATATAGGAGTCTAAGGGGTCATAATATAATCAGAGCCGACATAACAATAATAATGTAAGTGCACAATAATAACAATAGTGGGCTTCTATGGGGCACAATAATAACAATATGGGGACTACACGGGAACAACATATAATAAGGGGGTTGTACTAATAACAATAAGGGGTTACACTAGTAGTATAGGGACCTAACAAGTGAAAGTGCAAGTGCAATGATTGGGCTCGGCAAAGCGAAGAATAATAGGCATATTAATGGAACTAAAGAAATGTAATTTATGCATAAGAGAGTGTGTATGCATTTTTTGAATTATCTCCTCATCAATTCCTGGCATACACTGTAATCCAAAATCTGTAATACAATTCACAAGCATAGGGAACTTCGTGGACCTACATCAACTAAAGGAAGTGTAGGGGTTTCCAAGGGAGGGACCATCTATATCACAAGGCTCATCCTCCTAAATATATTGAATGGAAAGGAAATAATACTTTATCTCTGTGGCATTATTGGTAGATCATTGGATAACATCTATACTAGCTTTACATTCAAAACTTATATTGTTTCATTTATTTGTGGTATAATATTTTGTTAGACAAACGGTGCTTTAGTTTATCTCTAAACTGGACATGAAACTTTTAATATGCACATTTTTCTTTTTATAATTGAAACACACAGGAAATTGATTTTGTTGATCTTTCACAATTTATGATTGGATCTTTCCTTTTGTATTGAAGAAAAAAAAAGAAGAAAACAAAAATGGTGTATAGAGCTCTAGGAGCTAGAGGATCGGGCATAGGCTGAGGAAGACCAATAGCTAACCAAATCCTACTTGAATAAGTAAGAATCATACAGACAAGATTAAATTCGACGGAGACGAAACAAAGAAGAGGATTTGACTCCAATGACATTTGCAGCTGTGAGGAGTCCTTAGAAGAAGAATAATCTGATGTTGAAGAAGAAAATCAAGCAGAAAGAATGATTAAGATAATTGTAGTATTGAGCACTAAACCAAAATTGGAAGTGCCTATTTATGAAGGAAACTTAATTCTAAGGAATTGATTGATTGGATCAATGCCACAAATAAATATTTTGACTACAAAAATGTAGTTGAGGAGAAGAAGGTGAAATTTGCAGTGACTAGATTGAAGGGACATGCCTCACTATGGTGGGACAATATGCAAGCAGAGCATAGGAGCAAAGGAAAGAAGAAGATTACCAAATGGGACTGAATGGTGGTGAAATTAAAAGGTAAATTTATACCCCAAGATTATCAACTAAATCTCTTAAAACAAATGTAAAACCAAAAGCGAAAATCAAAGTCTATGAAAAATTATATAGAAGAATTTTATAAGATAAGTATAAGAGCTAGTCATGTAGAAGAAGGAATTTAAAAGGTAGCTAAATATATTAATTGTTTAAGATATGAAATCCAATAAAGTTGAGTATTTTTCCTCTAAGAACTATTGAAGAAGCATACAAGATAGCTCTCAAGTTGGAAGAGAAATTGGTAAGGAAATGAAGTTAGAGAGGAAAGGAGAAAAGTACAATGGGATGCATAGGACATAAAAGAAATTGTGGAATATTTCCATCCCACATAGAATAGCGAAGCAATTAATACCAACCAAAACAATCATCAAGAGGAGGAGACTCCAGAGGGAGAAGAGACTATCAAAGTGGTATAGGAATATCTTTTGTTGTTATATGTTACATATCCAACACAATTGACCACAAATCAAATGAATGCCCAAATAACACTTCCACAATTACAAGAAGCATCCACATTACTCAAATAAATACAAAAATTCTGAAGTCCTACATGCATAACAATGCACCGAAAGTTGGAGAATATCTAATAATGAAGAGAGTCTGGTTTAGGCCTATTAAGGAGATTAAGGAGCCTTCAAAAAGAAAACCATATTCAAAACCACCTATAAGTCAAAAGGTAAATGTTGTAGAGTTTTTATTGATAGTGGAAGTACTGACAATTTGGTGTCTACAGAGATGGTGGAGAAGTTAAACCTAAATAGAACATTGCATCCTACTCCATAGAAAGTGTCATGGCTACATAAAGGATATCATATATTGGTAAATGAAAATTGTGAAGTAGAGTTCTAGTTTGGATGCTACAAATATAAATTACTTTGTGATGTCATACCAATGGATGCATGTCATGTTTTGTTAGGCAAACCTTGGTAATATGATATAAAAGTAATGCACGATGGAAGGAACAACACTTACACTTTTAAAAAGGATAGTGACAAACACATAATGCTACCATTAAAGGATGAAGTCACAATAACAAATATTAGTAATCAATTGCTAATAATGAGTGCGAAGGAGTTTAGAAAATAGGAAACTGAATAGGAAACATGATATACATTACTTGAAAAGACATAGATAATTGTTGAGGTAGTTGATTTACCTTTAGAAAATCAAATTTTGTTAAATGAATATGATAATATGATGACTAATGAATTGTCCAGTGAAGTGTTGACGAGAGGAAGGATAGATCATCCAATGATATCCATTGTAAGAGAGAATTTTCAAAAAGAGATTGTGATGGAAGGAATTAGTGTAGAAATTGTAACATTTGAACAACATGAAAATGAAGAGTAAAAGGTTGTCTTGAAAGATAATGAGGGGTTTTTGTGTAAGAAACCTCAACTTGATATTAAAAATGATATGAGTGAACAGGTTGTGGAATATGAAATATTTGTGGGTTTGAGAAAGGATGAGCATGAACAAGTGATATTGGTACAATTCCACGCATATGAGGTGCAAAATGAGATAGTGGAGCGTATATATATGGAAGAAAGGAATAATAAGAAGACAACCTTCTTTCAAGTTGTCCTGGTAATTATATACATGGTCGCGATCTTGATTGTTGAGGAAGGGATTCAGAAGCATAATGAAAAAAATATTTTCTTTAACATTTTTGCTTCATGTGCACATGAAATTAAAGAAGATAAGAACATATGGAAGTTAAAAGTTGAAGAAATAAATTACGAAAAGACTTTAATTATGCAGACAAGATTATTATCTTTTACCCAATTTCAAGAAAAATATCAAATTTCTAGATCAAAATGCTAGAGTACAATTGAGAAGAAAACCAGGTATACATCCAACAAATAGACCTTGGGATCTAGGAGGAAAATACTTGAAGAAAATAATTCATTTAACTAATGCACCTGAATTATTTTTGACTCTTCAGTAAAGACAACAACAATGAAGAATTTATGGATAAGAGTCCATGAACGAATTTTGTTCCTAAGGAGTCTAATGCACGAGTATTCTGGATTATCAAAACTATGTGTATTTAATTTTTCGTAAGTTTAATAAGTGCCTAGAAAATACTAGATCATGTAAAATTCTAGGAAAAATATGTTATGAAAGCTAATTGTATTTGTTTATAATATAGTTAATATAGGTTCCTAAGTTTGAAAAGATTCCCTTCAACTTCCTCCAAATGTATAGGAGAGGAAATATCTCTTGATGTTTCTTGCCTCAAGTAAAATAAGATTGTAATTCATTTATTGAGGAGGAAAGAAAGGTCTCAACCTTTAATAATAAATAAAAGTTTGATTTTTTTAATGGTTTTTGAGTGCTTGTAGAGTCAAAACTGTGATACAACTGTATTGGCTAAAGAAAAGTGTATTGTTGTTCCTCCTTCACCTAGTTTATTTTTTTTTTTAAACTTCAATAGAAGTTAATGTATATCTCACCTAGAAAGAATGAACATTCTTGTCTATATTATTAAATTATTAATGATATACAAATAAGTTATTGATTCAAATCCACTCTCTTTGACATTTTCTCTTTGACATTTTCTCTTTAACATTTTCATTTCCAATAAGAGTGGGGTGGGGTTGTAACTTCTTCTTTGTTGTGGATATACTTATATACCAAGAATCCTTGACTTTCACAACAATGTCACACATCATAGTTATAGTGGTGATGTGAACTCCACCAATGTTGTAATATACAAAATTAAAGATATTGTATATGTCTCATTCAGAATGAAAGAATATTCATGCTTATATTCTTTGTTGAGTAGACATAAATATAAACTATTATTTCCAACCCATTGTTGATGATATTTTCCTGTTGAGTAGAAGCAAGTTTGGATTGTACCTTCTCTTTTGTCGTAAACATACTTATATATAAAAAAAATCCTTAATTCATTATTATTGCTAAATAGAGTTATTCTAGAGATGATAATGATGCAATATTAAAAAATGATGTTATTTCTCAAATCATACTTTTCTAATTAATTGAATTGATGTATACACACAACATATCTATACTAAGAGGGAAATGATATTCACTTTACAATTAATTAAACATTATATTATATTGATAAAACATATCAATTCATTAGTGTGAACTCCATTAACATAAATAATAATGATATGCTTTAACTTATAATTTGATATTATATAATAATTTAATAATACAATTAAAAAAAAAAATTATACAAACTATCCTAAATTGTCATAATTAACCATTCAATATAGTTATCTTTTACATGTTTTCTTTAAAAAAACTTTATATAAAATTCTCATAATGGTTATAATTATTATGATGTTCCATTTATAACTTTATAATTTTACAAAGTTATTTTCAAAATTTATGATAGAGCCATTTATTTAATACTATAATTAATATATGATTTATGTGTATATAACTTTTACTATAATTCTATGTGTATATAACTTTTAATACTATAATTAATATATTATTCATGTGTATATAACTTTTAAAATATTTAATAATAATTGTAATTATTATTATATTTTTTATATATAAATTTATAATACTCTAAAATTATTTTAATATATGATTTATTTGTATATAACTTCTAAAATATTATTATTAATTTATTTAAAAATAATAATTATTATTATTATCATTTTTTATATATAAATTTATAATATTCCATTTTAAAAAAATTAAGGTAACTTATTTATATAATACCAAAATTAAAATCCTAATAACGTTAAACAACATTTTTATTATTAGCATTTTCCCACATGGAAAAGCTAAATCAAAATACAAAAACATACTTGAACAAATACAAAACAAAATAGCGGATAGGCCAAGGTTGAAGATTTTATTAATTACCATATCATGGTCCAATGTTCATGTATCATTTCGTCTAAACTTTACTCATTACTGCTTGTTGCTTACGATATTTTTCTAATCTTAAAACGATTAAGATAGGTTTCAATTCGTGCGAATTTGCATTGATTCATGGCAGCGAGGTTCACGTATTACCGATGTATAATGAAATAATTTACATTTTCATGATTGGGCCTGACCTCATCTCGATTTACTACATTTTGTCCCTTAATTTTTTATTACAACAATACCGTATTCTTGTTGATCACAGAAGGGACATTTCACCCAACCTGAATTGGGGTTGGCATCATAATAATAATTATAAAATAAAGAGTTGGGGTTGGCATCATAATAGTTATTATAAAACAAAGATTAAAGCCTAAGGTTTTATCAATATTTAAGGAATGATCATTTCAAAATATCATTAATTCTGTTGGGTTGGGTTGCGTTGTAATAATAAAAATTAAAGTGGAAAGTTATAGGTATGTTTAAAAATTGATAATTTTAAATATAATTGAATTTAGGTTTTTGTAATTTATATTTTAAATATTTGATAAAAAATTTTATAATAATATATTGAAATATTCTTCGCAAATTTGAATGGAATGATAATTTAAAAACAGTAATAATCACATCAAAATTCATTTTAATGTTTAGCACATGATAATTTAAAAGATTTAGAACCAAATGATAATTTAAAAGATATCTTTAACGTAGACTTTTATCAAAAATATATTTAATCTCGAGACTTATCCAGCAATGAAGTAGACAGTATGTTTTGTTTTGTTTCGATTTGTATTGTCTTATTCGCGCGTCAAACAAAACAGTAATATTACGGTTGCACGAGGATCGTATGGCCTGCGACTCGCCTTGTGTCGTCACTCAGGGCAATGGAGAATTGGTATTTTATCGCAAATCGTTGTTGGTCTCAGTCACTAAGACATACACAACGGTAAACAAATTGATTCACCACGGGACCCTCCTATATTCTCGTGGACCGTGTCCGACCCTAAAGAAATTGCCAGCTTTCTGCCACGGTGGGGTGAGGTGAGGTAGAGTATGACGTCATATTTGCATTAATTAAAACGGGGTAACAGGACCATACCTTTTCAACCTGTTTTCTCTCTCGTAGTTCGGATTTGGAAATCTGAAAACGCGGGGGTGTAAAGTAAATATGAAAATTCTCAGTTTCTCACTTATTAAAAGCTGTGACAAAAGTGCAGCGGGGCAAAGTGAAGCCCGTCATGAATGCGGGCTCAGGTCTGGGTTTGTGGCTCGGAAACTACGAGCCTCGGTTTTAATACTAGTCTAGGTTTGCGTTGCAATTTACACGTGCCTCGTAAACGGAGTTGAGGTTAACTCGGGGAGAGAGTTAACCAGGGTTGAGTTAGTTGGAATCATTTGATAAGTAGTTTAGTTTGATTGCAGTCCATGCTTTTGCTTTACAGTTGCGGCGATGGGCGGAGGGAAGGAGCTCTTTGTGCCAAGATCAACCGCCGAGATCCGGTTTTGGTGGCTGGCAAACGGCGGGAAGTGTTTGAAATCTCGTGGAATCTGATGGATGAATGGATGATGATGATTCTTTGCTGGTTTTAAACGGCCGTTTCAGGTAAATTTGCAGGAAAAGGAACGACTGTCGATTGGAGATTTGGGGGAGGTTTGCTTCTTTTTGTGGTGGATTGCGTTTATTGTGTGAATCGGAGCTCCTGAGCGGTGGAAATTGCGTTTGATGGAGTAATTAGGAAGAAATCGGTTGGGGTCGTTAAGGCACTGGCGGCGTTTCGCGGAGACGGAGTTTTGTGCTTTCACGTGCAGATTTGCTGGTGCCGTTAGCTATTATTCGTTTCTGCTGAAAATTGCTGTCAAGCGAGTCGCTGTTAAAGGATATTGGCTGTTAATTCTCGGAAATTTGTTTTGTTTGTCTGGCTGATTCAATTGAGATTTGTATCAAATATTCAGTGATTCGAACTGCTCCGGGTATTGTGCTCTTGAAAGTTTGAGATTTCGGCTTGGAAGCTGCATTGCTTTGGAAAATATAGACGGCTCTGTATAATGTAGTGGATCGAGAAATCTTCAGTGCGATGGCGTGATTGTCTTTATTTTCTTTTGATACCTTTTCCAGCGCGATCTTTTGGCTCTTGGTTGAGGAACAAGGCACTGTAGCATCAGCTTTTGGTTGCGTATATGTCTGTTCGTATGGAATTCGTGGCAGGAGAGACTTTTCGAGCGGTACTTGACGGCGTTGTGTAAATTGCTGGGATGCATTCCCAAAGCGTATGCGATTTCGGCAAATGTAAACTTGGAGATGATTGTTCCAAAGCGGTGACAGGTAGTACGTCATTTCACCTTGGGAGTATGCGTTCCTTCCACAGGAGGATTTCCTATTCTAATGACCTCTGATGTATACAGGTTTACAATTAATGCTGTCTGTGATTCGGCGGGACCGTCAGATTGCCGGTGAAGGAGCTGAGCGTAAACTTGTATTTGCAGTCAAAAGATCAGCCAGGTTCGCTATTAAAGCGCTATCTCCTTTGGATAACTCTGTAGTCGAACACGAGTTTTTTTATGTTTAAGGTATTCAAGACCAGGATAAATACGTGCAAGAATATCTGCATAATGTTCAAAGAAATCTATCGGTTTTAGCTGGAATTTAGTGTGAGAACAGGGATTTGGTTTCCTAAGTTTTCTCTGGCAGGTTGTGATGAATTCGGTTGTGGCTCGAGATCCACAGAAGAAAGTTGATTTGAAACAATGCAGAGACGTTTCGAAGCACAGTAATGGCCACAAAAAGCGCCGAGGTCGTGCCTCGATCGCGGATAGCGCCGATAAAATTCTAGTTGCTGTAAACGGCTCGAAGGAGATTACCAAATATGCTTTGGAATGGGCACTTACACATGTTGTGCAACCCGGCGACTCTATAACTGTACTGGCAGTTATCACCGGCGATAAAACTGGTAACGACACTGCGGCTTCTTTCAACTCCAGTCTAACATGATTTGTTTGATACACGATAGATATCATATTGCCTTTCGAGGTCAATATTTTGTTGGATTTGCCAAAGGCAGCGATGATTTCGCAAATTTCACCATCTGCGTCTGGCGTGTTTTGCCGCGATTTTATGTGTTCAGGTCGGAAAATGTGGGCTTTCCCAAGATTAGCTGGAGACTGTGCCAGCGGCCCAAGATTAGCTGGAAACTGTACCAGCGGCGATAAGAAGCAACATAATGGATATTGTTCTCAGGAGCTTCGGAACCAAATCAAGAATTCATGCTCTCGGATGCTTCTGCAGCTAAACGAAATCTGCGATTCAAAGAAGGTAAAATCAAAATTCGTCGATTTTGTTGAATCTTATTATTAGATTGAGCTCAGCATGGCGGTACTTTTTAAAAAATTGTATCAGTTTATATTGGATGTGATTCCAAATCAAAATAAACTGAAATGAGAAACGAGAAACTTGCCTTTAATCCTTTTGCAGTACTTGACAAGTTTATCAGTGCGGGACCGCGAAATTGAAATATTTGCTATGGATGCATTCATTGCTACATATTCAATGGTCTTTAAACTATCGCTGAAGCTTTGAAATTTAATTTCCCAGGTGAATGTGAAGGTGAAGATAGTTTCCTCTCCATTACCTGGCGCCACGGCTGCTGAAGCGAAAAAGGCACAGGCAACCTGGGTCGTCCTCGACAAGTATAGTTCCGTCCCCTGTACTTCGGAAATTTTAGGACTGAACTATAAATCTCTGGAAAAACAAAGTATCGCTTAGTTTGGGTTTTAAAACTATCTCCCCTTCGAAGTTTTAGGATTGCTATGTAGTGAACTTAATGGCGTTGTCCTGCTTCTGTGATTTCTTCCCCCTGCAGACAGCTAAAGAAAGAGGAAAAACCTTGCATGGAAGAACTGTACTGCAATCTCGTGGTAATTAAGCGTTCTAACCCCAAAATTCTCCGGCTAAACCTAGTAGGATCCACTAGAATAGAGGGCGTAGACTGCTCGCCGGCTTTCGTGGATGTGCTCAAAGTTGAAGACCAAACCACAGGAAAAAATTCACGCAAATCGGGGGATTCTGTTAATGGAGAAGCTGCAGCTCCCTCTAGTAGTCCAGAATTGGGAACGCCGTTTACAACTACGGAGGTTGCCACGTCTTCTACGTCAAGCTCCGAACCGGGAGCCTCGCCATTCCTGGTTTCTGAGCCTGCCTTGGGCTCAAATATATTAAAGTCTGTAGAAACAAGAATTAAAGAACCGATATGCGATGAAGAAGCAACAGATTCTGGAGATGCAATTGCTATTTCAGATTCTGATAGTGATGATTCAGTCTCTCTTTCAACAAATTTTGACTTCCTTGCCCAGCACTGGATGGACGCCAAGCCACATACAGGTATGATCCCAATAGAAGATTGATGTGTCTGGAATCCTTTTAACGATTTATTTTTAATACATTTTCCACGAACTTGGCTTCTGTTCATGTTGATGGTGTTTTCTTTCATACAGTCAGTAGGTTCAACCACCCGAAAGATTGAACTAACTGCAAACCATAGAGTTGTTCAGCACTTGGATAACTGCCCTTTTTTCTCTTTCTCCTACAAGGATGATTTTTATGCTTGTATTGATGTTGCCATTTTTGTCTTGTTGATGAATCAGTATGTAGGAATCCTTTAGCTGTTGAAGTTCGAAAATCTGCAATGCCACGAACTTCAATCTCTCGAGTTGGATTATTATCCTACCCTTACTTGTCTTCGACTGAACTGGACCAGTTTTCTAGTGCTGGGCAACATTCCTCAAAATGGAGAGAACATATGATAAAAAATCCAGCAGCAAATTTGGATGTGAACAAACACAATTCCAAAACCGAGACTGCAAAAACTCTGCTTCAGAGATTTTCTGAGTTGGACAGTGAGGCAGGAGTAAGCAAGCAAGACTCTGAGGAAGATTTAGATCGTACATCTAGTGTTCGAAAAGCCATGTCCTTGAATAGAAATGCACCTCCTGGGCCTCCGCCTCTCTGTTCTATTTGCCAGCATAAGGCCCCTGTTTTTGGTAAGCCTCCCAGATGGTTTAGCTATTCTGAATTGGAGCGCGTCACCAATGGTTTTTCTCAGGCTAATTTCTTGGCAGAAGGGGGTTTTGGATCTGTTCACAGAGGTATACTACCCAATGGCCAGGCTGTAGCTGTTAAACAGCATAAACTTGCAAGCTCTCAAGGTGATTTGGAGTTCTGTTCGGAGGTGGAAGTCTTGAGTTGTGCTCAACATCGTAATGTTGTGATGCTGATTGGGTATTGTATTGAAGATAAGAGAAGGCTCTTAGTTTATGAGTATGTCTGTAATGGCTCATTGGATTCCCATTTGTATGGTAAGTAATACTTAATTTTAAGTTCTTTGATTGTGAGATATTTTTCACAACATGGGTTGCCTAGAAAATGTTGTTCTGGATACTCTTCTCAATTTCTGATTTCTATGCAGGTCGAGGTCAAGAAACTTTAGAATGGACTGCGCGACAGAAAATAGCAATAGGGGCTGCCAGAGGACTGAGATATCTGCATGAAGAGTGTAGAGTGGGTTGCATTGTTCATCGTGATATGCGTCCTAATAATATTCTCTTGACCCATGATTTTGAGCCAATGGTGAGTCTTCATTCTTTGGATCTTGAATATCACACTAGATTAAACTACCGAGGAGAAACTATTATTTTGGATTTTTGAGCTATAGTTAGTTTTGCCTGGCCATGGATGGCACCCCTGCAGTTTTGTCACTTGTGTGAGGTAATGCGGATTTCTTTAAAGTTCACCTTATAATTTTTGCTGCAAAGAACATGAACGACCAGTACTTCCTCAGCTGACTGTTTCAGAAGAGAGTGTTATACGGAGGTTCTGCATGAAATGATACACGGGCAAGGGTCAAACACCTTAATTGGAGATGATTTTTGGTATCTCTGCTTGTTGAAATTTTGAAACTGAACATTGTTTCTAAATTTTGACGAGTTTCATATCTGGTCCAAGAAAACCTTAAAATGATATTCTAATCTGCTTTAGCTGCATTTGTCTATTAATGGCTTTCTTGGAATCTCATTCATGAGTACTCATTGATGATTTCAACTAGATATGGAAGTAACCATTTCAAGTAGATATGGAACTAACCAAGGTAGGTTTTCCATCTATGTTTTCTCCATATTTCAATGCTACATCAAATTAATGTTGAAAAACTCGTAAGGGCAAATGACATGTAAGAGGCGAGAATGTAAGAGTCTGATTTGGACTAGGAAAAAACTCAACAAAAACTTGGTCACAGAAAAATATCAAATTGAGATTTTTCCTTTTATTTTTGAGACATATATGGTGTCAGCGACGTTTTTCATCCACCTACAAGTTGAACTTTGTGATATCTTGCAGGTCAAAGACTGGCCAGTGAGTAACCTCACAGCCCTTATTCTGCTGCTGGTGAATTTGAATCAACAGTAGATAGATTCTAGACCAATTTAATTCAGCGTGGCAACATAGCTGAGGAGAGTTTGACTTGGAAGATTCAATGTGTTTTTCAACTATGCATCAAACTCTTCTTTTCACACAATGCTGTGGAAAACTCTGCTGTCAAAGAACTTTAAGTATTGCAAAGTAATAAATAGCTAACACAACCATTCCGGTCATGGGTTCTTTCTTCAATTCCCCGTCTAATAATGTTCAGCTCTTATTTAGTTATCGTTTTTATCTGTCTAAATTAGCGGCTTTTTGTCTCAGCTCTTCATTTATTATGATAATTATGTTGCATTGAAAAATAATAAATAGCTAACATAGCAATTCCGGCCATGGATTCTTTCTTCAATCTCCCAGCTTAATGATTGGCAGCTCTCATTTTGTTGTCCTTTTTATCTGTCTAAAATAGCAGCCTTTTATCTTTAGGTCACCCACACCAGCGGAGTGGTGTTGGCATAAATTACTAAAAGAGGATATTAGTTGCTTGCCTTTCCATTGATAGTATTTCAATGATTCGTGATATTTATCTTCACATTGCATTGGACAAAAAACATGAAGGGTTTCACATAAGTTGTGATATGTTTAACAGGGGTTTCAAAAAATTAACGAGCTTTTCTCTAGGTTACAGTGTCAAAACTCCAAAATTTTAACAATAGGTTCGAATGCCTAATCCACATTGGAGCCGAAGCTATGTTCGTAAAGAGATTAACATTTGGGTACTTCATCTGAATTTAACCATAGCCTATGATGCTGATATCAAAACGATAGCAAAAGAGTCAGAGACTAAGAAAATTGGATCCTATACTGGAAACAAATCCTTAATCTTTAACTATATCTCTTCTGAGGCCATGGGCAGAACCAGAAATCGCATAGAATTTTTTTCGAATAATGTCCTCCAGCTTTGGGGAAACCAAAGACCCCCGAGTACTTGTTGCTTACAGCCCTTCAACAGGCCGACAGAGGCATTTTCTCTTGACTCTGGATGAAGGTCACCAAAATCCTAATTGTCTTCAAATTCTTCTTTTTTTGTTTTAGTGTTCGTGTGTACTGGGTAACTTTTAGGGTTTCTGGGAACCTTTTTTTTTAAATTGTTGATTGGTGGGTTGCATTTAAGAAAAAAAATAGAGGAAGTGCACCAAACTTGAAATGATTGGGAAATGCCCCAGAAACTTTCACAGGCATTTCCACTTTCGGAAAATGTTTGGGGTCGTTTTTGAGTCCTTTCCTGTGGGCGTTTCAGCAATAAGTAAATTGTTGAGACTTTGCCTGGGGGAGGGCCGTACACTCCCGTTGCCATGACAAAATACATTGGTAATTTTGCTGTCTGCCACTTTAAGAACATTCAATGCAGGATGCCTCTATACACTGCAGAAACTCACAGATAAGGCTGGGCATCATCTCTTGTTTTAGCAAGGTTTGCACCCAGAGCATTATTATTCTCCTCCTAATCGAAAGACTAGCTGTCTTTATATGTTTAGCCTATTCTAGTCCACTCATTGGAACTGACTAGGATAATATTGCATACTTGAGTTTTTGAATGTGGTGAATCATAAAAGAAATTCTATGTCGGGGAATGGATCTGAAACAAAAAAGAAGATGGATCTTATATTTGATTGGTCCATAATATACATGAAAGAATACATCGATAAATCAAACATTATTGGGCACAGACATGAAGATGCAGATCACACTTCCCTACCTAGGCAAGAAGCGCCAGATATATGCTTTAGACCTTTCCAGGGCACTTCTGAAATGGGTTTGAGTTCCGGAAATGGATGGGTTTTGGAAACAACGCTTACAAAGTTCCGGGAAACCAGGAAAGGACATATTTACTACTTAGAGATAGATGTGAGTAGGGTTTTTATTTTTTTTGGTACATGTAGAGGTGGAAATTTTCAAAATATTATCATTTTATGTAACCTTATTGTTTGACTAATTATTTACGTTTGATTTAGTTTCTATCTCATGCAGCCCACCCATATCCAATCTAGAAAAGAATACGAATTTCTTTTTACAGTCTGGACATAACATTTTTGGATCTGCCAGTAAAGATTTGGGAAATGTTTCCACATATTTCCCAAGAGTTTTTCCGCCAGGAATGTTTATGGTACCAAAGTGAGCACCAAGTAAAAAGGTTTTGGTTTCAAAGAAGCAACTCAAAAGGCCTTTGAATCTTCATAGATTTTTTTTAAAGTTGCTCTAAGTTTCACATCCTGAGGTCTAGGGCACAGGTCAAGGGCTGGACTGCAGAATATGGACTTCTTTCAGCTTAGGTGCCAGGATTTAAGGGTAACTGTTTCGTCAAAATCTCCAGGAAGCTAACCTCATCCATTTTTGACATATGCCATTTGAGTAAGTCAGACGACAGTGAGAATGGAACAACAGCTTAGTACCTCATGGAGCTCATCAGTGAACCTAGGCCCCATTGAGAGAATCTTCATAGTTTAATGAATAAGCTTTTCAAGAGAAAGCCTCGAGGTTCAGAGATATTAGTAACCATTGAGAACAGGTCAGAGGGGCTGCTTGTAGTATGTGGAAGCACATTTTCCCTTGGTAGCTCCTTTATAGTCCAGACGTAACTATGGGTTCCAACTTATACATTTTCTTACATGATACAGATGTGGTAACTCCACCATTGTCAGAGGCATGGTAGCTTTTATCTTTAAGTTGGGAGATTTTGTTGTTGGAAACTTCTGCTCCATGCATAATTGATCCTTAAATATTTGTCATCGGTTAGGGGATTTCCTCAGAGCTACTACAATATCCTTTGTTACTGGATAGGGGATTTTCTTGCATGTTACTGCAATCTTAGATGTCACTTAAGGGGGTATGAGCTTAACCATGAAAGACAGGATATGCCAACTATTGTCTATATTGTAATTGATAGTGGTTTATATCGGGAGTAGGCTTTACTTGAACTGGCATTTATCCAGTAGCATAATCCTTGTCAATAGCATAATACCGGATTAGCAAAATTGTTACGACCGGTCTGGCAAGGAGGAATTTCACAAACAAAATATGAATATTTTATGGGAATGCAATGCAATTCCTTTATGATTCCCGTTTAGAGGATGATTCTGTTTTCTTGGCGCAGGGCATGTTAACTATACTGAATTTCCTTTCCAAGACAAATAACGCAAGTGAGTAAAGAAAATTTATTTTGGGTTGGATTCTACTTGGAATCTGAATCTGCGAAGGACATAACCAAGTAAACAATGCAAGTGGCTGTGAAAGATTCTGGATGTAAGTTTTACAGGTCCTGAAAGCCTTTTGTTTTTGTTTGCTAAGTGGTGTGAGTCCTTAGATGACTACATGCTTAATCGCTTGAGAAAATGTGACACAGGGGCATCTAAGCCATCAAAATCACCTGAGGATTGCACTCAGCCTGGGCCACACCAGCCCCTAATATGACTGAATTTTTTCCCAGAGTTTCGAACTCATGACCTTCACATCACGGAGTGTCTTAACAGCATGCCCCATTACCATCTATTCTATGCCCTGTGGTTGCCCTCAAAGCTTTTGAAAAAGGGCACCTCTTTAAAATTTTCATAGAAAGTCTACTCGTGTCTTAGAAGTCATGCTGTTTATGTTGTTTAGGGCTTTGCAGATAAATGCAGTCCACTCGAAGAGCCCTTTTCTCTAGTCTTGCATTTATTCAAATTTAAATTCAAGATATAGGATGTTCATTCATTTTTAGGTTTTGCAAGTCATGGTGCAATTCGTGGAGCAATTTAGCATTCCATCTATAAGCTTATTTCTATTTAAATAGACATTTAACGTTGAACATCCACTCTTAGCCAAGAAATTCTTATGTTATATAAAAGAAGGCTAGACATTAGTCAACTCAATGATATTTTGTTTCTCAAATTTTAAAAGATCAAACCCATCTGAGAGAAATATGTCCTTAAATATCACATCCGTCTGAAAGAAATATGCCAGATTGAATGTTATATTGCTTGTGTTTGATTGCAACAGGTCGGAGACTTTGGCCTTGCGCGGTGGCAACCTGATGGTGATCTAGCTGTCGAAACCAGAGTCATTGGCACCTTTGGGTAAATTATCGGTCATATTTATTATTATGCTGCATTCTACACCATGATGCCATTTAGTAACTTTTATTGGCATTTAGTAATTTATTATCTGAAATTCGTTCTTTTATTTTTATGAAGGTATCTGGCCCCGGAATATGCCCAGAGCGGGCAAATTACAGAGAAGGCAGATGTGTATTCCTTTGGAGTAGTTCTGGTAGAGCTAGTCACAGGACGCAAAGCTGTGGATATTAATCGACCCAGGGGAGAGCAATGCCTCACAGAGTGGGTTAGTTGCTCTGTCACTGCTATCAATTCAGCTCTAGGAATCCCTGTTTCCCTAACCGAAGAAAATAAACTTTCCATTATTTCTCTGGACATGTACTCGGACCATCTGGGACCTATTGCACTGAACTATTCTTCTCATTTCGCCGATGATGTATTCTTTTAGAAATTCTTGTTGAGGATTGTCACCTGAGGAATTTACACTTCCTCTGTTATGGAACATTTGCAGGCTCGCCCTTTGCTAGAAGAACATGCAATCCATGAATTGGTGGATCCACGTTTGGGGAACCGTTATTCTGAATATGAAGTCTATTGCATGCTTCATGCTGCTTCTCTTTGCATTAGGAGAGATCCTCACCAGAGGCCTCGAATGTCCCAGGTATGTGAACAATCACACAAAATATTTTACTTTCTTGGCAATGATTGGGGAATGGTACTGTATCCTTCCAACTAGCAGGATGTGACTTCCTAAAACTGAAAAGCAGGTCCTCCGTATACTCGAAGGTGATGTAGTGATCGATTCAAGCTGTGCGGCAACACCTGTTTATGATACTTTCTCCTGGGGCAGCCGAAGTGGCAGGATGTCTAATGAACACTTGATGCATCGAACTGGGGTTCCGAATTCACCTGCAATAAGCCACAGCGGCACTCTGGCCGGTTATATTCTGGCGGACTATAGCGGGAAACTGTCTTTGAACGGAGATGCGCCGGTGAATTACGGTAAACTATCATATGAATCTATCAAAGCAGCTTATCGAGAAAGGGACAAATCGCAGGGCTTTTCATATGGAGAATAGATACAATTACATAATTTATTGCATTTGTTTATACAAGAGCTTTCTGCCGAGAATTCATCAGTATAAAATAGATGTAGTTCTCGCTGGTTAAGCAGTTATCTTGTGTTGGCCGTAGCCATTAATGATTCACAGGTATATTTCTCTCTAGGTAAGCAGAGTTATCTTGTATTGGCCGTAGCCATTAATGATTTACGTTCTGTTTGAAGCTTACAGCTTCAAATGGTCGTCTGTATATTATTACGGTTTAAATGTTTTATAAAATTTTGAAAAGGTGTGCATTTGGTGTTGCGGGAAGATCCAGCGTGCAAGTTATGTGGGTAGTGTGAGGCACCGAGGAAGACTTATTATCTTCACGGGCCTGGCATGGGTGGGTGGGCCTGGGTTTCTGTTGTGCATCCCGTGCAGCAGCATGTACGAGAGAAAGTTGAAACCACTATGCCATTGAAATCCCAGAGTCGCGGGGGTCCGGCTTATTACTCTCCACATACGGTATCAAACCCTCTGGCATGAGTGTCTGTGTGTAGATGGGATTTTTAATGACATAGTTATGATTTTATTGTATTTTTGACCCCCACTCATTTCTATTCTATTTCTATTCGAAATCATTTCCCGCGAATGTGGGCGAGGATTGCTGTTTTAAGTGATCTAAATAATTATCAGTCAACGAAATAAATTTCTTATCAAATAAACGCTACTGTTATACGAACTCGGTAACCCTTCGACTATTTGACTGCATGCAAAGGTAACGAGGCGATGCCGTCTTAACTTACAAAGAGACTAAAGTCCTTCCAAGTATATGGTGGAGGTAGCAGACAAGTACGGACAATTTCCAGTGCTGGAATTAATTCAATTTTGTGAGATCGACATAAGGTCTTAAATTTAAGAGCGGAATCATTTCAGTGGATCATAGTTCATGATCAACATAAAAGTTTGTAATCATGAAGGTCATTATTATCCTATGTTGCACGATCAACTTTCTACAACGTAGGGATGTTTGAAATACGAATATGTAAATTTTTCATTTCAGAACTGGCGAGGAAAGAGAGGTTTTGTATTAATCAAATTTTCGATTTATTTTAAGATTAGAGTCTCAGAAATTGTGAATATATATATAATTTCTGAATATATATATATATTTTAAAGATATGAAGATTTGTTTTTTTATATATATTTTAAATGGGTTTAATGGTTAAGTGCATGTTTTTTTCTTAAAAGGGTACAGGTTCAAAACTTCAGAGGGGTAGAGTATAACCACACTGTTATATTGGTTTGATTTTCCTAAAAGGGTACATGTTCAAAACCTCAGAGGGATAGAGTATAACCACACAACCACACTAGTACTGCCACACTGGTTGTTTTTTCCTAAAAAAGTACATGTTCAAAACCTTAGAGGGGTAGAATATAACCAAACTGCCACACTGGTACTGCCACACTGGTGGTTGATTATCACCTAAAAATTTCTTAGAATATATATATATATATATATATATATATAAAGGATGTCTAAAAATGATTTATTTATTATTAATTGAGAAATTTAAAAATAAAATAATAAATACCTTGTCTAAATGGTTTATTTATTATTATTTAACAAATTAGAAATAAAATAATAAATATAATTAAGATAAAATCTTACCCTGATTGCACCCTAATGCAATCATATTGTTATAAAAAATTAACTTTAAAAAATTTATAATTTATTAATTCATATTGTTATAAAAAATTAACTTTAAAAAATTTATAATTTATTAATTAACATTCCAATAAATACTATTCAATTAAATAAAATATTCATAATATTTAAAAATAAAAAGACGAAAGATGGTTTATTTATTATTATTTAAAAAATATAATTTTAAAGAATTTATAATTTATTAATTAACATTCCAATAAATACCATTGAATCAAATAAAAATATTCAGAATATTTAAAAATAAAAAAATGAAAGATGGTTTATTTATTATTATTTAAAAAATATAACTTAAATTTTTTTATAATTTATTAATTAACATTCCAATAAATACCATTGAATCAAATAAAAATATTCAAAATATTTAAAAATAGAAAGATTAAAAATGGTTTATTTATTATTATTTAACAAATAAAAGTAAAATAATAAATATAATTAAGATAAAATTTTACCCTGAGTAATGCAATTGTATTATTATAAAAATATAGCTTTAAAAAATTTATAATTTATTAATTAACATTCCAATAAATAACATTGAATCAAATAAAGGATTTTTTAGAAAATCAAATCATTCTCCCGATTGAGGATTCAGAGGCGACTGGTTCGGAAACGTGGCGGCTAGGGTTCTTCAACAAAGAGGAGGTCGATACGTGTGGAGAGTGGCAGACAAAGATGCAGTAGCCAGCGGCAGCAAGGGACCCACTGAAAACAGTGAAAGCGATATGAACTATAGATCCAGAGATTATGAAAAGGAAACATATGGGACCAGAACAAAAGAAAATAGAAGTACAAAGGACAAAGAGGAAGAAGACAAAAATCTAGGTTCAAGAGACAAAAAACTAAAAGTACCCTGCAAACCAAAAGCAAAAATCACTCCCAGAGTAATATTAAATGACCTTGCTCTGCAGGAGTGTAGGGAACATATGGGAACCTATGCCATAATCTGTAAATTCATGGGACTATGGCCCATTGAAAAGGCTTTACAGACTTGGATCAAGTATCATTGGAAGCCCAAAGGAAGCATTGGCCTACATCTGGGGTCAAAAGGATTTTTCACAGTAGTATTCTCTAACATCGAAGACAAAGACAGAATATTCGAAGGAGGACCTTATTTTTTGTTGCTCAGGCCTTTATATGAGACCATGGAAAATGAATTTCGTCCTAGAAAGGGAGACTTTCTCCTCGGTTCTTGTGTGGGTAAGGCTCTACTCTCTACCTCTGGATTACTGGAAAACTGAATCGTTGACTGCCATCGGTAATAAACTAGGGTGCTATATCAAAGCCGCTGAAGCCACAAGAACGAAAAAATATACCTCCTTTGCCAGAATCTGTGTGGAAATGGATCTATCAGGAGCTCTTCCGGACAAAGTTATCCTGGAAGTGATGGATGAGGAATGGGTGTAGGCGGTCAACTATGAGCATTTACCCTTCAGATGCCGAAAATGCCACGAACATGGGCATTTGTTAAGAGACTGCCCCCTCAGCAAAGAAGAAAACAAAGAAAAACTCAATACATTGAAGAATACCGAAAACTTTCAGAAAGTGGCCAATAAAGGAAGGGGAGGAAAAAAAGGAACTAAACAACAACACACTGAGGGGCAAAGAGGCAACTAGAATAAGTTTAAAGTGCTAGAAGAAACTGAAGAAACCACAAGAGAAAGTCAAGATCCGGAGGAGGATGCTACAGAAAAAGAAGAGAAAGAGGACTTAAATCTCTCTCCGGGCATGGACTCTCTTACAAAAACAATGAGAAATGAATCGGAAATGGAAATGGACTAGGAAATGACGCAAAGTGAAACAGATCTAGAACAGCATGAACTACAAGAAATCCTCGACAAGGAAAACTTGGATCTGGAAGGTTTCATATTACAGGGAAACAAAGGAGGAATAGATTCTCTTCCCCAAGATGAATGCAACAGAATACAACAACTGTTTTTATGGAAAACACAGGATCAAGGGCAGGAGAAAGGTAAGAACAACGACAAACAGGAGCTCAGAGGGGTGAAAACAATGAAACTAAATCCAGGGCTAGCCACTAGAAATCCAGGGAGGAAGAGAGGCAGAAAAAAGCAAAATGAGCTCCTGATGGAGTGCGGAAAGCTAATGATAGACTCAGGTAAGATGAAAGGTTTAACCAACTACTCCTTTACAAATCTTTAATTATGAAGTTCATCTCTTGGAATATAAGAGGTCTAGGAAGTAAAAGAAAACAAAGAATGCTAAGTAACAAAATGAAACTAGCAATGCCGGACATTATCTTCATTCAAGGAACAAAATGCTCCATTCAGAAAATAAAACAAATCCATAGCAAATGGCTCAGTAAATTTGAGTTTCTAGAGGTTAAAGCAGAAAACACAGCGGGGGGTATACTTACTCTCTGGAACCCCCAATCAGTCAGTATTATAGATGCGGAGGCAACGAGAAATTACCTATCAGCTATCATTCAGCCAATGGGAATGTCTGATACCTTCCTGGTTACGAATGTCTATGGTCCCCAGAGAATAGATGAGAAGCTTAGATTATTGAACTCACTGGTAGAACTCAGAAGCAGACATAAAGAAATCCCTTGGATCATTGGAGGAGACTTTAATATGATAAAATCTCTTACGAAAATAAGGAGGCACCAGAATCCTCAGTAGGGATTCGTTAGGGTTCAACTCTTTCATTGATGATATGAAGATGGTTGACTCCGAAACTCAAAATGGGCTTTTCACTTGGAATAACAAAAGAGGAGGTGACGCTCAGGTTGCCTCTAAGTTAGACAGATTTTTGATCTCTGAAAAGTTAATGCTCATAGATTCTGAAATATCTGCAAGTGTTCTTCCATTTGGAGGCTCTAATCACTGGCCGATCTAATTGGAAATCAAAGGAATTGATGCCCCTAAGAACAGACCCTTCAGATTCGAAAATATCTGGCTCTCCCACCCTAATTTAATCAGCAATATTAAAGAATGGTGGTTTGAAGATCTTCAGATTCAGGGCTCCAAAATGTTCCTCCTGCACAAAAGACTAAAGTACATAAAAAACAAACTAAAAGATTGGAACAAGAAGGATTTTGGTAACATTTTTGCAAACAAGAAATCAGTGGAGATCAAAATGCAGGTTCTAAACCAAGCAATAATAGCAGAAGGTTTTGAGAAATCCAAGAATGAGCAAGCTGAAAAACTCAACTAGGAGTGGGAGAATTTATGCAAACAGGAGGAAATTTTCTGGAGACAAAAGTCCAGAGTTCAATGGCTCAAAGAAGGGGAACGAAATACTAAGTTTTTCCATCGTTCCACTATAGCCAATAGAACGCACAATAGAATCTCCTCAATATTGAATGAAAATGGGGAGCTTCACACCACTCACAAGAATATCGAAGCTGTGATAGTTCAACATTTTAGAGGTATCACTAAGGAAAACAATCCAGACAGAGCCCATCACATCCAAGAAATTATAAAGAATATTCCCAGAATGGTGTCTAGAGAAGACAACTTCAACCTGAGCAAACCAGTTTTTGAAGTAGAGGTTAGCACGGTGATAAAAAAGATGCAGAATGGCAAAGCTACAGGGCCAGATGGTTTCAATGTGGACTTTTTCAAAGCCTGCTGGAATGTTGTCAAGCAGGATATTTTGGAGGTGGTTGAGGAATCCAGAAGGAGCAGATCTATTCTCAAAGCCCTCAACACCTCTTTCATCTCCCTGATACCTAAACAAGACTCGGCTTTGACTCCTGATAAGTTCAGACCCATTGCTTTATGCGATGTTGTTTACAAAATCATTTCTAAGTTTCTGGCCAACAGACTCAAACCTCTTCTACCTTCTTTGATTTCTGGGGAACAGTCTAGTTATGTGGAAGGAAGGCAAATCCTGGAAAATATTATTCAGGCCCACGAGGTCGTTCACTCTCTCACCAGCAAAAAGCAGGCCGGTATGATCATGCAACTAGACATTGCAAAAGCTTATGACAAGGTAAACTGGATTTACATCAAAAAGGTCCTTGCCGTGTTTGGGTTTGATCATGACTGGATCAGATGGGTAATGGCTATGGTTACCTCTCCCAGTTTTTCAATTCTGGTGAACGGCACGCCCTCGAAAATATTCTCTCCTTACAAAGGCCTTAGACAAGGAGACCCACTCTCTCCCTTTCTTTTCATCCTCATGATGGAAGGCTTGGGACGAGCTATTAAAACGGCTAAAGCTCTAGGAAAGATCAAGGGCCTTCAATTAATAGAGAACGGACAAGCCTTAACTCATCAACAATTTGTGGATGAGACCATGCTGCAGGGTATCCCACAGTCGAGGAAGCTACAGAGTACAAAAAAATCTTAAAAGATTTCGCCATGGCTTCAGGTATGGAAATCAATCTTTCTAAATCAATTTTATTTTCTTTAACACTAACATTGCTATTCAAAGGAACATCTCCAGAATTATGGGCTTCCAAAGGGAGGTCCTTCCTTCCAAGTATCTGAGCATCCTCCTAACGGACAAACCATTGAGCAAGAGGGTTTGGGAACCGGTGCTCAACAAGATGCATGACAAGATCAAAAGATGGACTTTAAAAGCGTTGAACCTGGCTGGCAGACTGATTTTGACGAAGGCAGTTCTGCAATCCATCCCTATTTTCTTTCTTTCAACCCTGTCAGCTCCCAAAGGCGTTTTACAACAACTCAGGAACATCCAAAGAGACTTTCTCTGGGGTAAGGAGGAGACAAAAAGGAAATGGGCCCTAGTTTCCTGGGAGAAAATTTGCAAACCCAAAAGTCATGGAGGCCTAGGCTTAGATGATCAAGACATTCTAAGTAAAGTTCTAGGAGCTAAACTCTGGTGGAGATGGGTTAAAGAACTAGATGCACAATGGGCCAAGACCTGGAAAGAAAAATATGCCAGCTCCCGGCTAACAAGTGATCTCATTAGAATGGCAGGGAACATAAAAGGCTCCCATATCTAGAACAAAGCTTGGGATAACAGAAGCCTAGTTCAGAACAATAGCTTCTGGGAAATCAGAGATGGTGAACAGGTCCTCTTCTGGGAAGACAAATGGCAAGAAGAACCCATAATGTTAAGGGAGGATTTTATGAGCATCAAGCAGGGAATTGATTCCCAAGGACTAATAAAAGTCAGAGATTTTTGGTATCCTCTTCATGACACGGAGAAATGGAGAAACTGGAGGAAAATTGAATGCAGAGGAGAAGGCCCTAGACCAGCGAAAACCGAAGAACTTATGGAAATTTTAGAACAAAGAAAGATCTTGGTCACAGAGGCGCCGGATCAGTTAAGATGGGGACAAAACAAAGAAGGCATCTTTAACATCCATGAAGCCAAGAGAATCACCCTTATCCTAGATCCCTGCGTTTCGGCAAAGCCCTGGCAAAAACTTTGGAACCAACCAGGTTGGATGAAGATCAAACTGTTTATATGGTTAGTTCTTCACAAGAAAATCTTAACTTGGGATAACATTCAGAAAAGGGGGGTTATGGGGCCCTCCAGATGCCCACTATGTGAGGCTCAAGAGGAAACTATAGAGCATATTCTCAACCACTGTTCCTATATCAACTGGTTGTGGGAGTCTTTCAACTTCATTTTTCAACAGACAGACAAAGATAAAGGAAGCATCATTAATACCCTGAACAAGTGGAGAAAGAACTTTTCAGAGAATGATATCCTTAATTCAGCCTGGCCCTTAGCACCAAGCTTCATTATCTGGAATGTTTGGAAGGAAAGGAATAAAAGAATTTTCAAGGATGAAAAATCTACTGCCAGTAGCCTGTCAGATCTAATTTTAAAGCAAATTAAAGAAACTGTCTCCACCACTATGCGCAGTTGCCCCTCGAATCCTCCCACTGCGTGCGAATTGAAAACTCTCAAGCAGCGGGGAATTAGTGAGATTACTCTCCAGGGTCTTATCAAAAAAGTAAGATTATTAGAAAGGGAAAAGGATTTCTAGCATCCTCCTCCAAGAGGGTATCTAAAATGCAACATTGATGGGACTTCAAAAAGCAACCCAGGAATAGCAAGTTATGGAGGTGTGTTAAGAGATGATGCAGGAAAAATAATTTTCACTTTCCACTGCCATTTAGGCAAAGCCACCAACAACAGGGCTGAACTAATGGCATTGGAACATTGTCTAGAGCTGCTCATTCTCAATCACAGCTACAATGTTCTCATAGTAGCCGACTCCGAAATTTCTATAAATGCAGTTAAGAAAATCAGCTATGGAACAACGCCTGAAAGGGTATCTAAGCGGTGGAGAATCATACAAGTTTACCAAAGAATCCATAAACATCTCCAATGCCTTTGTACAGTGAGCTTCAATCATGTTAGGAGAAAAACCAATAAACTTGCAGATTTGCTGGCCAACCAAGGAGTCATTGATACAGGATGTAGAATAAACAGTGACTGGTAGGAGATGCCTCCTAGCAGGCTAAAAGCCATCTGCGAGGCTCAAGCCGCTGAGGACAAGGAAATTTATGATCATTGGGCTCGCGGAGTAGGAAAAGATTAAGCGAAGTTTGCGAGCTGGTCTTCTTTGCTCGTCTGGGGGAGTGCAGTGGTTTCCTATTTTTCATTTTCATGGGACTGCTCATTTTCCTTTACAGGTTCCAAGTTCTGAAACGGAGAATCAGTCTGCGTGGAAGAAATCCCAATTCCCTTGGTGGCAGGGTTTTCTCATTTTTCGGGGTCGGAAAGATAAACCGCTACAATGGTGGTTTTCACCTCTTCACACCGCTTTCACTTGGGAAGCGGTTTGGCCCTCGTCGGAGCGATCATTCTCAGGCTCCTCCACATGGCAGGAAGGAGGTTTGGAAAACCGCCCCTCCTCTCTCACTAACGAGTGGCCCTCTTCTTTGGTGCGATATTAATCGCCACCGTCGGTTGCATCAGGTGTTTTTCAACGATCTTGATTTTATGGGCAGTTTGGATGTTGGGTCCCACCAAAATATGAATGTCTTGTCGACGCGTGCTCAACCTCGCCCATTGTTTGGTTGGCGGATTGTTTCGCCAGATTCTTAGGTTCTTTAGCCCGGTTTTTTGGTTTTCTCTGCTCGGCCTTTTCGCTGGCCCTGTGGGCTTCTCCTCATTTTTCTCGTCTCCTCGGCGGCGAGGGGATTTTGTTCATAATGTAACCTATTTGTTCAATTAATGTAGAAGAAGGACTGACTTTTGTCTCAGCAAAAAAAACATTGAATCAAATAAAAATATTCATAATATTTAAAAATAAAAAAAACTAATTTAACCAATTTTTTAAACCATTTTAAATTGTATATAATAAAATTAATCTTAATTTATGCCGTAGTCTTTAACGCGACTTTTTGAAAGCCTTTCCGGCGATTTTTTCCGGTGAAAATCCGGCAGTAATTTACTGAAATCCAAGTTTGATAACTAGTTTCTGCACAATGAAAGCGTCCCAGGGGTTTTTCAGGGTGCTGAATCCGAATATGTAGTTAAAAAACCATTTTAACTGCAACAAATCATGATTTCATCTCAATTTCTTCCGCCGGATTCCGTCACCGGAATCTCAAAAAGTCGCATTATAGACAACTCCTTAATTTATTAATTAACATTCTAATAAATACCATTGAATTAAATAAAAATCTTCGTAATATTTAAAAATAAAAAGACTAATTTAAACCAAACTTTTTGACCATTTTAAATTTCATATAATAAAATTAATCTCAATGGTTACCCCTTACTATCAGCCATTAATATAAATTAATTTATTATTCTTTAAATTTATTTAATTTTAATTTTAATTATTATATTATATTTTATTTTATTATCTTAAATTTATATAATAAAATTAATCTTAATTGTTACCCCTTACCTTCTTCATTTAATATAAATTAATGTGTTATTCGTTAAATTTATTTAATTCTAATTCTAATTATTACATTTTAATTTTATTATTTTGTGTTACATATTGTATAATTTATTAAAATAATATGAAATATTAAATAAAATAATTTTAAATTCAACTATTTACCTTTTCAACTTTTTAAATGGTATATAATAAAATTGATCTTATTGGTTACCCCTTCATCATTGAAAGTCACCGCTTAAAGTTAATTAATTTATTATTATTTAAATTTATTTAATCTAGATGGTAACTATTATATTTTTATATTATAAAAATAGAATATTTTTATTTTATTATTTTGTGATGCACGTTATATAATTTATTAAAATAATATAAAAATAATGAAAAATTATATTTAACAGTTTATTTTTGGTCATTTACATTAAAGGAAAATGATATATATACACATCAAGAGAAAAAACCTAGGTTATTTTTGCTTTTTAGGATTGATCATTACCATTATAATTATGTTGATAGTCATGCCTATGTTGGAATAGGACTTCATAATTTTTATGATAGGCATGCTTATCTTGGAAAATGGCTTCCACAATTTTTATACGGATAGACTTGTCTATTTTGAAATAGAGCTTCCACAATTTTAAAGCTAAAATTTCATTACAAGCTTTCCTAGTAAACTTGCATTCATATTCCAAAGGTACAAAATATAAGTTGGTACAAAAATTATGGAGACCTTCCATATTTATAAAGTCATTATTACCTGTTATGAGGAGACACAACAATAGAAGGGACTTCAATATTTGTAGGTGGTTGTCCATTTGATGTAGAAGCAAGATTTTTTCGCTTCTTGGCACAAAAGAATAGAGAATTATGGAGATCTTCCATATTTAGAAAATCATTGTTCCTTGTTATGAGGAGACACAACAATAGAAGGGACTTCAATATTTGTAGGTGGCTGTCCATTTGATGTAGAAGGAGAGGAATTTTTCGCTTCTTGGCACAAAAGAATAGAGTCCATGCCTAGAGAAGAATGAGGATGTGACTGAATTGAGTTAATTAACTTCAACACCACTTGCTTGAACAAATCCACTCTACACTTTAGATGCAAGTGAATGCTTGGCCCAAAGCTATTCTCCAACATTGATGTGCCTTCAATCTTCGACAAATGCTCGAGTATGACCTCCAAAACCTCATGCAACAATCGTATTTAATCCTTGTGTTGGCGAAGGAAAGTAATTCCCTGTAATCCATAGTATTCATGTTCCAATGATTGTTATGCAAGGTACCTACTAGAAACTCTTTTTAAAATAATGATCACACTTAGAGAGGGGGTGAGGAGAATGGATCAATGTAATGGACAATTTAACCAATTTAAACTAATTTACATTTGACCATAACTGTAAACATAATGTATTAATAAACATCATCATCACATCAACACATGAAAACACTAGATGTATGTGGAAACCCTTTCGAGAGAAAACACAATTATTTTATCTTCAATCTTGAGCTGCATCAATTTATAGACACCAACTTGTTGGAGGCACCAATCCCCAAGATAAATTTGCAGGCACCAAGCTACTAGAGGCATCGACCCCCAAAATAGATTCGCAGACACTAACTTGCTAGAGGCATCGAACCCCAAAATAGATTTACAGACAGCAACTTGATGAAGGCACTAACCCCAAAGATGGATAAACCCCCACTTGTTATATGCTACAACCAAATTGAAGCATGATCTTGAAAATATGAAAGCACCAACTTGTTGTAGGCTCTAACCTGATTGAGGCACCAACCTTTGAAATAAACAAACATCAACTTAATTGAAGCACCAACTTCCTTCCACCAAAACATAGTGGGCTAAATTTCCACAATCTTTCAAACTAGATCCACAAGCTCATTTCTATTCAACCTGTTCTTCCATCTTCAACGATAATGTCTTCTCATTTTTTTATACTTGTTCATAAGTCTCAACACATTTTGGCAAAAACAAATAACCCTTTTTCATTCAAAAATCTGTCTTCGTAACTTTTCATATCCCCTTCCAAATTACAAGAACATTTTGGGCATTTTCCCCTTTCAAAAAACCAAAGTGGCCCCTAAAATAACCCATTAAACATTATAAAAGTTAACTATTCTACAAAATGCACTTCCAAGGCCAAAATATTTCGGTGATGCCAATTGGATTCAAACCCGTGATCGCTTGTAAAGCAATCGGGCACACTACTGATTTAGTTGTGGTGTGACTTGTTTATGGTAGTCATGAAGAATATATTTATGGAAACCACAAAGCCACATCATTAATTTAGACTGGATCAAACACCTTCCTACCTAATCAACACGCTGTGTGACAAAATCAAAAGGTGTGCCCTCGGGCTTAACAATTGAACCGAGATCCATGCTGTATATATGTCTTTGACTAGACTCAAACTCATGATAGAACCATTAATGCCTTAGGGCCAAACCACATAGCCATGTCATGTTATATATATCAAACCAAGAGCCACACTGTAAAATGAAAAATGCCTTTAGGCTTTAACCAAGAGAAAACGCCATATATATGTCATGACAAACTCGAAGTCATGACAAAACCAATAATGCCTTCAGGCTTTAACCAAGAACAATGTTGTATATGTGTCAGAGATTGTACTTGAACTCGTGACAAAATCAATAATGCCTTCGTGCGAGTCCTATTTCCAATCCTATAACATATTTATGACACTCTGACATGCGCCGGAGATAGCTATTTCCAACGCCGGGTCCGGATAATTATAGAAAAAAAGAAAAAGCTGCGCGTTATAAAGGGCTATCTCCCGAACATGTCAGGCGTCATAAATATGTTATGGGGTTGGAAATAGCTCTTGCCCTCGTGCTTTAACCAAGAGCAATATTGTACATATGGACTAAACCAATACGCCTTCGGGGGGTTAACCATGAAGTAGAAGCCATTGTATATAATATATGTCTCAGACAGACCGAACTAATACGCTTTCGGATTCATCCACACACTACACCATCAAAACACCTTTAAGCTTATCCACACTCTACGTTGTTTATAACAAAATGCCTTCAGGGTTATTATAGAGCTACACCATTCAATTCATTATCAAAACTCCTTCAGGCTCATATAGAGCTTATGCCATAATCAAATTGCCTTCGGGCCTATACGCAAGATTATTCCATAATCAAAATTCCTTTAGGCCTATACAGAGACCTGTGCTACAATCTAAATGCTTTTGGGCCTATACATGGAGTTGCACCACAATCAAAATGCCTTCAGGCCTATACACATTATATATGTCTCAAAACTGAATGATGGATGCTCTTGGCTGGTGTGGGTGCTCCCCCGGGGTCACGTTGGGGCCAACATCAATTTCAGTCCCAAGTTGACATAAATTTTAATTTGGGCTAGCGTAGAACCTTCTATATGACCTAATTTGGTGCTTAGACTCAGACCATATTAACCCTTGAGAGATTTCCCATTTTTCGTATAACTTAGCCATGTGACCTGGTCGTTAGGGTTCCATGGTCCATCCAATGTAGATGTTAGCGTGACATCATCATGCCATATGGCATTCTTTGAGTGGTGCAATGTGTCACCTAGATTTGGCTTGATTAGCTACCCAAAACTGTTGATTGGACATGCTATGTCGCACCCTATCATATTGCCACATTATCCATCGTACTGCCATGCTATTACTTATGTGTATGTCCATGTCATTAGTTATGTGAACCTACGCTACCACTTGTGACGCATACTATGCTTCCAAGTCATCATTCTCCTATGTCATTAGTCCACGTGTCTTGTTGAAGGCCCCCCCTGTCATCCAAAAAGACCAACTAGCACTTGCAACATGTCACATTTTTATTGGTCCAACATGGCTAAGGTCGGACGAGATGGGCGCGACTTCCGTTAAACCTTGTGCAAGTTAATGTTCCATCCACCATTCATGAAATCGATAAATGCTGGATCTTTCTTGAGATGCATGATGTTTAAGCCTAATAAATAGAGTGCATGTCTGCACGTCAACTATCGTTGATTGCTTCACAAAAACGTGGATCCACTCTGAAGATGCGTACTGTTAAAGAATTTGGTGTTTTTTCCATGTTACATTCAAACTGACTTATCTTCTTGCTTCATAGGAGTTTGACCAAGTGTAATATACCTTTAGAAATGTTTCAAGGAGGACTATCTAACCATAGCATCTATATATTCCTTTGATAATCATAGCTTTAGCAAAAATCTCAATAATCTTCAAGCCATATTTGACATCATCTTTTAAGGCATTGTATTTCCAAGGCATCATAATTTCTTTGAAATTATGATATAAAATTGGTTGTTATTACTAACAACACTATATTCAACAATCTCCTTCCTTGACAACCTCCTTTGACATCAATGGCATGACATTGGTTGTCATCAATGACAACACTAAGTCCAACAATTTCCCCCTTTGTCATTGATGGCAACAACAACAAACATTGATGGGCATTGATGGCAATGGACTGAACTTCCCCTATTAAGCTATTGGTCCAAAATCTACTTTCTCTCCTCAATACATTGAACTCCCCCCATCAAGCTACTAGTTCAGAGTTTGCTTTCTTTTTTCTTGCCTCAATGTTTGTTTTTTCTCCCCCTTTGAAATTAATGACAAATGGACCCATTGGAGATGACTTCTTCACTTCAACTATTATTGTATCTACCTCTGGACGTGCTCCTCCTGCGAATAAACTCTCCTCCAGTGAAAGCTTCCTACTATGGTCATACTCCTATCAGAAGACTAGAGGTCAACCCTACAGGTATCTCAACATCTACGCTGTTGCAAAACTTTCTTAGATTGCTTAACTACTTTTTTGATAGTTTCTTCCCTTGAGGATAAATTCTTTATAGTGAACACTTCCTGTCATGTGGCTATACTCCCCTTGCAAAAATTTTATAACATAACTTTCCTGGTCTATTCAATTGCTCTTTTTAATGGTTGCTCCCCCTATGCACGAGCTCCCTTCTTTCTTCAAATCAACATCTATCGTGCATATTCTTGCTTCTTCAAGTTTCATTTCAATTATGCATATCCTTGAAGAAGCTTTCACCAATGGATTAGATCTAAGTGGTCATATCTATCCTTGGATCTTCTTGTTTCCTTCCTGATGCATTGGTGTTTATTCTTGGGTTAGCAGAGAGACCTTCTTCTTTGAACCATCTCAAATTGATCCTACAATCATGAGCTATATGTCCTCCATTGTGGAACTTGTAACATTTTGTATTGGGCTTGAATATTGGCGAGATTGGCCCATATGACTCGGTGCTATAACTTCTGATTTGATTGCCCATATATTTTTTCTTGGAAGTCTGATAATATATTTTTTATCTGATATAATCATTAATGACATAAGTACTACAATCCCTTGCTTTATGTCCAAATCTAATGCATGAGAAACAATAACCAAAAAACATATTTTGATACCTGGTTGAATGTATTTATCTTGATGAAATTGTTGACACCTAATCATAGGGATTAGGTGAACAACTATAAATTAGTGTAAATAAATAATAGAGGAAATGGAGAGTCATCGGGAGATGAAACTAAACAATCACTCCCTCTTGTATATAATAATGGACAACCTAAATGAATAATACAATCTCATTTTTGAGGAGTTACCTCCTGGCCTAACATGGTATCAGAGCTAGCTTCGAAAATTAGCTGTTGTGCTGTAACTCCTTTCATTCTCTGCCATTATTCTCCTTTAACAGAAAATTTGTTCTGCATTTCCTGCCAGTTCCGACCTTTCATAACCATGAGTGTGGAGACTGTGGAGATTGTGCAATGAGCATGGAGGATTAAATAAGAAGATGTGAAGTTTGGAGCAAGCAACTTGAAGAGGAAAAGCAGAAAGATTCGATAGAAAGATTGAATATCCTTGGTCAGTGTTCCTCTGTCCAAAATTTTAGTGGATCTTCTCTTGGTACACTGTGTTAATTTGTTTGCCACACTATTATACCTCGACCCTCTTTCGCACTTCCCATACTCATGCATAGTCAACCCTAGAATATTTTGAAGGATTTGATAGCTTTGGTCCTTATCCGCTTATCGGAATGAGGGAAAATTTCTTGAATAAGAAGGAGAAGTCACCCCTCGGCTTCAACACTTATGGAGCAGCGCTTATGGAGGAGCACTTATGGAGGAGCGCTTATGGAGTAGTGCTTATGGAGGAGCAGTATGGAGCAGCACTTATGGAGGAGCGCTTATGGAGCAACGTTTATGGAGCAACGTTTATGTAAAGCAGAGGAAACGTCGAGCAACAGGGCAGAGGAGCAGCGCTTATATGATAGCGTATGGAGCAGCCATTGTAGTGGAGAGGAGTGTGTGTTGGAGACGGAGACAAAGAGCCAGAACAACCTACCTCAGAAAAGGAATTCGCCATTTGGGAAAATAAGAACAACAAGGCTTATGCATTGATTGTAGCATTAGTAAATGAAGAGGCGAGTCGCCATATTTCACCATTTTCAAATGCTTTTGAAGCCTTACAAAATTAAAGGAACTCTATGACTCACACTCCGCACTTGAAGTTGTTCAACTCATGATTAAATCGTTCACCCTTGAATTACAAAATGATGATCCTCTTGCTCTTGCATCAGAAGTAAAATCTATTATGCATGATATCAAAGTCACTAATGTTGAACTGGACATTCCTCTGATAGATTTTCTAAAGGCACTTTATTCCACTTACTCAAATTATTTTGAGTCACTGAAAGCAAATGGAAACCTCAAAGATATTACCTTTGACTCCCTTGTGAAAAAAATTGCTGAAAGAGAGAAAGATTTTAGAAAGAAGACAACTCCTCAGTCTTCTGAAGAGGCTGTGTGTCTTGCACATAGAGAGAAGAATCGTGCTCAAGATTCTTCCAGAGGAAGAGGTGGTTGAAGAGGAAGAGGAAGAAATTTCAGAGGTAGGGGGGTTAGACACTCTCAAGCAGAAAAGTCAGATTTGCATTGCATACGCTGTAAAAGAGATGGATCACATGATGCATCCACATGCAAGTTTCCTTGGGACAAAATTGAGCAGGAAAGAAACCAACCCAAAGGTAAAACTAATGACAAAGATAAAGGTAAAGCACCTGAATCTACTCACTATGTTGTGGCACACTGTAATATTGGAGTAAATGAAGACTTATTTAATGCTTCACTTGCTTCTTGGAAAAATGATTGGTTGCTTGATTCAGGAGCAACTTGCCACATGACTTTTAAAAGAGACTTTTTTGAAGAATTTACTGACAATGTTGATGGAGCAGTATACTTTGCAGACAAATCAAAACTCAAGCCATCAGGGCTTGGCACAATCAGGCTTAAATTGCTTGGTCTTCCAGACTTTCTTTTGCATCATGTTCTATATCTCCCACAACTGAGGAGAAACTTCTTGTCCTTGGTCCACATCCGCCAGCAAGGACACTCCATTCATATGTTTAATGGAAAGCTTGAGGTGAGAAAAGCATCAGACCACTCACTTTTCATGACAGGGATAGAAGAAGAAAGGCTTCTCAAGTTGCAGGGTACCTCTGCTCGTGCACAAAATTTCTCATACAATTCTCATTATGAAGAAGGTACATTTCCATCAAGTTTATTATGGCATGCTATATTTGGACACTTAAACTATGACAACCTCTGCTTGTTGAAGAAAAATGGTGTTATTGGTTTGCCTACAATTCCTAGGAAACTTAAGCAATGTGATGCTTGCATTCTAGGAAAGCATAGCAAACAGTGTTTTCATGATTCACATTCCAGAGCACATAGAAAACTTGAACTCGTTCATTCAGATTTATGTGGTCCAATGCCTGTTCCTTCTGCAAATGGAAATAAATATATGATGACATTTATTGATGACTACACCAGAATGTGTTGGGTTTATTTATTGAAGAACGAATTTGATGCTTTTCAAATATTCAAGAAATTTCATATATGGATTGAAAAAGATGCACAATCTCATATTGGCTCTATTCACACTGATAATGGAATAGAATACACTTCAAATGAATTTGAAAACTATCTTCACCAACATGGGATCAAAAATAAACAATTGTGCCTTATAATCCCCAACAGAACGGAGTAGCTGAAAGAATGAATAGGACAATCTTAAATATGGTGCGCTGCATGATGCTTTTCAAAAATGTAAAATTGATGTTTTGGGCTGATGCAGTTCTATGTGTTGTATATGCAAAGAATAGATGTCCATCTAATGCTATTAGAAACAAGACAACTTATGAAATGTGGTATCGAAACATTCCTTTGGTAAAGCATCTTAGGGTCTTTGGTTCCACCTGTTATGCCTTGATACCAAAGGTACATAGAAACAAACTTGGTGCAAGAATTCGTCAGTGTATCTTCCTAGGGTATTCAAACACCTCCAAAGAATACTGTCTTTTGATGGAATCAATAAAAAGTTTGTTGTATCTAGAGATGTAATTTTTCTTGAATCATCCAAAACTGAAAATGTTGTTGAGCGGCAACTTGATCGCTTAGATAGATTTGCAAATACAAAAACATTTCAAGAATTTGATAATCAGATTCCACATCTTGAAGGGGTGATTCCTATACTAGATCAACCTGTGGAATCTTCTTCTGAATCACTCTCTCCCCCACATGAAACTCCAACAACGAATGATACTTTGAGTGATGTGATTGATAGAATTGGGAGACTCAATCTTGATTCAGTCCCAACTCAATCAATAGAGTAGTCTGGACCATCTCAGAAAGGTCCCCCAAAGTGACTAACAAAGACACTTGAAAGTGTTCACTCTGATGAGGTTGGAAAGACAGGAACTAGAAATTCAACCCAAGAAAATGGATGTCATGTAGATGACTCTGATTCACCTTTTGATATGGATGTTTTTTATGATTGTGAATTGAGTTTGTCTACAGATTTTGAACCAAATTCCTTCAAAGAAGCTGCTTCTCATGATGAATTGAAAGAAGCAATGAAAAAGGAGTATGATGCCTTGATAAAGAATGGCACTTGGAAGCTGGTAGATCCTCCATTGGGAACCAAACCAATTGGCTGCAAATGGGTTTACAAGAACAAGTATAAAGCCAATGGCTCACTTGACAAGCACAAAGGCAGGCTTGTGGCAAAAGGTTTTGCATAGAAGGAAGGGGTTGATTATGAAGAGACTTTTGCCCCCACAACAAAATGGGCTACCATTCGGACACTCTTTTCCCTAGCAGCTCAAAATGGTCGGAAAGTCCATCAAATGGATGTAAAAACTGATTTCTTGAATGGATATCTAAAAGAGAATGTTTTTATGTCCCAGCCTGAAGGATTTGTTGTGAAAGGACATGAACATAAAGTATGCAAACCTATAAAATCCTTATATGGCCTCAAACAAACACCTTGAGCTTGGTATGAAAAACTAACTGAGCATCTTCTGAACTCAATTTCAAACATTATGATCTTGATCATGCAACTTTGTTTGTCAAGAAGGTTGGAAAAACAATTGTATATCTTGTGGTATATGTAGATGATCTTTTGATGACAGGGAACAATGAGAGCTACATTGCATCCATAAAGAAGGAATTGAGGAAAGGTTTTGAAATGACTGATTTGGGCTATGTTCATTACTATCTTGGTATTGAAGTAACTTAACATCCGAAGTCCATATTCCTTTCTCAAAAGAAGTACATTGGAGATTTGTTGAACAGGTTTGGCATGACTAAATGCAATCCTTTGACTACTCCAATGGAACAAAACTTAAAGCTCACATCCATTGAAGGAAAATAATTTGAGAATGCAACAAAGTATAGATAGCTTGTAGGAAGTCTCAACTACCTGACTACTACCAGACCAGACATTTCATTTGTTGTTGGAATCCTCTCCAAGTTTACGCAAAAGCCTTGTGAGGAACATTCGTTTACTGGAAAAAGAGCTCTAAAGTACTTGAAGGAAACTCAAGACTTTGGACTCAAGTATACACAGGTGGGCAACTTCATCTTGATTGGATACTCTAATTTAGACTTCGATGGAGACAAAGAAACTGGGGTATCTACTTTGGGTTATGCTATGAGTCTTGGATTAGGAGCTGTCTCCTAGAGATCACGCAAACAATTAGTTGCAACAGATTCCACAACAGAGGCAGAATATGTGGCAACAACTGAGGCAATAAAAGAAATTGTGTGGCTCAGGAAAATTCTGGAAGATTTGCAGGTAAAACAAGTACAATCGACTCCATTCATGATTGACAATACATCAATAATAAAGTTGGCCAAGAACCCAAAGTTCCATGATCGAACGAAGCACATCAATACAGAGTATCATCTGATTCGACATCATGTTGAGGCCAAAACAATCCATCTTCACCATTGTTCCACTATTGAGAAGATTGCAGACATCTTCACCAAAGCACTTGGAAGAGAAAAGCTTGAAAGATTCAGAATGATGCTTGGACTCACCAACATCCCTTCAGATTAAGGGGGGGAATGTTGACACCTAATCATAGGGATGGGGTGAACAACTATAAATTAGTGTAAATAAATAAAAGAGGAAATAGAGAGTCATCGAGAGATGAAACTGAACAGTCACTCCCTCTTGTATATAATAATGGGCAACCTAAATGAATAATACAATCTCATTTTTGAGGAGTTGCCTCCTGGCTTGACAGAAACATTTCTTCTAAACTTGTTTCTTGGAAGAGATTCATCTCTTAGCTAATCTTTGACTCCTATTCCATTGCTGCTTGTAGATCCCTTCAGAAGATTTTCTATCATAGTGGTCCTTATACCTACATCTTGGATTCTTCCTTTGCTTGAGCTAGTTTCAACTTGCTAATCCTTTATTCGTTTTTGAGTGTCACCTGAGAAGCAAACATGTTGATGCCAATCCTTTACTTGACTGATATCTTCAATTGAATTGCTGATGGATTTTATGAAAGTATTCTTAGGTAGTTCTCCATATGGTGTCCTTGAGAGTGCTTCATCTTTGGATGTCTCATGATCCTCCTGATAACTGAGGCCCGTTTTGATGAGATTAGATATCTATGGGCTAAGGATGTGATCCAAAGACTCAAAACCTTTAAGGAACTTCAAGTTTTGATTGATATTATCTGAGGTCTCTTATAATTCCTCTCTTAAAAGAACAATTTCTTGTTCGATTTTTTTAGTGTTCTTCATTTTCTATTCGCTTCTTTAACAAAATCTCCTTTATCCTCTTAGTTTCTTCTATTTCAATTTTGAGAGAGATGATAGAATCTATATCATGATATTTATCGTCATATTCTTGCAGTTGTTGTTCTAGCTTATTTACCATGTTTCTTGGAGTTTTTAGTTTTCTAGCACACTAATGAATTCTCCTTTATAGTCTACTTCTTCTTCAATTTCTTCTTTATCTATGAACAATATTTCTCCTCTTTCATCATCAAACATGCTTCCATCGCTTTCATAATGACTATCTTCTTTGGAGTACAAGGTTATATTTTTGACATTTCTTCTTTTATAGTCATTAGATTTGAATTTTACTTCATCATCATTATCATTCATTTTTACATAAGGACATTTAGAAGCATATTGTCCTATTCTTCCACATTCAAAACATTTAAATGGAATATTACCTTTAAAATTTCTAGAACCCTTCATTAGCTTTTTGACAAATTCAATTTCTTCTTCATATAAAGTCTTCTTAATTTATGTGCTTTCTTCCTTGGTTGCTTTGAATGCGACTTCTCTCAGTCTCGTCTTGTCCTTTTTGTCCTTAGTTTATATGCAGTAAGAGTTCCATGAAGAATATCCATGCTTAAATTTTGCATGTCATATAACTCTTCAAGGGATGATACTTTAGGATTGAACTGTGAAGGAAGTGATCTCAATCTTTTTCGAAGAATATCAACTTCCTTGAATTCTTCACTGAGACCTATGATAGAGTTGACAATAGTGTATACTCGAAGGAAATATGAAGCAATATTTTCATCTTCTTCCATTTTCAAACTTTCAAACTAACCTCTGTAAATTTTTAGATTGGATTCCTTTACTTTGTGATCCCGTTCATAACAACTTTTGAGCTTGCTCCATAGTTACTTAGCTAATTTGGAATGCATTAATAATTTGACAAATTTAGTATCTGATAAACCACTTAATATGACATTTTTTGCCATTACATTAGATGTATAGGGAGATTTACCAACTACGTCAGTAGGAGGAGTAGTAGGTGCTTGGAAACCATTCTCTACAACTATTGATACATCAATACCTAAGGACGTGATGTAGGTTTCATTCTTATTTTCTACAAAACATAGTTTGCTCCATCAAATTGAGAAGGCTTGCCTGAAGATCTAAGACTAATCATCTTCCCTGTGATCAACCTTCCACTGTTAACTATTTTTGAAGGAACCAACTTTGATACGAATAATTATCACATTGAGAGGTCGGGTGGGGGGTTGAATTAGTGTAATGGCCAATTTAACCAATTTAAATTATTTTACAATTGATCATAATTGTAAACATAATAGTGCATTAACAATCATCATCAACACATGAAAACACTGGATGTACGTGGAAACCCATGAGGGAGAAAAACACAAATATTTTATCTTCTTCGATCTTTAGTAACTACATCAATTTTCAAGCACTAACCTGTTGGAGGCATCGACCCCCAAAATATATTTACAGACACGAACTTGTTGGAGGCACCAACACACAAAGATGATCAAACACCCACTTTCCGTAGGCTATAACCTATATGAGGCACCAACATTGGAAATATGTAGACACCAACTTGCTATAGGTTCCAACCACAGAACTATGCCAACGCCGACTTGTAGGCTCCAACTTGATTGAGGCACCAACCTCCTTCACCAAAACATAGTGGACCACTTTTCACAATCTTTCAAACTAGGTCCATATGCTCATTTTTATTCAACTAGTTTCTCTTCAATCTTCAATAGTAGCATCTTCTCATTTTCTTGTACTTGTTCGTAATTCCCAACACATTTGACATAAACAAAATAACACTTTTTCCCTCAAAAACCTATCTTCATAACTCTTCGTGTCTGGTTCTAAATCACAAGAAAATTCTAGCGATTTCCTCCTTTTCAAAAAATCAAGTTGGCCCTCAAAATAACCCATAAAACATTATAAAACTTAATTGTTCTACAAAATGAATCTTTCTATTCCATTTTCTACAAAAATGCACTTTTCCAACGTGCGTTTGAAAAAAAGCACTCCACTGGTTTGACAAAGGGTTCTATAGGATGCACTTCCAATGGCAATTTTCTTCTTGAGTTATCTTGATTGAACTCAAACCTGTGATCACTCGTAAATCAATCAAACAGTATACCAATTCAACTACCATGTGACTTGTTTATGGCAATCATGAATAATATATTTATTGAAACCATAGAGCCACATGTTGTAGTGGCTACAACCACCCTCAAAATTTTTTCCTATGCTTTGATTTTGGAGCCTTCCCTCCTATCCACAAGAGCTTACCTTGTATTGTTTTCAGGTATTCATACTTCAATTGAGGATTATCTTTTTCATTTGTGCTTGCTTGTTTCGACACCTAACCGATCTTTCTAACTCACAAGCTAACCTCCCGACTTGGTCACACAACAATTATGGGCTTGCCTACAAAAACTAAGCAATCCTTGAGGGCAGTCAACCTTGATGATTGGATTTGCGTAGTCTAGACTAGCAGTCAACCTTGAGATAAGAAACTCTGTAGTCATGGAAGGTAGCCCAATACTGAGCCCATAAACTGTGTAATCCATCATTGAGCTCAAAAGTTGCCCAATGCATTGAGCTAGGAAGTTACCTAGTACCCCAGAATTGAACAATCTTTCCCGGTAGTGTGCATGACAATTTTCCTTGGAAAAGAAAAAAAATAAAGGCTAAAAAGAAAAAAGCATCCCTAAAAATTAGGGATCCATTATTAGTATCTCGAAGGAGGCACACTCACTATTTTTAGAAACTTTCGCCGTGTCACTTTTTCCTTTATTTTAGGCATGCACGTCATAAACCCTAATTCGCTCAAATATATTTAATTGACGCCTCTAGAGTTCATTTTCACATTCAATCTTGGAGCTCTAGCATTCTCGAGGAGATCAAAGAACCTTCGGTGTGGTCGTCGTCATTTTTCCGGGTGAGTTTCACTTTTATTGTCTTTTTCTGCCTTTTTTTTGTTTCGCTTGTGCGAGTGTTGTTTTGATTATTTGTCTTTATAGTTGTTGGAGTTTCAACTTATTGTAGATTGTAGAAGTGTTTTTCTAAGTTGTTATTTTCCTTTCACAAGTGTCGCATCAGTTTTCTTATTTTTTCACCAATGACCTTCGTTGTGGTGACTCTCCTCACATACTTGATTTTCCTTCTGTTTGTTCAGTTTTTGCACTTGATATAAATTTATTTATTCATACTTAGTCACATATGCACCCAAGCTCACATCATTGATTAGTTTTTCTCATTTTCCACACTTACTCCAGGCAGATCTACACTTTTCTTGGCCAGATTTTGCCTTGCCCAGTTGGGCACTGCGTAATCCTAAGGCTCAAGCCAAGAGCTTGGCCTCTGGAATTGTGTAGTGCATAGAAAATCTGGCCCAACTGTGGATTGCGCAGTTCCATGGTTCAACATGTCACCTTGGCCACTATGACTATGCAATGTGCAGTCTCTCCCAGTCTTAGCCTAGGTTGAACTACACATTGCGCAATCTCAAACCTCAGGCTACACCCTTGGTTGCTAGGACTGCGCAATGCATAGTTCCCATAGCCAACTTCCCTTACTTGTTGATGAAAACTACGTAATCCCTCTCATCAGTTTCTTGTTTTTTTGCTTGATCATGCTTTGAAGTTAGATGCAAAAGGCTAATTGTTATGAAACCAACTCATAAAAAGATAGAAAAGATAGATCAACGACTTAAAAATTAGCCTCTTCAAGGGGGAAACCTCCTTTACATTACACAAATGAACAATTCTTGGATGATACAAATGACAAGACCTTCTTTCTATATATAGGAGTCTAAGGGGTCCTAATACAATCAGAGCCTACATAACAATAATATTGTAGGGGCATAGCAATAACAATAGTGGGCTTCGATGGGGCATAATAATAACAACATGGGGACTATATGGGCACAATAATACAATAAGGGGGTTGGATTAATAACAATAAGGGGTTACATTAGTAGTATAGGGACCTAACATGCTCCTCTCCTTCAAAAAGAGTTTTCCTCAATGCTTGAGTAGTTCTGGATGCTTCGGTATAAAATTTTCATCCTCCCATGTGGAATCTTTAGCGGGTAAGTTCTTCCACTTAATGAGAAACTCTAAAATTGATCGATTTCATAGTTGTCAATTTCTTGTTTTTGTGACTGCTTCTGATTCCAATATGATTTTTCCTTACTCATCAAGTTCTGGCAATATTGTTTGAACTGGGATCTTCACACCTATAGCCTTCTTTAAGCATGAAACATGGAAAACTGGGTGCACTCGGGAAGATGGAGGAAGCTCCAATTTGTATGCCATAGTACTAATATTTTGTAACACCTTGTACGAACCATAATACTTTGGTGATAACTTATTATCCTTCTTAGCTTGCTTGAGGGACATTTATTTGTATGGTTGTAGTCGTAGAAATACCCAGTCACCTACATCGAAACTTCTTTTGATGCGATGTTGATTTTCCTGTTGTTTCATTCTATTTTGTGACAAAGTGAGGTTATCCTTCAAGAGTTTGAGAACTTGTTGTTGATTCTCGATGTGATCTTCCACTGCTCGAACCTTAGAATTTTCTTTTAAAGATGATGTGATGGGCGGTGGATGATATCCATAAAGTGCCATAAATGGGGTCATTTTTGTTGCAGTATGGAAGGAAGTATTATACCACCATTTAGCCAGAGGCAACCACTGGACTCATTGTGTCTGTTTATCATATACAAAGCAACTGAGATATCCTTCCAAACAGTTATTCACTATCTCAGTTTTCCCATTAGATTGAGGATGATAAGATGAGCAATGAGCTAACTGAGTACCCAAATATTCCACCTCTTGTACTCCAAAGAAACATTTGGATATGTTTGCATATAATTGTTTCTTCTCCAAAAGTTTGAGCACCTTGTCAACATGTTGACCACAATCCTTCCAAGACTTGTTGTAGATTAGTATATCATCAAAAAATACTAACACAAATTTTCTAAGGAAGGGTTTGAAAATGGAATTCATGAAATCTTGAAAATTAGAAGGTGTATTGGTAAGGACAAAAGGCATGACCAAAAATTCATAATGACCCTCATGAGTTCTAAATGTTGTTTTTGGAATGTCTTCAGTCTTCATTCTGATTTGATGATATCCTGAATGAAGATCTGACTTGGTAAAGTAAATTGCTCCATGTAATTCATCCAATAATTCATCAATCACAGGAATGAAAAATTTATATTTAATAGTAAGCTTGTTGAGCTCCCTATAATCTGGACACATAAGCCATGATCCATCCTTCTTGTGTACCAATACCACTGGAGCAGAGAAAGAACTTTGACTAGGTTGAATTATACCAACCTCTAGCATTTCTGCAACCATACATTCAATTTCACTCTTTTGGGCATATGGATATCTGTAAGGCTTGATGTTTGGGGGAACACTTCCTGGAATCAAAGGAATAACATGATCCTGGTCACAAATAGGTGGGAGGCCTTTGGGAGTCCCAAATATCTAGGAATGATTGTCCAAAATGTTTTGGAGATCTGGAGAAATAGATGATTTCGATGTGGGAACCTCTAGTGAACATAATTGTGCAATTACGCCCTGTTGTTCTTTCTTTAGAAGCTTTTTCATGTTGTTAGATTTGATTATCTTTCCCGGTTTCCTCACGGTACCCATTAATTCAACTTCCTTTCCTTCCCAAAAAAATTTCAAGAAAAGTTCTTGAAAATTAAAAATCTATCATACCCCAAGATTGTAGCCATTGGACTCCTAGTACAACATTTGCACCACCCATTGGAATGGAAAGAATTGGACTATTCAAGACATATTCTCCCATGGATAGCTTGATATTAATGCACTTTCCAAAGCAATTTATGGTTCTTCCATTTTAAACCATTACTTGAGACTGTGGTGTTGGATATAGGAAGCAATTCAATTCCTTGGCTATCTTACAATGAATAAAATTATGGGTACTACCCGAAAAAATCAAAACTATAAACTTTTTCTTCTTGATATGCTCTTCTATCTTAAGAGTTTGAGGATTGGTAATTCTTGTCAATGCATTACAATATATGGTCAGATTTATTTCTTTTTTCTTTGGGATTGGTTCCTGGTCTATATCTTGTTCTTTTGACATTTCTTGTTCCTTTTCTTGCTCCTCTTCCCCGTCTATGTAAATTAATTTCTTCTTAGCACACTTATGACCTTTAGTGTATTTTCTCTCACGATTGTAACAAATCCCCTTTTCTCTTTTTTCTTCCAGTTGTTTTGGTGTCAACCTTGTAGGTGGTGAAAGGCTAGGAGAAACAACAGTTCCATCTTTATAGTTATCAGTGGTAGGCTTCCTTGTTGCCATAATTTTGCTTTCAATTTTTCTTGCCAACCTATATGCCTTCTCCAATGAATCAGGTTCCCAAAGGAGAACCTCATGTTGGATATTATCATTTAAAGTCCCTATGAAGAATTCAATCCTATGCTTCTCTGGAATATCATTTACCCTTATATTCAATTTTTGGAAGTCCTCAATGTGCTCTGCCATTGAACCCTTTTGTTTGAGATTTATCAATTGGCTAAAGAAGGTGTTGCTCTTTGTATCCTCATAATGTGCTATCATTTCCTCCATGAAAATTGACCAAGTGACAAGTTGTTTACGAGAACAAATCCCTCTATACCATACAAACTGATTCGGTTCTAAATATAAAGATGCAATATGTACCTTTTGTGTGTTTTGCACATTATGTAGATCAAAATATTTCTCCATTTGTAGTATCCATGTTACGTGATCCTTGCCATCAAACTTCCTCATATCTATCTTTGGAATATGCTGGGTCTTCAATCCAAGTTAGATTCTATGAAATCATGATTAACATTAATTTTGTTCTCATCATGAGTTTCCTTTACTACCTTTTCACCATTAGGAGGCCTTTCTTGTAGCAGCTTTGTCCAACCTTCCTTCAAACCTTCCATGTATTTCTTCAAATCTTCCATGCATTTCTTCCAATATGCTTCCATACCATCGATATCAACTTCCATGGCATAGATAAAACTATTTATCTTAGTTTCGATCACATTCTTCAAATCATCCATCCAATTTTGATTACTAGGTGTTCTCATTCTTTTCCTTGATTTTATGATCTCGATCTTGAATCTGTTGTATCTCTGCAAGTTCGGATCTCCAAGGTTTGGAGTTGGACCTACGGTAGCCCTCTGCCTCCTCCTTCCAATGCAACAAGTTTGATCGAAATTTGATTATCCAAGAAAGAGTTATGCCCAATCTCCTAAGATGACCTTATTATATACTTTTTCAGTAGAGCGAACTTGTATGAAGTGCCATGTGTCACTGTTTCAACATTCGGACCTGAAAATGATAAAAATAGAATTAAAGTCTGTCTTATTTATGTAATTTCTTACGAAATTTCAATCTAATGCTCATATAGTAAGTTATGACGATTTTCCCAAGGTCACCTATTTGGGATGTAATTCGAGAGCCTGACAAAACTCTAAATGTTTTGGACCATATATCTGCAAATATAGCAAAACAAGATCTAAAATTTGGGCCCAAGCTTCACCAATAGTTTAGCTCAAATGGGTTTTCATTTCCGAGTCTGAACCTTCATAGAAAAAACAGTATAGTGAAAATTCCACGATGACCTATTTGAGATGGAATTCTGGAGCTTGTAAAAACCCTAACATCCTTAGATCATATCGCTGAAAATATAGCGCGACAAGATCTGAAATTTGTACACAAGCTTCAAAATGATTTTGGCTCAAAAGGTTTTTTCTTTTCAGCTTTTGAAACTTCGTAGCGAAAACGTTATAGCGTAAATTCCACGATGACCTATTTGGAGCAGAGAAACCCTAGAATCCAAAGCTTTGATACCAAATGTTATGAAACCAACTCAAAAAAAGATAGAAAAGATAGATCAATGACTTAAAAATCAGCCTCTTCGAGGGGGAAACCTCATTTACATTACATAAATGAACAATTATTGGATGATACAAATGCAAGGCGTCCTTTCTATATATGGGAGTCTAAGGGGTCCCAATACAATTAGAGCCTGCATAACAATAATATTGTAGGGGTACAACAATAACAATAGTGGGCTTCTATGGGGAATAATAATAACAACATTGGGACTATATGGGCACAATAATAGAATAAGGAGGTTTCACTAATAAAAATAAGGGGTTACACTAGTAGTATAGGGACCTAACACTAATTTTTGCTTTGGATGAGTGTCTTTTTGTCCCACGGGTGCCACAGTTGTGAAGCACTTGTAACACCCTCCTCCCACATCTACCCAAGCAACTGGCCAGCTATGGTAAACATGCGACGAGAGGCCACTATGATAATATTCAACCTCCTAGGTGACTTTAAGGAAATGGAATCGATGGAACATCACATGCAGTCATCCAACTTCATCCAAATAACCTTCAGGAGACAAGTCAGCCACTCAGAGTACCTATCGCTGGGTTCCACTATTGTTTGAGAGACTTAAGGGCAGTGTAACACTCCCTAGACATTTCCCAGGCGAGTTAGTTTCAAGACTAATGCTCCTTAGACACTTCCTAGGTGCTTTATAATGCTTCCCAGACACTGCCCAGGTGAGTTAGTCTCAACACTGATGTTAGCATTCCGGGATTTGAGCCACCTTTTTCAGCCCAGAGCCCGGGACACTGCCCAGAATGGAATGATCACATAGAATTAGTAAGGATGAAAGGAAACAATGATGCAAAAGAAATAATATGAAAAAGATCATCACCAGACCCCTACTAGCCATGACAGGCATTTCGTCAAACATATCATCAACATGTAATCTATAGGTGTAAATAACATAATTAAGTGTAGGGATCTCATACTTATGTGAGAATCACTATGAACTATTGTTCCCTCATGCCATTTTCTGCATTATCCTCCATTAAGTCATAAACACATTACCCATTCATATACAAGTAAAAGCATGCTGAGAGCCATACATAGTTGTTGTCATGAAATGTGCATATAACCAACATAATAGGAACATAAATACAATAAAAATATTATCCATCGAATCCATAAATACATCAGTACCTTTACACATGAAAATTAGGGGAATGGATTTCTCAATAATGAATGCAATGAACCAACCAGAGATGGGACTACCACGTTCCACCTGACCGTAGAATGGCTAAGCCAAATATCTCTTCAACCATTCACCCCCGTGCCATATTCCAAGCATGAATGTGGGATCTCATAGAACACATCAATCAAAACTCATCGAGGGCTTCCAAAGGCCATCCACCTCAACCCATCAAATAGTGATTCCACCTCACGGTCGGACATCACCAAAACCATCATCAGATTGGTCTCCATCCAAGCCTTCCAGGGCTTCCAGAGCATTTGTCCAACCAAGGCTTCCAAAACTAGTAACTCAACCCACAACTTATATAGGGTTTCCAGAGCATTTGTCCAACCAAGGCTTCTAGGACTAATAACTCAACCCACCAAGGGCTTCTAGAGCGTTTTTCCAACCAAGGCTTCTAGGACTAATTACTCAACCCAAGCTATTACATGGCTTCTAGAGCGTTTGTTCACTAGGGATTTTAGGACTAGTAACTCAACTCAAGCTATGGAAACATGAGAACCAACCAAAACAAAGCAATGAAAGTAAACCCACAATCACCATGGCTATCCAGGAAATGGAAAGGCTGGGCAATCCACTATCAATCCTGACCATCCTCCATGCCAATGACAGATCATAACTAAGAAACCACATGCATGTGCCATGCATGCCAAAACTAGTGAAGAAATCATACATGTAACTTGGTACCTGCAAGCAAATATGATTTAGTTGTTGATGCTGATTCCTTCTTTCGCTTTCCTACTCTTCTTTTGCTTTCTTGCTCCAAGAATCCAAGTATTCCACACCCTCCAAGAGTGCTCCAAGAAAAATCTAAGTAACCAAGAGTATGAGAGAGAGAGAGAGAATAATGAGAGAGCTCTAGAACTGAATTGAAAAAATCTTTCCAACTGATCCTCAGAAGCCTTTTTATGAGTGAGGCCTCTATTTTTTCCATTTTCCATTATTTTCCATCATTTTCCTCCTCACATGCAACTTCTGACCTTTCACCTTTGTTTTCTCCTAATTTCCATTATTTTAATAAATAAATGTGCCAAAATGCCTTTTAATTCCTTAGCCTTTGCCTTTTCCAATTTCCTTAGCCATAAACAATCAAATGAACACCCCCTAAGATGTCTTGCCCAACCTTCAGCTTGGAATACATGTCCTAGTCATATGTGGTTAATGTTTTTAACATTTATTACATGGAATTTTCACCAGGGCTATTACAGAACCCTCCCCCTTGGGGGACACCGTCCTCGGTGTTCAATCACACATATACCTCAACAACCTACTGAGAGAAGACATACTACTCATGGAGCTTTATAACCCAGCTCGATGCAATATTTACAATGATAATCCTGCTTAAGAAAACTCATATGACATCATAACATCATGATAACATAACCACATGATAACATAATAACATAACACCCATACTGCATAGTGGAGCTTTATAACACAACTCATTACGATATTTACATCCATACATAGGTGTACATATAACAATATCATCAAAATATATATACCAAAACATATGCCAAATCATATACCATACATATATCAAACATATACTAACATCATATAGCGTATATCAAAGCATCATAAGGCATATATCAAAACATCATATAGAATGTATCAACCAACATAAAGCATGTATCAATCACCATAAAGCATATACTAAACAACATAAAGCAAATAATAAACCATCATAAAGAATATACCAAGCCATCATAAGCAAATACTAAACCACCATAAAGAAACTACCAAACCACCATAAGCAACCACCAAACCACCATATCAAGCTGCTTTGCCTCAACTGGAAAACAAGGAAGGATACATGGCCTGCATCTGATCCGCCATCTCCCATGTAGCTTCATCGAGCCCAAAGTGCTTCCATTTCACTTTAACTTGCTCTATTGCTCGGTTCTGGAGCATGAGCACCTTTTTCTGCAATATAAAATAAGGCTCTGGCTGGAATTCTCTATCTGGTTCCACCTGTAATATAGACCAATCAATCACATGATCAAGATCCTTAACATATTTCTTAAGCAAAGATACATGGAAAACTCATGGACTTTCTGTTAAGTTATGGTATTTTCTATGCTTATAACAGTTTACTTCTTTTTCTTATTATATTCCACCGATTAGCAATCACATGTACATAAAGTAAAGTGTAGATAGAACATTAAACGATCGACAGAAAACAAGCCAAGACAAGAGACACAAGATGTGGCAGCTAGCCAGGGACAAACCCCACAATGTGTGGGGAAACCCTTTGATCAAATCTTCTTTTATCTTCAATAATTCAGCAGAGAGAAATAGTACAATAAATCTGATTCATATCAGCAGTAGCAAACCCTAGATCAGCAGCATCAGTATTAGCGGCTTCATTATCAAACTAGGGTAGACCATATCTCACAAACCGACAGTCGGATTGACTTCATTCCACCACCAAAAGTTTCGGCTTCCAGAGGAGGTTCAGATGAACCTACAACACAGTTTAGATGAGGAGATCTTCTAGGCCACGCAAGTCAATCTTTGCTTCTACAATCACAACTTCAGTTTCAGCAGTTTCTGGCTTCAAACTAGGGCAGTCGATATCTTGCAATCCATTCGTCGGATTGACTTCATTCCACCACCAAAAGTTTCGGCTTCTAGAGGAGGTTCAGATGAACCTACAGCGTAGTTCAGATGAGGAGATCTTCTAGGCCACGCAAGTCAATCTTTGCTTCTGCAGTTGCAGCTTCAGTTTCAGCAGTTTCCGGCTTCAAACTAGGGCAGTCGATATCTTGCAAACCGTTCGTCGGATTGACTTCATTCCACCACCAAAATTTGTGGCTTTCAGAGGAGGTTCAGATAAACCTACAGTGTAGTTCCAAAGAGGAGATCTTCTAGGCCATGCAAGTCAATCTTTGCTTCTGCAGTTGCAGCTTCAGTTTCAGCAATTTCCGACTTCAAACTAGGGCAGTCGATATCTTGCAAACCGTTCGTCGGATTGACTTCATTCCACCACCAAAAGTTGCATCTTTTAGAGGAGGTTCAGATGAACCTACAACGCAGTTCCAAAGAGGAGATATTTTAGGCCACGCAAGTCAATCTTTGCTTCTGCAGTTGCAGCTTCAGTTTCAGCAGTTTCCGGCTTCAAATGTGTGAGAGAGAGACCCATTTCAGCGCAGTAGAGAAGAGACTCATATCTGCGCAGTAGAGAGAGAGAGATGTGATGAGATGAGTGAGTCTAAATGAGGAAAAGTCCTCTTATATTTATACACAACGTTGGTGGGTGAATAGATGCGACTGTTGGGCTTCTGAGCCTACATGAGTTGTAGGTCGGCTTGATAATAATTCCATCATCAAAATAAATTCATATCTCCATGAATACTTATCGGAATTGGATGATCTTTATATCAATCCTACACCTCTCGACGAGAAGAATCTAATAAAAATATTATTAGCCATGAATAAGATGACCCACATGAATTTTTTCCCTGGTTGCCAATTTTAACACTCCCTCTCAACCATGGAGAACTTCATCTGCAATCTGTTTATCGGTCGTTACTATTCATCCATCAAATGCACTGCCTTGTACAGCCTGACCCTTGCCCTGCTCTGCTATATTTTTCCTGTTCTGCTTTGTCTTGTTCTGCCCTGCACTGATCTGTACTGTTTTGTTCTGTTCTGCTTTGCTCTTGCATTGTTCTGTTCTACTCTGCTTTTGTCTGAATTATGAAGAAGAAGAAATGATCGAGGATGTATCATACTGACTCAAAGTCAGTCTCAGAGTATGTACCACTGGTCCCAGACCAGTCTCAACCAACCCAAAATCAACGTCATAGTGAGTACAACTCCAATGGTCCCAGATCAATATCATCCTCCATTGACTCAAAGTCAGTCTCAGAGTATGAACCACTGATCCCAGACCAGTCTCAACCGACCCGAAGTCAGCATCATAGTATGGTACAACTCCTACCACTGGTCCCAGACCAGTATCATTGATCGCAGATCAATGGAGGTCATCCTAGCGTAGGGAGTACGGTAGTTACAACGATGTGTCCATCGGTACTACTATGGTCCCTAACTTCATTTCCCTGCTCATTGATCAGATGAGAGGTACTTCCCATGAGTCCCAGACTGCATGGGTAGGATGCCTCGACAGGAGAAATAATCAATCCTGTCCTCACAGGAGAACACATCAATCCTGCTACAATTTCCATGGAGAACACATCAATCCAGGCCTCACAGGAGAACACATCAATCCTGCTACAATCGCTGTGGAGAACACATCAATCCAGGCCTCACAGGAGAACTAATCATCCTGCTACACAGGAGAGCGAATCATCTTGTTCCAGTGCGCACCACCAGGGGAGGGTGAGTCACCCTGTGGTCGTATGTTGCTCCAGTAATAACCGCAAGCCCTCAGAGTTCCCAGAGCTCAATGTATGCAACAAACAGGACCCTTGTACAAGGGTTTCTTGCCGACTCCAAGTTGTTTGGGAAAATCATAGATTAGATCTTTCCCCAGGGCTTTGACAAGGTGTATCAACCTGTACATCATCTTAATGCGATGGAGCATCCTTGCTCATCAAATTACCATATCCCAAATGATGTCTATCTGCTGGAGCAGTCGACGAATACGGGATTCCTCAATAATCGAATCCCACCTCTGGTTGTTATAGAGAATCACAATGGCATCCAATGTAAATCCAAATAGCTCACTGAAGAGCTTTTCGCAACCAGACTGCCTCACACGAGGTCATGCTAGCAACAATATATCCTGCTTTGGCGGTGCTCAAAGCCACCGACTTCTGCTTCCTACTCATCCAGGATATCGAAGCAGATCCCAAGGAGAAACAACACCCGGAAGTGCTCTTACGGTCCTCCACATTGCCTGCCCAGTCAGCATCTGTGTATCCAAATAGTCTCACATCTCCGGTAGTGTATCTTAATCCATGAGAGATTGCTCCTGAAGACATCTCAGAAGATTCCTGGCATCAATTCAGTGAGGCTCAACCAAATATGAGCTCACAATGCTAACTGCAAAACATATGTTCGGACGGAGGTTCACCAAGAAGATCAATGCGAATGAGTTTTTGAAACTCAGAGGCATTTCCCAAGTCTGGTCCGACATCACTACCATATAACTTCTAAAAGTTAAGATCCTCTAGGTAGTCACAGGCTTGCAGTCCATCATACCGAATCTTTCCAATATCTTTACCACATATTTTCCTTGAGATAGGAAAATTTCCCTTGGCTTCTACCATACTTCAAGTCCTTGGTCCTTTATTTCAAATTCAGAAGCCAGCTCCCTCTTACATTTGTGAATGAGAGGGTCTACACCTGTTAGAAAGAGGTTATCCACATACAACACCAGTATGAGAGGCTTGTCATCTTCAACCTTAAAGTACAGGTTAGGAACGGCTTCACTCCTAGTGAATCCCAACTTCATCAAGTAGCTATCGATCCTCTCATACCATGCTCGGGGTGCTTGCTTCAGCCCATAGAGAGCCTTCTTCAACCTGCATACATGAGATTTTCAATCATAAATCTCAAATCCTTCGGGTTGCTCCACGTAGACCTCTTCTTTGATCAAACCGTGCAAGAATGCAGTCTTGACATCCATCTGATGTAGGTTCCATCCTTGTGAAGTGGCAAGGGCTATGATCGAGCGGATGGTCGTATATCCGGAAACAGGTGCAAATATCACATCATAGTCTATACCTTCCTTCTGGGAGAAACCATGAGCAACAAAACGAGCCTTATACTTTTCCATACTTCCATTTGCTGCATGCTTTATCTTGTAAAGCCATTTTGAAGTAACAATTGTCTTGTCTAGGGTCTGGGAACTACTTCCCAGACATCATTCTCCATAATAGACTCATATTCTATGGTCATAGCATCCTTCCATAATTAATGCTTGATGACATCTAAGAATGAAGAAGGTTCATTTTGTATGATCGTGCTCATGATGGTCAGGTATCCCTGATACCTGATAAGTTCCTTACTTTGATGGAAGGTTCCTCAGGGTGCAGCATGTCCTTCAACATCATCAAGTATCCCCCTAAGCCATGAAGGCCTCTTCCTAGAAGAGGAAGGCTCATGTGGATGAGGATCAATCGGATCCATGGGTTCTTCTACATCAGGCATTGATTCATCATCCTTTTCTTTCGGTTCCCTGGTGTCGGCTTCTTGAGAGCTCCTCAAAGTCGGAAGATTGATCACCTTGCTGAGAGCCATATCTTCGTCAAAGGTGACATCATGACTAATTATGACTTCCCTTTGACCGGCTACATAGATTCTATAGCCTTTAGTATTTTCACCATAGCCCACGAAAATTCCCTTCTTTCCAGATGCTCCCAATTTATTTCTTTTCTCTTTCGGCACATGAAAGTATACAGGGCTTCCAAAAATTTTAAAATGAGAAACATCAGGTTTCTTACCGGTGAATTTTTTCTTCAGGAGTCTTGGAACCCAATGCTTGATGAGGGCATCGATTTTGTACATATACGGCAGTGTTTGCAGCTTCAACCCATAGAAACTTTGGAAGTCTTTGATCATGTAGCATGGCCCGGACAACTTCCATCATCGTGTGGTTCTTCCTTCCCACCACACCATTCTGCTCAGGAGTATGTGGTGTAGAAGTCTCCCTCTTAATGCCAACCTCAGGTATGCCTGAGTAAACCAATTGTAATATATCGGAGGTCTTGCTTTGGCTTGAGGGGAATGGTCCCCTTTTGAGCTTTCCTTCGGCACATCCCGGACATACACCTTCTTTCTCTACTTGGAATTCAGGCATCCCTGTTACCATCTGTCTTACATCGGGTAGAGCTTTGTAATGAAGGTGGGCAAACCTCCGATGCCAAAGTTCGGACTGAAGCGTTGTGTCACAAGACATGACACCTAGCGGACTTCCACCGACTTGATATAAAGAATCAACTCGAAACCCAAGAGTGAAAGCATCTTTAACATTATTTTTCCAAAAGCAGCAGGAGGACCTTTAGGCAAGGGCATTTCCTGCTCTTCTACCCTTGTTTGTTCTTGAATGCATCTAGCCATTAATTCCTCGAAACTAGGAATTACATTATTGTTCAGAAGAGTAGTCCTGAACACATACCATTCAGATGGTAATCCTCCGAGAGTTGTGAGTGCCATTTCTCTGTCAGTAATGGTTTCCCCAATAGATAGGAGATCGTTCTTGATCTCAGTGATTCTTAAGAAGTATGCTTGCATACTTTCATATTTACCCTTCTTGATTTCCCTCAACTTATTTCTAAGAAACAAAACTTGATTTGCATCATTAACTTTAAATAAACTCACCAGTCTGTCGTAGATTTCCTTGGAGGTGTCTAGATCAGAGATGTAGGTCACCAAGCGCTTGTCGATAGAGTCCTGGATGATCTTCTTTGTTTTGACTTCTTCGGTTTTCCATTTGTTCCATGCAGCAGCGGATGCATTTGATGGAGGCTCAATAATATTGCCTCTTACATGGTCCAACACTCTTGGATCTTCTAGGGTTAGATCGATTCATCTTTCTTACGAAGCTTGCGTTCGGCAGAGTGTTGAGGACCCCATAGTTCTTTTAGGATAGCCTCGCCAATATTCTCTTCGATGATTACTCTTGCTTGGGCTTTGTCTTCACCTCAGCTCTGATACCATGTTAAGTTATGGTATGTTCTATGCTTATAACAGTTTACTTCTTTTTCTATGCTTATGGTATGTTCTAGCCAGTTGTGGCGGCTAGCCAGGGACAAACCCCACAATGTGTGGGGAAACCCTTTGATCAAATCTTCTTTTATCTTCAATAATTCAGCAGAGAGAAATAGTACAATAAATCTAATTCATATCAGCAGTAGCAAACCCTAGATCAGCAGCATCAGTATTAGCGGCTTCATTATCAAACTAGGGCAGACCATATCTCACAAACCGACAGTCGGATTGACTTCATTCCACCACCAAAAGTTTTGGCTTCCAGAGGAGGTTCAGATGAACCTATAGTGCAGTTTAGATGAGGAGATCTTCTAGGCCACACAAGTCAATCTTTGCTTCTTCAGTTGCAGCTTCAGTTTCAGCAGTTTCCGGCTTCAAACTAGGGTAGTCGATATCTTGCAAACCATTCGTCGGATTGACTTCATTCCACCACCAAAAATTTTGGCTTCCAGAGGAGGTTCAGATGAACCTACAATGTAGTTTAGATGAGGAGATCTTCTAGGCCACGCAAGTCAATCTTTGCTTCTGCAGTTGCAGCTTCAGTTTCAGCAGTTTCCGGCTTCAAACTAGGGCAGTCGATATCTTGCAAACCGTTCGTCGGATTGACTTCATTCCACCACCAAAAGTTGTGGATTTCAGAGGAGGTTCAGATGAACCTACAGCGCAGTTCCAAAGAGGAGATCTTATAGGCCACGCAAGTCAATATTTTCTTCTGCAGTTGCAGCTTCAGTTTCAGCAGTTTCCGGCTTCAAACTAGGGCAGTCGATATATTGCAAACCGTTCGTCGGATTGACTTCATTCCACCACCAAAATTTGTGGCTTTCAGAGGAGGTTCAGATGAACCTAAAACGCAGTTCCAAAGAGGAGATCTTCTAGGCTACGCAAGTCAATCTTTGCTTCTGTAGTTGCAGCTTCAGTTTCAGCAGTTTCCGGCTTCAAATGTGTGAGAGAGAGAAACCCATTTCAGCGCAGTAGAGAAGAGACTCATATCTGCGCAGTAGAGAGAGAGAGATGTGATGAGATGAGTAAGTCTAAATGAGGAAAAGTCCTCTTATATTTATACACAACGTTGGTGGGTGAATAGATGTGACTGTTGGGCTTCTGAGCCTACATGAGTTGTAGGTCGGCTTGATAATAATTCCATCATCAAAATAGATTCATATCTCCATGAATACTTATCGGAATTGGATGATCTTTATATCAATCCTACACCTCTCAACGAGAAGAATCTAATAAAAATATTATTAGCCATGAATAAGATGACCCACATGAATTTTTTCCCTGGTTTCCAATTTTAACACTTTCACTCTCAGAGGCAGTGCAAGTCGATAGGCTACTGGCCCAATCCTCTCAATGATACTGAAGGGTCCACAAAATCATGGTGCCATCTTGGCACATGAGCCAATCCGCAAGGAGCTCTTCTTTGATTTGATGCGCAAGTACACCTATTCCCCAACCTAAAACTCCTTGAACAACCTATTCCTATCAGCATAACTCTTCTACCTATCTTGTGATGCTTTAAGATTTTTCTTGATCACCTGCATCTTATGTTCCATGTCTGCCAACATATCTGGTCCAATCAATAATCTGCTAACCAGATCACTCCAACTAATGGGAGTGTTACAACTCCACCCACACAATGCTTGAAAGGGATTCATCCTTAGTGACTCCTGATAACCATTATTTTATGAAAACTCTACCAAAGGGAGATACTCTTCCCACTTCCTCTGCTGATGCATCACATACATCCTCAACATGTCCTCCAATATGTTGTTTACCCTCTATATTTGTCCATCTATCTGCGTATGATAGGTTGTGCTGAAGGCCAACTCGGTGTCCAATCCTGCAAATAACTCCTTCAAAAACTTGGAAGTGAAATTCTCACCCTGTTTGAAATGATCTTCTTTGGAACACCATCTAACCATGTCTCGGATGAATACCTATGCCACATCACTAGATGAGAACGTAGACTTCATCGGAACAAAGTGTGTAACCTCTGTTAACCTGTCAACAATGACCATGATGGAATCATGCTACTTCACTATCTTCGGCAACCCTGTGATGAAATCCATGGAAATGACCTACCATTTCCACTCATGAATAATGATTGGTTGTAGCAGTCCACCTAGATGTTTGTACTCTCCGTTCACTCGCCAATAGTCGAAACATCTAGCCACAAACGCTACTACATCCCTCTTCAAATTTGACCAATAGTAATATCTCTTCATCACTGTGAGTGTCTTTTGATAACTTGGGTGACCCAAATAAGGTTTCACATGAAATTCTGTCAAGATGAACTTCTTGAGTTCACCATTATCTGATACATATATCTTGTCTTGAAACTTGACCAACACATCTACTATAAGACAATGGTCCAAGTCCTGTGCACTTGTACTTGTACCTATACCAATACCTATGCTATCACCTGTACATGTACTATCACCTGTGCTTTCACCTGTACTCTGCTATAGCCTATGCACAATCTCCATATACCTGACATCCTGCTGTCATGCCTGCAAGATCCTATCCTGTAAGTCTGTCCCATAGGAGCTCATAGCTACCAAGTGATGTACTTGTACCTGTCTACTGAGAGCATCTACCACCTTGTTCTCTTTATCCTTGATGTACCTAATCTCGAAGTCAAACTCGCTGATCATAGCCAACCATCTAGCCTTATTGACATTCAAATTCGGCTGGTCAAACAAATACCTTAGCCCAATGTAATCACTCATAAGCACAAACCACCTACCAAGAAGATAGTGTCTCCACATCTTCAATGCATGTATAATCACTACCAACTCGAGATCATGCGTGGGATAGTTCTGATCATGCTCATTTAGTTTCCGGGACTCATAACATACCACATGTCCATCCTCCATAAGGTCTCCACGAAGTCCTCTCTTGCAAGCATCTGTACATACTACAAACTCTTAGTCTAGATCTACAATCTGTAACATTAGCACATGTGTCAGCAACTCCTTAAGCTGCTCAAAGCTAGTCTCACACTCTGCGGTCCATTCAAACTTCTTACCTTTCCTCTGCAATGATTTAATAGGATAAGAAATATTCGAGAAGTTCCTGATGAACCTCCTATAATAGCCTGCCAGACCCATGAAATATCTCACCTCATTCACATTCTTAGGAGCTACCCACTCCATGATGGCCCTTATCTTCTCTGGATCTATTGGAATACCTTCCTTGGAGAAAACATGTCCCAAGTAGTGCACCTCAATCTGAAAGAAACTACAGTTGCTGAGCTTAGCATACAACTGATGCTCTCTCAACAACCTAAATACTGCTGCTAAATGCTCGACATGCTCTTCCTCATTTTTAGAATATACCAGTATATAATCAATGAACACAATAACAAACTTATCCAAATATGGATGCAACACACTATTCATCAAACACATGAATGTAGCTAGAGAATTAGTTAAGCCAAATGGAACAACAAAAAACTCATAATGCCCATATCTGGTCCTAAACATGGTCTTGATATGTCCTCCTCTTTGATTTCTACGTGATGATATCTGGATCTCAAGTCAATCTTCAAGAACACCGCTACTCTCTTCAGCTGATTGAACAAGTCATCAATCCTCAGCAAAGGGTATCTGTTCTTGATAGTCACTTTGTTCAACTTCCTGTAATCAATACATAGTCTGAGGGTACCATCTTTCTTTCTCACAAACAAGACCGGTGCGCCCCAAGGTGATACACTTGGCCTAATGTATCCCTGGTCCAACATCTCCTTTAGTTGCAACTTTAACTCAACTAACTTAGATGTGCTCATCGTGTAAGGTAATTTCGATGTTGGAGCTGCCCCTCGCACTAAATCAATCGAAAAGTCTACCTCCCTGTGAGGTGGCAAATCTGTAATGTCCTCCGGAAATACATCCTTGAACTGCTACAACAATGGGTACCTATTCAATACATCTGCATCCTCAACCTCCTTACCCTTATCACTAGAAATGTGTACAGAAAATAGCTTGCACCCTTTTGTGTGGCTATGCTTTTCTTGCATAGCTGTCACCATCCTAATTGATGTGGCTTTCTTATTACATTGCAAAACTCTTAGTTCCCCATTGTCATCAACACATTCAATAGCTTTGTCATAGCAGTCAACCTTGGTTCTATGTAGATACAACCAATCCATGCCTAATAACATATTGTATGAACCCAATGGTAATACATTCAAATGTGTCGTTGTAGGTATATCACTTAAATAAAATGCGAAACCTCTTACCCAATGATGAACTTCTTCTTCGTACCTGTAGCCAACTGCACTAACCAAGACTCTACATGCAATTCCTTACTCAAACCACACTTATGCACCACGTCAGGACTAACATAGCTATATTTAGATCCAGGGTCAATCAAAATAGAAATAACTTGATCACAAATATTACCATCCATCTCAATGATAGATGCCTGTTGTTCTACTTGCCTATTGTCCACAGCTGCGTAGATACGAGGAATACTTTGGCCAACATCTCCAACAGTCTGCGCCTCCTGTGCACTGTATATCTAGGGTCTACCACCCTGATTTTGTGAACAATCTCTCCTGCAATGGTCTTTGCCACAAGTCCAACACTCTAGGGGCTTCCAGCCTCCATCCTTGTTCTTCTCTTCAACTCTATGTCCCTGTCCTCTATCTGATGCATTGAACCTCTTAGGTGGTGCAACATTCTCCTTGTTATCTGTACTTTGTGGCCTTGCCCACTTTTTATCCCATTTTCCTTTGTTCCTTTCATTACCTCTCCAAACTGGCTTAGTCTTCATTCTGCATTTTGATTTCTCATAACAATGCTTTAGCTTTCGAATGGCCTCCTCCAATGATCTAGGATCATTGAATTCAATCCTATCTTTGAATGCAATTGGTAACCCACTAACAAATATCTGAATCTTAGCTTTCTTCTCCTTGAGGTAAGGCACATACCTCAATAGTTACAAGAACTTACTGGTGTACTCGTCATCTGTCATGGATCCCATCTTTAGTTCATAAAATTCCTTTGCTCTATCATTAAAGTACCTTTCATACAAATACTTCTTCTTGAATAGCTGCTTGAATTCACTCCATGTCAGATATTCCTCATCTATGTCTCTGACATTTTTCACATCTTCCCACCAGATGTCTCATTTACCTTTAAGGCTGAAAGTAGCCACTCTAGCTTTCATGTTCTCTGAATAATCATTCAACCTAAAGAATTTCCTCATGCCAAGCAACCATGCCTCTGCATCTTGTGATCTCTTTATCTCTCCATCAAAAGTAGGTGGCTTTTCCTTCTTGAATTCCTCTGGAAAATACTCCTTATCACTCCTCCTGTAAGGATGATAACGACGATGATCATAATGCCTATATGAATCAGAACTAGAATCATACCAGTGTCTATCCCTTCTCCTCTCTGGAGTTTCCAACAATATGCCATCCCGGATTGTGTCCTCTCTATCTGATCGGTGATCGCCATGTGATTTTCTTCCATATGCCCCATTAGTTTTATCTTCCTACTCATGGCTGATCCGTAGTGGTCCTTGTCACTGCAAATCTGACAAGCTCTGAAGTATTACTGCATTCACCTCTGCTAACTTTTCCTGTGACTGTATGATTTTGTCATTATCTTCCTTACAACTCCTTATCTCCTCCTTTAAACTTCTCAATGTAACTGCCAAGTTAGAGGGGTTCCCAACACCATACTGGTCTTCAGATTCACAGGGAGAATATTTATAGTCAACCATCTTGCTAGCCATTTGATGTTTCTTCCCACAAGGCATAATATGTCACATAAACCAAATCACAATAAACCAATGTACCATAGTATAGCTCGGGGAGGATACTTGTCTGCAAGATTACCAAATCAGCGTGATACATGTATAACATAACCATAACAACACATCGAAATACGCAAGTAAATGTATTAACTCATAAACATCACTCTAACAAGGGTCTATTCACCAATGAAAGGCCATATCAACAATGCATGCTATGACCTCATGCATGACAAAAACATTTCTCCATCATACACACTGCCACATGCAACCAGCAATATGCATATTAAATGCCAAAACAACTACCATTACGCATAACTGCATGTAGTCGAACATAATCGACCAATCCTTGTAATCAACCTACAAGACTGATGCATGTAATCATGATATTCAAAAATGTAACCTAGCATACAAGGATGTAAGTAGGTATCATGAAATCAACATGTAAGAGACATATAATCCATACACAATCAGTCACATACTCATTTCAAATACATTTCATGAAATCAATATCAAATCCTCCATGATAACCATGATACAACCTTAATCCATCATCAAGAAATTGCAACAAGTATGTAAGTGTAAGAGACACACATGCAACTGACATGCATGCATGACCAACACACATTTAACCCATTCAGTCCGAGAGTTGAACCATGCTCTGATACCACTTTGTAAAAACCTCCTCCCATATCTACCCAAGAAACCGGCTAGCTGGGTTAAACATGCGGCGAGAGGCCACTATGATAAGATTCAACCTCCTTGGTGACTTTAAGTAAATGGAATCAACGGAACATCACACACAATCATCCAACTTCATCCAAATAACCTTTAGGAGACAAGTCAGCCACTTAGATTGCCTATCCCTGGGTCCCACTATTGTTTGAGAGACTTAAGGGCAGGGCAACACTCCCTAAACACCACCCAAGTGAGTTAGTTTCAGGACTAACGCTCCCCAGACACTGCCCAGGTGAATTAGTCTGAGCACTAATGCTAGCATTCCGGGATTTGAACCACCTTTTTCGGCCTAGAGCCCAGGACACTGCCCAGAATGGAATGATCACTTAGAATTAGTAAGGATGCAAGGAAACAATGATGAAAAAGCAATAATATGAACAAGATCATCACCAAACCCCTACTAGCCATGACAGACATTTCGTCAAACATATCATCAACATGTAACCTATAGGTGTAAATAACATAATTAAGTGTAGGGATATCATACTTATTTGAGAATCGCTATGAACCATTGTTACCTCATGGCATTTGTTGCATTATCCTCCATTAACTCATAAACACATTATCCATTCATATACAAGTAAAAACATGCTAAGAGCCATACATAGCTGCTATCATGAAATGTGCATATAACCAGCATAATAGGAACAAAAATACAATAAAAATATTAGCCATCAAATCCATAAATACATCAGTACCTTTACACATGAAAATCAAGGGAATGGATTTCTCATTAATGAATGCAATGAACCAATCAGAGATGGGACTACCATGTTCCACTCAATCATAGAATGTCTGAGCCAAATATCTCTTCAGCCATTCACCGCCTTGCCATATTACAAGCATGAATGTGGGATCTCATAGAACACATCAATCAAAACTCATCCAGGGCTTCCAAAGGCCATCCACCTTAACCCATCAAAGAGTGATTCCACCTCACGGTCGGACATCACCAAAACCATCATCAAATTGGTCTCCATCCAATCCTTCCAGGGCTTCGAGAGCATTTGTCCAACCAAGGCTTCTAGAACTAGTAACTCAACCCACAACTTATATAGGGTTTCCAGAGCGTTTGTCCAACCAAGGCTTCCAGGACTAGTAACTCAACCCACCAAGGGCTTCCAGAGCGTTTTTCCAACCAGGGCTTCCAAGACTAGCAACTCAACCTAAGCTATTATAGGGCTTCCAGGACTAGTAACTTAACCCAAGCTGTGGAAACATGAGAACCAACCAAAAAAAAGAAATGAAAGTAAACCCACAATCACCATGGCTATCCAGGAAATGGCAAGGCTGGGAAATCCACTGTCAATCCTAGCCATCCTCCATGCCATTGACAGATCATAACCAAGAAACCACATGCATGTGCCATGCATGCCAAAACTAGTGAAGAAATCATACATGCAACTCGGTACCTGCAAGGAAATCTGATGTAGTTGCTGATGCTGATGCCTTCTTGTGCTTTCCTGATCTTCCTTTTCCTTCTTGCTCTAAGAATCCAAGTATGCCACACCCTCCAAGAGTGATCCAAGAAAACTCTAAGTAACCAAGAGTATGAGAGAGAGAGAGAATAATGAGAGAGCTCCAAAACTAATTTGACAAAAGCTTGCCAACTGATCCTTAGAAGCCTTTTTATGAGTGAGGCCTATATTTTTTTCATTTTCCATTTTTTTTCGTTCATTTTCCTCCTCACATGCAACCTGTGACCTTTCACCTTATTTTTCTCCTAATTTCCATTATTTTAATAAATAAATGTGCCAAAATGCCTTTTAATGCCTTACCCTTTGCCTTTGCCAATTTCCTTAGCCATAAACAATCAAATGAACACCCCCTAGGATGTCTTGCCCGACATTCAACTTGGAATAAATGTCCCAGTCATCCATGGTTAATTTTTTTAACATTTATTACATGGAATTTTCACTAGGGTTTTTACATCACTTCTCTCCAGCACTCATTGTTACGATGACACCAAAGAGAGCTGCTTCAAAAGAGACCACTAAAAGCAGTATTAGGGAAGCATTTTAATAAACACTAGTAAACTTTCTAGTATATGCGGACACTCAACTGTTTATAGAACAGGGATCAACACTAACATAGCAACAAGTTAATGAAGCTCTTTCAACAAAGAGCCTTGAGGCAAATCTAGAGGACCGACATGTTTATCTGAGTATTCGACAGTCAGGACTACACAAGGTTTCATGTAGATATCCAACCTTTCCATCTGCAGATGTCATCAACTAGATTATTTCACACATTGATGAGAAGACCATGAAATTTAGCAGTGCCAACAAATAAAAGCTTGCTACCTTTCTGGCAGAAGATTATCAGTGCATGTATCACTTTTCTGAGCTAGTGAAGCTCATGGAATCATTTTTCTATTCCATCAAAAACTATGTGGACACAAGAGATATTTTTAAAGGTTGAGCAGAAGAGCCATTGATGTTTCAATAGATACCCACCCATTCATTTAAGACAAAGTCCCTCTGGAAGGCCTACTAGCTCTTGGTTATCTTAACTTGCAGGATCCATGGTCAGCAAAGAACAAAGATCTTTCCTAAAGGGTGGACAATGTTATTGAACCAGGTTGTGAATGAGGGGAAGCCATTCAACTAGTCAAATATTTTGGTTCGACAATTGAGAGCCCATGTAGCACATTTCCGAAGTTCTCCCAAGGGTAAGCAAGCAAGGTTTTATATGTCTCCATATTTACTGGATGCAATCTGTTCACAACATCAGTTTCCTAGCATGAACTGGGCATGGACACCATGAGAAACTGTTGTGCATATCAATTGCAAGATACTTTTATATTGTAATCATCGAGGATTAATGGAACAACTAACTAACCATTTCATCATCCTTCTTTACAAGCTCATCTTTGAATAACAACCACATTGCATGTCACAAGGAGCAATGGGGGCAATAACAAAGATTGCATATTAGTTTTCCTCACCGAGTCAAACCTTCCTTAGAGTATTTGGCAGAGAGAATCTACCGCATTTTTTTCCTAGGCATGCCATCGACAAGCTTGTCATGCAACAAGTGTCATATCATCTCGCAATAGGGTTGTCAACAGCTTTACACATGAATAAGAAAGCACCATGGCCCACTTTTACTTTGAAAATTGGATTATACGAGATAAAGAACTTGAAAGCCGCGGATACCGAGTGAAAGGAGATAGTGAAGTTTGCATTCGATACTCGAGACTTTAATCCGTATGATCCTCATAGTACTTGCGAAGACCACTATTTGATAAATCACTTTCAGTGGCTCAGTGGGGATTTTCATTGGCCAAAGGAGGACCCATGGAGAAATTTCTACAATACCTCCAAACTTTTTGAGTTGGGCAGTTTAGTAGGGAATTCACAAGCTACTCTACAGTGGCCAACAAGTCCGTAAGAAACAATAGCAGAAGGCGGCAATCCCATGCAGGACAAAGGAAAAAGAAATATTTCTGACAGTCTAGGGGGAGAAGAAAGCTACAAGATGAGAGTGGATTTGATTCTTATGAAAGAATATTTAGTAGTAGAAGCAAAGAGGAAGTAGAGGAGACAAATACCAGGGTGAAGAAAGATAGAAAAGCATAGCTTGTAGGAAATAGAACTGAGATTGAAACAAACAGAACAAGAAGTTAAGGAAGAACGAGAGTTGAGGAGGAAAGAATAATAAGAGAAGAAGAAGCAGTAAGAAGAAGAAAGACAAGGTGCAATAGTAGGAGAAACAACACCCATACAGGTTGAAGAGCAAGAACAAAGCCAACCAACAACTACAGAGGAGGGTGAACAGATGTAGGATCAAGCTCTTGCTTAGTAGATTGAGCACTTGATTGAAGTTACAGATATGGAGATGGAACAAGATCCACAAAATGAAGATGTTGACCTCATGCCAAGCGCACCACAGGTCACTGTTCAGTCTCCACCACCTCGAGCAGTAGAGCCATCTCCGAGTGAGGAAGGGGATGTTGTTCCTCTTGATGATGATTTGGTAATGTATGTGTCCAATCTGTCATTTGATGAGTTCCAAAAGAAGATTATACAAGCATGTAGAAAGAATTTTTGGATGATCACGCATCACTTGCATTCGTTAGAGAAAGGGTGATAGTGGTAGACATCAAGATGAATCCAAATGCCATTTCCGATGCCAACTTGGTGTAGGTTTTAACCCTGTATAGAAATTACCTGCATACGAATTCTAAAACACAGAAAATAAACAATATGAGAGCATAACACATAAAACACATATACACAGAGATTTTCCCTTGGATCTGAAAATCGGGACTACCAGCTTGATTTTTCATTATGTTCCTTTCAACGTTACAATACATATTTATACATGCCAAAGCATCCAATACCATGGACCAAAAACCATCGCGTTCAAAACCATGTGCAAAAAACATGCACAAAACCATAGGTAGGTCCACCCAACCTAATATAGGGTCCAAAACCAAAATTTTCGGGGCGCTGCCCCGGATCCCACAGAGTGGGGTTACTTGCACCCCTCAAACCCCCTATGACTCCCCCCGTTATGCAATCGGTGCAATGAAGGGGTGGCTCCGCCCCCCTTCTAACCCCCCAGTTAACTACATGGGCTAGTTGTGGAAAGAATATAACACAACCCAACATTCTCCCACTTATTGTTTTCTTTCCACATGGGGCCACAAGAGAGCTTAGTCATTTATCTAGCCCTGCAACGCCCATTGTTTCTCTAGACTAAGAGAACTTCTCAGAGATCACAGATTCTGTCAATGCATCTGTAATGTTCTTCAAAGTGTCCACCTTTACCAGCAACACCTTTTTGTCTTCCATCACATGCCTCACAAAGTGATACTGAACATCAATGTGATTTGTCTTTGAATGATATGCAGGGTTCTTTGCCAAGAAAATTGCACTTTGGCTGTCATAGTCTATCCATATAGCTCCCTGTACTAACCCCATACTTGAACACAATATCTACAACCAAACTGCTTCCTTGCTTGCATGAGTGGCTGCCATGTATTCTGCCTCTGTATTTGATAGTGCCACTACAGATTGTTTCTTACTCATCCAACTGACTGCACCTCCAAATAGGTTAAACACATACCCACTTGTAGATCTTCTCTGATCCAGATCTCCATCCCAGTCTGCATCAACAAAGCCACGAATATCTGACACTCTGTCCAATCCTGGTCTTCCTTGATAACACAAACCATAATCACTAGTGCCACACAAATACCTGAAAACTCGCTTCACTACTGTCCAGTGCTCCTTCCTTGGTTTTGACATAAACCTGCTCAATACTCCCACTGCATGTGAAATGTTTGGTCTAGTACAGACCATCGCATACATCAAGCTACCGACTACACTTGCATATGGAACACGGGACATATCCTCTTCCTCTTCTTGTGTCTTGGGACACTGTTCAGCAGATAACTTTACACCTATAGGAATAGGAACCTTCACTGGTTTACTATCCTGCATATTAAACCTCTGTAATATTGTCTCGACATACTTCCTCTGGTTTAACCAGAGCTTCCTCTTTGCCCAATCTCTTTTAATTTTCATGCCCAAAATATAATTTGCAGCACCAAGATCTTTCATGTCGAATTTGGAGGACAATTGGGTCTTCAAATCCTATATAATTTCTTTGTCATTTTCAACAAGCAACATATCATCCACATACAATACCAAATAAATAACATGGTCACCAATTAATTTGAAATACACACAGTGATCTGCTTTGCTTCTCGTGAAGCCAAGTCCCCGTATAAATGTATCAAATTTCTGATACCACATCCTTGGTGACTGTTTTAACCCATACATAGACTTCTTTAACTTGCATACCAGTTATTTCTTACCCTTCACTGCAAAGCCTTCAACTTGCTTCATGTAGATCTCCTCTTCCATATCCCCATGAAGAAATGTTGTTTTCACATCCATCTATTCTACTTCAAAATCAAAAGTAGCAGCAACAGATAAAAAAAATCTAATAGAAGTTACCTTGGCAACAGGAGAAAAAATATCACCAAAATCAATTTCTGGCACCTGGGAATAACCTTTTGATACCAACCGAGCTTTGTATTTCTCCACCTTTCCTTCTGCATTTGTCTTCTTCTTGAACACCCATTTTTTGCCAATGGGTTTCCTTACAGCCGACAATTCCACCAGATCCCAAGCCTCATTTTTGTGCAAATATGTCGTTTCATCAACCATGGCCTCTTTCCAGAGTTTTCCATCCTTTGAATCTACTGCTTCCTTCACAGTTCTAGGATCATCATCAGTAATAGATAAAGCAAAATTTGAACAGAAAGTAGATGGACTATACCTTTCTGGCTGCCTTCTTTCTCGAATTGATCTTCTCACACTCGGAGTTTGTGGCTCTTCATCTTCTGATTCCTCCTCTGCTATAGAGTCTGATTCTTCCTCCTTTAGCTCAAACTCTATCTTCTCAGGTTCCTTTGGTTGGACTTCATGTTTAATAACATATTTCACCTATCTAAACACCACATCTCGGCTGTACACAACCTTCCTTGTTACCGGGTTCCAAAGCTTATAACCCTTTAAACCATCCTTATACCCAATAAAGATGCACTTTTCAGATTTACTATCCAACTTGGTTCATTTCTCCTTTGGAATATGTACATATGCATCACATCCAAATACCCTCAGATGTGAAAGAGAGGGTTTCTTACCAGTCCATACCTCTTGTGGAGTCTTATCCTCCAATGTTGATGAAGGTGATCTATTGACTAGGTAACATGCTGTCTCCACTGCCTCTACCCATAATTCCTGTCCTAACCCGACACCACTGAGCATGCTTCTTTCCCTTTCCATCAACGTCTTGTTCATTCTTTCTGTAACTCCATTTTGCTAAGGTGTATATGGAGTAGTCTTCTTCCGTGCTATACCACACTTCTTACAGAATTCTTCAAATTCCTTACTGTAAAACACTCCACCGTTATCTGTCCTCGGCACCTTTATCTTCTTCTCTGTCTGGTTTTCCACTAGGGCCTTAAATTCTTTAAACCTATCAAAGACTTCAGATTTCTTCTTAAGGAAATATATCCATGTATTCCTTGGGAAGTCATCTATAAATAATACATAGTACACAAACTTACCCACTGATGGAACCTTCACAGGTCCAAGCACATCATTGTGCACAAGCTCTAATATCTGTTTCGCCCTCTTACCACCAGAGGGGAAACCCACCCGATTCTGCTTCCCATATACACAATTTTCACAGAAATCAAAATCCAAAGAGCTATTACTCATACCTTCTACTATACCTTTACCATGAAGTATTCGAAGGCCCTTCTCTCCAATATGTCCAAGCCTTTGATGCCACAACATGGTCTTCTCTCCAAAGACCACTAGATTTTTTGCTCCACTTTCAGGAACTACAGAACTGTTGCACCCATCAACAACAGTGCTACCTTGTAGCTTGTACAGAGTTCCAATCCAAACTCCCTGCATCAATACCAGTTCTCCCTGAACCATCTTGTAGGTATCCTTCTCAAACATTGTTTTTACACCTGCATCATCCAGCTTGCTTATAGAAATCATATTTCTGGCCAATGCAGGAATATGTAGGACACCTGGAAGTGTTCTATGCCTTCCATGTTGCAACTTCAACTTTAATTTTCCGCAACCAATGATTCTAGCCTTCCTATCATACCCTAAGAAGACATCACCACCATCATAGTTCTCATACTCGCATAACCACTCTCTATGGGGAGTGAAGTGAAAGGATGCACCCGAGTTAATCAACCATGCCTCATGATCTACATGTGTACTTGAAGAAGCCAAGTACACATCCCCACCTTCATCTGAGGTGGTTTTCGCCTCTACAGAAGGAGCATCATCAGATCCCTTTCCTTTGTCAGGAGCTTTAGATTTACAGTCCCTTTTGTAGTGCCCTTCCTTTTCGCATTTCCATCACACCACCTTTACAGGTTTTCCTGGAGATTTAGATCTCCCACTCGATGACTTATTTTTGTTTCTGTTCTGGGACTGTCCATGTACAGACAAGGCATCACCATTCTGGCTCTCCATACTTTTCTGTCTCATCTCCTCCGTCAGCAAGGATGAGACTATTTCATCAAACTGCAAGGCAGTTGCATTGCTAACTATTGCAATAACCAGACTATCCCACAAATCTGGTAGAGAACACAACAAACTAATGTACTTATCTTCATCTAAAATTTTGATATCAATAGACGATAACTGACTTACCACAGTGTTAAACGCATTCAAATGCTTTGTCACCGAGTCTTCATCTTTCATCCTCAGGTTATACAACTTTTTCCATAGGAACAGTTTATTCACCAGAGACTTACATTGGTACAAAGTCCCTAACTTGTCCCACAAAGCCTTCATCGTAGCTTCCCCTGATACATTCAACAATACTGTATCTGAGACACACAATCATATTGTGCTCTTTTCCTTCCGATCTAACTTCTTCCATTCTTCATTGGAAACTCCTGTTAGTTTAGTACTTGGATCTACCATGATCCACTGATTTTTATCCACCAACATATCCTCCATCTTGATTTTCCACAAATCAAAACTCTGACCATTAAATTTCTCGATCTCTATCTTTCCACTGCTCACCATCTTCTTTCACCACCAGAATCGATCCCGCAAATCTCCCATTAAACAGGGTCTACCACAAGCCCGAGCGAAACCCCTCAGCAACAAAGGCGTCCCCTTGAAGCCAAAACAACTCTGATACCAAATGTAGGTTTTAATCCTATACAAAAATTGCCTGCATACGAATTCTGAAACATAGAAAATAAACAATGCGAGAGCATAACACATAAAACACATATACACAGAGATTTTCCCCTGGATCCGAAAACCGGGACTACCAACTTAATTTTTCATTATGTTCCTTTCAATGTTACAACACATATTTATACATGCCGAAGCATCCAATACCATGGACCAAAAACCATCGCGTCCAAAACCATGGACCAAAAACCATCACGTCCAAAAACATGTGCGAAAAACATGCACAAAACCATAGGTAGGTCCACCCAACCTAATATAGGGTCGAAAACCAAAATTTTCCCGGGCATTGCCGTGGACCCCATAGAGTGGGGTTACCTGCACCCCTCAAACTCCCTATGACTCCCCCCGCTACGCATTCAGCGCAACAAAGGGAGGGATCCACCCCTCTTCTAACCCCCTAGTTAACTATGTGGGCTAGTTGTGGAAAGAATATAACACAACCCAACACTTGGCATTTGCAGGTGCAATAAGACCAAAAATTCAAAATTTGACGACTGAGAATGAGACATTGACACAAAACTTGCAGACTGCTAGGCAAGAGCCATAACAACTCTATGCAACAACACAAAATGCAGTTTCCACATAGTTCTACTTGTAGGAGATGAGAGAAATGATACTTGCTAAAGTATCAACACTTGGACAAACCATGCAGAACCTCTATGAGGAGCTCATAACCATACATAAGAAAGTTGATCACTTGCCTGGTTTATAGCAGCAGAGTAGAGACTTTGTCAAAACTCTTAAGAATGTACAAGTTTCCATTGCCGCCATGCATGAATGGATAATGAGACACAAAGGGGCACTTATTAACTTGCTAAAGAAAATGAGGCCACAGGCAAAGTTGGAGAAATAAAGAGTTCAAATATTGATTCAGAACAATAAGCAGCTCACCCCATTCATTGGAAGTATTCAAGCCTCATATGTACGGTTATACAACAATTTTTATTTCATGGTGAAAACACACATGATCCCATTAGTTGGCTCACTCGCTGAAGGAAAATGCAGACACCAGGTTAGGCAGGAGATTGAAGAGTACTTGGAGCAACTGAGACAGATTTCCACCAAGGAGGATTTGGTGCTGAATAGACAGAACATGCAAAATTACATTGGTGGTCCTATACAGATTAGAACAATGTTCCTATTTCTTGAGAGGGATATTAAAAATGGCTCCAAGTCATTGTACCTGAATGCTATGAAGGCTAGAGTTCACTTATATCTAGACACCATCTTGCAATTGGTGGAAGTTATTGTACAACACCAAGCTTGGCACCAATATGTGACCGAGAAGCATAAAGTGGAAGTTGTTGAGCCAAAGTTTCCCCAAACTCAAGCATCATAGTATTTTGTCTTGTTAGGCTGTCAAGTTGTCTCTACTCTATTCTATCTTATATGGGTATGAGTGTAAAATGTAAAATTATTCATAATCATTTGTAAGTGAAATTCCAAGTCTCAATATTGGAATGTGAAGAGTCATGATATAATGTAATGAGCCATTTTGTAAATAAGTTGAAGAGTCACGAGGGGAGTCCAAGAGTCACAAAGGGGAATGTGAAGAGTCATTTCCTTTGTTATAAATGTATCCTCATATCTCATGTAACATGGGCTTTTGGGGAGCCAAGCTTTTGACTAGGATTAGGCTTAGAAAGAGCTTGGGAGTTTTGTGAGATCCTTGGCTTCTCTATAGCATAGAGAGAGTATACTTATTTGGAGGAGTAGGTGTTCTTAATGTTCCACTATTGGGGCTAGTGGTCCATCAATGGTGTATGTATGAATGGAACTTTCACTTATAATAAAACTCGGAGCCGACACACTTTCATGCATTTATTGTGAATATAGTAGGACTATTCTTATTTTATTTGCAATTTATGTTATTTAACTTACACTTATTCTTATGAACTATTTCATTTGCATTTGTATGAAACTTTTTGAATGCTTGTTGTTGTATTAATTCGTCACCTTAACTTGTGGACTATTCCACATGTTAGCTCATGATGTCATTATGCTCGTGTATTCCTTTCAAGCTACGTACTATTATAGGCTTCCAAGGGGTGAACTTACTTTTCCCTTTGTGTCTTTGAACCTTCATGGATCACACTTGACTTTCCATAGGGTCATACACTTTCTCTCACCAAAGTTACCGTACTTCACTCTACGCATTTTCACAGTCAAGGCATAACATTACCACCCACTGCTGGGAATCCTACTCAAAACAATGTGAGGTATAGTTGGGACTTCATATCGGGGAGATCCCTTGAATGTTGGCAGGTCCATCACCATTAACACCACATTATTCATTCAAACCAAATAGAATGCCTTCGTGCCTTAACAACATGAATGAGAAGGTGCACCTTCAGGATTAATAATTGAACTAAGAGCCGTGCCTTATATTTGTCTTTGACTAGACTCAAACTCATGAAAAAGCCAATAATTCCTTTGAGCCTAACCAGAGAGCCACACCATGTTATATACACTAGGCCAAGAGACACACCATAAAATGAAAGATTCCTTTGGGATTTAACCAAGAGAGGACATCATATATATGTTTCAAAATAAAACCCGTGACAAAACCAATAATGCCTTTAGGATTTAACCAAAAGAAACACTGTATATGTGTCTTAGGCTATATTCGAACTCATGACAAAACCAATAATGCCTTCAGGATTTAACTAAGAGCAACACTGTAAATGTGGGTTGAACTAATACACCTTCGGGTTTAACCATGAACTAGGAGCCATTGTTTATAATATATATGTCTTAGACATATTGAACTAATATGCCTTTGTGCTCATCCATACACTGCTCCATAAAAATTCCTTTGGGCTTGTCCATATTCTACGTTGTTTATAATCAATACACCTTCGGGCTTATTACAAAGCTACACCATTTAATTCATTATCAAAATGCCTTCAAACTCATACATAGTTTATGCCATAATCAAAATGTATTTGGGCCTATATAAAGTGTTATGCCATAATCAAAATTCCTTTGGGCCTATATAGAGCTGTGTCAAAATCAAAATTCCTTTAGAATTATACACAGGGTTGAGCCATAATCAAAATGCCTTTGGGCCTATACACAGAGTTGCATCACAATAAAAATTATTTCGGGCCTATACAAAGAGTTGCAACGCAATCAAAATGACTTTGGGCCTATACATGTACTATATATGTCTCAGAACTGAACGATGGATTCTTGTGGTACCACACACACACACACACACACATAAACACAATATAGAAATTCTGTCTAGAAATCCAACTCTGTAGATCTGTGGCAGGTTAACCCAATAATGCAATATAAAAAAAATCAAAATACTTTAACCTACTTCTACAATCAATTTGTAGAAGCTTAAAATATTTGAGCAAGATCAAGCTGAACACATATAACCAGAAGAAGAATCAATGCACATGAAACACAGAAGAATACTCAGGGGAAAGCCTCAGCTAAAAACCCCACTATTTGTATTATTATAAAAGTTGGAAATATCTCAAAATTACACAAAGCCTTAGCTCTCACAGCTAGCCAACTCTTAGTACAATCCTCACAGATGCTCACAGGAAAAATAGACTTCTCATAAGCCTTCCCCTCTGCCCTCCAAGCTCCTATTTCCTTGCGTAGTTTCTCCTGGGTGATCCTCCTGTTACCAAGTGTAACACTGATCTCACACACTGCTCTAACACACTATCAGAACTGTGCAATCCTCAAGGAATGATTCCTTGACTGCATGCATGAGTTTTCTTTATAAGAGAACACATGCAACTGATAGTACATTGTCCCTGTCTTTAATCTCAACTAGGTCTTTCTCAGAATAGACATGCATGAGTTACTGATGAGGGAATCTTCAGTTATCTGGAGTACACTAGTTGAGTGCATGCATGCATCAACTGACTGATAACTCACAATTAGTTCCTCAAACAATTTGGAACTAATTTAACTGGACTTAACTCAGTAAACTGAGCTAACTAATTACAACTCAAATATAACTCAATCTTATCTCCTTAATTAAGGGATAATCTCCTTAATTTAAGGGATAACTGTTGCATGACTTCAAAAAGACTTCTAAATTGAATTTCTCCAACAAATTAACTCAAGATGAAATAATTAATTATTTTTCAAGCAGTTGGTGAGACTAAATTCGAATTTTAATTCACAATTTCAATTCAAGGACAAATTAAAATTGGAATATTCGTGTTGCCACATTTCAAAACTCCATCTCAACAAGAAAGGGATTATCTGTCGCCCCGATCCTGTCTCTATGGAACTCGAATTTAGACTTGGACAATGTCTTTGTCAAAATGTCAGCATCTTGCTCCTCTGTCGAAATATACTGCAACAACATGATCCTCCTCGCTACACAGTCTCTGAGATGATGATACCGGATGTTGATGTGCTTGGACCTATCATGAAATACTAGATTCTCAGAGAGTTTGATACAACTCTCATTATCACAATAGATCACAGTTGGATCCATCCTCTGATCAAACAAACCAACTAGGATCTTCTACATCCAGATGGCCTCACATATTGCCTGACTTGCAGCCAAGTATTCAGCCTTTGCCGAGCTGAGTGCAACCAACCTCTGTTTCCTACTGTACCAAGAAACTTCAGCTGACCCAAGTTTGAAAATCCCTCCTGATGTGCTATTCCGATCTGATGGACTCCCTACCCAATCTACATCAGTGAAGCCCTGTAGCTTCACTACGTCTGTTCATCTGTACCATAATCCATACTGAGATGTGCCTCTGAGGTATCTCAATACATGCTTTTTCGCCTTCCAAAACATATTGGTAGGCTGAACCATCGCTTGACTCAGCTGGTTCACCGCATAGCACAAATATGGTCATGTGTTCACTAAGTACACCAGTGAACCCACAAGCTGCCTGTACATAGTAGCCTCTACTACTTCACCTGAAGTAGCATCCTCCTTCCTCCAGTTACCTACTAGAGGAGTCTGCATGGGCTTGCACTTCTCCATGTGGAATCTCCTGAGTATCTCGTTGGCATACTTGCCCTGAGATACAAACAACTCTCCATCCTTCTGCCACACTTCCATGCCAAGGAAGTAATGCATGAGACCCATGTCTTTCATCTCGAATTCTCTTGCAAGGTCTTCCTTGCAAGACATGATCAAATGATCATCTCCTGTCAATATGATATCATCAACATAAAGTACAATGATCAATGGCTTACCTTTCACCATGATTTGGTACAGGTTCACATCTGCTTCACTCTTTGTGAAGCCCAACCCAGTGAAGTAGTTGTCTATCCTAGTGTACCAAGCACAAGGTGCTTATTTCAGCCCATACAACGCTCTCTTGAGTCGGCACACATGCAACTCACAATCGAAGGTCTCAAAACCTTCCGGCTGCTCTATGTACACTTCTTCCTCAATCTTGCCATTGAGGAATGTAGTCTTCACATCCATCTAATGGATCTTCCAACCCATCTGTGCTGATATTGCCAACATCGATCTGATAGATGAGTACCTTGCGTCAGGAGAAAAAGTCTCATCATAGTTAATCCCCTCGACCTATGAAAAGCCACAGGCAACAAATCTTGCCTTATGCTTCTCCACACTACCATCAATAGCTTGCTTTACCTTGTAAAGCCAACAGGAACTCACAATTGACTTGTTCTCCGATCTCAGAACCACGTCCGGAACACTGTTATGAACTATGGAGTCATACTCCTCCACCATAGCATCAACCCAAATCGGCTGTTGCACTACTTCCTCAAAAGAAGATTACTCGGTCTCAACACATTCCCCAACAAGGGCCATGTATCCAGTGTACCTCTCAGGTGACCTCCTCTATTTGCATTGAGAAGATGGTGCTCCCACATTCTCTCTTACATCCTCCAACAATCTGTCAGCTTCTCTTGTGTGTTTCCGTCCATCTCTGTAAGAATCTGCTTGAGTGGATGTCTCCACTCCTGGAACCTCTACATGTGGCTGCTCCACATCAGTCTAAGGCTCCTCCTCCTTAGGAAGCAATAGTTCCTCCACAGCTTGCAGTTGGAGCTCCCTCTCAAGGGAAACTCGCATGGCCTTCTGCTCATCAAAATTGAGATCTCTGCGAACCACTATCCTCCGACTGGTAGGCAAGTACACCTGATAGTTATGAGGGGTATTAGTGTACCCCACAAGTATCGCCAACTCCGTTGGAGTCTCAAGCTTCTTCCGTGCATCCTTTGTCACATGGCAATATACCGATGAGCCAAAGATCCTGAAGTGACCCACATTTGGTCTCTTATCGGAGAAAGCTTCCTCTGGTGTCTTCATCCCAAGTATGCGATGTGGGCTTCTATTCTGCAAATAGACCATTGTGTTACATGCCTCAGCCCATATGTGAAGTGGTAGGCCTTGGTCATGCAGCATCACCTGTGCTGCCCCTACAATAGTTATGTTCTTCCTCTCGGCCACCCCATTCTGCTGTGGGTTATGAGGTGCCGTCAACTCTCATTTAATTCCTTCTGCTGCACAAAAGTCCTTAAACTCTTGAGAGACATATTCTCCACCATTGTCACTTCTCAAGGCCTTGATCTTATTCCCGAACTCTCTCTCGACCAAATCTTTGAACTCACAAAACTTTGTGAAGGTTTGGTCCTTCTTTTGCATGAAATAAATCTAGCATTTACGAGAAAAATAATCAATGAAAATCACATAATACCTTTGCTTCGCTGTGGATGCGGTTGAGAATGGTCCACACAAATCAGTATGAACTCACTCTAAGATAGCCTCTACTCGACTGTCTCGATTATGAAAGGAAGATTCTGTGTACTTTCCCAAGGTACAACTTTTGCATGTGTCAACTTGCTCAAGTTTACCTTTGGGAAGTCCTGTAGATACTTGCTGCGTTATCTTCAAAGCCTCGTGATGAAAATGGCCCAACCACCTGTGCCACAACTCGCCAATATCTTGGCTTTGCACCAATTCGTCTTTCGTACTCAATGCTGCACACTCATCTACCTCTAGTTTATAAAGATTCTTCACTCGAATCCCTATCTCTTGGTCTGACCCATGGCTATGTGTCTTAGGAAAGCCTTTCCTTTACTGAAGACAACATCGTAGCCTTTGTCCTCGAACATCGTGACCGATACCAAGTTCTTCTTCAGTCCAGGCACATACTTCACATTTGTCAAGGTGAGAGGAGCTCCATGGTCCCTAAGGAAAGCAACTGTGCCCAATCCTAAAACATTGTACTTTCCGTCATCACCCATCTCTATGCGCATCTTGAGGTCTTTCTCCTCCAAGGTACTGAATAAAATTTTATCGTCAGTCATGTGGAATGAGGCTCCACTATCAAGATACCAAACACAACCCACCATCGATGACACCATGCATGCGATGAGGGTAAAGTCCATTTCAAACTGAGAGGATAATGCCTCACCTTCCGATCCTTTTGTGGATCCCTTCTTAGACTTCTTCGATGGGAAATTAATCACAAAATGTCCCATCTCATGACAATTAAAGCATATCACTTTAGACTTGTCACCCTTCTTCCCTCCATGAGAAGAATTCGATTTGGAATGGGAAGCCTTCCCCTTTACTTTCCTTGCCTTACTTGCTAAGGCCAGATTTTCTTCATCATCATTCTTTGATGAAGAACCATCTCATGTGCTCCTCCTAATCTCCTTGTGCATCAGATCCAACCACAGTTGTTCCTAATCCAATAGTTTCTACCTTCCATTCACAGAGTCCTGGTAGCTATTCCAACTCTTTGGAAGGTTGAGGAGAGTGAGGCTCACCATATCATCATCAGCAGTAGTTATTCCCACACTGCCAAGCTCATCTCTGTAGGTTGTGAGCCTGTTTAGATATGTGGAAATAGTATCGCCCTTCTCCATATTGATTTTTCAAAGCTTATCCTTGAGCGCCAATTTCCTCTAGTTGCTACTGTTCTAGTAGAGGTCCTTCAATGCCTTCCACATTGAAAATGGAATATCCTTCCCATGGAGACTTGAGACAATATGGTCTCGAACTCCCTCAAGGATGATCCGTCTCACGTTCGCTACACACTTCTTCCACTCAGCCAACTCTTGTGCATTAGCTGCAGCTAACTTTGGGATTTCTTGATCAATGAAATCCTTCAAGCCATTGTCTTCTAATACAACCTCCATTCTATCTTTCCATGCTATGTAATTTGAGCTACCTTCCAAGGAATACTCGAGTCTCAAGCCATAGAATGCCATTGACCAACTTGAAGTATGATATGAATTCGATTTTCACCTGCAACCCCAAACTTCAAACTTCGAATTCTCTTCTTAGTATACTGTTCACAGCTCCGATAACCTTTGCTCTAATACCATGTAGAAATTTTGTCTACAAATCCAGCTTTGTAGATCTACTGTAGGTTAACTCGATAATGCAATATAACCAAAGAAAAATACTTTAACCTACTTCTACATTCAATTTGCTGAAGCTTAAAAGATTTGAGAAAGATCAAGCTGAACACATATAACCAAAATAAGAATCAATGCACATGAAACACAAAAGAATACTCAGGGGAAAGCCTCAGCTAAAAACCCCACTATTTGTATTATCATAGAAGTTGGAAATATCTCAAAATTACACAAGGTCTTAGCTCTCACAGCTAGCCAGCTCTCAGTACAATCCTCATAGGAAAAATAGATTTCTCATAATCCTTCTCCTCTGCCCTCCAAGCTCCTATTTCCTTGTGTAGTTTCTCCTGGGTGATCCTCCTATTACCAAGTGTAACGCTGATCTCACACACTACTCTAACACACTGTCAGAACTGCACAATCCTCAAGGAATGATTCCTTGATTGCATGCATGAGTTTTCTTTATAAGAGAACACATGCAACTGATAGTACACTATCCCTATCTTTAATCTCAACTAGGTCTTTCTCAAAATAGACATGCATGAGTTACTGATGAGGGAATCTTCAGTTATCTGGAGTACACTAGTTGAGTGCATGCATGCATCAACTGATTGATAACTCACAATTAGTTTTTCAAACAATTTGGAACTAATTTAACTGGACTTAACTCAGTAAACTGAGCTAACTAATTACAACTCAAATATAACTCAATATTATCTCCTTAATTAAGGGATAATCTCCTTAATTTAAGGGATAACTATTGCATGACTTCAGAAAGACTTCTAACTTGAATTTCTCCAACTAATTAACTCAAGATGAATTAATTAATTTTTTTTCAAGCAGTTGGTGAGACTAAATTCGAATTTTAATTCAATGACAAATTAAAATTGGAATATTCTTGTTGCCACATTTCAACACATACATGTATGTGTGTGTGTGCTCCCCCAGGGCCACGTTGGAGCTGAGATCAATTTGAGTTGTTGGGTGATGTAAATTTGAATTTGGGCTAGTGTATAGTCTTCCATATGACCTAATTTGACACCTATACCATTTCCATATTAACCCTTAGGGCTTGCCCAATTTTCATATGACTGATCCATGTGACTCGGTCCTTAGGATTCCATGGTCCATCCGATGCTAAAATCAACATGACATCATCATGCGACATGGCACTCTTTGATTGGTACCACTTGTCACCCATATTTGGCATGATTAGACACCCAAAATCACTGACTGGACATGCCATGTGGCACCCTACTGTGGTGCCATGTCATCTATCTTACTACCATGTCATCGCTTGTGTGTATGTCCACATCATCAACTACATGCACCTGCACCGCCACTTGTCACCCATACTATGCTATCATGTCATCATTCTCCTACATCATTTGTCCATGTGTATATATGCTAAAGGGTTCATGTGTCATCCAAAAGGACCAACTGACACTACCATGTGTCACATTTTTATTGGTCCAACATGGCTGAGGTTGGACAACATGGGGGGTGTGACCTCCGTTAAACCTTGCGCAAGTTAACACTCCATCCACTATTCATGAAATCCATAATCACTAGATCTTCCCTAAGATGCATGATATTTAAGCCTAATAAATAATTCCCATGTTTGCATGTCAACTACCATTGGTTGCTTCACAAAAACATGGATCCAATCTAAAGATGCATGACTATTAACAAATTTAGTGTTTTTCCATGTTACTTTGAAACTGACTTATCTTCTTATTTCAAAGGAGTTTGACAAAGTGTAATATACTATTGTAAATGTTTCATAGAGAGCTATCCAACCATACAATCTATATATTCATTTGATCATCATAGCTTCAACAAGAACTCAATAATTGTCAAGCCATATTTTACATCATCTTTCAAGGCATCTTACTTCCAAGACATCATACTTTCTTTTACATTTATGATATGAAATTAGTTGTTATTACTAATAGAACTATACCCAACAATCTCCTTGCCAACCTCCTTTGACATCAATGACATGGCATTGGTTGTCATCAATGAAAACATTAAGTCCAACAACTCTTCTAGAGTCCATCGTGGAATGGGAGGCCCCCATCGATAGACATGCCTATTTTGGAATGGGGCTTCAAAAATTTTAATTTAATTATTAATTATTAGGTGGATGGTGGGGATTTAACCTCCATAGAATATTAAAGAATATTTTTATAGTGTACATAAATCAAAGATTGGGATTTATTTCCAAAGTAGTTGTGATTTTTTTTTTCCCTTTTAAATAAATTTATTAATTAAAAAATGTCATATAAACAAGTGCCACATGAAATGAGTTATGATTTTTTGAGAATGTAGTATTGATGAACCATGGTATTGTAACAAAACCTGTTTATAGACTAAGAATCTTCAGGATAAAGCGGCGGTGAAACTTGTTGCATGTATTTTTAAAATGTATATATGTTTAACTTATATATTAATTCTTTAAATTATCATTAATAATAATAATAATAATAAAGTTATAATTTAGTTAATTTTATGATTTATTTTAGCCACTTGAGATGTATGACGAAGTCAGTGTTTTGATGGTTATTATGTATTGATGCTTATGCATTTACCAACCATTTAATTTATATGGCTATGTTATTTCTTATGTGTAACCACTCAAACTAGTTTTACAATTGAGAGATTTGAACAGAGGACCTCATCACTCATATAAATTTACATAACATGGGCTAGCTAAGTAAGCTATCTTGTAAGGTAAACTAATAAATATTCTATATTAATATTGTATAATTTATTATGTTTAAAGGCGGTGAGTTCATTTTTACATTAAAAACAATAATATCATCAATTTAATTGGGCAATTTTATAAAACATTATTACATCAAGAGTAATGGGATGTTCTAAGACCTAGTATAGGGGAGTCAAAAAAATGTTAATGTAGATTGTTTTAGCAACAAGGAATTAATACATGACAAAATTAAATGATAAAAAAATTATATTAAGAATTTTGTTTCCTTATACTTGATAAATTTGGGTTTAAGATAAAATTTAGATTAATTTCATAAAATTATGGCGATGATACATTGAAAATGTCAAATATAACTTTTACATTTCTTTAATATTAAAAAAATGTGATAGTCAATACTCAGTAAATTTACAAGGATTGAAAAATAAAAATCTCAATATTAATAATAATGCTTTTTATTCTTTTAACACACACACACACACACACTTTGAATAATAAAAAAAACGAGGATTGCATTATTATCATAGCCATGCCCATATCCATATTGTTCCCCTTATCAAATAAAGTTCAGATCTTAGACAATGCTACAGACATTTACAATAACATTAAAGCACTGGATCGAAACGCTGGAAGTCCAGACATATTAAAACGATCTGAGATTTGCACACTACAGAAGACATAAACCACATAAACTAAAAAGAACGTAGGGATGTCTAGTAACCACTATTAACTTCAAGTCCTTGTACCTCCATCTACAAAGAAAACCAACAACAAGAAACACCAAAACAAAATAGAGACAACATGACATAAGAATGCTTAACACAAAATTGAACAGAACAAGCCTACCAAATTTATGCCCTAAAGACAACAATGGAAGGTGTAAACTCATGACAACCAAACTGAAACTTACCAAAACAAAGTGAAGCTCGGTGCATACCAGAAGAGATACGAGCCATAAAAGACACAACAAAACATGAATAATAAAATGAAATTCCCCGAAGAAGAAAAAGGTAATGGAGTACGAAGAACCGTCCTTGCCTGCTCTCATAGTACGCTTGTACTACCGCCCATCCATCCCATTAACTGGTGATTTAAAGCAACAAGGCTACACACATGCCACGACACTCACATTAACTACTTCGTGCCATGCCATCCTGAGGAGGATCCAAGTGTGAGGATAACACCCTCATTGATGCAGCCCTAGCGATCGTATTAACTCCCTCATCGGGGTAGTATAGGGGAGATATTGTTACATAACATTTATATTGAAAAATTAAATAAATAAAATAATTATATATGCACATATGTATGTGACAATAGTTAAACAAATTGATTTATTCTAGATTCATCTTGAATATGGATCTATGGATCAATATTTTTAGCATGTAATTTTTTTTAATTAAATGAAAGAATTAATATATGACATAGAATTAAATGATTAAAAAAGTTACACATTAAGAAATTTGATTCCTCTCTTATAGATCTAGGTTTAAGATGGATCTAGGCTAGTAATAATGTCATCCAAATATGTTTTTTAGATCCAAGCATGAGTGAGATGTGTAATTCCTCCCATTCTTAACATGGAGTTGACAGACAAAATTTTAAAAATATTTCAAAATTTACCATGAAGAAAATATTTCAATATAGATTCATTTGATCTCTAAATCCATGATGAGTTGAGATTATAGTTTTTCACTTTTCTTTTCTTAAATTGAAAAAACTTGAAGAGGAGTTTACAACTTAGAGGATTGGATCCCTATTAACACATAATAGATTTGAAAATATTATAAATATATGGGGATAATGATAATAATATGTTGCTAATAATCATAATCTAATTTTAAAGTTATAGTATAATTGTAGTCCAAATAGATGTATAAGATTAAGATCAAGGGTAAATATATGACTCTTATTTGAATTTGGACTTGTGACTTCTTAAAAGGAAGCCCGCATTTATTAACACATTTATTTTTTAAATAAAAAAATATTATATTAATTACATGATATAAATTTTAAGTAGTAAGATATACTAATTTTATTTTTAATATTTGATAAATATAAAAATTTAAACACCAGAGTTATACTAAGTAATATGAAAAGTTGTCTTTTATTAAAAAATATTATTATTATTATTATTATTTAATTTAAAATTTAATAAATATAATCATTTATAAACTTAGTTATTAATAATATAGTTTTAAGTAAGTCCCAAGGAGGTAGTTCAATTAGGGATGGCTATTTTATGAAGTATCATGTAAATTATGAGATTATAGGATCAAATCCTTCAATTAACCATTGTCTGCGAAAGTGGTGTACAGAGGCACTTAGAGGTTAGAGTGGTATCAATTAGAATCAAGCTTGTGTTGCATGCGTGTGCAAAAAGGGTGTAGATAGACACCTAGAAGGAGGCTATAATTTGAAATTGACCTTGTGTCATATGAGTAAAAAACTAGCCCAATTTTTGACTCGTCCTTCTCTTCCACTATATATATATATATATATATATATATATATATATATATATATAGATATATATATAATTTTGAGTTAAATATGAATCTTAATATATCTTGCCCCGATTATGAGTAGAGTGTTAATTTATGACATTTACTACCCATCAATTATGGAGAATTATTAAAGGAATTATCAATGATATATTGCTTCTTATGTCACAATACCATTGGAAAAACCATGGGTTGTGCAAACTTGGAGCCCAAAAATAACCAATGGTCAATTGACTATTTAACCTCAATTTTATTTTAATTATTAATTCTTTTATTTTATTTTATTTTGTTTTTATGTAATTTGTTCAAGTCAAAATGTTTCACAGGATAGGACATGACATTACAACATCTCTTCCATCTGGAGAGTACCTCTCAATGTACTATATATAGATATATATATTATGTTGAAGCAATTTATTTCAAACCATAAAAAAACATAATCATTGTTTTTTGAGATATGCCATTGAAAACCAAGGTCATAAAGATTAAAACATAATATCCTTATTTTATCTATTAAATGTGAATTATAAGCAACTTTCATAAAGCTACCCTGTATGCTTATTGGAATGCAAATCATCCTAGAAAAACTAAAATCCATCAATAATTTAGGGTTAGAAAACGAAAGAAGTAACAATAATTTAAAGTTAGTTAAGATTGTTCACTAAATTAATTTTTCTAATAAGTTTTTTTTTTTTTTTTTTTTTTTTTTTTTTTATAATTAAATTGATATCATATTCAATAATATCAAATGTATTTTGTCTTGGTCTATCGGATTGGAAACCAAATAAAATTGAAAAAGTTAATGTTTTTTAATCCCAAATGTCCATGTACTAACCATACATATACAAAAAGATTTACTATCAAAGACTTCAATATGAAATAGACTATGTCACAGTACTGGTAAATTCCAAGTGAAGTAAAAATCCGTAAGTTAATTGAAACCATCCAGAGGATGTGGAAATATCAATAGTTCTTGGAATGGTTATATTGACTAGAGGTACATGATTTGGTCTGTTACAAAGCTACTCCTCAATGCTAGCTAGTTCTTCATGTTCTTCCACCCCCAATGGAATTTCTTGATCCCCAACGAGGTTTCTTGATCTTTGTTTATCATCTCGATTTGTCTTGGTCTCCCGTACTCCCATAAGTGACTATTGTAGCTTGCCAAAAGATGAAGGTGAGTTTCATTACATCCCAAGTTGGCCAGAAGGTACGCTACCTTATTTCATATTCTCCTGACGTGAGAGGGAATAATGATTGGAACCATATGGATTAGATGATTAATATGTGGTATTTTTTTCCAATCTATAGTAGTCGTATTTTTTTTTTGAGAAGCTCCATTGACTAATGATTTACTCTTAAGATGAACAACTAAGAATTTCCCTCCACAATTAGTCTGGAGAAGCCTTGTGATGATGTGATAAAAAGGCTAGTCTCTAGAGCTGAAAATTTGGTTGCATTGTTACTTGAATATCCCAGAATATCTAGGAATATAGCCAGTGATTTCCCATGGTTTTCACAAAATATTCCTCCAAGACTAGCAGAACTTGGATTTCCTTTAGATGCCCCATAAAAATTAAGTTTTAGGAATCTAGGGGGAGGAGGGATTTAGGAGCTTGGAGGACTAGAACATGAGCTTCTTGGAGGCAAATGATTGATAGAAGGAGATGGAAACGACTAGAGATTATGCAAAATTATGGCATACAAACCTTCAATTTCCTATTCTAATGATGACCAAGGGTGGAGCATTATTATTTCATAGATACTTTGTAATGCCTTTTCCTAGATTACCTCCCCTTTGATGATCAACTATTAAAGATGTGATTGCTCCTATTCTTCCATATGTTTCATACCAAAAACCCTAGAATGAGGGCCTAAGTTCAATTTATAATAGGATTCTTTATCATAGAGGATCTCCAACATTCAATATTTCTTTGATGTCATTCTTATTCGTGTTTAACTATCCAAATAAGTTGAAGAGTTGAGACAATAGAGTTTAAAAAATAACACATTTATTGAGCAAGTGTTCCATGTCCTTTGCATCTTATCTACATATAAAATGGAGGGAAGGGCCTTCTCCATGGATGATTTTATCCCATGAAAGGGATATTTTATGTCCTAACAACCAAAGAAAATGGGCAACTTTGGGCCATAAGTTCTGAGCCCAAACTTGTTTCTAGATTGAATTATGAGGAATATTGGTGTGACATGTAGCTCGTTGATATACCTCTTTGATTATGAAAATACCCTTTTGGTTATTGCCCCATTAGAATTTTTCTTATTCCTCAAAGAGTGGGGTCTTTAATTTGTTAATTTCTCCCATTAATGTGATTAATGTGTCTATATTGGCTTGATCAAGAGTTTGAGACCAACTTTCCTTATTTTTCCATTCTCTCCACGAGGTGTGCATCACTGTCTAGTGCTAATAATATGCTACTATCAAGATACCTTTGGATTTCATAATCTCTTCTATATTTATTTTTCCCTATTTCCATGCTTTCCACAATTCCATCCAAAACAGGGCATCCTTTCCCTCTTAGACTTCCCCGAAACAATGTTTCTATGCAATGAATTTATTCGTGCTATCTAAATTCCATATTAAAGATCCTTGAACATGGTTTTCAATTCTCAATTTTTGTTGCGATCACTAAGAGGGGTTGTATTTCCTAATCCAAAGTTGCCTCCATAACTCTTGGCCACCTTGGATCCACATTGACCATAATTCCCCCCCCCAAATGTTATTTAGAATTTCTGGCTCACGAAGACCAAGACCTCTCACCATTTTGGTAAGACATAGTTTATCCCAAGATACAAGGGCCCATTTTATTTCCCACATAGCCCCTCCCTAGAGAAAGGATATGTAAATAATTCTGATGTATTTGAGGATTCCTTTGACACCACCAATGTAGAGAGAATATACAACATAAGGGCTTGCAAGACTAGTTTCAAAAAGAATATTTTGCTAACAAAATTTAGAGATTTGAAGGTCCAAAAATCCATTTTTTTTGAAAATTTTTGGACTAATTCCTTCACGTGAATAGTTCTAAGGAAGTTTTCTATTAAAGGCACCCCTAGATATTTAGAAGAGAGATAACTATGCTGAAAACTCAACAATTTGGCTAGGTTCCCTTACAACGCTAAATTAGCGTTAAAGAAATAAATTTGAGATTTTCTGCATTAATGGATGTACTTGAGGCCTCTACAAAGTCCTCCAGGATGTATTTTAGAGCTCTAGGTTCTATTACTATAGGAACTCCCATTAGCATCTTATCATCAATAAACAACTGATCATGGGAGATGGGAAGATCATCACCATTGAGTCTAATCTTTTTATAAGTTTCCTTTTGCTACTGCGGCCTTGATGGTGTGTCCCAAGGTCCTTTATGTAGCAATACTAAATAAGAATGGTGAAAGAGGGTTTCCTTGAAAAATTATACATGAAGAGTTTAATGTTGAGGAAAGGGATTCATTGAGAATCACCAATAAGAAAGGGATTGAAATGAAATCTCCTACCTAGTTAATCCAACTACTTGAAAAGTCAAAGGTTGTGAGAACACTAAAGAGATAAGCCCAACTAAGTCTATCAAAGGCATTAGATAGGTAAACCTTAATTAGAATTCCTGTATTTTTATATTTTTTCAATGAATGGAGGACCTCATGGGCTACTACTCTTTCATCCAAGATCTATCCTCCCTCCACATAACTGGTATGCTCCATTGAGATAAGATTTTTCAGGAGCATCTTTAGATGATTTAAAATGACTTCCAAAACAATATTTTATATCACATCACATAAGATTATTGACCTGAAGCTACTAGGATCCTAGGCCTTATCAAACTTGGGCACTAGTGTTAATAGCATGGAATTCAAGGTTGGAAATAATGAGTAGGTACTAGAAGATTCCTCCACTAGGTCATGGATTTATTTTCCATGAACGCTACAAAAAGAATGGAAAAAATATGTGGTGAACCCTTCCAAACCTAATGCTTTGTTTTTTGGCATGGAAATTACCACATCTTCGACTTTGGCACAGGATACCTTTCACATTAAGGTAACATTATGATTTGGTTGAAGGGATATTTTTTAGGATATTCTTAATTTCTCTCCATCGACTTTGATTTGGTTTAGCTAAAAGTGATCCATAATATGTAACTAATTCTTGCTCCATCTCTTTATGATCTGTGATTTTTCGTACCACTTCTTATTTGAGTGAAAATATCCTGTTATGATGTCGGTGTTTGATCATCGATTTATGAAAATACTTTGTGTTCTTCTCCCCTTCTCGAAGCAAGTTGATTCTTAACTTTTTCCTCCATAGTATTTCCCCTATGTTCTTCTTAGTATCCTCTATTTTTATGAGTAGTTCTCCTTATTTTGCAACCAAATCCTCAGTTCTTCCCTCCAAAATTATTTGTTGTTGAAACTTTTTCATTTGTACCTCTATCTCTTGTTTTTCCTAGAAAATATTTCCAAAATCCTCTTTGTTTCATTCTTTTTTACTTAAGAATCTTGAGCTTTTGCTAAAAATTGGCCATATTGGAGGGACCCAGACTTGAATTTATTTTGATCATGCCTTTTCCTTCTCAAGGAAGGATGGCTCCTAAATCAATATCAAATATAAAAACCTTGAAGATTAGATGCTTCTAGGGATACATCAACTTCTAAGAGATATTTTGAGACAAAAAGACTATCCAAGCGTGAGACTATTTGGTTCTAACAACTACAATGGATTTTCTAGGTGATGCTCGATTAACTGTTTCCATGTCAACCAACTTCATTTGCCAAATTAGTGTTTGAACTGTTGGGATTGTTTGTCCAAGTAATGAATACCTCCCTTTTTTTCCTCTAGTGATGCAATCTTGCTGAAGTCGCTACCTAGAATCTATAACTTATCTTGGTGAAGGTCTTTGATGTTATCCAAGTTTCAAAGAAATCTCTCCTTTTCATTCACCATTTTTGACCCATAGACTGTTGTTATGCATCCCATTATTTTTTATCCTAGGTATTGGAATATAATAGATATTATGCTCGTGGTAGCCACCAATCCACTTCGCTTGGATTTTGTAAGATATCCAGTCCCCCTCATTTCCCTATAACATCTAGTGCTATGGTTTGTCGTCCTATCTAAAAATGGCAAGCTATTAAGTTGAATTTATCACTATCACATTTAGTCTCCTATAATATTACTATTGTAGGGAGTTCTCTATAAATTCCATGGGGCCTTCACTGTGGGGAAATACCATACCATGTGCATTCATATTAGAGGATATACATTGAGGAAAAAATGACATAAAATATTGAGCATATAATAGGTGGTAAAGGGTTTTTATATTGGAAGGTATAAAAAATGGAGCTCAAATTTATTAAAAAAATATAAAGGGGTATAAAAAATGTTAATGAAAAAATGGATACCTACACTATCTCATGAAAATAGGGGTTTTTAAAATTGGGAAGGTGTATTGGGTTCGTATTGGTAGGGGATTAAATAATGCAATTTTTAGAGGTATTTTCCAATATCTAGTCAAATTAAGGGTATTGTTTAGTATGCCATGAACGCACGTGATATGTCAGAGGTTCATTGAGTGAAGCCCCCATGACAAATGACCTCTTTAAGAATCTATTCCTTTCCTTGGCAGTTAAGGCCTCTTATATTCCGCAAAATTATCTTTATTGGGAAGGATGTTGGGCAAAGGAAAACACCTCTTTTAAGAGAGTCAATTGCCCAAAATCGACAAACGCATCCCAATCTCCTATATTGAATCTTTTTTTTTTTTCTTTTCCTTCCTCTCCTTTTGTCTTCCTTTTCATGCTTAGGAGTATATTTAAAGCTTTGTGTTTGGATCCAAAGACTTATTGGTGATGAACTTGCTCCCTTCGAAGTAACATTTATTTTCTTTTTTAGCTACAGATTTGTATGTCCACACATTTTTTTTTGTTGATATGGTATCTTTCCTATACATTCTTCAACGAGGTTTGAGAGTGTAATTTCATACATGTCAATGTCCTTTTGACCATCAATGTTCCCTATTTCTTTTACATCTGGCATATCAATTTCCTCTATTGGTGCATTCTATTTTGATTCCTCTGACACTCTCTTATGAGCTTCCACCTCTAGTTTTCCATTTCCCTTCTCTTGATCCATTTCTTGAGGATGTATCTGATTTGACATTTCCTTCCCTTCTCCATTCAATTCCTGATAATGGTTTTTGGACTGAAGGGAATCCTCTAGTGTTATCAAATTTTGTTCTAGATAGGTTTTCCAATGACATGGGACTTTATGAAAACCCTCATAATCCAATTTCTATTCATTTTCTTTTATTTCCTTTATGATATTGAGGGGAAATCCCTAAAGAGATGGTGTTATTCATGGCACTTGTGACATATGAATAGTACCTTCTCATAATCTAGAGGTTGTTTCCAAAATTCATAATTGTAGGATATTTCAATTAATTCTGGCAATGGCTAGGAGATACTCATATACACACATACCCTTGCATATGAGGTGTAATGTACTCACTTTGTATGTTTGGATACTTTTAAAAAATATCTAATCACATTTCCAATACCTTCTACTATTTCCTCCTCCAAGAATGACTTTGGAAGAGAAAATAGGCAAACCCAAATTGGGGATGCCATGAATTTCTCCTTTTGTGAGTTTTGCTTTTCATGCGAAAATTTCATGAATAACACCACATCATCTAAAAAATATAGGTCATTCTCAAGTACCCTGTTTCTATCTTCCATATTTGCAAAAATCACTGTAAAGAAACCCTTTTCTCCTAACTTGAGATCAATTTGTCCCTTTAATTGACATTTTTGTTGGACCCATCCAATCATTTTTCTCTCCATTCGCCAAATGCTAATGAACTTGCATATTAAGGTGTGATCTGTAATATGATTGATGTAGCTCTGAATTTTTATTTTTTTTTTAACTCCATATTTTGGATCCTTGACTGCCTTAAGGAGGTATCTCCCTTGCAAACAAATTTTCCAATTCACCCCAGTGGATCAACGCCTTTGTTTCTACCTACATGAATTGGGCCGAAAGTGAATTGACGGGATTCGTTCATTTGATGAATTGATCTAGAACCTCTATTCCTTATGACCACATTCTTGAAGGAGGGTTTTTTCCCTTGAGGCACTTGCCATGGATTCTCTCATGTTTTACTAGATGGGTTAAGCACAAAAATAATGTGGAAATAGTTTGAATAAAATTACTTCTACAAAAAGACATCTTTAGGCCCTACAAAAAATGCTAGCTCATTTACTGAAAAAACCCTAGCAGAGCTCCCTTAATCATTCCAAGCATTTGATGAGCCCCAGAAATGGGTAATTATATGGGCTCATTCAACCTCCTAATTTGACTTAATCCACCATTCTCATTAGTTTATTGCATGTTTTTGATTATATTTATGCTAATAGAGTGAATTGGGTTAGTCATTATGCCAAAAAGTCTAATGTGTGCTTTATGCAATTTTTTGGTCAATTTTGAGACAAAATCAAAGGTTTTAATGAGCACTTGGAAGCCAAATTCGTGGAAGAACAAGGGAGAGGATTTGTAGGAAGGTGTCCCCTTCATTTATGATCCCTTACCTCAAATTCTCCACCAGCAGCTCAGAGTTCAAGGGCCACCACATCGATTATCACAAGGGAAACCGAGCAAGGGCTAGTAAAGTTGCTGGTAACAGCAAGTTTTGGCAATCGAGTTCCTAAAGTTTAGGAGGACTGTTGGGGTCCTCAATTTGTATAAATAAGAAGGCTTAGGGCCTCAGTTTGGTTAGTCAGGGGTTAGTTAGATTTTAGTCAGTAGGTTAGCACTTTAGTGCAGTTCTGTATCAGCACATTTTCGAGCTTTTTCTTTTAGACAGTTTTTGGGATGTAACTATCATTTTTATTGATCAATAAAGATGAATCCAACTTTGCACCAGCTCTAATCTTTCTTAGGAGGCTGTAGCTCTTGGGGTTGGGCCCAACTCAAGTGCCAATACCTCCTTTGTGTACTTTTATGTGTCTTTGCTGCATTCCTAGAATAATTTCTGCTATTTAGAATAAAATCTTGCTTGGTTACTTAGGTTATTGTTGAGGATTGAAATAAATTTTCATGTTTCAGGTTGATTTGATTGTTTGGTAAAGGAAAAGACCTACAAAAAGGCCATCAAGCAATCCTTGATCTCATCTCTCCCTTCTTGGGACCATGAGCTGAGACCAAGGCATACTTGCTGCCACAAAAACATTGTTTTTGCCTTTCCATGCAATTGCTAGTGTTATATTTTTAGTTGGAAAAGTTGATACTAGTTGTATTTGCATATTTAGATCTGTTCTTGCTTAGTTTCCATAGTTCTCTTGCATGATTTCCTGTTTATACAATGTTGTTCATCATATTTCTAGTTTTTAAGAGTAGATTAGGTCAACGTAGATAGATCTCTGTTTTTTTTGTCTTTGTTTGGATCGGTTTTCAGAAAGTAATGTGTAGAACATCTGTAATACATCCCTGCCTACCCTTCCTCTATCATCCAACTTGTTCCAACCCCTAATTCAAGATTCCTTTCCTTCATCCACCACCCTTTTCCAACTTGACCTAATTTCCATATCTTTGTGCAACCTTGCTCCTTCCATCCTTGAATGAATCCAATCACCTTAATCACTTCTTAGCTTCATCTACCAGGTATTAGACCCATTTTCATCTTCATCCATCCTCCATTTCCACTTTCCCACCATTTTTCCACCATTAACCCTCCAAAATCCTCTTTCGGATCTTCCTGTAGAACATCTTGTAGAACCCATGCAGACTTCCTGTAGAAGTTCATGTGAGCGGTTTTTCGAGATCTGATCACTGTGAAACTCTCTGGAAAGGTGCTAGGGACCCCTTAGGCCCTCTTCTCACCTTCCCAACCTCCTGCAAGTGCCTACCCCATTTCCTTTCATCAATCAACCTCTGCACAATAAAAAATAGTTAAAGCACATGCATAATAATTCTGACAACTTACTCAAAAATACAAAAAGATGTTTTTTCCAGATTTTATTGTAGAAGTAGCTTATTCACATGCATTTTACCTTTCTAAAAGTCAATGGCATCCATTTCCACCGCTTTCATCTGTTTTCTTGCACCAGTAGGGTTAGTTGGTAAAACTAGGGTTTGCATTTCCTTTCAGCGTTCAGCTTCTTTCTGCAAGTAGACTAGCCTCTTTTGAGTTAGCTTTCGTCCATCACAGTTCAAAGCTTCTTCTAAGAGCTCATAGAAGTTGGCTTAAGCTCCTAGCAGACTTGTGCTAACTGATCAAGTGACAGCCTGCGGCAAGAGCTAGTACTTGTACATATAGCACCGTCGCTTCCAAGTTTGTTACGAACTACCGGGTTGATAAAAGTAAAGAAGGGAATCCCAAGAGTTGCAACATTATTGCTGCAATACTGGAGCCCACCATCTTTTTGTCGTCGTTGCCGGGGAAACGTCAAAATATTGGTGATTGCTGCTTTTCTTCTATTTTCTACTACAACCTTCTGCTAAGTAGTTTATTTCATTTCCATTCTGTAATTTCATTTTTGCAAAAGTAGATTAGGCATTTCCTGCTTTCATAGATTAGCATTTCCCTTACGCAATTTCAATTCTGCAAGCGTAGATTAGCATTTCAATTCCGCAATTTCAATTCTGCATGCGTAGCTTAACATTTCATTTCTGCAATTTCAATTTTGCAAGCGTAGATTAGCATTTCAATTCTGTAATTTCATTTCAGCAACATAGATTAGTCATTTCCCGCTTTCATTTCAAATATGCAATTTTCATTTCATCAAGGTTTATTTTAGTTAGTTGCAATTTGTTGTTCAATAAATTTCAGTTTTGTAGGTACAAGAAAAAAAAAAAAAAATCAACCAAAAAGATTTCCTTTCATGCCTTGTAGGAGTAGAGATAATTCAGAAAAACGTTTGCACAACACTCCCACTGCTTCACATAGCCAACCTTCTCTCTTCTTCGATGGCTGTGATTAAGAAGAACCCTTAGGTGGACGACAAGACATATTTGAAGAACCTCTAGGGGAGAAGAAGAAGAAATCATTCCTCTGGAGAAAATGGCTAAAAACAGAAATGTTGGGAGAAATACCTTTTCTTCCAACTCATCCATTGAGGGTGAAATTGGAGACATGTGGGAAGATTGCAAAAGCGAGGTGAGGCAGATGCTTGCCATGCATATCAAAAGATATCGAGAGGAAGTAGAGATGGTTTTGGCCATCTTTTGTCCTAGGTGCACTAGAAAGCATCCTAGGAACGAATGTCCATTGCACTCCATAGAGGTGTGTTTTGTGTGTGAAGGAGACCATCCTACGAATTAGTGTCCTTCCTTGCCCGGACTTAAAGCTGCATATCAGAAGGCCAAAGGAGCCATTGAACCACTCTATTATATGAACCAAAGGAGGCCACATGGACCCATACCTTACCAGCAGGGAATGCAACGGACATCCCAAACCTATTACAACCCCTATCAAGCCACTTCCATGCCTTCTTGGGGTCCCTCTGCTCATCCTTCCTGGTCCACACCTCCTCCTTGGTCCTTCACATCTCCATATTATGCCCAACCAGTTGCTCATCCATTTCACCCCTATGCTCAGCCACAGCCTCAGTGGAATGCACCTCATCAGGGGTGGAGACCCCAGTACAACTCTCCTCCCACTCCTTTTCCTCCACTGCTTGCTCAACCGAACCTGAACCCAAATAACAGGCAGGCTCAGCAAGTATATAGTGGGAAACCACCTGCCCAACCACCATTCCATCCACATCCATCTCAAATATACACCCCCACTCAACTACCCGTACCACCATTTCCAAACCCGCACATTGGAGTAGCTCAACCCAGCTACAATGCTGAGGCACAACATTTCCAAACAACTCCTTTTGAGCTCAATGATATTCACCATAGCTCAGGAAGAGTATTGCAAGAAAGAGATTATATTGACAGCATTGAAGGACCACATCCAGCAAAAGAAGATTCAAAAGAGGAGATCAAAGAACCATGGGCTGCACTTGATGAAGAGAAGACATCAAAATCAGAGATCAAGAGAGCTCCCTCATGGTTACCATCAAATCCTCCATGTATTCAAGAGAAAAATTAGCAAAAAGAGGAAGATGTGAAGGTCATGATAGAAGAAGATATGGAAAATGATCCAGATCAGCAAAAGGACCAAGGATATCAGAGCTATATTGAGATATGGTTCCAAACGGTCACTAAGTTGCAGCAGTACTCTCTTCCTCAGCTATGTTTGATCCCTTCAAAGTCAAATCATTTGGTCTCTAAAATCTGGATACCTGTCAAAGCATGCATTTCAAGCCTCCACATCATTTTGTCTATCATCTCGATGTGCACATGGCTCCATTGGAAGTATTCTTATACTTGAAAATGATTTTGTTTTTCAAGTAGGGTAGGGTAGGAAAAAAGAAAAAAGAAAAAAGAAATGAAAATAAGAGGAAAATAAAAATCTAAGGTGAAAACCTCCTCAGAGGTGCCTCAGATTGGCTCATTGATTGAAAACCTCCATGAGGTGGTCAATGGGTTGGAAAGAAGAGAAAAGAAAAAAGAATAAGATCCCTAGGTGAAAACCTCCCTTGGAGGCACCCAGGGCAGGCAATTAGGGTGAAAACCTCCATGAGGAGCCCTAGTTGTTTTCAGAAAAAAAAAAAAAAAAAAAAAAAAAAAAAAAAAGAAGAAAAAAACAAAGAGAAAAAGAAAAATAGACCTAATTTCTAGTGAATAAATTACAGGTTGCAGGAAGGACATTGCAGTTTAGGAGGATCGCACAAGAAAAAGACAGAGGTCAGCACCAGGCTGTAAGCATCCCTCACAATCCATTCCTCGATGACCACTACCCTTTCCTAAGATTTGGTCTCATTCGGACTAAGATTTCACCTTCTACAGGAAGTTCTGTGTTTTCTACAGGAAGTTCCTGCAGAAATTACAGAAAGCTAGAAATAGATTTTAAAAAGCAGTTTGGTGAACACGGAAGCTTCATATAGGGTTCATAAATCCTCCTACATACTTCAAACCCCTCTTCCATCATTTCCATGCCTACATCATACCCCAAGCTCATTTTTCCTACTATCCAAAAAAACTGCGGAATGCTCAAATACATAGAGCAGAAATTTGTTTTCCCCTAACTTGAAAACTGTGCATCCATTTAAAAAACTATTACATGGGGAGTTGTATAGGGATGATGGCAACATGCCCAAGCAGTTTCAGCGAATTTCGGTGCACGGTTTCCAAAAAATCAGCCTCCATCACCTTCAACCATTTTTGCATTTTCTCCATATCCGTGCATCCATTTCAAAACCTATTTCATGGGAACATGCACATAGGTGATAGTAACCTACCCAAGCAGTTTCAGCCAATTCCAGTGCACGGTTTCCAAGAAATTGACCTTTGTCACCTTCAGCCATTTTCATTTTTTCTCAAAATCTGTGCATCCATTGATCACAATTTTTCTATGGGAGGTGCATAACGATGACAGAAGCATGCTCAAAAAGTTTCAGGTCAATCCGATCTATCGTTTGGGAGCTATGGAGAAAACAAGTCGTTGTCCTGCAGAAATCCAACATCAACAGCATGAGGGTGCAAATCTAAAGGATGAAACAAACTTCTGTAGCTTAGATCTAGCCAGAGGATACCTGCACAAGAAAAATAGCCACACATCAGACAACAAAAAGCATATAGCATAAGGGACCTAGGCATGCAGCAATGGAATATGAGCATGCAGTAGCAAAAAGAACCAAGCAGCATGTCGACTTACGGGTAAGTGTCTAAACCAGTTCCTCTATTTGCATCTATATGATTCGAAAGTGCATGAACGAATGAAATGGTTGGATTAAGCCAGAAAGCTAGCCAGTGAACTCGAAGCCCTCAGCTAGTTCGATTGCACTCATCCGGAGATCACCCAGTTCACGTGTCTAGTCAACTCACGAGAAATTTAAAAAAATAGGTAGTGGCAGATGTTCTAAACTCCAATGCACATGATGTCAAGTGATTAACAGGTAAAAAACATGAAGTTTCGTGACAGCACTATAGTCTGCATGGGGCCAACGCACATTTCTGCCACCTCATCTCCTCACCACGAATCACACCAGCAGTTAAAAGACAGCCCAGTTAACGCATTCACCACTCTTTGTTCACTGTGCCTTCACGACATCCCCAACTGGAGTACGTGTCCACCACTTCTAGAGCAGCTAACCAATGGTCCTCTACAATATTTCTGCTTGATTTTTCGAGATTTCTGCCTGTTTTTTTTTAAATCTCCCACCTATCAGGCTCTACAGGAAGCACAGTTTCATTCTACAGGAAACAAGAGCCTTCTACAGGAAAGGCATAAAACATCCCTGCAGAAAGAAAATTCAGGATTTTCAGCGAATTTCAAGCTCAAAACGAGGTAGGCTTGAAAAAAACTCCTCTGTGCATGATTTGTTTGTGCAAGGTGGTGAATTAAACACGACATTAGAATGAAAAAGAGAGTGAAAGTCTACCTATGTATTGAACAAACCGTGAAAGATTGCCAGCATATTTCACTGAATTTACCCAGTTCTTTCTCTGCATTCCAAAATCTCCTCATTAGTTTTAAAGAAATTCTCTTGTAAGGAAGATACATGCTGCAGTAGAGGCCACCCTGTGTGCATGAAAAAACTAAATTTACATATCTATCTATGTGTTGAGAAGAGAATTTGTGCCCTTGTGCTTTGCCTGTAAAAACAAAATTCTTCCTTTCATAAGCAAACAGTCAAATTCTGGGTGACAACAGTTTTGAAACAGGGGAATTATTGCCATTTGATGTTGTAAGGAGCACATGAAAAATTCCTTCTTGGGTTCAGAAAAAACCAAATTCAGCTATCCTCTGTTTCAGGGATTGACTATGTTTTTTTTCCCAACTGAGCATTTTCTTTCCTGGTTAAAACACAAACTCAACACCATGCCAATTGAATAAATTGAGAAGAACATTGATGAGGGAGCACAGGACATTCAAGCAGAGGGAAAAATAGAAGAAGAACAGAAGGAAAAATAGGAATTTGACAAGACCACTGAGCATAAGACAGAAAAGGAGACAACAGTAAAAACAGAGAAGGCGAAAAAGGAAAAAGGTTGGGAAGAAAAAGGCCAAGAAAGCCCAAATGAAGGCTGCCACAACCAAAGCAAGCACACAAAAGCAAAAGGAAAAGACACACCCTGAGATCTCAGCAACACACACAGAAACAGTTGACACAGGGATTTCTATAGGAAGCAAGGAAAAAGAATAGCAAGAGGAGAAATCACCTGAGATATGGGCAAGGGAGGCAGCAGCTATGCTTGCTGCCTTAAGCACACCTCCAAAACAAAAAGGGAAGCGAAAGAGGCAAACCTCCATGTACTTTAAAGCAAGGAGGAGCACACGGATCAAAGTGGGCAGACCCCAGCCACAGTCAAAGGAGCCAATTATCATTGAGGACACCACAGCTAAACAAAAGGAGGAGTCTCCTTCAAAGATATCCATCACCTATGAACGAGGAAGCCCAAAAACCTCCACCTGGAGAGAGAGAATTAGGATGATGGACTCAAAGACAACTCTACAGGAAGTTGAGACGGTTCTACAGGAAACTCTGGCTAAGTTAAAAGAGACCGAGAAATTGGAGGAAAAGGCAGCCAAACCATCATAGGAAGAAGAAAAGGCTGAGGAAATATTGGAACCAAGCCCTCAACCTAGCTTGGGCTCATACTACAACCTATTAGAAGCTGGGAAGATAATTCCTCAGAAATTTGCGGTACCACTCTTCTTTGCAATAGAATAAGAAAGGGTGAGGACTCACACTTGGATGAGGATTGCCAAGTCCAAGGGTGTGGCAGACATAGGTCACCTGGAAGAACAACTCAAGGAATCAAGAAAGGAATTGGCCATGGTAAGGCATGTGGAAAGCAGTCAGAGGGCCAAACTACAGGAAGAGAACGAGTTGTTGAAACAGTAGCTACAACTATAGGGATGCTATAAGGAAGACAGGCCCTTCGTTTTGGATGAACAACAGCAGCAAGAGGGACCTCCATCAGGCAAGGAAGCATATGATGGACAACAAGAAGAGGACAAGCTGCAGGCTGAGGTTGAGGTGCTAACAAAACAACTACAGGAGAAGGAGTCATAGGCAACAGAGGAAATACAGTTTCTAAAGCAACAGGTGCAAGAGAAAGAAGCCCAACTGGCCTGCATGGCCAGCTGGGCAGTAGAAGCCTTACAATGTAGGCAACCTGCTAAGTCATATGCCTTATATCTCAAAGATCAAGTCAATGCAAAATTTGCAGGCCAACTGGATCGGCCTAAAGTTCAATCCTCCCTTGCTTTTAGGACTGCTGGAAGGGGTCAAAGAAGAAGAGGAGCACAGGCAGTGGGAGGAAGTAGAGAGAAAAGCAGGGTTTCATGACTGAGAAGAGGACATCACCTCGGAAGCCTGGGATGTGAGAGAGGTAGTCAAAGCAATCAAAGATGAAGAGATAGATTAGTTGCTCAGAGGATGAGCAACACTTTCAGTAGGGGGGTGATGATGAGCCCCAGAAATGGGTAATTATATGGGCTCATTCAGCCTCCTAATTCGACTTAATCCACCATTCTCATTAGTTTATTGCATGTTTTTGATTATATTTATGCTAATAGAGTGAATTATGCCAAAAAGTCTAATGTGTGCTTTATGCAGTTTTTTGGTCAATTTTGAGACAAAATCAAAGGTTTTAATGAGCAATTAGCAGCGAAATTTGTGGAAGAACAAGGGAGAGGATTTGTAGGAAGGTGTCCCCTTCATTTATGAGCCCTTACCTCAAATTATCCACCAACAGCTCGGAGTTCAAGGGCCACCACATCGATTATTATAAGGGTAGCCGAGCAAGGGCTAGTAAAGTTGCTATTAACTGCAAGTTTTGGCAGCTGAGTTCCTAAAGTTTAGGAGGATTGTTGGGGCCCTCAATTTGTATAAATAAGAAGGCTTAGGGCCTCAGTTGGGTTAGTCAGGGGTTAGTTATATTTTAGTTAGATTGTAGGTGGATTTTAGTCAGTAGGTTAACACTTTAGTGTAGCTCTGTATCAGCACATTTTCAAGCTTTTTCTTGTAGACAGTTTTTGGGATGTAACTATTATTTTTCTTGATCAATAAAGATGAATCCAGCTTTGCACCAGCTCTAATATTTCTTAGGAGGATGTAGCTCTTGGAGATTGGGCCCAACTCAAGTGCCAATACCTCCTTTGTGTACTTTTATGTGTCTTTGCTGCATTCCTAGAATAATTTGTGCTATTTAGATTAAAATCTTGCTTGGTTACTTAGGTCATTGTTGAGGATTGAAATAGCTTTTCATGTTTCAGGTTGATTTGATAGTTTGGTAAAGGAAAATACCTGCAAAAAGGCCATCAAGAAATCCTTGATCTCATCTCTCCCTCCTTGGGACCATGAGCTGAGACCAAGGCATACTTGTTGCCACAAAAACACTGTTTTTGCCTTTCCATGCAATTGCTAGTGTTAGATTTTTAGTTGGAAAAGTTGATACTAGTTGTACTTGCATATTTAGATCTATTCTTGCTTAGTTTCCATAGCTCTCTTGCATGATTTCCTGTTTATACACTGTTGTTCATCATATTTCTGGTTTTTAAGAGTAGATTAGGTCAACGTAGATAGATCTCTGTTTTTTTGTCTTTGTTTGGATCGGTTTTCGGAAAGTAATGTGCAGAACACCTGTAATACATCCCTACCTACCCTTCCTCTATCATCCAACTTGTTCCAACCCCTAATTCAAGATTCCTTTCCTTCATTCACCACCCTTTTCCAACTTGACCTAATTTCCATATCTTTGTGCAACCTTGCTCCTTCCATCCTTGAATGAATCCAACCACCTTAATCACTTCTTAGCTTCATCTACCAGGTCTTAGACCCCTTTTCATCTTCATCCATCCTCCATTTCCACTTTCCCACCATTTTTCCACCATCAACCCTCCAAAATCCTCTTTCGGATCTTCCTGTAGAACATCCTGTAGAACCCCTGCAGACTTCCTGTAGAAGTTCACGTGGGCAGTTTTTCGAGATCTGATCACTGTGAAACTCTCTGAAAAGGTCCTAGGGACCCCTTAGGCCTTCTTCTCACCTTCCCAACCTCCTGCAAGCGCCTACCCCATTTCCTTTCGTCAATCAACCTCTGCACAGTAAAAAATAGTCACATGCATAATAATTTTGACAACTTACACAGAAATACAAAAAGATGTTTTTTTCCAGATTTTACTGTAGAAGTAGCTTAGTCACATGCATTTTACCTTTCTAAAAGTCAATGGCATCCATTTCCACCGCTTTCATCTGTTTTCTTGCACCAGTAGGGTTAGTTGGTAAAACTAGGGTTTGCTAGGGTTTGTATTTCCTTTCAGCTTTCAACTTCTTTCTGCAAGTAGAGTAGCCTCTTTTGAGTTAGCTTTCATCCATCACAGTTAAAAGCTTCTTCTAAGAGCTCATAGAAGTTGGCTTAAGCTCCTAGCAGACTTGTGCCAGCTGATCGAGTGACAGCCTGCGGCAAGAGCTAGTACTTGTGCATATAGCACCGTCGCTTCCAAGTTTGTTACGAACTACCGGGTTGATAAACGTAAAGAAGGGAGTCCCAGGAGTTGTAGCATTATTGCTGCAATACTAGAGCCCACCAACATTCTATATCTTCCTTTTTTCACTAAATTGACTTAGCTAGACAAGTTTAGCATAGTAAATGGTAATATATTTCAACATGCATGTTGGTTTTAAGCATTACATTTTCCTAAATGATGATGGGGTGGGAAGAAATTCCTAGGACTTAGGGGTTCCTTATCTTCTTTTGAAATCTTCTTTATCATTGTCCTAAAATTTAGACACTTAAATTTTGACATAAAATACTACTGTAAAAAATAATTCTAATACCAAATATTACTATGAAAACTGGTTCAAACTCCACTTCCAAGAGTGTATAGCGAGGATCTTTCAATTTTGTGTGGTTTTTATTCCATGGCTTTCACAATAAGTTCTTTCATAAGCTAGTGAAAATCATTCATCCTAAATATTTTGGTTTTTCTGATCTTGGAAAAACTAGAGTTTGATATCCAACCATAGTATTCTTCTTTAATTTGATTCCTAGAGACATGTTTTCTTTTTTGTTTGATAACATTTTACATGGAATGAACTTCATTGAGTTTGAATTTATCATGAAAGATCCTTTTAGCCTGGAGTTTGTCCTTCTATCCCTCAACATATCATGGGAAAGAGGGTCAAGGACAGGGGATTGGGAGGTGAACCTAGTTCTTACTTGATTTCTCCTTTTGGTGGTCTTAGGGTTGTCCCTAATGAGCAATTGTTTCATTTTGGATGGTAATATGTTGATAGAATCCAAGAAGATGATGGGGATTGTTAGTGAAAGTTGTTAAACCTTATAATTAATGCATACATAGAGAGAAAGTAATGAATAAAACACATACACCATGCACAAATAAATATGATGATTTATCCTAGAAACACTTAACCGAGAAAACCAAAAAATGTCTAGGGTTGCATGTCTAACTCTTATTTTATTAACTTCTCCATTTACAATGTAATAGATAGGACTCTATGACATCAAATACCCTAATTTATTAACCTAGACTATATTCCTTAACTAGAATTATATTACAATGGGTTGAAAATCCATTCACTTAAAAACACCAAAAAAGGTTAAAATAGACCAAAAAAAACCTAATTTTTTTTGTCAACGACTCCACCATTGAACCCTCAGATACCCTTGGCATGCTTGGCACGATATAAAACGTATATGGCTAACCATGAAAAAAATATAACACATTCCCAACTATTAGATGGAGGATTACAATCCAAGGAATAGAGGATGACAAAAGGTGAGGGATAGTGAAAGAACAGAAAATAAATACCTTGCCCCAAGTTGTTGAAACTTGTATTTTAGGAGTGAATAGGAGTTGAAACTATAAGCGTCTAAAACCATACTGACACTGATATCTACCCACATAAATGACTCAACTAAATGTTTCCCAAGCCACCACCTCTTAAAGTGGATTGCAAATTGTACCCACAATAAAATAGATGGAACTCACTGAAATGAGGCATGAATTGAGAAATAAAGATAGACTTGGACTAACACTATGGCAAAGATGAACAATAGCAGAAAGATTAGAATAACACTTCAAAATTTTACACTAAATCACACGTAGAGAGGTAGGGCCAGGACTCAAGCTTCCAAAGTATTCCTCATGTCCCAAACTTGCCTTGAAACCTTGCTTCCAAGGCCTATGAACCCAATAAAAAGTTTTACTCCAACTACATCCATGATTACAATAGATGCTATCATTCCCATGCAATTATCGTGATGAACTCCTCGATGTAAGATTCTATGACCTTTAACACCTCCATACTCAGCCTTTTCTGAATCCTCCACATCCATCTTCCATTTAGGGCAAAGATTAATCTCCATTCCTAGGGTTGTGTTCGCTTTTGTCAGCATACAACATTGGAGCACTATATTGCATCCATTCGAAACCTCACTTTCAGTAAATATCAATGTAATTTATTAAATGACTAAAAGGAAAATTTAATTTCCATATAACCAATAATATGATTACTTAGGTAATTAAAAATAATTAAAATTTCAGTAATTTATTAATCTCATTTAAAGAAAATTATTTAAAAATTTGTAAAGGTAATAAAAGGGGGAAATTGATCTAAAAAATTTATTTATATAAAATTTTAATTAAGTTTTACTGTTTGATGAAGAAAAATAAGAATAATGTGCATTGAGACTAAATTTGGTTTAGAAGATGCTAAGAAAAATGGGGAGTTAGTTAATTTACTTACACATTTTATTTTCAAGTATTTGAAAAGCTTTAATAAAAGCATTCCTAGATCACTATAGTTTTGATGAGTTAAAATATTAAGAAGATTGGTATTGTAACACATATATTAGAATTGCAATTTAATTTGGGTGTATGAATCATAATTTAAAAGAAAAAAGTTTTTTATTTTTAACATTCTTAGTGTCACAAAAATAACAAATTCTTAAGGATTTAATCCTTCTTAGAACATGATAGATATGAAATTTGGTATTGATAATAATATGCTTATAATAATAATAATATAATTTGAAGGTAATCACTTAACTAAACACCAAATTAATGTATAAGACTTGTGTTACAAATATCTCAAATTCTTGAGGATTTCAATCATTTTTATCACATTATAGATCGATGAAATTAATAATAATAATAATAATAATAATAAAACTTGAAAGCCATAGATTTTAACTAAACACCAAATTAATGTATGAGATGTCTTTATTTCTATCATAGTTACCAAGTTCGAATTCGAATTCGGATTCGAATTCGATACGATACGATAAAAATTCGGATGGAAAAATTTCAATTCGGAAAAAATTCGAGAGTATATATCTTAAGCATTTAAATATACATACTCTTTTTCTTATAACAATAATGTCTTGTCATTTTCTTCCCATTCATTTTGATATTTAAATAATTTTAATCAATATAAACAATTTTAAAATTAGTCTTTACCTACCAAAACTACAACCACACTTATCTTCAATCCAAAATCTATCTCTGTTTTAAAATTCAAAATTCCCTCCTAGTTTCAAATCCGATCTAAAATCTTTTTATAATTAATATTTATTTAAAAAAATAATATTTAAAACTCAAAGCTATCATTCTTTAATTTCAAATTTCATCTAAAATCTTTTATAATTAATACATATTTAAAAATGAAATATTGAAAACTTATTTTTATAATATCTAAAAAACAATTAATTATTATAAAATTTACTCTTCACTTACTCTTCAAGATTTTCTCAAATTATTTCTTTTTCTATTATCTCAACGTTTTAAACTCTTTAAGATAACACTAAAATTTAAAATTCCATTTCCTACGTGCAATCGGGCTGCTATCTCTTCAAGATTTTGCTCCTAAATTTTTTTCATAATATTTAAAATATCAATTATTATTTTTTTCATAATATTTAAAATATCAATTATTTTTTATAAAAATTACTGTTCAAAATTTTCTCAAATTATTTCTTACTTTTATGATCTCGGTTTTTTAACATCTTTAACACAACACTGAAATTTAAAACTCGAAATTTTCTCAATCGGATAACCTTTCCATTTCCTACCTGCCCACAGCTATATTTTCAAGATTTTGCTCAAATTATTTCTTTCCTTATTTCGTTTTTTCAGCTTTTTAAACTCTTTAAAACCATACTGAAATTTACAACTCTTTTCTCAATCTTGCAAACTTTCCATTTCCTGCCTCCGATCCCGCAGCTATCTATTTTGTACTATTTTAAATTCTCAGACACCAAATTAATAAATCCTTGAGATAAACTAAAAACCATAAAGCTACGCAAACTAACTCTAAACGAAGCTACACGAACCGAATCGAATTTTCATCGAATTATTCGATGTACGAATCGAATTCCCGAATTTCCGTATTTTTTTGTCCGATACGGACGAATTTGGTAGCTATGATTTCTATCACAATAATATGATATCCTAAAAAGAATCACACCCCTAATAAAAAAATAGAAAAGAAAGATTAATATATAATGTTTACTTTTTAAAATAAAAATATTATATTACTATTACAATATAATTTTTTCCTAATAAAATATATTATTTAAAATTTTTCAAATTGATAAATATAATAATCTAACAACTATATATATATATATATATTTGTGAATCTGTTACACTAAAATTTGTCACCATGACTATTTGCAGTTAGTATGGCTCCATCAACTGTCATACTATCCTCCTTGGCAAGTCTCATGCCTCTGTTTTCCATGTCAAACTCCAAGAAAGAGAGAAAAGTCATTTAAAGTCAATTATCTCTGGGTACGCAGTTTCTCTCAACCTTACCTGCGTGTACGCAACCCAAGTTCACAATACCTGCGTACTTGTACGCTCTGTCTGTAAAGCAATGGGTGCGTACTCCTGTAAAGGTCAAAAGGCGCAAGTTTCACTCCAAAAAAGTTACTTGTGGTCATTTCTAGAGCATTCTAGAAGCTTGTTTGACGTGTATGGAGCGCCTCCAGATGGTTCATGTATCCCTATGGAAGAGGAACTTATCCCATCAAGAGGGGAGCTAACCCACCCAAAGAGGGGCTTATCCCATTGATGGTGGACCTGATTAACTTCCTCTACAGCACTATAAATACATGCATTGGGCCAGAGGGAGGGGAGGTTGAAAGCTGAACATTCCTAAGGGTAGATGCTGCTGAGATTAGGACTTCCTTGTAGAAGCTTGTGAGGAGAGATTGTCATCCTTTCTTGTTTCATTTGGAAGTGGGTGAGCTGGTCCAAGTAAAGGAAAACTCTTGCCGGACCCTGGGAGGAACTTGCACAACACCAAGGCTCAGGTTGTAATGGTTTCTTTTGTTTCCTATTAATACAAATAAGTCCATTCTTCTCAACAATTTGTTATTTATGAGTTGTTTCATATACTCCTTGGTCTGTATGTTAAATATGTTTTATTTTATGAGATATTCAGGTGCTATTTAATCATTTGATTGTTAGTGAATGCAGGTTTCGAAGAGAAGGAGGAGCTCATCCGGATTGACGAGGCTGGACTACTACAATAGCGTTGGACTGCAGGTAGGATCTAAACACTTGGTTTCTTATATGGTAAATGCATATTTAGAGAAGGATTGTTCTTAATTGTCTTGTTTGTCACTAGAAAGCCTTAAGCTTATAGAGAGGTTGGTTTTGTCCGCAAAATTGACTCTTTCCGCATGACAAAATGGCGACCATACTGGGGAATTCCATTGATGTGAATGATTTTTCTTTTGTCTGAAACTTTGATCTGAGAAAAGTCGTTTGTTTTCTGGTTTTTGGCTGTCTGACTGTGTTTTTGGGTGGGCTAGCTTAGGGTTAAATTAGATTTTAGTTTTTCTTTGTTTTGCTAGAAGTACGCAGCCTCTGCGTTGAGCACAGTGCGTACCTGTACGCACTGCAGCTTTGTGCACAGAGCGTACCCGCACCTGTGCAAACAGGTCGCCTGCGTACCCTGTCAAAATTAAGAAAATTTCAATTTTCTTCTTTTTTGCCTTTTAGATTTTGTTTTTAATTTGTTTCTTCTGCCCAGATCCACTGGTTTTCTGCCATCAATCTTCACCTAAACTTGTTTCGTCAGTGTCGAGAGTTTTAGTGAAATTCATAGAGATTTTGCCTTAGGGTTTGATTTTTGCACTGGTCCTGTAGTGACTTTGGCGTTAGAGGTTGTCAAACTTTGGATCTCCCTGGTTTTGTTCAGTCCTCTTAGGAGTCGGGCCTGTCATAGAATCCACCCTTGTGAGAAACCTACCTTTGTGTCTTCTCTTTGCGAATCTCGAAAAGTTTGTTGATTGAACTTTGAATTTTATTCTTGAGAAAAAAAACAAAAGATTTTGATTTTTGTTTTTGACTGGTTTTTGGTTCTGCGTTAACTAGTCCTTAGTTACATTTTGACTGAGTAAAACATCCAGGAATCATCTTTAGTAGGCTTTTGCCTCGTTAGATTTACTTTTAGGTGCATTTTATCTTAGATTTGCTTTTGAGTGAAATTGAGTTGATTTGATTGCCATAGCTTTTTTAACTTTGATTTCTGTTAAAGTAAGTTTTACATGCTTTATTAATTAGGAAAAATACAAAAAATATCTTTTGAAGGAAAGTTTGCTTTGGTAGCATTTGAGTCTTTGAAAGGAAAAGGAATTTTCGTGAAGTAATTAGTGGTCATGTGTTGTATGTTTTGGAAAAGATAAAGAGATTGTTTCTTTGATTGTCTTTGCCAAGAAAGTTGTCTTTTATAAACTTTGCATTCTCCAACTCTCTTAGCTAGGGAATTCATTGAAAAAGAAAATTAGTATAAATCATCCTAAGTGCATCTTTTTAGTGGATTTGAGTCGAGTCTACACACCATCAGTTTCATCTCCGCTACCTTTTGTCTTAAAGAAAAGCCATAAAAATTAACGCTTAAAGTAAAATCAACTTAGTAACTTTTTATTTACTAGGGCTCTGAAACACCAATATAGATCAGGCTAGTGTCTTGGAGTAGGAGAGTAATTAACTCTCCAAGACAGCAAAACCAAACAAGTAGCTTATCTTGTGGTAGGATAAATCCAACTGTTTCATTTGTACTCTAGGAAAGCTCCTCTTAAAGGAGAAGCACGAGACCGTGTTTGAACCAGTGAGGGGATCAATCCTCCTTCATTGGGAAAGACGCCAGATACGCACGTATTACAAACGGTAAACCTCGGATTATTGTCGAGGAGCCTGGGGTCACTTGTCGGTAAACCTTGGATTATTGTCAAGGAGCCGGCAAGGGGATTGAGCTTGTTACTCTGCCCTTGCGTGCTATCGGGTTGTAGACTATTCCCCCAGGTATATTTGTTGCTGTTGGTAACCTTAGTGACCATTATCTTTAGGATTCTACCCGAGGTGACGGTGGAGGGAAGATCCCACTATACCTGGAGCAGACGTCGGCTAGACTCACTTGGATTTTCCGGGGGGTTCACTTCACTCGAGACGGTTAAAGTGGAGGAACTTGTGCCGGTCTATTCATTAAGCAGGTTGCCGGGGTAACTGTTCCACCCACCACTTCTGTACTGAATTCGGCGATGTTGGGCTTCATCACCAACTAGTGTTTTTGGTCTGGAAGGCTACTGTTTGTGTATGGTTTGACGCCCTAGATTCTTTAGGTGTGTGATTCAAATTTGTTTGGTTCTTTAGAGACTTTAGGTGGTTTGCTTTGAGATTTTACTTTGTTTGCGTGTGCAGTAGTTAAAAGTTTTTAACTGTGGCGGAATTACCGAGACAGTCCCGTAGACTTCGGGGCCAGTCTCCTGAGATTGTTACTGTGGCCGATTTGTTGAGGAAGTCCCGTAGACTTCGGGGTGAGCCTCCTGAAGACGTCCCGGGTCATTACGAAGGTTTGAAAGTCCTTGTAACTCCTCCTAGTGGCAGTAAAGTAGGTTCGCCTGAAGAAGGAGAGTCTTCGTTGGTAGTCCATCCAGATTACCAAAGTCTAGAAACAGGTTATAATCCTGAAGCTGTTGCAGTTTCCGAGCTTGCTGGTAGTTTTTCATCTACTAGTGATATAGGCGAAGAACCTGAAATATCTGAACCTGTTACTCCAACTTCTAGTGTTCCTGATTCACCTAGGGTAGAAAGAGTCATCACCGAAAATCTTCCTTCTGGTTTGATAGCTATTGAAGAACTTGCTCTAGAAGAAGAAGTAGGCGGCCCTATTCTTGAAGATCAACCTACTATTGATCTAAGAGAGCGTGAATCTATTTTTTATAGTCCACCTAGAAGTACTACTTGGTACCTTTCGCTAACTAATTATTTAGACAACTCAAGGATAAGTTTTTCTCCACCTCGTACTCCTTATCCATCCGGAGGTATTTATAATCCTGTAAATATGTCTGGTCAGTCGTCCGTGTTCACTCAATCTCCTGAATCTTTCTTGTATGGTGGTCCTTCTGTTCCTGCTGGGTATCAATCAGTTTCTGGTACCTTTGCAGGAGCATCTCCTCAACCCATTGGACATGGGTCATTAACTGGAAACAATGGTAATAAACCGTTGGGCATAGGAGACATTTATATGATGTCAGGTTCAATTCCCGGTTCTCAACCTCAAGGTGGCCAGTTACCGCCTGGGGGGAAGCCTCAATTAACGCCTGGGGGGCAACCTCAAGGTACACAACTTGCGTCTGGGGGGTAGCCTCAAGGACAATATGTACCTATGGTACAGTATATTCCTCAAGGTCAACCCCAGCCTCAATATGTTCCCCAGGGTCAACCTCAGTATCAATTTATGCCTCAAGGTCAACCCCAGTATCAGTACTTACCTCAAGGGTATCTACCCCAAGGTCAATACTCGAGTCAAGGTTATCAACCACCCCAAGGTCAATCTTATGTTCAAGGTACGGGAAATGTACCTTTCAATTATCAATCCTACCCTCAATCCGGTTATGGATCTCAATATCCTCAACCTGTCATGGGTCAATACCCCGGAATGAACATAGTGTGGGATCCATCGCAAGTTCAACAAGTGTTGCAGCCAAGCGTATAGTTGTCATCTCAAACTGGACAACCTGTGGTTTCTGGTCAACCCCAGCAACCAGTCCAGTCTAACGTTCAAACTTTTGTACCTTCGGTAGTTACTCAGTCGCCAATTGCACCTAGTACTCCATCTCAAACGACTGCTGCAACTACCGCAACATCTATTCCTTCCACCGCACTTACTTCTGGAGTATCGACAGCTCCGGTTTCTACTGTCTCTGCCACTACTCCGCAGTCATCTTTACCATTGTCTGGATCCACGATTCAAACTACGGTTCAGATGCCTGTGGGACAGCCTGGTTTAAGTACGGTTGTTACTACTCAACCACAATTTGTTTATCAACCGTACCAGGGACAGTACCAATACGGGCCTGCTGTCCAACAACCGATTTACCAGTATCAACCGTATCCTGGGTACACTTATCAACAACCACAGCAACCCCAGTACGGTCCGGTTAATCCTGGTTTTCCGGGAGGATACAATATCCCGAATGCGATTCCTGTTCCAAGTTATCATGGATATCCTCCTCCTGGGACTGGTCTTGTGACCCAGAGTTTTAGGGATCCTAATCAGCAATTGCCGTTTATCGCAACTTTGGATTTACCAGACTTGACGCGCCTAACAAACGATCCAATAAATTATCTTCCGTTCAGGCCGCCAATGCCAAATAAGTTGCCCAGTGACATACCCAAGTTCGAAGGTAAGTCTGGAGAGGATCCATCAAATCACGTGATGACTTACCACCTCTGGTGTGCTTCAAATTCTATCTCGGATGATTCGATCCGTTTATTTCTTTTTCAGCGTACGCTCATTGGTCTCGCGGCCAAGTGGTACATTGAGTTACCACGGGCCTCTTTTTATAATTTTAGTCAGTTAGCTACCTCGTTCTTAACACATTTTCAGTTGCCGGTCAGATACGATAATGGCACCGAGCTATTAACTTCATTAAAACAGTCGACGTCCACTTATATTTCCGATCATATACATGAATGGAGACGTCGAAGGCGATTAGTGAAAGTTTTTATCCCGGACCAAATCTTAGCTGAATGGTTTGTTAAATCATTATTACCGAAGATTACTGAAGACGTAGCTAAGGCCGGAGTAGTTACTGAAGAGCAAGTGATTGCTCAAGCGCAGTACCTTGACTTAGTTTATACTCAGTCGGGTACGTTACACGAAAAGATCCCAGATCTTCCAAAGTCAAATCAAATTGCTACTGCTCCTTCGGGGTCTCATGCTGCTGATGGCATGATTGGTACGGTAAATACTAAAAGCAAGAAGAAGTCTTCAAAGAATTCTTCGCCCATTATAACCTTACCAGACTCCCCGACAGGAGAATCTTCTCCTGAAATTTCCGCTGATATTCACGCTGTAGAGTCATCTACGGCCAAATGAAAAAACGGTGGCAAAAAGAAAGGCAAGAAGAAGGATAAAGCAGACAAGGCTCCAAAGGAGAAAAAAGAAAAGTCGGAAACCAATGACGAAAAGCGCAAACCTCAATATCCTTGTCTTATTTGTGAAGAGGATCATTTTACAAGAGATTGCCCTCATCGGGCCGAGGTTGTGAAAATCGTCAAGGGTTCCCCAACTCCTGCTGTTTTGAAAGATCCATTTCCAAAGCAGGAGAGTAAGATGATAGGTTCTTCCTCGAGTTCCAGTGAAGAACCCATATTGATGATGTCTCATGTACGGATTGCGACTCGATCACACGATTATGGTAGTAAAAGTCCTGTTGATGGATCGAAAGAAGCAGAATCTTCTCAATCAAATCCATCAACCTCAGCTCCCGGTTTCGATCCACTACAGATCGAGAAACCTAACCCTGACTTAGTAATCAAACCGCCCGCCAAGGGTGTACTTCGAAGGTCTGCTTTCAATCCACATGCGAGAGCGGCCCAGAATTACAACATTGTTGAGGATTTAGCTGTTTCACCCTCAGCAATGTCGGCTTTAGAAGTGCTGCAATCATGCCCAGCACAACGAAAATTACTTTTGTCGGCTATAGGAGCTGTTGATGTTCAGGACCCAAACCTGATAATCTTTGATCTAGAAAATAGTACACCGCGTCTCCCTCATCAGATGGCTTTCCAGATTCCAGTGATAGTCAAAAACAGGCCTATTCATCGGACTGTAATTGATGAGGGAGCTTCCACGTGTATTATGTCGATTCAGTGTTGGAGATCGCTTGGTTCTCCTTCGCTGAACCAATCCCCGACAATTCTTAAGGCCTTTGATGGCCGTGGGTTCCATCCGTTTGGCATTTTACAGGATTTGCCTATAGGGGTTGAAGGAAAAACCGTTAGTCTGGATGTGGAGGTGGTTGATGCCCCTCTAGACTACAACCTTCTCTTGGGTCGAAGTTGGTCTTACGCTATGACAGCGGTCGTCTCATCGGTCTTCAGAGTTATAAAGTTTCCACATAATGGCAAGATCGTGACAATAGACCAGCTGGCTTTCTTTTCATCCGACCCAGCCTCTTCAGAGAGTATCCAGCATGTCGGTAAAACGACTATCCCTTATAAGGATGTTGGCGTAGGATTAGTTAAAGATTCCGGTTTACTGGGAACTTTTCCTTTTCCTCCAATCAACGCAGACCCTTCATTCGCATTCATTCATATGATTACGTCAAATACTATTATTTACAATGATCCTTGGATTGTCCCATCTGAATCTGAGATAGAATCATTCGGTGATGCTATGCCTTTGAGTCCATATGAAATTGCTTATGAAGCCGTGCAGTCTTTTACCGACCCGCGTTCAACCCAAATCGACCAAATGAATGTGGTCTGTGAGGAATCACTTTTCACATCAACCTCAGAACGGATAGCGTTTCCCGAAGTCGTGTCATCTGACGAGCAACTTCGCGAAATCCTAAGTGTAGACGATCTACCATGGGAAGATCTCCATCATAGATCTTCGTTTTTACCTGAGGGTGATGACTTTGAAAATGATTTTTCATCAATATTTACGGCTGAATATGTCAAAGACGTTCAGAATCCCATGAAACATCCTGATTCAGAGTTGAATTTGGGAAACATTTCCCAAACTATTGCCATTGACATTTCAGTCAAAACTGGAATTGTTGAGAACATTCATATAGGTGCCTCGTGTACAGATGACAAAATTCAAACATACAAGGCCCTATTTCAAGAATTTCGTGACGTGTTTGCCTGGTCCTATGAGGAAATGCCAGGAATTGATCCCTCCATTGTTGTTCATGAGATCAAGACTTACCCGGACGCTAAACCCGTTCGGCAACGTCTGCGTCAGATACACCCTCGGAAAGCGGCCACAATTAAAGCCGAAGTTGAGAAGCTGTTGAAAGCAGGTTTCATTTATCCGATCCCCTTAACGGATTGGGTATCGAATATTGTTCCGGTTAACAAAAAACAAGGAACAATAAGAATATGTATCGACTATAGGGATATTAATCGTGCTTGTCCCAAAGACAACTATCCAACACCCTATATCGATCAAATAATTGACGATTGTGCCGACAGTGAAATATTTTCCTTTATGGACAGTTTTTCCGGTTACAATCAAATCAATATTCTACCTGCCGATCAACCAAAAACGGCTTTCATTTGTCCTTGGGGGACATTTGCTTATTGCAAATTACCTTTTGGGCTTAAGAATGCCGGAGCCACTTTTCAAAGGGCAATGTCTTATGCATTTCATGACATCAAACACATTGTACAACCGTATCTCGATGATTTGCCTGCTCATTCTTTACATCGAGCTGACCACCTTGTCCATTTACGAGCCATTTTCATGAGGTGTCGGCATTATCGTATTCGGTTGAACCCACACAAATGTGTCTTCTGCATAGAAGTGGGACGATTGCTAGGATTTGTAGTTTCAAAAGCCGGCATTCGCGTCGATCCCTCGAAGGTAGAAGCTATCATCAAATTGCCTCCTCCTTCGAGTCTTCGCCAACTCCAAAGTTTGCAGGGGAAAGCAAACTTTTTACGCTGATTCATTCCTAACTACGCCGAGGTTACAAAAGGTTTTACGCGGTTGTTGAAACAGAACGCTCAATTATCTTGGGATGAGATAGCTCAGCAATCTTTTGATGCACTTAAACACGCGTTGACCCATGCACCGTTGTTGCATCCTCCCAACTACAACCAAGATTAATTTTTGTACCTCGCCGCCTCTCATTCCACTATTGGAATGGTGTTAGTTTAGGAAGACGAAGTCAGAACGGAACATGTGATATATTATCTTAGTAGGACGTTAAATCCCACTGAGCTAAAATATTCGCGTGTGGAGAAATTGGCCCTGGCAGCCGTTCAGGCTGTCCAACGTTTTCGTCATTACATTCTTCTCCGTAAAACTACAGTCATTTCGGATTGCAACCCTATGATCTACATTTTGACTAAACAATTGCTAGGGGGCAAGTACTCTAAATGGATCGTTATCCTGCAAGAGTTCGACTTAGAGTTTGAAAAATCTAAGTCTAAGAAATCTTTAGTTTTTGCAGAGTTGATGTGTGACTTCCCGCGTGCTGACACGGAAACTGTGGCAGAGGAACCCATTGCGGACGAATCTTTGTTTCTCATCAGGACTTTAGATCCGTGGTACGGGGATATAATTGTCTATCTCCAAACCCAATCCTTTCGGCCCGAAGCTTCCAAGTCGGAACGTCGGAAAATTCGATTTCAGTCCCAACAGTACAAAATTATTGGAGATACTCTTTATCGCCGTGGGGCAGACTTGGTTTTCCGACGTTGTTTAACTCACAAAGAGGCAGAAAGGGTTTTGAATGACTGTCACTCTAGGGCCTGTGGTAGTCATATGTCTGGGTATGCCACAGCTCAGAAGGTGTTGCGTGCTGGCTACTTCTGGCCGTCCATGTTTAAAGATTGTATCATTGTGGTCCGAAAATGCCACAACTGTCAAGTGTTTGATCGCAAGATGCGCGCACCACCAGCTCCTATCCACCCTATAATTGCCGTTGGTCCTTTTGCCAAATGGGGTATTGACTTTATTACATGTAACCCTCACTGGGCCGGGGGGCATGCGTATATCATCCTTGCGGTTGATTATTTTACTAAGTGGGCCGAGGCAATGCCTACATTCGAGGCTGACGGTAAGACAGCTGCAATTTTCATATTCAATCACATTATTGCTAGGTTTGGTGTCCCGCAAGCGATAATCACTGACCATGGGCACCATTTTCGAAACATTATGATGACAGAACTTACAGGCCAGCTTGGTTTACGTCATGATAGTTCTACTCCTTATTATCCCCAGGCAAACGGTCTGGTTGAGGCCATCAACAAAGTTCTAGTTATCATGATCCGACGAATCATTGGTATTCATCGGTCGAATTGGCACAACATGTTATTTTCAGCGCTTTGGGCGTACCGAACCTCAGTGAAAACATCAACAGGGTTCACTCCTTTCCAACTAGTTTATGGTTTGGAAGCTGTGCTGCCTATTGAATGCGAAATCCCATCACTTCAAATGGCTGTCGAATTACTTCCAGCTACTTCCGAAGAAGAGAAGCGTTTATTATACTTAGCTCAATTAGATGAGACTCGACGTGATGCTGCACTGGCAATCGAGACTCATGCAAAACGAATGAAAGCTCAGTATGATCGAAATGTGACCCCTCGAAATTTTTCGGAAGGAGACCTAGTGCTATTGTATGATCAAGCTAACGATAAATTAGGTGCTGGAAAATTCGTTCCTATGTGGCATGGGCCCTACATTGTCAAGCGAAAGCTAGCAAAAGGGGCCTATGAGCTGGTTAACTTTGATGGGGACTCTTTGGGTAAACCCAGAAATGGACTTTACCTAAAGAGGTATTATGCTTAAATGATGGGTATGGAGATTTTAGTTAAGTTAAGTTTCTCTTTCTAGTTGGTGTGTTTGTTAGTTTAGACAGTGTGCTTAGCTTAGAGAGTGTGTTTTTCGTCGTTATTCTAGCTTATCTTGGTTTTACTCTTGATATTGCAGATGTCGACGCCTCTCCAAACGTACATTGGATTCGCTGATGGTGCTTGTCGTAGTACATGGAATATCTCTTCTGCAGCCTGGGTTATCTATTCGCCCTCTGACGAGTTAGTTTCTATGCATGGGGTGAGCCTCGGTCAAACAACAAACAACATTGCAGAATACAGTGCAGTGATTGAGTTATTATCTTAATCTATTTCATTTGGGATTCGGAGTTTGATAGTGAGGTTAGATTCTGAACTCGTTGTATTACAACTTAATAGAGTCTATGCCATTAGAAATCCAGTGTTATTAAGATTGTTTTTTAGGGTGCGTCTCTTGGAACGTGAATTTGATTACATTGAATATCAGCATATTCCAAGGTCATTAAATACATTAGCAGATGCAATTGCTTCTCGAATGTTAGACAAACATTTGCGATAATCATGCATGTAAATTTTAAAACATTTCATCACACATGTTTAACAAGATAAGCCGGTAATAATGATATATATATAGATAGGAGTGTGTCAAAATATACATCGTCTTCAATCATAGGTTGAAAAACACCTCATGATCGGCAAAAATGATAAGTACAAAAAACCAAAATGTCACATGTGTCTACAAAAAGTGACTAGCCAATCACTGGTGGTGCTCTCTATACGACACCACTGCCTGCGCTACCCTACACAAGAACCTCCTAAAAGGTCCTGGGACTGTGACCACATAGCGCTGAAGTCGGATAGGAATATCGTCCATAGTCGTCTCTAGTATGTCCGCCGTAAGACACTCTAGGTCCTGTTCCAACTCGGCTAAGGTCTCTGCGGCCGCATCCTGTGGGGTCGGTGTTGGTGCAACTGGTACTCTTCTCTCGAAAGGCCGGAGATTGGCCAGACGCTGTGGACCAACATCTGCATTTTGAAAATTGTCACTGTCAATTTTGAAACGATATTAAAAAAAAAAAAATAGATAATTTAAAAACTTGTGAAAAATGAAGTACCTCTGTCGTCCCATTGTTCTCCCTGTGGAAGAACCATGTCCGGATCACCGCGAAAATCCACTCCGGCATAAGGAAAATCCTGAATCGCAAAGACCTGGTTCTCCAACCAGTGAAAGTAACCCTCAGGAAATCGGACAACTCCCGCTCCCTCATCAGGATGCCGGGCCATCACCGCAACCCAGCGCATTAACTTAGGCTCCCGAGGAGGTCCAACTGCAACAGTGAGATGCTGCGGGATCAGCATCGGAACCCTCTCTAGGGCAAAGCTCACAACTAAAGGCCCATACCCAAAGGTCTTTAATTGCCCGTTCTTTGCCCTAGTCAGTTGGCCCTTCATATTGGCCGACACAGCATCGCACCAGTTGAAAATGGTGCCTCGGAAGCAATCAATAGCCATCCGCATTTGGGATCCAGTGGCTATGTGCAAAGCGGCTGCGCCGCAGAGTCTGGTAACTGTAAAGGCAATTACCATAAGTTCAGGTCGGGATATGTATTTGATTTCTATCCCCTTCTCCTGGTTTTGATTATTGCACCACTCTAGCCAGAGACTAGCAAGGGATTGGCCACCCGGCCTAGTCCCGAACAGAGACAGTTGCTCGCCCCTATTCGGCAAACCAGTGAGAAAATATATGTCCGAGGGCTCTATCTCGAGCTGGTGCCCTCCGATGTAAAAGCATTGATCCTGAACATTCCACCTTTCAACCAGCCACTCTAAGAATGGCACCTGGGCCCTCATGCCAGGTATGGCCCAGTATTTGTAGAGACCGCATGCCTTCAAAGCATCAATGGAAGGTTGATGACCTATTGCGGCCAAATCGACATCTTCGTGTTCTCTGTCGCGCCAATCAAGCATGGTGGGCAATCTACACACTAGAAAACACCCATTAGAATTCATTAAATCAAAAAATAATGGTTTAGTTTTGAGATTTGGGGTTTTGAAATTGCTTTGCACGGAGTACGCACCCCGCGTTCAGAAACAGAGCGGTGGTACGCAGTTGTTCTGAAGGTAGGCTGCGTACTCCTACCATTTTTCCATTAACGAAAATGTTGCCCCGAAAGGCGTATCTTAAAACCCCAAAGCCCCCAAAAAATCAAACTAGGGCTTAAAATGAAATTCTAAACAGATGAAAACAAAGAGGAGGATGTTGTGGAATACCTGAAAGAGACGGCGCTCGATTCCGACGGTCGGATTCTCGGCAAAGTCCACGAGAAGTTTCTTGCCAAAAGCCCTTTTCTCTCCCTCAACAGTAAAATGGTAAAAATGACATGGTAAAAAGTCTTTTTATAGGTTTTTTGGATAAATGAATGCTAGGTTTGTTTATTTTTCACCATGGAGAGATATTTTTCAATGTATTTTTGCCTATCTTAAACAGGTATGAGTAATGTGTTGTTTTTGTGCAGGACAAAAGGACTTTCAGAGAAAATTATCATTTTTCACGAACCAAAACATCAGAGTCATCTTTTAAGCCCTTTTCTGACTCCTAAAACATGAAAATATTGCCGAGCGTTTCTTTTACACTCGTTAAAACAGAATTAAAAGACAGTCCCCTTATAGCCCTTTTCTGACCGTAAAAACAGGAAAAGATTGCCGGGTTTTTGTCATTTCAAACTCGATACTGGAAATAAAACAACGTGTCCTTGATCGCTTTTTACTTTTCAGGTCAGAGACACTAATCATGAAAGTACTCCTTGGTCGCAAGATCAAGCGGTTCTCTCAAGTATTATTTTATACTTTTTCGGGCTTGAGAGACACAAATTTATGAAAAAGTTCAACCCTGGAGTCTTCTTTAGTTTTTTCAGACTCTCTAAAATTGAAAAACGCCGAGTTTCTCCTATACTGGACTCGTTAAAATTTCACAGTAAAGGACCTGTTCGATTACAAACAGGAACGAACCACTCCTTCTTAGGGTTCGAATCTAAACTAAGTTGGACTCATCCGAAGGATGAGCTTATAATCAAGCATATGTTATCCTCCTCAAGCTTGTAAAAAATAAAGAGGTACTTGCCAGAAATGGTGGGGGAAAAGAAAGAAGAATGAACCTATTTGTTATCCTTTATCACAGAAGAACCTTACTACCACTCTTGAACACGACACTTTTCATTCCCCTGGGTTGGGAAATCCTTTGTCTTAAAGTTGATTAAACCACTTTGAAAGTCTTCAACCATTTCTAGGTATTAACTTTGGGTCAATCGTCACCAAGCCATCTGTCGTGTCGTTATGTGTTCAAGAGGTCTCTGCAAATAAACCATTCATATGCAAAATACTTGTCATCCATTTTGACCATCCCTTAGTCAGTCTTTACAGCAATATTTCTTCAACTTGAACTATGATTTCGTGTTGTGGGCTTGCCTGCAACGGGTCACTTTCTATCGACATCAGCACATTATCTAGAGAGATGACTTAGAAATCATCAGTACCTTGAAGTCTGCATGCATCAATGGCAGGTTTCTCTCCTTTGACGACAATTTACATCATTGACTTTCGATCGAAGGATTCCGTGACATGTTCGACATCAACCCATTCATTCACATCTCATGGATTGTACTGGGTACTTTGAGAACCATTGACATCACTGGTGGTCTCTCTCATACTTGTTAACAGTTTACATCATTGACTGGTAATCAAGTGGTTTCTACCATGTTCGACATCAACTCATTTATTCGCATGGATAGAATCGTACCAATTCGGGAAGTAGAAGTGAAGACCCTGGATCTAGTTTCCACCATCCAGGCTGAGAGGAGTTTTGTATTCATTATATAGTAGACTAATCATAAACAGGTGGCTGCGTCCATACTGTGTCTACATGAGTCTATGATTGTGATGTACTGCAAAACCATTCCTGTATCAGAGCAGTAGTTAGATTTTTAGTTAAAGTTTTCAATCTGGGTATGGAAATGCCTACCTCAGCGATGATATCATCTTATATATGTATTTTGTGTTGAATATTTGCAGGTTCTGACCGGGCTCTCCACAAGATAATCCTTGAAATGATAAAGTACTTCACCCTTCCTAGATGATATAAAACCCTAATCTACTACAGGCTTCGCACTTTAGGGGGCAATCTGTTACACTAAAATTCGTCACCATGACTATTTGCAGTTAGTATGGCTCCATCAACTGTCATACTATCCTCCTTGGCAAGTCTCATGCCTCTGCTTTCCATGTCAAACTCCAAGAAAGAGAGAAAAGTCATTTAAAGTCAATTATCTCTAGGTACGCAGTTTCTCTCAGCCTTACCTACGTGTACGCAACCCAAGTTCACAATACCTGCATACTTGTACGCTCTGTCTGTAAAGCAATGGGTGCGTACTCCTGTAAAGGTCAAAAGGCGCAAGTTTCACTCCAAAAAAGTTACTTGTGGTCATTTCTAGAGCATTCTAGAAGCTTGTTTGACGTGTATGGAGTGCCTCCAGATGGTTCATGTATCCCTATGGAAGAGGAACTTATCCCATCAAGAGGGGAGCTAACCCACCCAAAGAGGGGCTTATCCCATTGATGGTGGACCTGATTAACTTCCTCTACAGCACTATAAATACATGCATTGGGCCAGAGGGAGGGGAGGTTGAAAGCTGAACATTCCTAAGGGTAGATGCTGCTGAGATTAGGACTTCCTTGTAGAAGCTTGTGAGGAGAGATTGTCATCCTTTCTTGTTTCATTTGGAAGTGGGTGAGCTGGTCAAAGTAAAGGAAAACTCTTGCCGGACCCTGGGAGGAACTTGCACAACACCAAGGCTCAGGTTGTAATGGTTTCTTTTGTTTCCTGTTAATACAAATAAGTCCATTCTTCTCAACAATTTGTTATTTATGAGTTGTTTCATATACTCCTTGGTCTGTATGTTAAATATGTTTTATTTTATGAGATATTCAGGTGCTATTTAATCGTTTGATTGTTAGTGAATGCAGGTTTCGAAGAGAAGGAGGAGCTCATCTGGATCGACGAGGCTGGACTACTACAACAGCGTTGGACTGCAGGTAGGATCTAAACACTTGGTTTCTTATATGGTAAATGCATATTTAGAGAAGGATTGTTCTTAATTGTCTTGTTTGTCACTAGAAAGCCTTAAGCTTCTAGGGAGGTTGGTTTTGTCCGCAAAATTGACTCTTTCCGCATGACAGAATCGATTTGTATTATCTTTGAACATCAAATTACATTAATCTTCTCCTAAGCACACTACACAACATTACATTTTCTTCCTTCTTAGATTTAAGTTCCAAGATTGTGTATTGGTTCTTCTTTCTTGCCTTTCATTTTCTAGATGTCTATCCATTCTGAGGGATTGTTAGGAGAAAATGGAGATGAGACAATAACTAGCTTTCCTTGAGATGCTTCTATTATCGAGTTCTTAGACATATTTGTTGGCTCCTTGTCACTATTCGATGATCTAATTCTTGGGTGCATTTGTGCCCACTCTTTGAAGATACAAAAACCATGGCTAAATCTTATGCCATATTGCTCGAACGATGAACTTCCTCTCTTGATGGTTGAGATGACATATCATGAGTTTGAGATGAGTTCGAAGGAAGAATGCTGGCATTATGTGACATCTAATTCTGTGATTTACATGGCCCATGAGTCATGGAGGACTTAGAACCTTTGGGTCCTTTTTGATCTTGCCATTCAAGATTCTTCTTCTTGGCTTCCAGGTGCAAAGAGGAACCTTACGAATATGGGAAGGCATTTTGTAGGTGGTTGGGACGCTAACAAGTCCTATAGTGAAGAGTCATATTTTCATAATACTTGAGTTGTGAATAAAACCTACCTCCCCATTTGAGGAGTTTTTTATTTATTTATTTTTTGGAAATCCTTTACTAAGGTCCGCTTCAATAAATATGCAAACAAATGTGATAATTTATTTTTCAATCCTATCATAGTCAGTTTTGATGAAGCATCCTAGTAAGTTTCTCACATCTTCTAAGATAGTTGGATGTGTCATATGGAAGGGAAACTTGTGGAATCTTACCCATATTGGAGTTGCTAAAGTTGACATAGAGGGAGGCTTATAATTTAGAAACCAAGGTTGAAAGGCGAGTCTGAACTAGCCCTAAAACTAGAGTCCTTGATAAAAACCTTCTGTTAGTCCTCTAACTTACAAAAAAGCACAACAAAAAATCTTTTAGAGCATAAATGTATCCCAACATCCTGAGATCAATTCTCGCGAAACCACTCAAGAAGAGCTAATGATGTTGGCTAAAAACCATTGAAATGATAAATAATCACTTGTCGTTCATAATTTGTAGCTATGAATATGCACACAATATTATCCACTTCGAGAGAAGGGGTTTTAGCTGTTTGATCCACCACGAATGTAGGTCTAGAGAGATATTTAGGGTTTGGCGAAGAAGGCCCTTGTTTTAGAATATCCTTAAAGGATCTAGGTGGTGCTGAGGAGGATGCAACCTATGCTTTGGCTCCACCTCAAATTATTTCTATAATGTAAACCAGGACATCCTTGGTTATGTTGTGTTCTCTGAGGGGTTTTTAATCCTTAAGCTATCGACCTCCATGAATGAGCCGAAAACATCCATGAGGGATTTTCACCTTCTCCTGTATCCCCATCACAAGAAAGGACATAAGATCTAAGTTTGTAACCTGCGAAAAAAAAGGATCCCCTTGAGATTGCTTTCACCAAGATCGAGAAATTCTCCATATTTGTAGTAGTAAACTCATCGTGGGCGTAGGAAAAGCTTGGCAGATGTGAGGACCTTGAGATTTGAGCATGCAAAGAATCTGACAAGAGGATACTCACACCTCTACCAAGATCTATTTGACATCGAATGAAATATATGTCCAAGCCCTTATCGAGTTGAAGGAACCACACGGTAACTTCAGAATGAAACTATCCACCAGGAGAATGGCCTATAATGGCTCCATGATTTCATCCTCACGCCCCTCTGTGATCTTCAAACCCTTCTTCTATGCCATTATTTAGATCTCCAAACCTTAGTTCCACCCAAATAAGAGTGTTTATCATATATGGATTATAGAGTATGATGTTAATTTACCTTATTTACAATGCACAGATTATGGAAAATTTTAAGGATGGAAATTTATCTTAAACTTTAGAAATCTTGGGGAATATTGCCAATCCTTAATATGCAAAATGTAAAATGCTTAGTGATATTTTGTAAAAATTTCAAATTTGTAATCATTTTATATATAATCTCTATAAAAGTTATATTATTTTTAAGGGAAAATAATTTTATATTAGAAAATCTGGGTGAATCTTTAAAAAAAATAGAAATTAACCAATATTTTAATTTTGAAAAAAGAAAAAAAAATTAACCCACCTCCAAATATTAATCCCTTCAATTTTCTATGTCACAAACCATGAAAAATTACTAAAAATATTTTTAATTAAAATTTATATGATTTTCTACCCGGATGCGGGTGTCCTCGAGGTGCATTTAAGGCGGGTTAACTCTCCGCCGACAGCAGTCTTCGCACCTGGCGATTTGGCACAGCTCCCACAAACTCACCGTGATTGATATGAATGCAATGAGGTACAGGCTGATGGTTAAGCATTCGACAATGAATGCGCGCCCTGTTCGAGATCCCGCGCAGGCTGTTTTATTCATGGCTCAGCTTCTGGTTCTGGCTATCGCTCTCCTCGGCTCCTTCCATATCCGTCTGCTTTTTTTCCCACATCCCTGTTTCGCTCTGGCCGCTTGGGGGCTTATCCGGAATCTATTCTCTACCTGGTTCGCCCACTCTTGGCCCTATTCTGTCTGGTCTTGCTTAATCCCCTTCTCAGGTCTCTCTGTTAGTTTGAAGATGGTGCGACGTCGTGGTGTTTCTCGCCGTGGAGGCACCAGTGGTAATCATGGTCGTGCTTCTCAGTCTGCCCCCCAGAATATCATTCTGCTGGCTTCAGCCTCCCCGCCTTCTCCGCCCTCTGATCATGGCAGGCCCTTCCCGCACAACTCTTTCCAAACTACCCATTTCAAATTTCACAGTCAGCTCAATAAACCCGTTCTATCAGCCAACATTACGGTTATCTTGGCTGAGGAGGAGGATAAGCCCAGCAGCTCTGTTCATACCACAACGTCTCAGTCTCAGGACGACAGTGTGCTTCAGGGAGACGTGGTTGGAACTGTGTTCAATTGTGACAATGTGCAGGAAGAGGGGAATATGCCTGAGGCACCTCAGCCTCCAGTTGATTCTACACAGTGCAATTTGCCTGCGGTCGAACCGGTGCACCCTTCTGGTGGCAATCTGAATCTGGAAGCTCCTCCAGGTGGCGGCGACATGGGAGATGGGGACAATGCCGTCGACATGTGGATGGGCTCTCCTAGCCAGGTGGAAAAGGACGCTTCGGACTCTCTGAAACATGCTTGATTTCTTCGGTACAGTGCACACTGATGGCAGTCTCCCTTCTGGTCTTTATATCATTTTGCTATGCTTCTCTGGATTATGTCAATTCTGTTCTGTTTCAAGTCCTGGTTAGGTATCGATACCAGCCATTATAGTCTAATGAGTTGTATCAGGTCATGGCTCAGAAAGCCATTGTTTTTGCTAAATTTTGTATATGGCTATCAGGGCAGAACGATTATCAGTAACGCCATAGTCCTCGATAGTTTTGCAGTGATGTTCACAACTTTGGTTCGCACTTTGGTCTGTAAGGGATCTGAAAAACATGTCTTAAGTCTTCTTAATCCCGGGATTGTTGTCACAGGGGTATATGTCTATCAAGATATCTGGTTGAGGGATGGCTTTAGCCTCCTCTGAGGTCTTAACCTCTCTGTAAATATTTTTTCTCTTTTTTAATAGAATTAGCCTTTACGTAGAAAAAAAAATATATATGATTTTCTTAATATTAATTAATAAAAATATTAATGTTTCTTTTAATATTATTTTTCCAAATGTTTAATAAAAATTCAAAAATATAATGGCTCACTTGTTAACTAATTTATCCCCTTTTGAATTTTATACAGTAACTTTGTACCTGCTCTTAACTAATATATATTAATTTTACATGAGTTTTTTGGAATGAGGAAATATTGGTAACCTACTCTTAACCAATATATATTAAGTTTATATGAGTTTTTTTGGAACGAGGAAGTATTGGTAAAGTGGTTATGAGTGTTTATAATGATTACAAATTTCACCTAAATTTACTTGAAATTCCAGTTAAAATTCAAATTAGAAGCGATAAAACAGTATTTAAATTAATAACATTTCAAACAAATTAAAGGACAATTCAAAAGGATTCTAAATAATTAAAAATATTTACATTATAATATATTGAAATTTATTATAATATATTAAAATTTACTATTTTAATATATTAAAATGTATTTTCCAGTTAAAATTCAAATTAGAAGCGATAAAACAATATTTAAATTAATAACATTTCAAACAAATTAAAGGACAATTCAAAAGGATTCTAAACAATTAAAAATATTTATATTATAATATATTAAAATTTACTATTTTAATATATTAAAATGTATTTTAAATATCAATAAGCGTCCATTTCGAATTATAAATAAGTATATTTTTCAAATAAATATGATATTAAAATTACTAATTTAATTTTATTATAATTATAAAAATATTTTTTAAAAAATATTAAAACTTTAACATCTATGAAAAAATATTTATTTGGAAATACATATATAAAATTTAAACCACCGTATAAAATTAAACTTTATATATAAAAAATTTAAACATTTCGCAATTTTGAAATATTGCTCTAGTTTAGATTAAAAAATATCTCAAATGTACTATTCTTGTGATTAATGATATGGTTGATATTTGAAATATTGCTCTAGTTTAGATTAAAAAATAGTTGAGAGGTACTATTATTGTAATTAATGATATGGTTGATAGATAGTAATATGGTTGATATTTGAAATGTTTCTCTAGTTTAAATTAAAAAATATCTAAGAGGTACTATTATTGTAATTAATGATATGGTTGATAGATAGTAATATGGTTGATATTTGAAATATTGTTCTAGTTTAGATTAAAAATAGCTGAGAGGTACTATTATTGTAATTAATGATATGGTTGATAGATAGTAATATGGAAGAAGAATATTTATTTATTAAAATTTGGTATTTAACATTGGCTAGAAGTCAAACATATGTAATAAATTTCGTATTTAACATAGATTACAAGTCAAACATATAAGTATTCAAAGTTATTTCTATCTAGATTATAAATAGAGTATTATTAAGATTTTTTATTTGAAGAATTTTAAAAATAAAATTTACATAAAATTTAATCTTTTTAAATAAGTATAATACAAATATTTATAATTTTATATTTATAATAAAATTAGTATTTTGTTAATAATTCTAATAATTTAAACAAAGTCTTTTGGTAGAAATCACATGAGAGAATCTTTTTTCTTCAACACATTTCGAACCAACAAGTGTGGTTCATCATCTTAGAAATGTGTTGGCCAAAAAAAATTCTCTCATGTGATTTCTACCAAAAGACTTTGTTTAATTCATTATGGATCATAGAAGCTTGAATACAGAAATTATATAATATGTTTAAAAAATATTGAAACTTTAATATTTATAAATATTTATTTGGAAAATGAAAAACCAAATACAAATATAAAATTTTATTGATTTTGTAAATTAATCTTTATATATAAAAAAATTGAATATTTATTGGTGAGGAATATACATATACTATCGATATATGAACTGGGTGGGGAGGATTCTATTTCTTCCTCCCAGTCGCCTACGATAACCCACCCCCTTTCTCTCTATATATATATATATATATATATATATATATATATATATATATATATATATATATATATATATATCTAATCTAACATGGAGTTTCAATTCCAACTGCTACCGCTATAACTTTTAAGTGAACACATACATGCCCCTACACATGTCCCACATGATAAATTAGGGGGATTTGAATCATGAACCTCAAACTTCACAAAGACTTCATATTGTGGTGATTGCCAATGAAGATCCTCCTAGGGGAAATAATTGAATAAATATTAAAAACATTTACATTTTAACCTAATAATATTGAAAATTGGTATTTATTAATATAAAAAATAGAATTACCCTAGATTGAGTGACGTGGGATGTGAATGAGGTGCCACCACCCTACACAATTAACATATATGACATGTCAGCCATCCTCAACTAAGCTTCAACATGTGGAATGCTCCCACATTAATTCTCTGTCTAGTTTCTTTGATGTTGATGCTGCTCATACTAAGGCCTGACCAAATGGTGGTGGCCATCAATGTTCTCTATTCCTTCTACATCTGGAATATCAATTTCCTCTATTGGTGCATTCTCTTTTGATTTCGCTGACACTCTCTTATGAGCTTCCACCTCTAGTTTTCCATTTCCCTTCTCTAGATCCATTTCTTGAGGATGTACTTGATCTGACATTTCCTTCTCTTCTCCATTCAATGCATGATAATGGTTTTTGGACTGAAGAGAATCCTCTAGTGTTATCACATTTTGTTCTAGAGGGGTTTTCCAATGAGGTGGGACTTTCTGAAAACCCTCATAATCCAATTTCTATTGATTTTCTTTTATTTCCTTTCTGATATTTAGGGGACAAACCCTAAAGAGATGGTATTATTCATGGCACTTGCGACATCTGAATAGTACCTTCTCAAAATCTAGAAGTTGTTTCCAAACTTCATAATTGTAGGTTATTTCAATTAATTCTGGCAATGGCTAGGAGATACTCATATACACACATACCCTTGCATATGAGGTGTAATGTCTTCACTTGGTATGTTTGGATACTTTTAAAAAATATTTGATCACATTTCCAATACCTTCTAATATTTCGTCCTCCCAAAATGATTTTGAAAGAGAAAATAGGTGAACCCAAATTGGGGATGCCATGAAATTTTCCTTTTGTGAGTTTTACTTTTCATGCTAGAATTTCATGAATAACACCGCATCATCTAAAAAATATAGGTCATTCTCAAATACCCTGTTTCTATCTTCCATATTTGCAAAAATCACTGTAAAGAAACCCTTTTCTCCCAACTTGAGATCAATGTGTCCCTTTAATTTCCATTTTTGTTGGACCCATCCAATCAATTTTCTCTGCATTCGCCAAATGCTAATGAATTTTCATATTAAGGTGTGATTTGTAATATGATCGATCTAGCTCTCAAATTTTTTTCTTTCTTTTGATTTTACTCAATATTTTGGATCCTTGACTACCTTAAGGAGGTATCTCCCTTGCATACAAATTTTCCAATTCACCCCAGTGGATCAACGCCTTTGTTTCTACCTACTTGAATTGGGCCATAGCGGATTGATGAGGTTCTTTCATTTGATGAATTGATCCAGAACCTCTATCACTTATGACCACATTCTTAGAGGAGGGTTTTTTCCCTCGAGGCACTTGCCATGGATTCTCTCATGTTTTACTAGATGGGTTAAGCACAAAACTAATGTGGAAATTGTGCGAACAAAATTACTTCTACGAAAAGACAGATTTAGGCCCCACAAAAAATGCTATCTCATTTATTGACAAAACCCTAGCAGAGCTCCCTTAATCATTCCAAACATTATATATCTTCCTTTTTTCATTAAATTGACTTAGCTAGACAAGTTTAGCATAGTAAATGGTAATATATTTCAACATGCATGTTGATTTTAATCATTACATTTTCCTAAACGATGATGGGGTGGGAAGAAATTCCTAGGACTTAGGGGTTCCTTATCTTCTTTTGAAATCTCCTTTTTCATTGTCCTACAATTTAGACACTTAAATTTTGACATCAAATACTACTGTAAAAACTAATTTTAATACCAAATATTACTGCTTCAAACTTCACTTCCAAGAGTGTATAGTGAGGATGTTTTGATTTTGTGTGGTTTTTATTCCATGGCTTTAGTAATAAGTGCTTTCATAAGCTAGTGCAAACCATTCATCCTAAATATTTTGGTGTTTCTGATCTTGGAAAAACTAGAGTTGGATATCCAACCATAGTATTTTTCTTTAATTTGATTCCTAAAGACTTGTTTTATTTTTTGTTTGATAACATCTTACATGGAATGAACTTCATTGAGTTTGAATTTATCATGAAAGATCCTTTTAGCCTAGAGTCTATCCTTTTATCCCTCATCATATAATGGGAAGCAGGGTAAAGGACAGGGGATTGGGAGGTGAACCTAGTTCTTGTTTGATTTCTCCTTTTGTTGGTCTTAGGGTTGTCCCTAATGAGCAATTTTTTTCATTTTGGATGGTAATATGTTGATAGAATCCAAGAATATGATGGGGATTGTTAGTGAAAGTTGTAAAGCCTTACAATTAATGCATACAAAGAGAGAAAGTAATGAATAAAACACATACATCATGCACAAACAAATATGATGATTTATCCTAGAAACACTTAACCAAGAAAACTAAAAAATCTCTAGGGTTGCATGTCTAACTCTTATTGTATTAACTTCTCCATTTACAATGTAAAAGATAGGAATCTATGACATCAAATACCCTAATTTATTAACCCAGACTATATTCCTTAAATAGAATTATATTACAATGGGTTGAAAATCCATTCACTTAAAAACACAAAAAAGGTAAAAAATAGACCAAAAACAACCCAATTTATTTGTCAACGACTCCACCATTGAACCCATAGATACCCTTGGCATGCTTGGCACAATATACAACGTATAGGGCTAAACATGAAAATAAATATAACACATTCCCAACTACTGGATGGGGGATTACAATCCAAGGATTAGAGGATGACAAAAGGTGACGGATAGTGAAAGAACACAAAAGAAATATCTTGCCCCAAGTTGTTGAAGCTTGTCTTTTAGGAGTGATTAGGAGTTGAAACTATAAGTGTCTAAAACCATCATGATACTGATATCTACCCACATAAATGACTCAACTAAATGTTTCCCATGCCACCTCCTCTTAAAGCGGCCTGCAAATTGTACCCCCAATAAAATAAATGAAACTCATTGAAATGAGGCATGCATTGAGAAATAAAGATAGACTAGGACTAACACTATGGAAAAGATGAACAATAGCAGAAAGATTAGAATGACTCTTTAAAATTTTAAACTAAATCACTTGTAGAGAGGAGGGCCAGGACTCAAGCTTCCAAAGTATTCCTCATGTCCCAAACTTGCCTTGAAACCTTGCTTCCCAAGCCTATGAACCCAATAAAAAGTTTTATTCCAACTACATCCATGACTACAATAGATGCTATCATTCCCATGCAATTATCATGATAACCTCCCTGATATAAGCTTATATGACCTTTAACACCTCCATACTCACCTTTTTCTGACTCCTCCATATCCATCTTCCATTTAGGACAATGATTAATCTCCATTCCTAGGGTTGTCTTCGCTTTTGTCAGCATACAACATTGGATCACTATATTGCATCCATTTGACACCTCACTTTTAGTAAATATCAATGTAATTTATTAAATGATTAAAAGGAAAATTTAATTTCCATATAACCAATAACATGATTACTTAGGTGCCCACGGGGCTTTGGATTGACAGTGAATGGGTTCGCTGTTAAGGCACTCCTTGCGATAGGTCACCGGTTCAAATCCCCCGTGGGTACGTAGGTTAGTCTTAATAAGCAAAAAAAAAAAACATGATTACTTAGGTAATTAAAAATAATTAAAATTTCAGTAATTTATTAAGCTCGTTTAAAGAAAATTATTTAAAAAACTGTAAAGGTAATAAAAGGGGGAAATTTATCTAAAAAATTTAATTATATAAATTTTTAATTAAATTTTAATGTTTGATGAAGAAAAATAAGAATAATGTGCATTGAGACTAAATTTGGTTTAGAAGATGCTAAGAAAAATGAGGAGTTAGTTAATTTACTTACACATTTTATTTTTAAGTATTTGAAAATATTTTGATAAAAGCATTCCTAAATCACTATAGTTTTGATAAGTTAAAATGTTAAGAAGATTTGTATTGTAACACATATATTAGAATTGAAATTTAATTTGGGTGTATGCATCATAATTTAAAAGAAACAATTTTTCATTTTTAACATTCTTAGTGTCACGAAATAAAAATCTACTTAGGTAACACAGTTTTTTCGCCATGTCTTCAGAAGCCCTAATACCCCATAGCAACCGAGTGGTCCGCCTCGGCCGAAAATCAACAGCAATCCCAATTAGTCCCTCGCAGCCCCAGCAATGCAAGCTCTGCCCTTCCGATTTGCAGATGCTCTGCTGCGATTACATTCAGAAAGGTCTTTTATACCACATGCCCTTCGCCAACCAGCACTTCGTTTCAGTGGTGGAGCTTCTGAAGAAAAGCCTCTCAGAAGCGCTCGTACACTTCTACCCGTTGGCGGGAAGGTTGCACACCTCTTCCGATGGCATTGTGTATATCGACTGTAACGATGGCGGAGTGGATTTCAGTGAGGCGACGACACCAGATGTCGACATTCAAGAAATCACAGAGGCAGAGGTCGGCCGTGTTGTTTGCCAATTGTTTGCGCTTGATGGCGTGAGCAATCTTAACGGTCATTTTCTCCCTTTGCTAGTGGACCAACAGATTTGTTTCTCGAACTCGCCAGATATGCTTATAGTGGAGAAATCCCCTCCCTTTCTTCGCCATGGTAGATTTTCTCTCGGAAGCACAAGAGGCCTTGGCACTATGTCTAGGCACTTCTTTGACTCCTTTCAGATCCAAATTTCTTAGCCTACAAGGAGAACCATCCTGCAATGGGTCAGTTCTTCAGTTCTGGTGTTGGATCTCAAACTGGATCTAGAACGGCAGATTGGGATCCCTTAAGGCCTTCAGAGACTTCTCTTTCAAGGTAAATAACTTGAAGACCTTCTTCCCCTCTCTTCTTACAGCATTACTAGAAACAACTCTTTGGTATTAACCTTTCGTTTGAGAGGAGGTGCAACAGGACAGTCATCCTTTGCTCCTCCTTTCTCTTACAAAGATGTAGTTCACTCTGAGAACCCGGAAGCCCTTAAACCTAAGCCTTTTTTGGTTGACAAGATAGAGGAAGTTCCCTCTGTTGAAATCACCCATGAAGGTCTTGCAATCCAACTTCAATAATTTGCAGAAAGAGCCATCATTTGCAGATTCAACGGACTTTGGCTGCGATTTTAGGATCTCTATGCATGGATTCATGCAAACTAGACTCATCATTGTAAGATCAGTTTCTGTTCAAAAGGATACTTCATTGTTCTATTTAATGATAGTAAGCATTATGAAAAGGCTTTAGAAGAAGGCCCTTGGTTCATGGGAACTGCAGGGCTCTTCTTGACTCCTTGGTTCCCAGATTTTGATCCAGCAACCACTGTCATTACCAGGACACCTGTATGGATCAGGCTTCCAAACTTACCTACCCACTTATGGCATAGTGCAGTCTATAAAGCTATAGGCAACACCTTGGGCAGTTTCTTAATGGGAGATTTCTGGCGGGAAAATTAAGGTCTCTACACATATGCCAGAATATGTGTAGAGTTAGATTTGAGCAAAGGACTTCTAGACCAAATCAATCTCAAGATAAATGACTTTGTCTAGACCCAGACACTGGATTACAAAAATACTGCATTCCGATTCCACCATTGCCACCAATTAGGGCATCTACAGAACTCCTGCCCATCTCTCCCGACAAAAAGTTTAAGGATAATCTCTCCAAGCCCAAGTCCAAACGTTGGGCTCCTTTCTCTCCACCTCCAGTTGTGGATTCTGATTCCTCTAGCTTTGAAGACGAAGGTAGTGATGCAGAATTGGATTGAGCCCCTCATTCCGTGGTCCCTTCCACCGATGGTTCGGCACATTCCTTCGATACAACCATCACCCAGAAACACTTCCATTTGACCTCTTCCTCTGATTCAGAAAAGGAGGGCCCCCCTATGGAGATCCCCAATCTTCAAGTTGTTATTGCTCATTCACCCCAGGATGGTTGGGTCGAAGTCAAAAAAAGGAAAGGCAAAAAGCTTCGTGTTGAGGCTTCTGCCCATTCTGGGTAGAAGTCAGTCTTTTTTGCTTCCAGCCATATGTTGTAGCTTCTTGCTTGTTTCACTCCTTCTCCGGAACCGAGGTTGATAGTCCTATCATTTCCGGTTGCTGGTTTTTTGTCTCTCTTGTTTGTAACATCTTGTACCATATTTTTGATTAATAGAATTAGTGCTAATTCACAAAAAAAAAAAACCATTCTTAGTGTCACAACAATAACAAATTCTTAAGGATTTAATCCTTCTTAGCACATGATTGAAATTTGGTATTGATATTAATGTGCTTATAATAATAATAATATAATTTGAAGGTAATTACTTAACTAAACACAAAATTAATGTATAAGACTTGTGTTACAAATATGTCAAATTCTTGAGGATTTCAATCCTTTTTATCACATTATAGACCTATGAAATTTAATAATAATAATAATAATAAAATTTGAAATCCATAGCTTTTAACTAAACACCAAATTAATGTATGAGATTTCTTTATTACTCTTACAAGAATATGATATCCTAAAAAGAATCACACCTGTAACAAAAAAATAGAAAATAAAGATTAATATATGATGTTTACTTTTAAAAATACAAATATTATATTACTATTACAATATAATTTTTTCCTAATAAAATATATTATTTAAAAATTTTCAAATTGATAAATATAATAATCTAACAACTTATATATATATATATATATATATATATATATATATATATATATATATATATATATATATATATATATCGATTTGTATTATCTTTGAACATCAAATTACATTAATCTTCCCCTAAGCACACTACATAACATTACATTTTCTTCCTTCTTAGATTTAGTTCCACGATTGTGTATTGGTTTTTCTTTCTTGCCTTTCATTTTCTAGATGTCTATCCATTTCGGGGGATTGTTAGGAGCAAATAGAGATGAGAAAATAACTAGCTTTCCTTGAGATGCTTCCATTGTTGAGTTCTTAGACATATTTGTTTGCTCCTCCTCACTATTTGATGATCTAATTCTTGGGTGCATTTGTGCCCACTCTTTGAAGATATCAAAATCATGGCTAAATCTTATGCCATATTGCTCAAATGGTGAATGTCCTCTCTTGATGGTTGAGATGACATATCATGAGTTTGAGCTGAGTTTGAAGGAAGAGTGTTGGCATTATGTGACATCTAATTCTATGATTTACATGGCCCATGAGTCACAGAGGACTTAGAGCCTTTGGGTCCTTTTCGATCTTGCCATCCAAAATTCTTCTTCTTGGTTTCCAGGTGCAAAGACGAACCTTACGAATATGGGAAGGCATTTTGTAGGTGGTTGGGATGCTAACAAGTCTTATAGTGAAGAGTCATATTTTCATAATACATGAGTTGCGAATAAACCCTACCTCACCATTTGAGGAGTTATTTATTTATTTATTTTTATTTCTTTTCCTGGAAATCCTTTACGAAGGTATGCTTCAATACATATGCAAACAAATGTGATAATTTCGTTTTCAATCCTATCATAGTCAGTTTTGATGAAGCATCCTAGTAAGTTTCTGACATCTTCTGAGATAGTTGGATGTGTCATATGGATGGGAAAATTGGGGAGTCTTACCCATATTGGAGTTGCCAAATTTGACATAGAGGGAGGCTTAAAATCTAGAAACCATGGTTGACAGGAGACGCTGAAGTAGCCCTAAAACTAGAGTCCCTGATAAAAAACCTTCTGTTAATCCTCTAACTTACAAAAAATCACAACAAAAAATCTTTTATAGCATTAATGTATCCCAACATCCTGAGATCAATTCTCACGAACCCACTCAAGAAGAGCTAATGATGTTGGCTAAAAACCATTGAAATGACAAATAATCACTTGTCGTTCATAATATGCAGCTATGAATATGCACACAATATTATCCACTTCGAGAGAAGGGGTTTCAACTGTATGATCCACCATGATTGTAGGTCTAGAGAGATATTTAGGGTTTGGTGAGGAAGGCCCTTGTTTTAGAATATCGTTAAAGGATCTAGGTGGGGCTAAGGAGGATGCAACCTATGCTTTGGCTCCACCTCAAATTATTTCTACAATGTGAATCAGGGCATCCTTGGTTATGTTGTATTCTCTAAGGGGTTTTTGATCCTTAAGCTATCGACCTCCATGAATGAGTCAAAAACATCCATGAGGGATTTTCACCTTCTCCTATATCCCGTCACAAGAAAGGAGATAAGATCTGAGTTTGTAACTTGTTAAAAAAAGGATCCCCTTGAGATTGTTTTCACTAAGATCAAGAAATTCTCCATATTTGTAGTAGTAAACTCATCCTGGAATTAGGAAAAGCTTGGCAGAAGTGAGGACCTTGAGATTTGAGTGTGCAAAGAATTTGACAAGACGATACTCACACCTCTACCAAGATCTATCTTACATCGAATGAAATATCTGTCCAAGCCCTTATCGAGGTGAAGGAACCACACAGTAACTTCAGAATGAAACCATCCGCCAAGAGAATGGCCTATAATGGCCCCACGATTTCATCCTCGTCCCCCTCTGTGATTTTCAAACCCTTCTTCTATGCCATTATTTAGATCTCAAAACCTTAGTTCCACCCAAATAAGAGTGTTTATCATATATGGATTATAGAGTATGATGTTGATTTACCTCGTTTACAATTCATGAATTATGGAAAATTTTAAGGATGAAAATTTATCTTAAACTTTAGAAACCTTGGGGAATATTGCCAATCCTTAATTAGCAAAATGTAAAATGCTTAGTGATATTTTGTAAAAATTTCAAATTTGTAATCATTTTATATATAATCTCTATAAAAGTAATATTGTTTTTAAGGGAAAATAATTTTATACTAGAAAATCTCGATGAGTCTTTTAAAAAAAATGGAAATTAGCCAATATTTTATTTTTGGAAAAAGCACAAAAAATTAACCCACCTCTAAATATTAACCCCTAAAATTTTCTATTTCACCAATCATAAAAAACTACTAAAAATATTTTTAATGAAAATTTATATAATTTTTTTAATATTAATTAATAAAAATATTAATATTTATTTATTATTATTTTTTCAACTATTTAATAAAAATCCAAAAATATAATGGCTCACTTGTTAACTAATTTTTCCCCTTTTGAATTTTAAACTATAACTTTGTACCTACTCTTAACCAATATATATTAATTTTACATGAGTTTTTTTGGAATGAGGAAATATTGGTAACCTACTCTTAACCAATATATATTAATTTTACATGAGTTTTTTGGAATGAGGAAATATTGGTAAAGTGATTATGAGTGTTTATAATGGTTTGAAATTTCATCTAAATTTACATGAAATTCAAGTTAGAACTCAAATTGAAAGTGATAAAATAATATTTAAATTAATATAATTCCAAACAAATTAGGACAATTCAAAAGAATTCTAAATAGTTAAAAATATTTATATCATAATATATTAAAATTTACTATTAATATATTAAAATGTATTTTAAATATCAATAAATAACCAATTTCGAATTATAATAAAAATTATAAATAAATATTATATTTTTGAAATAAATATGATAAAAATTATTAATTTTATTTTATTATAATTATAAAAATATATTTAAAAAAATATTAAAACTTTAATATTTATAAAAAATTTTTTATTTAGAAATACACGTATAAAATTTAAATGACTTTGTACAATTAAACTTTATATATAAAAATTTTAAACATTTCGTAAATTTGAAATATTGTTCTAGTTTAGATTAAAAAATAGCCCAGAGGTACTATTCTTGTAATTAATGATATGGTTGATATTTGAAATATTGCTCTCGTTTAGATTAAAATATAGCTTAAAAGTACTATTCTTGTAATTAATGATATGGTTGATAGATAGTAATATGGAAGAAGAACATTTATTTATTAGGATTAAACTTTATATATAAAAATTTTAAACATTTCGTAAATTTGAAATATTGTTCTAGTTTAGATTAAAAAATAGCCCAGAGGTATTATTCTTGTAATTAATGATATAGTTGATATTTGAAATATTGCTCTCGTTTAGATTAAAATATAGCTTAAAAGTACTATTCTTGTAATTAATGATATGGTTGATAGATAGTAATATGGAAGAAGAACATTTATTTATTAGCATTTCGTATTTAACATTAGCTAGAAGTCAAACATATATAATAAATTTTGTGCTTAACATTGGCTACAAGTCAAATAAATAAGTATTAAAAGTTAATTTTATCTAGCATTATAAATCGAGTATTATTAAGAATTTTTATTTAAATAATTTTTAAAATAAAATTTACATATAATTTAATCTTTTTAAATAAGTATAATAAAAATATTTATAATAAAGTTAGTATTGTGTTAATAATTATAATAATATGTTTAAAAAATATTGAAACTTTAATATTTATAAAAAATTATTTGGAAAATGAAAAACAAAATACATATATAAAATTTCATTGATTTTGTAAATTAAACTTTATATATAAAAGAATTGAATATTTCTTGATGAAGAATATACATATACTATCGATATATGAACTGGGTGGGGAGGATTTTATTTCTTCTTCTCAATCGCCTACAATAACCCACCCCCCTTCTCTTTGTTATATATATATAATCTAACATGGAGTTTCAATTCCAACTGCTACGACTATAACCTTTAAGTGAATACATACATTCCCCTACGCATGTCCCACATGATAAATTAGAGGGATTTGAATCATGAATCTCAAACTTCACAAAGACTTCATATTGTGGTGATTGCCAATGAAGATCCTCCTAGGGGAAATAATTGAATAAATATCAAAAATATTTACATTTTAACCTAATAATATTGAAAATTAGTATTTATTAATATAAAAATAAAATTACCCTAGATTGAGTGACGTGGGATGTGAATGAGGTGCCACCACCCTACACAATTAACATAGATTACATGCCACCCATCCTTGACTAAGATTCAACATGTGGAATGCTCCCACATTAATTATGTGTCTAATTTGTTTGACATCAATGCTGCTCATATTAAGGTCTAGCCAAATGGTGGTGGCCATTACTCCCTCCCCCATCATTTCCAACACATTCCTAGTTCTTGGCACTCATTTCCCTCCATCTCTGTCATAGTTTGGTGCTAGATTTTTTTGGGAAAATGTGGCATTAGTCGTTTCTCCCCCCCCCCCCCCCCCCCCCCTCCCCGCCCCCAAGTTGTTTCCTAATTTTCTCTCTCTATCCGGTTATATTTGTTGTGAGATATCTTATCCTAATTTCCTTCTAGCCGGGGGGAGCGATTTCTCAAGCCATTTTTTCCCTGTGGTCCCTAATGTGTAAGGATTTCTTTGGAGGGATTATGGTGAGGCAACAATATGGGTACTGTAGGGGCAATAATAAATGTAGTGAGTAGGAGTGTGTTACACAGTAATTTTTCACTGCCTTCACCCCAGTCCTTCTACTATGTCATGTATCCAGTAAAACATGATCATACTAAACAAGTGCTCTCTTATGTTGCCAATTGACCCACATTTCCTAAGTTTTCTACCTCGTCGCGACTATTAGTTAAATATATGCGATCAACAGCAGTCATAATCAGTACAGTCGCGCTTCCATTGCGGGAGTACATCTGATTCTCGCGACGATCAGATTTCATGCTCCGACGCGAGTCTATTTGATATCTTTCACGATGTTTTGACTAATTACATTGCCTACTAGCGATGTTAGTGCTAAATATTAGTTATAAACTCGCGACGATCCAGATTGGGTGAATTTGTTTCAATAGTCGGCCTTCTGGATGTCTCTAGACCTGGTTGTTGGGTTAGTTTGGGTCGCCCTCCTCCCTCTGGCATGGTAGTTCCATCTTTTGTGCTGCTTGTCTTGAGGATAAGCTCCCTCTCCCTCATTTCATGGAGACTCCTTCTCCTATAAAATCACTCACCATTGCTATCATCTGCTAGTTCTTTTGGTTGCATAGTGCTGCTACTATTTTTGAGTTTGATAGATAGTTGGTGTGAGTGTGACAAGTGTGGGATTGCTTTATAGTTTGCAAGAAGGTGTGGAGTGCCCTTAATCTTGTGTAAAGCTTGTGAATGAGAGAGAGAGAGAGAGATATTGCTATTTGGGAGACCCATCTTTGAGAGTGAATGCTTGGAGAAACACACTGGTTGGACCCTCTGAGAAGGCTTGCGACGTCAAGACCCAGTTGTAAGCTTACTCTTGTTTCATTATTAATACAATCAATGATGATTTCCTATGTCTTGTATGTAATTTACTTGATAGCTCATGACTTCTTGACTTTGTGAGTAAATAGATCATTGTTGTTTCCTGGTTATGTGCTTTGTCGTTGTCTTGTGTTGTTTCAGGTCAATTACTCTCTCAGGAGAAGGAAACAGAAGCTGGAGCAACACAACGGAACTTCATCAACCACCGGTTTGAGGTAGGCCTCCAATGATGACTATTTAAGGGAATCAATTGTTGTTTTGTCCTTGCTGTGACTAGACCCAATCTAGGGCTAGAGGGGTTGCCTCTGTCCGCAGAGGGAACACCTTCCTGCATCACAAGTTTTCAACTCCCGCTAGGGAGTCCTTTGTATGTTGCCTCTCTTGTTTTCTCTTGATTTGATTTTGATTTGGTGTCTTTTGAATTTTGGGGATACACTATAAGTCTTTTGGGTTACCTGGGTTGATCTGGGAGATCCCTACATTGATAGAAGGATTGAATGGTTTTTGTTTGGGATTTTTTGTTCGTTTATCATTGTTTTTTAGTATCATCGTGGAAAATAGCTTAACAGTCGCGTCGACGTCGCCTTTACTCTTTTGTAAAGTCCTGTGCATCGTTGAATCCCGTCGCACAGTCGCGACGACTCTGAAATCGGTCCATCGTGGAAGAGACATGTACTCTCGTGACGACGTCGCTCTGTTGCTACAGACACTGGCTTATCACCGCTAGTTGCTTGTGTAGTACCCATGACGATTCCTGTAGAATTGTTTTTTCAATTCTACCTCCTCAATTTACCAGTCTTGTTGACCCCTTGCCTTCTTTCTCTTGCTCAGTAGCTTGTTTTTTACTGTTTATGGTTAAGGCACTCTTCTTTGGCTTTATTGAATGAATCTTGTATTTTTGCTCGTGTGACCTAGTTCGTTCTTTCAAGTTCGTTCTTGAATCAATTGGCTTGGTTACTGGTTTGCCCAAGGTTCGTTTGCAACCTTCTTGTTGGTTTGTTTGAGCCTTCTCCATTGCTTGTTTCTGGTTGATTTTTTTTTAGTGACAATTATTGAACCGATCTATATAATTGATTCAGTTTCTTTTTACTACCGAACATAGATCACAACTGTTTGGATCAACCGGTTTTTTCACACTTGCTTTTTTGCTTGTTTGTTTCTCTTAAACTTAAAATGATCAAACTCAAAGACTGCATTCATTTAGTATACGAAAGTGAAAGTAAATTTTCATTTCGAGTTTGCATATTGGAAAGCAAATGATAAAATCTATCATTAGTAGTATTCGTGCACTGTAGGGTTGACGTGTTTTTGCATTGTGTCTCTTGGTTTATCTTGGTTTTCTTGGTTTGGGAATGATCTCTCTACCCTCCTGTAAGTAGGTGTTCATTGAAGAAAAAGGATATTTCACTCATTCTAGCTGCATCCTAGGTTTTGTTGTATACATACGGTAAGGCCTGAAAACTGAAACATAATTCAAGATCAACTCTAAAATGAACTGAATGAACTTAACAACACATTGGAACATAACACACACTATTTAGAGGTCTAGGCTAGAGACGTGCTTCGGCATCGTTAAACCTAGTCACTATTACTTTCACTCAAGGTTGGTTGATTCCTCCTTCTGTGACTTAGTAGTGGTCTAGCATGGAATTGTGCTCCCAGTAACATCGAGTATATGTTGGGAGACCCCATTAGGTTATCATCCTATATCCCTAGGAAGCCGTGTCTACCACCTTGCAAACTGTAATGCATCGAACACAGCATTCGGGAAGATTGACTGCCGTACGGAAAGTCCTTGGTTTTCATATGATTGCCAAGGTGTATATGCAGTTTTACGGGATGTTTGGTAAACCTTTTGCCTAGTTTCTCCAGAGCAGTCACTTTCGTTCCTTTTCGGACTCCTTAAAAGAAAAGGTCCATCTAAGCACTTGTCACTTCAGGCTCATTAAATACTCGAAGGCGACTAGAGTCATCTTTTCGTCCTTTTCTCGACTCTTTAAAGATGAAAAGGTCAAGTTCTGTTCCTGTGTCTTAAAATTTATTTGACCACGTTCACACTTACCTGGTTAGATCTTGTTGCATTTTAGTTTGTGTAGGGTTATTTCTCCTTACTCGATTAGTTATCCCTAGGGCTTTTGAGTTAAATCATCCTGGCGGAATCACCGATCCCATCTCCCATTCCAAGTGACCAAGAATCCCCATCTTCTGTTGCTCCTAAGGTACCAGTTGTTAGTGATACTCTCCCTGTTATTCCGAGTATCCAACCGCTTAACTCTCGCGCTCCAGAAGACGAGTCTTACGATATTCATTGGAACCCCATTTGGGAGCCTCCCGAAGAAGATTTTCCCCTTACTCCTCCTGGTGTTTCGATCCCAATGTCTTTTTCTGACATGGATGACACATCCCCCATCATGAGTGAAGAGTCCTTCATGACGAGCGGTGAGATTCCTATCCTGATGGAAATTTCACCCTTCCGTGTCACCTCCCTTGGTATCACGCTACCGTTACGTTATAATGCTCTGGCTGATATCATGGGTTCTAGGTCTCCCCTTACAAGTTCCATGTGGTCTCGTACTGTCACTCCGACTTCAGGATCTTTTACTCCCCAGATTCACAATGTGACGTCTGTCCCGACTATGCCAACCATTTGTGTGGCTTCCACAGCCCCCGCTGTTAGTGCTGCCACTGCATCTTCAGTGGTGACCACTGTTGCTAGACCTTTGGCAGGTCCTTCACACAGTGGCCCTATAGCACCCATATCTGGGGTTGTTGACCCTAGCCTAAGTGCCCCACCTTCTTCTAGTTCTATTCCAGCAGGGGGAGCATATGATCAATCTCTTCAAATTCCTCAGAGTCTGGATCCTCAAAATCCGTTTAATTATTATGATTCTCGAGGAGCTCATATTTATCATCCTAGACCCATAGCATCTCAACCTTTTGTTGAGGTCTTGGTTCTGTTGTTTGTCGCTTGGGGTACCACAGCTTACCATGGTGGCCAAGCACAGTTTTCAAATGTTCAAGGACCACCCTATCAAGGTCAACCATCTTATGGGCAACAGTCTTATGGACAACCGTACTATGGGCAGCCTTATCCAGGGCAAACTATCGGCCCACAAGGACAACCCATTCCGGGACAACCTTTGGCCTTCAGTGGGTCTTCTTTCACGTACTTTGGGCAACCTTCTGGTAACCCAGGACAACCTTACATTCAACAAGGCCAACCTGGTACCCAGCAAGGCTACCCTTCTGGACAAGTTGGTCAGTCTCAAATTCAACAAGGACAACCAATTGTCCAGCCTACTCAACCATCTGGTCAGTCTGGACAGCCTTTGGTTCCACAAGGTCAACCCAATTCCCAGCAAGTCCAAGCTTCTGGGAAAACGGGCCAACCGCAACTAGGCCAACCTTCTAGCCAGGTGGCTCAACCTCTATCCTCTCAAGGACATCCGTCTGGGCTTGCTCAACCAGGCACTCAAATGATTGTTGCTTCTCAAGCTCCACCCGATTTTCAGCCCCAGTCTGGGCTCCAGACCCAATCCGGTCTTCAAATTTAGGTTGGATCCCAATCCCAACCTGCTTATCAGATGCAGCCTGGCTCCCAGGCTCAATTTGGGGCCCAACCACCTTATGGTTTTCAACAATCCCAAGGGCAAATCCAATTTGCCCCATACCAAAATTATCAACAACTGCAGGTGAGTCCTTACCAGAATTACTAGCAACCATATGTTACTCTTGCAGGCCCAGTTGGTAATCAGTGGAATGCTGGGGGGCAGATCCAAGGTCAACCGTCCAGTTACAGCTATAACCCCTATGGACAAAATCCCTACGGACAAAACCCTTCTGGGCCAAATCCGTCTGGACAAAATCAGTGGGGGCAACAAGCAATTGGGTGGAATTCTGGTACTACCTCCTACCCGCGGCCTCATATTTCCTTTAATCCTCAATTACCCTTTTTAGCAACATTGGAGTTACTGGATGTGTCCAAACTGACAAATGATCCCATTCTTCATAATCTATATTGGCCGCCGGTTCCAACTAAAATTCTCGGTGATTGTCCCAAGTTTGACGGTAAAGCTGGAGAAGATCCCAAGCCCATGTTATGACTTATCATCTATGGTGTTCGTCAAATTCATGGCTTGATGATTCAATCTGGCTCCGCCTTTTTCAATGGACCTGTTATCACCCCAAGAAACTCACCTAGGTTGTAAATCGGTGATGCTCAGGAACATTAAAAATTCAACAGTTTTGTTGGATAAAACGCTGGATCAATGGAAGATATGCAGCACCTTTAAGCCAGATAACCACTCCTACTATGATTTACCCCAGACATGGGTGAAGAACCCCAAACTACAAGGCTTTCAACCACCAACTACTCACGGTTTAAGGTAAAAGTGACAATGGAGAAGACTGATTCCACCAGCAGATACACAGAGCTCTGTGATGGCCAGCTGCAACCAGTTAGTGGATCTGCAATACTATTATTCAATGGACAGTGAGGATGACAGCTCCCTGATACCGAACAATAGCAATCTGCAAGCAATTTTCAGTGAACCACTAAACTTTAACATAGAGGTGGGATGACAGCCCCTCTGATATTAAAAATCCATAGCACATCAAATAAATGCAAGCAGGCACAGCCTAGAACATAGAAGAAGAAGTGGAAAGTGAGCAGGCAACAACAAAAGAAGCTTATATTAATGGAAATCAAGACTAGAAGCTGCAGGTCTCATGGTATTAACAGTCTCCAGAAGTTAAAATGTTACATAAGCTCTCATTCATCAAACACTCCTCTCCCATTACATCTGAGTTCTAAGTATATATAGTGTTACAATACAAAATATCTCTACTACACATGCGTGGAGGAGCCCATAATGGATCACCAACCGCTCTGACTGCTTAGCATGGGTCTCTGCTATAGTGTGATTGTGTCAGTAAACAAAATTGATCTTCTCTGATATTCTATTGTCCTTCTGTGGCAGCTGGAGCATTAACTGAAAGACGCCCCATGACTGATAAATGCAGTGATCTGCTCGAGGCTGTCCTTTTCAATCTTCGGCCACTCTCTTAGTTGAATGCGGTTACCTGTACTGTTTTAAACAGCTCCCCGCCACTGAAAAATACCGCCCCTCTTGCCATTTTTAAACATGAATGGTCCATACATGCATAACTTCTCTATCGGATTGCCTTTCGGGTCGCAATCGCACATGATAGCCGGCCAATCCTCTGTTTGAAAACACATTGAAAAATGCTGCAAAACACAGGAAATTTGCCTTTGGCAGACTTGAAAACATATATATACTTTGCTTCCCGGACCCCATCGGGTCCGAGCTTCATCGCTATCGGCACCCGCCAGGCATCCTTTGTATTTTCTTTATACACAGAAAATACATGAAAAACATTTAAAAAAGCGAAGGGCGCGGACTTGAAATATTATGAAATGGAGTGTTGTACTGTCGTCGGGTCCGGCCCATCGGGTCGCAACATAACTCATGGTAAAGCCCGCCCCCTTTGTTATCGCCGATAGCGATATCGACGATCGCTCATCGCAAACATAAAAGCCCCAATTTCTTTGATAATGCCGTTGCAATATTGCTGTGGACCCGAAATAATATAAAACGGAATGTTGAAGGGCCATCGGGTCCGGCCCATCGCATCGGCACATAACTTATGTTAAAGCCTGCCCCTTGTAATTGCCAATAGCAAAATGCTGACGCGATCTGGACCGTTGATCGGCCAGATCCAACGACAGATATGATTTTGGACCCTTAAGTCTGCAACTTTGGTTTTTCGCATGATTTCAACACGCTTGTGCCTCCCGATAGAGTGTTCCCTCCTTCTCAAGGGCTTTCCTCTTGCAACTTTTTCATTTGGTGGAGGCCTTAAGAGGATTTTTGAAGGCTTTTGGGGCACTTTGCATCCATTTTTGGGCATCCTTCTGTGCGCAAACAACCCAATCAGGACTACATTTGATCTTCAAATGTTGGATTATGTAGCAGAGCTAACACTGGCTCCTTCTGGGGATGAGATCCTCCCTGTGAGGTCTCAAGAACCTGCAGACCAATGCCTTCATACAAAAACAGCTATAAAAACACTTGCCTAGTGTCCATTGGGCATGGAGTCAACTAAGCATACAACATAAAAACTGAACAAGAAACTATTTACAAACATAAAAGCCTGAAAATTTAAACTTCAAAATTTTCCCATTTGTTGGGCCACCAAAATTGTTTCTCCTGTTCTTAGCCTGGTTCATCATATATCAGCAGGACGGTATTTATTTGATCATCCACTTCAAACAGTTTAGGACACTTGAGCTTAATAGGTAGAGATGATCGGTGCTTCATTCCCTTTCTGTGTGTTTTCCTCCTTGGACGTTTTTCAGAGGAGCCTTTGTACAACTGCTGGATAATCATGGCTGTAGTGTACGAGTCTGTGTCTTTTGCGGCTTGCTCCACTAATATAAAAGATGCACCATTGTATCCTTGTGCAGGGGACACAGAGACATTTTCTGCTCGTTCATCTTGCTTAGAACAGTCCTCATCCAAGGAGGAATCCCAAAACTGTACACCCTCTTCCTCTGTTAATTGATAAGCTTCCTTTTCAGTCTGTGTGCAGGTTTCATAATATCAAGACTGAGATGATCAGCTTCAGCCTCGATCATTGAATTATTTCCTGCCTCAGTGTTTAAGGGGCAACTAGGAGGGATTTTCACTTGAGCAGACAGAGAAGCAAAAGATGATGGGGAGATTTCCTCCCCGTTTTTAATCACTCAACTGGGGACAATAACAGGCTGGAAAATTTGCAGATCTGCATAGTCATGTAAAGATGAGCTGGCTTCAGGCACAAATTCTTCGAGGGGGAAGGGATCTGCTGCTGGCTGCCACTGCTGGTCAACTTGTTCTTCTGCAGTTACGACAAATTGTTGAACAGTGACTTTGGATATTGCTTCCTCATAAGCAGCCCTTGTTAAGAAAGGAGCACCTTCCAAAACATGGACCTCCTCCTCTTCGGGATGCTCTTCTTCCATGACTATATTTTGACAAAGGGTTTTCACCCTTTGATCTTCGTTTACCTCTCTGCTTCTCTGCAAAATCTGCGCATGCTCATGTGTTCGTCTACATGGATCTGGAGTTGGAAAAGAAATAGAACAATGAGCTCCTGCTTCTTCAAAATGCTACTCAGCTCTCAACTTGGAAACTTCAGAGGTCAAAAGCTTGATCATCCTAGCTAATTTATCAATCTCAAGCTCTGAGGATGATGAGGATTCACCTCCCTGACTTCTGCATTCATCATCACCTTCAAGTCTTCCTGCAGCCATAATATTGGCTTCTACTTCAAAGGCTGTAGCTTGCATATCAGCCAAAGAAGTACATCTTCATTCTCTTAACAACAGGCAGAATTGAGAATCGAAGGCATTGGCATATGTGAGCATGGCAGAAGAAGGGGTAGGTTTTATTTCTACTGGCATTCTGTTGTACAAATGATTAAATCTGATATTGAAATCAGATAGCAGCTCACCATCTTCTCTCTGCAAGTTCCCAAATTCATCATGATAGAAGAGCAGATCTTTATTATTTCCCCAGTGCTTTAAAAATACATCATCTAAAGCATCAATGTCTGCAATGGACCTAGGGGGTAAATCTCTAAACCATTTTCTAGCCTCCCCATCTAGGCTTTGAACAAAAACCCTCATCCAAACATCCTCTTCATTGATATCTAAATTGTCAGCATAACTATAAAAAGCTTCAAGATGTTCTTCTGTTGTCACTCCCTCAGTTCCAGTAAATCTAGGCATATATTCCATATAATCTCCTACAGGCATGGCATTCAAAGGGGTAGGCAAAACCAACGGTGCATACCTAGCAGCAACTATTCGTTCTATCTTTGAAAGGGCTTGCTGGCCTGCCATGACCGAGGTAAGGTAAAAAGATACTGGTAAATTGAGTGATATGAATCAATAAAGAGGATAGGAGAGACAAAGGAAAACGATAGACAACATGGATGCTTCTTTCAACTGAGGTCCGAAAGGGAAATGAATGGGGGAAGGAGCTGAATGAATCTCTGAAGGAAATACTTCAATCAGCAAAGATACATAAACTTCTTTAAGGCTTACCTGACCCTGATGCTCCTTCTACAATATTTTCTTCGATTAACGATCTTCTCAGGATCAGGCACTGGCCAGCTAGTGATTTCTGAAGATTTCTCCGAGCAAGCTTCACGAACTGCGCCATAACTTCAATGTGGAGTCGCCAAAGGATGGCCTTCCTCCAGTGGAGTCGCCAAACAGATGATTACAACCAAAATCTGTGTTCAAGCCTTGTCTGTCATCAAATCTTGAAGCTGTGTCGTCTCCCAGGGAAGATGAGCTTCGATTCTTCTCTCCCCAGCAACAGCGCCAATTAATGTTATCACCCCAAGAAACTCACCTAGGTTGTAAATCAGTGATGCTCAGGAACATTAAAAATTCAACAGTTTTGTTGGATAAAATGCTGGATCAATGGAAGATATGCAGCACCTTTAATCTAGATAACCACTCCTACTATGATTTACCCCAGACATGGGTGAAGACCCCCAAACTACAAGGCTTTCAACCACCAACTACTCACGGTTTAAGGTAAAAGTGACAATGGAGAAGACTGATTGCACCAGCAGATACACAGAGCTCTGTGATGGCCAGCTGCAACCAGTTAGAGGATCTGCAATACTATTATTCAATGGACAGTGAGGATGACAGCTCCCTGATACCGAACAATAGCAATCTGCAAGCAATTTTCAGTGAACCACTAAACTTTAACATAGAGGTGGGATGACAGCCCCTCTGATATTAAAAATCCATAGCACATCAAATAAATGCAAGCAGGCACAGCCTAGAACATAGAAGAAGAAGTGGAAAGTGAGCAGGCGACAACAAAAGAAGATTATATTAATGGAAATCAAGACTAGAAGTTGCAGGTCTCATGGTATTAACAGTCTCCAGAAGTTAAAATGTTACATAAGCTCTCATTCATCAAACACTCCTCTCCCATTACATCTGAGTTCTAAGTATATATAGTGTTACAATACAAAATATCTCTGTTACACATGCGTGGAGGAGCCCATAATGGATCACCAACCGCTCTGACTGCTTAGCATGAGTCTCTGCTATAGTGTGATTGTGTTAGTAAACAAAATTGATCTTCTCTGATATTCTATTGTCCTTCTGTGGCAGCTGGAGCATTAACTGAAAGACGCCCCATGACTGATAAATGCAGTGATCTGCTCGAGGATGTCCTTTTCAATCTTCGGCCACTCTCTTAGTTGAATGTGGTTACCTGTACTGTTTTAAACAACTCCCCGTGACTGAAAAATACCGCCCCTCTTGCCATTTTTAAACATGAATGGTCCATACATGCATAACTTCTCTATCGGGTTGCCTTTCGGGTCGCAATCACACATGATAGCCGGCCAATCCTCTGTTTGAAAGCACATTGAAAAATGCTACAAAACACGGGAAATTTGCCTTTGGCAGACTTGAAAACATATATATACTTTGCTTCCCGGACCCCATCGGGTCCGGGCTTCATCGCTATCGGCACCCGCCAGGCATCCTTTGTATTTTCTTTATACAAAGAAAATACATGAAAAACATTTAAAAATGCGAAGGGCGCGGACCTGAAATATTATGAAATGGAGTGTTGTACTGTCGTCGGGTCCGGCCCATCGGGTCGCAACATAACTCATGGTAAAGCTAGCCCCCTTTGTTATCGCCGATAGCGATACGCCGATAGCAATATCGACGATCGCTCATCGCAAACATAAAAGCCCCGATTTCTTTGATAATGCCGATGCAATATTGCTGTGGACCTGAAATAATATAAAACGGAATGTTGAAGGGCCATCGGGTCCGGCCCATCGCATCGGCACATAACTTATGTTAAAGCCTGCCCCTTGTAATTGCCAATAGCGAAATGCTGACGTGATCTGGACCGTTGATCGGCCAGATCCAACGACAGATATGATTTTGGACCCTTAAGTCTGCAACTTTGGTTTTTCGGATGATTTCAACGTGCTTGTGCCTCCCGATAGAGTGTTCCCGCCTTCTCAAGGGCTTTCCTCTTGCAACTTTTTCATTTAGTGGAGGCCTTAAGAGGATTTTTGAAGGCTTTTGGGGCACTTTGCATCCATTTTTGGGCATCCTTCTGTGTGCAAACAACCCAATCAGAGCTACATTTGATCCTTAAATGTTGGATTATGTAGCAGAGCTAACAGGACCCTCATTGGCTCTGCTGCTAAATGGTATATTGAGCTAGCTCGCAGATTTTTTCAGGACTTTAACTCGTTGGCAATGGCATTTTTAACTCATTTTCAGTTGCTGATTCGATATGAGATGGGCACACATCTCCTGACATCCCTAAAACAGACCATGGCCACGCACATCTCTGATCATATCCATGAATGGAGATGGCATCGCCGTTTGATTAAGTTTTGGATTCCCGATTAGCTTCTAACCGATTGGTTCACAACCTTGTTTGTCAGTCTGATAGCCCGAGACATTGCTATGGGGGCATGCATAACTGAAGAGTAGGCTATTGCGCGTGCTGAGTACCTTGACTTGGTTTACTCCCAGTCCGGTACACTATATGATTATTTGCCTAATGCTCCAAGGCCTGGAACTTCCAAAGCCCCGCCAACACCATCTGTTGATGGCGTCATTAGTTCTATTAATATGTCCTCTAAGAAATCTTCTGTGAACCCTGGGAAGCGAATGTCGAATGCTTCAAATGAAAACACTTCTCAGGCTATATCCAATTCTGGTAACACTTCCAAGGTTAATGCAGTTCAATCCACCACAGCGAACAAAGCCTTGAAAGGGAAAAATAAGGGAAAAGGGAAGAATAAGGCTGATCAACCGAAGCAAGATTCCCCTAAACCTCCACCCAAGGAAGGTACCAAAACACAAGCCTAATTATCCTTGCCTTATCTGTGACGAGGATCACTATACCAAGGACTGCCCAAGGCGGTTTGAAGTTAGTCGTTTGTTGAAAGGTGCCATTGGGACTCCTACCGTGCTCAAAGAGCCTTTTCCCTCGCAGCAAATGCAAATGGTGGCCGATCCATCTCAATCCTCTTCTCCCTTTGGTTCTCAGGTATTTATGGCTGGGACGATTCCCATCCACATTAGTACTCGGGCAAAAGAGTATCTGTCGCCTGTCAGGAAGGAGGCTGAGGTCCCCTCTAGTGCTCCTCCGTCCAGTTCTGGTCCCCTTCATATCGAGCGGCCTAGTACTGAAGTGGTCATCCGACCTCCTCCTAAGGGCATGCTCTGGAAGTCTTCTTACAACCCTAATGCTCATGCTGCTCAGCACTACAGCATTGTTGAGGACTTAGCCTAGGCTCCGTCAGCTATGTCCACATTAGAAGTCCTCCAGAGCTACCCCTCTCAGAGGAAGTCCTTGCTATCGGCTATCGGTGGCATTGACCCGGCCGACTCAGACCTGATCACTTTTGACCTAGACAGTCATATACCAAGACTGCCTCACCAAATTTCCTTCCTTATCCAAGTCATCATCAATTCTAAAATGATTCATCGTACAATCATTGATGAAGGTGCTTCTACTTGCATCATGTCTGTTGCTTGTTGGAAGGCTATTGGCTCTCCGACTCTGAGCTAGTCTCCTACGACCTTAGAAGCCTTTGATGGGAGAGAGTCTCGTCCTTATGGTATACTCCAATGCTTGCCTATTACTCTGGAAGGGAAGACGGTCGAAGTGGAGGTTGAAGTTGTTCATGCCAATTTAAATTACAACCTCCTTTTAGGACGAAGCTAGATATATGTCATGCGAGCAGTGGCTTCATCTCTATTTCATGTTATTCGTTTTCCTCACCAGGGGAAGATCATCACAGTAGACCAGCTGTCCTTCTTCGCCTCTTCCTCCTCTGATGGCAATGTGCCTTTTATGGAGCATACCTCCGTTCCATGTGAGAGTGTGGGTGCTGGACTCTTTAAAGATCCTGCCCTTATGGGTGTTTTTTCACTCCCACCTCCCAACATCACCCCTATTAATATGATTTCTGTTCACTCTGATCCTTGGGTTCTTCCCCTTGCTAATCAGATAGAATCCTGGGGCGATGAGATGCCATTGAGTCCTATCGAGCTCAACTACGTCAAAATTGTTTCTACATTGGCTCCATCTTCTGAATCTGCTCCTTCAAGCAGAGCTCTCGACTCGTAAGTTCAATCCCCTTGGCTTGGAGATGGCGCTGCTTCAAACCCTTTAAAGGAATTTTTTCCTTCTGATGAAACAATTATTGAGACCATGTCTTTCAAGGAACCCCCTTGGTCTGATCATTACCACCATTCCTCGTTTCTCCCTGCCCATCGGGAAATGCTTACTTGTCTTAAGCGGTTTACTCCTCGCCTCCCATCTCAACCCCTTTAGACACCCATCCAAGTTCATCAAGTGTCTTCTGAAGGGAATATGAGAAACATTATTCAAACTCAACCAATCGACATCTCTGTAAAACCGAGGATTCTCGAGCACATCCATGTCAGAGTAACTTGTACTCCGGAAGAGATTCAACTTTATATCGATCTTTTTCACAAATTTCATGATGTGTTTGCTTGGTCTTATGAAGAGATGCTCGGCATTGATCCTAGCATCGTGGTGTATGAGATACCTACATATCCGAGTGCCAAACCTGTTCGACAGCGTCTACACTTCATGCACCCCCGAAAGGCTGCAGCTATCAAAGCGGAAGTTGAAAAGCTTCTTAAAGCCAGCTTCATTTACCCCATCCCACTCATAGATTGGGTTTCTAATATTTTTCCTGTGACTAAAAAATAGGGCACTATTAGGGTATGTGTTGATTATCCTGATAATAATCATGCCTGTCCCAAAGATAACTACCCTACACCCTTCATTGACCAGCTCATTGATGAGTGTGCCGGGAGTGAGATATATTCATTTATGGACGGCTTTTCTGGTTATAACCAGATTAATATTTCGCCTGCGGATCAACACAAGACCACCTTTATCTGTCCGTGGGGCACTTTCGCTTATAAAAAGCTCCCCTTCGGTTTAAAGAATGGCGGTGCCACCTTCCAGCGCATAATTTCTTATGCATTCCATGATATTCAACACATTATGCAGCCTTACCTGGATGATCTTCCAGCTCATTCACCAAATCGCCAGGACCATCCAGCTCACCTTCGTGAAATTTTTCTTCGCTGTCGACACTATCGTATCCGGCTTAATCCGCATAAGTGTGTCTTCTGCGTTGAGTCAGGCAGACTTCTCAGGTTCATCGTCTCCCAAGAGGGTATCCGTCTCGATCCCCTTAAAGTCGAAGCCATCTTGAATCTCCCTCCCCCTGCTTCTTTACAGCAATTGCAGAGTTTGCAGGGTAAAGCGAACTTTTTACGATGATTCATTCCAAATTATGCCGAAGTGCCCAAAGGATATATGTGATTATTAAAGCGGGATACCCCTTTTCTTTGGGATGTCCCCGCACAAGAGTCATTCGAGCGCCTTAAGGCCCTCCTTGTTTCTGCTCCGTTGTTGCATCCCCCTGACTATCACCTTGACTACACTCTGTATTTAGCCGTTGCCGATACCACTATTGGCATGGTTCTAGTTCAAGATGATGATGATGACATTGAGCATGTCATTTATTATCTTAGCCACAATTTACTAGATACAAAAACTCGATACGCCTATGTTGAGAAGTTGGCTTTGGCCGCCGTTTGCACCATCCAGCGTTTCCGCCACTATATTTTATTGCGTACCGTGACGATGATTTCTGATTGCAACTCGATGACGTACATCCTATCATGTCAGTTACTGGGGGGAAAATACTCAAAGTGGATTGTCATCCTCCAAGAGTTCGACTTGGAGTTCACCACTGCCAAGTCTAAGAAGTCCCTCGTTTTCGCTGAGTTGCTTTGCTCACTACCATCTATTACTGCACCCTCCCAGTTAGAGGACCATATTCCGGATGAAACTCTATTCCTGATCAACGCCCTTGATCCTTGGTATGGGAATATTATTGTCTATCTCCAGACATCCTCTTTTCGTCCCGACTTGTCCAAGGATGCTTGGTGACAGATTCACCACCATTCTCAACCTTATCGCATTATTGGGGACATCGTGTACCACCTCGGTGCCGACTCTGTTCTCCATCGATGCTTAACATTCGAGGAAGCCAAACGAGTTCTAAATGACTGCTATTCTGGTGCCTATGGTGGTCATATGTCTGGGTATGCTACTGCTCGGAAGATCCTCCGTGCTGGTTATTTTTGGCCCTCTATCTTCAAGGATTGCATTCTTGTTGTTCGCTCTTGTCATGAGTGCCAAATCTACCAATGGAAGATGTGTGCGGCCCCCGCTCCATTGCACCCTGTTGTTACTGTCGGCCCTTTTGCCAAATGGGGCATTGATTATATGACCTGTAACCCTCGCTTGGTTGGGGGCATGGGTATATCATCATTGCCGTTGATTATTTCACAAAATGGGCCGAGGCAATGCCTACACTATCTGAAGACGGTCAAAAAATGGCACAATTTTTATTTAATCATGTCATGTCACGGTTCGGAGTCCCTCAGGCTAGCGTCCCTGATCATGGAAAACATTTCTGTAATCATATGATGACTGAGTTAACGACCCATCTAGGCTTGCGACATGATAGCTTGACACCGTACTATCCCCAGGCCAATGGCCAAGTGGAAGCCATCAACAAAGTTCTAGTTACAATGCTTCAACGCACCATCGGCATGCACAAGTCCAACTGGCACTTGATGTTGTTCTCCGCCTTATGGGCCTACCGAACTTCAGTAAAGGATGCCACCGGGTTCACTCCGTTCCAATTGGTTTACGGTCTGGAGGCTACCCTTCCCATTGAGTGTGAGATCCCTTCTCTGAAATTAGCCGTCGAATTACTCCCCAACACTACTCCGGTAGAAGAACGTCTTCTCTACCTAGAGCGGCTAGACAAGACTCATCGACTAGCCTCTCTAGCTATTGAAGCACAGAAGAAGAGAGTGAAAACTCACTTTGATCATACTGTCCATCCCCATTCTTTTGTTGAAGGAGATTTAGTCCTGCTTTATGATCAAGCAAATGATAAGCTAGGGGCAGGAAAATTCGAGCCTATGTGGCATGGGCCGTATATTGTAAAATGAATTTTGCAAAAAGGGGCCTATGAGCTAATTGATTATGAAGGGAACCCTCTAGATAAGCCCCGAAATGGGCTTTATCTGAAAAAATATTATGCATGAACCCCATGAATTTTTTGATTTGTACATATGTGTGTTTTCAGCAGATGTGTTGTGTGCATGTTTTCATGTCTGGCTTGGTGTGTAGGCGTAATTGCCACTTATTGTGTCTTTTTGCTTCGTGTGTAGATGTCTGATACACCCTATGTTGGTTTTGCTGATGGTGCCTGCCACAGTACTCAGAATCTTTCTTCTGCGGCATGGGTGATCTATGATCCTCACGGTGAGTTAGTAGACCTTTAAGGTGTTTGTCTAGGTTGCACCACAAACAATGTCACTGAATATAGTGTTGTTATTGAGTTACTAACCGAGGCTATCAACCTCGGTATTCGTACATTGGTTGTAAATCTGGATTCTCAACTTATTCTCCACCGGCTTAATGGGCATTATTCCATCAGATATCATCGAATTTTAAGGTTGTATTTACATGTTAAATTGTTAGAAAGAGATTTTGATTTTATCACATATCAACACATTCCAAGAAGATTAAACACGTTAACTGATGCATTAGCAAACCATGTATTAGATAGACATTTGCGCAACATGTAATCAAAACAGCATATAAAAGCATCCAAAACACAATAATGAACCATAGGAATATGTATATATATATATATATATATATATATATATATATATCGTGTGGTGCACCGAGGCACTCAAAAAATAAGTGTATATGTCCAAATAGAGTCTATGTTCTCTGTACATTCGAGACACATGTCTCTCAAAAAATCAGTAGGAAATAAAACCTAGGCGTCTACTGCCGTGGGTTATGCTCCCTGTAGCACACCACCGCTCATGCAACTCATCTCAAAAGTCAGTGTACCCTAGGTATCACCCCTACTATATGTATCTGGTACTCCATGGGGACCTCCTCAATCCCTCTGTAATTAGGAATCCCCTCCGTCAGGCCCTCAAGATTTTGGGCCACCATCTCCACTGAACTGCCAACCGGGGGAGCCAAGGCCAGCTCTCTGATGCCCTGTGGATCCCTCTGTGCCTCTGGAGCTAGCCCCACAGGCCTCTCTGGTCCCACGTCTGCAAGTACCATAGAATATTAGGACATATGCATAAAAATAAAAAAATTTAAAAATATCATAAAAGACAAAATACAAAATAATGTGATCAAGTGTTTTACCGCCATCATCCCACTGCTCACCAACAAGCAGCTGCATGTCGGGGTCTCCATGAAAGTGCATACTAGCATATGGCCAGTCCTCGACGAAGATCATCTGGAGATCCAACCACTCACGGAATAGTGTCCCCCATGACACTGGTCGTCCGCCACCCCCTCGTGGCATAACATGCGCCCACCGTGTGATCCTGGTCTCCTGTGGTCTGGGCCTATCCAAGTCCATATCCTGCAACTGTAGTATTGGCACCCGCTCCAGCATGAGCAGGATCAAGATAGACCCGTAGCCAAACTGCTTCGCCTCCCCGCGACGACAGTTGGTAAGCTATCTTTTCATGTTGGCTGTCATTACTTCCACCCAGTTTAACATGGTCGGATTGAGGCAGTCAAGAGCCAACCGGAGTTGGGTCTTTGTTGCTTCGTGTTGGGCTTGGGAGCCCGCTGCCCTTGTCACCATAAATAGAACTGCACGAAGAATCAAGTCTTCCACTGTGGGAATTGCCACCTTCCCGCTTTTTGATTTGCGTGCCCGTGGGCACACTCGTGCTATTAGCATATCTAATGATTCACCCATGACCTGTTGGCCCTCTAGAATCAGCCTCTCACCACGACGGGATAATCTGGTCAGGAAATATATGTCTATAGCATCGAACTCAATGTCTCTGCCACAGATAATGAATTTTCTGTCTGTTGGGTTCCAAGCACGAATTAGCAATTCTAGCAAATCCGGTTGAGCCCGAAGGTGCAGAGTGAGAAAAAACTTCAGTAGCCCGCAAGCCTATAGAGCATTTCAGCACCCAGCATCATTGAATGCTTCCTCATCATTGATATCGTGAGTTCGTTCTTACCAAACGAATGCCATGTTGCCCTGCATGATAAGAAAAATGGATTAGAGCTCCTTTTATAAATTTAAATTCATAATTTACACGAAAATTCAATTTGACATCGCCATCACGTATGTTTTTAAAAAAATAGTGACGACGTGGAGTCAACAGTTCATTTTTCTCGCGATCTTCGCGAGAGTACATCAGTTTCTCGCGACAATCCTGGAGGTGCTACGTGTTATCACACTCAGTCGTCATGGACCCGAGTGGCTTTTCCGTGATGACCGAGAGGCGGATTCAGATTTGAAAAATCCGCCAACTACCACCTACCTAGCACTAAATTACATGAAAAAACTACTAAAATGCAGCGCAAGGAGAAATGTACTTACTTGGCGAAGGTTTTAGGACAAACCATGGACGGATGAGGCCAGAATCAGCTTGAGAAGTTTTCTTAGGTTGATGCTCCAAATGCTCAAAGGTAAAATGAACAGTGCAAATGGAAAAAAAAAATGAATTAACCCCACCCCCCCCCCCCCCCCCCCCCACCCCCCAACTTTTCTAGTAATTTTTTGAAAAACTAAAAAATTATACTTTAAAATGTGGGTTTTCTCCTTTTTTATTGCATGGTTAATAAGGGTTTCCAGTTTTTTAACTATATTTCCACATATATTAATCATTTATGTCGAATGGGTTTTACGTTTGACATGTTTTTGTGTAGAGCTACAGGTGGTGAGGTTATGACGTACTTGATCCATAAAGTCTTCTTTAATGCTCTTTTCTGACTTAAAAGATGAAAAGATAGCTGAGTTATTCCTTTTGACTCATTAAACGAAATAAGAGGCGGTTTGCTTTAAGCTCTTTTCCGACTGTATAAACGCGAAAAGATTGCCGAGCTTTTGTCGTTTCGGGTTCGTTATTGGTTACGAAACGACGTGGTTTTGATCGCTTTTCTACTTTTTCGGATTGGGGTCACTAATCACGAAAAGTACTCCTTGACTTCACAGTCAAGCGGTTCTCTCGGGTATTGTTTTATACTTTTTCAGGCTCGAGAGACACAAATCTACGAAAAAGGACCCCCCTGGAGTTTTCTTTTTCGTGTCTTTTTCAAACTCTCTAAACATGAAAAAGACTCTGAGTTTTGCCTATGTCAGACTTGTTAAACCCTTACGACATTGGACTCGTCATCATGACGAGACTTGAGCTTCTCCTCCCTAGGGCTTGTTAAACTATTACTAGGTTGGGGTACTCGCCAACAATGGTGGGGGAAAATTTGGAAGTTGTCATTGGTTACCTGCGGCAGCTAGTCACTCTTGAACATCGACACTTTTGCTTCTTGTCGGGTTGGGATATCCATACATCGTCATTTGGCCTTCCGGGGTTTTGGGTTGCCATTTAGCCTTATTCCATCTGATCTACGTCATCTCCATCAAGCCTCCGATCCCTTGGTACCTGAATGCTACCACCCTCCGGAGTCGTGTCGCCGACATGTTCAAGAGTATAATCCTTCTGCAGTTCACATCCTTACCACCTCTTCTGATACTCTGTTTTGCCATCTACCACTTGTTCCTTATCTCGTGTCGTTGATGGGGGAAACATTATGGCCCTCCTGCGATAGATCGTCTCTTGTCGACATCAACTCATTATCCAGGAGACTGATCTAGAGATCCCCTTTGGTACCTTGGAGCTTGCATGCCTCAATGGAAAGTTCTTCGCACCTGACGATTGACTTTCATCATTGGTCGTCGATTGGGTGATTCCGCGAGTGTTTGACTTCAGCTCATTCTTCACACTTTGTGGATTGTACTAGATAGTACCTTGAGAGCCATTGGCATTATTGGTGGTTTCTCTCGCGCTTGTTAATGGTTTTCCTCATTGACCGGTAATCAAGTGACTTTCTATCATGCTCGACTTCAGCACCTATATTCGCATGCTAGAATTTGTACTATGATTGGTTGGGTTTCAAGACCCCGAACTAAGATTACACATGTTCGGGATGCGTAGGTTGGTTCATGATTACATGACTCATTGATGGATGGCTACGCCCATACCTGAGTCTTCATGGATGGCTACGACCATACCTTTATCATTATCATGGTCTTACTAGCTGGATGGCTGTGTCCATACCATAGAACTAGTTCGTATGTCTTTTGGATGGCTGCGCCCATGCCTAGACTACATGTATTTCACTATCAGAGATCTCAGTGGTGCTTGTGTCTATAGGTTCTTCTAGAAGGTGTTCCAGCTTAGACAATTTTGTAAAGCATTTCACCCCTTCCACTCTCTCGGGCTTCATACTTTAGGGGGCATCTGTTACACATTAATTTTTCACTGCCTTCACCCCAGTCCTTCTACTGTGTATCCAGTAAAACATGCTCATACTAAACAAGTGCTCTCTTATGTTGCCAATTGACCCACTTTTCCTAAGTTTTTTGCCTCGTCACGGCTATTAGTTAAATATATGCGATGAACAACAGTCATAATCAGTACAGTCACGCTTCCATTGTGGGAGTACATCTGATTCTCGTGACAATCGGATTTCATGCTCCGGCATGAGTCTATTTGATATATTTCGCGACGTTTTGAATGATTGCCTACTAGCAATGTCAGCGCTAAATCTTAGTTATAAACTCGCGACGATCCAGATTGGGCGAATTCGTTTCAACAGTCGGCCTTCTGGATGTCTCTGGACCTGGTTGTTGGGTCAGATTGGGTCGCCCTCCTCCCTCTGGCATGGTAGTTCCGTCTTTCGTGCTACTTGTCTTGAGGATAAGCTCCCTCTCCCTCATTTCATGGAGACTCCTCCTATAAAATCACTCACCATTGCTATCATCTGCTAGTTCTTTTGGTTGCATAGTGCTGCTGCTGTTTTTGAGTTTGATAGATAGTTGGTGTGAGTGTGACAAGTGTGGGATTGCTTTATAGTTTGCAAGAAGGTGTGGAGTGCCCTTAATCTTGTGTAAAGCTTGTGAATGTGAGAGATAGAGAGAGATATTGCTATTTGGGAGACCCATCTTTGAGAGTGAATGCTTGGAGAAATGCACTGGTTGGACCCTTTGAGAAGGCTTGCGATGTCAAGACCCAGTTATAAGCTTACTCTTGTTTCATTATTAATACAATCAATGATGATTTCCTATGTCTTGTATATAATTTACTTGATAGCTCATGACTTCTTGACTTTGTGAGTAAATAGATCATTGTTGTTTCCTAGTTATGCGCTTTGCTATTGTCTTGTGTTGTTTTAGGTCAATTACTCTCTCAGGAGAAGGAAACGAAAGCTGGAGCAGTGCAACGGAACTTCATCAACCACTGGTTTGAGGTAGACCTCCAACGATGACTATTTAAGGGAATCAGTTATTGTTTTGTCCTTGCTGTGACTAGAACCACTCTAGGGCTAGAGGGGTTGCCTCTGTCCGCAGAGGGAACACTTTCCTGCATCACAAAGGGTGGTGTATTGCTCTCATTTATGGGTTGAAGCCCAACTTGAGCTTTGATAGAGAAAATTTTGGAATTGTTTTGAGAGGAACTCTATGAGCTCGAAGTGGTTGTAGCTACTATTAGCACCCTATAATTAACCTCTATGCTAAAAAAAGAATCATAGGGGTAAACCCCAACCTCTTTTAGGCTAGGATCCAACCCTACTAGCCTTGGAGAGGGCTCTCTCACTATGTTCTTCCCCCAACCAACTAAATTCCTGAAAGGTTCTAGATCTTAGGCTGGCTGTAATGATCCAAGGGTAGTTTAGGCTTGATGTTTGAAGGTAAGTGTAGGAAGGTTGATCTACTTCAAGTCAGACCATTGTTTTAGATCCAAGTGAATAAGGGATGTGATGGAGTTTGAACAGGGGCAAGATAGGCAGATTTATTGGTATCAAATCAAATTTTGTTGTAGTAAATGGGTGAGTGCAGCATGAGAAAAGATGACAAATAGAGCATCAAAACACTGATGAGTTCATATTTCCATAGAGAAGAAAAGTAACACATATGATCAATTGAATAAAATTAGAGCACTAGATGAATTCTGAAATATCTCCTTTCAAACTGAGCATGAAGAATGTTTACACCATGAAAATATATATTAAAAACATATCAGAAGGTAACATATAAACCAGATCACAAGGAAACACACATACCAATAAATACTGACACAAGAATCCTTGTCAAAGTTGCATCTGTTTTCTTCTATTCACTTGGGAGAAATGATACAAAAATTGCAGAAAATGTAGACTAGCTTCCTCTCCACACTAACGATAACCCTTTTTTCATGTTTTTCCTTATTATATACAATATAGAATTCGAATTACCACTCTAGGTGGTCGAATTTTCTTCATAGAGGTCAAACTAAGATAGATACAATGCATTCTTACTTACTAAGTTGAAAAATAGGAGCAGTTTCAATATTGACCAATACATTTTCAAAACACTAATTAAAAGGAATATTTGATTAACAACTTGAATTACATGATTTAATGGTACTAAACACCTATTCAACTATTCAAACTTGCTTCTAGAAGTTCAAAAAATTGGATTTGCAAAGAAAATAGTTGACTGTCTACTTGCACAGCAGATGTATAGCAGAGTGTAGCAGACCTTCATAGTTGATATGGTTGTAGAAATTTCCTGGAAAACAAAGAAAATGGGTATGTTTGGAATGTAAGTGTGATGGTGTAGAACCCCTAAGTTTAGTTTTTCCAATTCCTGCAGACCTTCAAAATAGTTAATCCAAACTTGTGCATCAGACTTTAAACTTCATATTTGTGATTGATTTTTCCTGCTTCAAACTAATTAAGGAGCATACTTATCACCTACATACACCTTATAACACCTTGTCCATGATTCAAAAATCCAAAATTTATTTTTCAGCAACTTCAACCAGAATATCAAGCCTTCTCCTCCTTCCATTTTTCTTGGCCTCAATGCGCTTCTGCTTAGCCAATATGAGTCTTCCTTTTAATACCAAATTATGCACATACAAACTTTTCACTTTCCTATGCAGAGGAAAGGTCCTCTTCAATTTGTACTTTGCCTTGTCAAGGATAGGCTCAACAACTTCTAACTGCCTCAGCAAATACAACTTATCCCTATGATCCTTTTCTGCAAGCTGGTCCACCTTCTGTTGAATTCCTTCAAGTTGTTCCAACAACTTCTCATATTCCTCCTGCTCATCAAATATCACCTTTTTCTCTGGAGGAAGAGTGTCTTTCATCTGCTCTTCTATTCTAGCTTTTAACCTTGTTCTAGGATTCCTTGGTTGTTTAGTTGTCTTCTTTATCTCTTCAGCATCAATAATTTGTTTACTTTTTCCTTTTGTAACATGTACTAATGTTTTCCCTGATGGTTCTCCTTTACTGAGCTGAACAGTTCCTTGGGATACTTGATGCCTGAGTTCTCTGTTTTGCTTCCACAAATATGCCACCATGAGATGAGCTTTGTCAATTTGGTCTTGCAACTCCATGATTCGTAGATCCTTTTCTTCCATTTCAACCTCTTGGTAACCCACATCAACCTCCTTTGGTACATCATTTGATGGATCTATAGTCTTTTTAGGAGTAGGCTCCTCAATTATGTTCTTTTTTGTAGATCTAGTTCTTGGTTTGTGAATCACTTTCTCTTCCTCCTATG